>OX103950.1:7799169-8999169 GCA_944470405.2 Schistosoma mattheei
GTTCTGGACATGACTCGCTGGGCTAGGCGGAAAGCAGGACCGATAAGTACTTTAGACTGCTCGTACGGCTTTTCGCGTCACTGGTCCGATCGGCAAGTCACTGCTCTCTAATTGGCGGTATCGTTGCGTTATATATTAGCAGGGCGCACAGGCCACAAGTTATAACATACTACAAGTATTAATTATTTTTAAATTTACCGGTGATGTAAGTAGTTCTTCTTCAAGTTCAGCTTTTCTTGTATTCAATCTTTCTAACTCCATTTGACCTTCGCTTAACTGATTCAGAAGATGAATATTTAAATCCTTTAATTTAAAATAACGTTCACGTTCTGTATCAACCATTTCTTCAATTACTATTTCAGACATTTCTTGTTCCTTAATTCAATTAATTTGAAAAAGACAATACACAAACAAATTTAAATGAATATAGAATGGTGTAGAACACTAGCTACAAAGTGTTGATAGTAATAATAATAATATGCCTTATATAACTTACACTGTTTTAATACTGCTTTAAATTTAAAACAATTACATTTCAACATCGAGTTTCATGATTACAAACATTATCATGCATAATTTGTAATTAAACAGTCGAATTCTTCATCAAAATAAAAGTCATATATCATTACTACTGAAAATGGTATCTTATTGTAACTAGTACATTTGTTGAATCGTTAGTGGGAGCATTCCTTACACCATCGATGCGTAATAAAAAAAAAACAACGGTCTGAATTTTGTTGTAACATACTTTATGAAATTTGTTGTTAATGATAATTACCTTGAGACACTAGTCTATCAAGTCATAGACTAATAATGTAAATTCTTTAATCAGTGCTAAAATTCTCAGTTGGGAGTTAATTGCATTCCGTCGTTGGAGAGATTAAGTAAAATCTGTTTGAATTGATGGAATCGATGGAAATGTATCATGTTTTCAACTTTCCTAAATCTTGAGCTTAGTTTTATTTCATATTAATAATTATTATAGGACATTTTTGAAGTATACTCAACTTACAGCTTGTAGTAGCCGGTACTACATCAATCCCACATGGGTTATTCTAGCTTCCGGGCAGACCAATTTATTCATTCTTCTTCGGTCACATTTAACATTGCCACTTATTCGCACATTAACATTGGCTACCTTTATTTGAGCGTATATGCGTTATTTACTTACCCTATTCATGTAATGAATAGGGTAATTTATTCTTGCTTGACTATAGTTATCGAGTCACGCTTGATTAAATCAAACCGGCTCACTGGCCTTCTCTATATTGCTTTCCTTTTCAGTTTTGCAACGAGATTATCGGCTTTGCTTCGCCCTCTCCTCCGCACCATCTACACTTCGTTTCTCTGATTGTCTGTTCTGATCAATGAGTGTACAAAATATACGAATTCAAATTCATTCTCATATCTGATGTATTTTATTCCACTATTCTTTAATGTGAACCAAGTCAATAATTATGTACGAGGGTAGCCAAGATGTATACTTCGATAACAATCATCATACGATATAACTGGATTCAGATATAGGGCAACAAAAAACTAACATCATGTACAGACTTCAACTAAACCAAGAAGTAACTGATAGCTTTTTATTCCAGTATGAAAGTCCTCTGAACTGCACATCCTTAAATCTGATAGAAATCTAACTTGGAGTTTTTAGACCACATAGTGACCGTTTGACTCAGATCAAAAAATTGAAAACTAGGGTTCGCTAAATAGTCGTGCTCACTACGCCGCCTAAAGTTCCTGGGTTAAACTCCTTCCAAAATTTCGTGTTCATGATTAAGAGGACCCCCACAGTGGGACAAAAACTATCCAACCATTCTTGGTTTTAATTAGTTGTTTATTCGAAGTTATAAATTCGAAATTATGACTAAATTGTTCAAAGAACTCATCCAATGTCTCACTACTAGTGATCATGAAATAATAAGATAGTTTAACTTTTTTCACTGCTGAAATTTTGTACACTAATTGAAAATCACTGCAATACAACTCAGTAAACAGATCGACAGATATTTAAAAAAACTAAATATTCTAAATTTATTAAGGAAAATAGTAAAGTCAGCTTACTTGTTTTAATTCTAGCTCACATGATTTTAGTGATGATTCTTTTCTTTGACGATCTTCAAATAACATTTCTAAATTCCGTTCAGCTCGTTCATTTGCAGCACGTACATCTTCCAAATCCATTTCAATACTTGTTATATTATTGCCTAATGTTGCTTTATCGACGAGAGTATTGTAATCGCCTAATTCACCCTTGTTGAAAAATTATTTTAAAGAAATGAATATATATCTTTTTAGTAAAATAAAATGCAAAATATTTTCGAATTAATACATCTGTATAATCCACAAAAGAAATCATAGTCTTTTGCTTATTGGTGATGAACTTTGGGCATTAATACTCACAATTTCTGATAGTAATTTGAAACCTATATGGTCAATAAAATCAGAGATGATACAGTAACTTATTCATAACATTAGGTTAGTGTTATGCCTCATCTCAAAACGTAAAAAAAATATGAAATACTGAATTTCGACTCAATAGTCTAAACGTATAGTGCTTACTGTAAAGGGTTTCAAGATAGATCCTGCACACGATTATAGTTGTACAAGTTGAAAACTAAGTAAGACGAAAGCATCCTCTAATTTTCCCTGTCATCAAACAGTTCTCTAGATAACGTAATTTTCACGATGTAACCTATTACAAATGCCAGAAATCTCCACTCATCGCTCGAGTAAATGATAAGTGATAATTTTAAAAAGGGAAATTTTTAATAGAAACTTAAATGTTATAGTAGTATGGACACAATCGTTCAATATTTTCCAAAACAATTTTGACACTGTTTTTTGCCGCATTTCAGCTTGATATAAACGATATGACGCTTAACAATGATTAAAAATGTAACTCATCCCATTATATAGGCCAGAATGGCTAGGATCTCTATTAGAATTATTAGTTCATACAAAAATACATAAATAGCTGAGCGAAACATGGATGGTTCAAGTACAGAAAACGTCTTTGAAATGTAAACGATATGAAATATATTGACACTCATCAACATGTTTTTTATTCACAACGAATCGTAAGAAATCAGATTATTACAGCAAGTCAATAGCATTTCATGATCCACATTGATCACTTCAATTTGGTGGTTTTCCTTATGATAGATTTAATTTCCTGCCAATAGGCTTACGCATAGTTTTGTTATTACTGCATTCTTCCTCCGTTTGCTAACTTTTGTGTTTCCTGCTATAAATTCTCATAAGCACAGATTAACAATACCATTATGTTAGTTAATAAATTACCTGTAGTTCTTTAATTTCATACGCCAATTTCTCAGCCATTTGCTCATATTGTACAAAACTAGCATTATCTTCCTCTTTTTCTACTAACTGACGTGTTATAGTCCCAACTTCTGAGTTTATTTCATTGATTTTTCCCCTTAACAATCCCAGAAAGTATGACTTATCTTCAATCTGACGTTTAGGTCTACGAATTGGGTTTTTAATCCCGCCTAAACCTATTTGTTTGTTATTAAATCAGCATAACCAAAATAATATACAAATTACCTTGTTGTGTAATCGGTCTATCTTCAACACATACCATAGTGTTTAAAGTTGTCCCACCAAGCGTTCTACCACGGGCACCCGTCTTTGCGCCATCTGTTACACGACATGCAGTACCACTTTTACCTTGTATTTGGGCTGATTTTAGACGGGATGCAGTGCCTGGTCGGATAGCACTCATACTACTTAGTAGTTAAACAAAAATCTGAAAATAAAAGATAAGTAGGTTAATCGACCTCTTAAATAATGCACAGTATAAAGTCAGAATAATACGAAAATATAATTCTGACAGCTGTCCAACTTAGTGAGTAGTCTTAAAATTCAGTCGATAAACATGGTTGCTACTTGATTTTTCTCATGTATAACAGCTTGGGATGTGAACAAATGGAGATAATAACTTATTCATAATTCATAATATAAAACTTGGAACTTCTGGTACAGACTGTTTTGTGCACCTCACGCGCTATCACTCAAAAACATTGTTTAATGTTTTTCAGGTCAATATTTTATGTTCGCTAAAATTACTTTTGTACTCCTAATCAACCCAAAAGTGCCCAGTATTTTGAATCTCTGCTTTTCTGTATTTTGCGTTGTAATCGTCTCTCGTATTAAATTCTTTATGGATCTTAAGTATTACCAACATCTATTAAAATTTTTAAAACCAAGATCGCAACAAAGAACGGCACTGTTTGAGCAACTATAAAGGGAAACTCTCTGATATTTGTTGTTCTGCAAATTACAATTCCAACAGGATGATTTAACAGTCAGTCAGCGAGCTACAACGTAGAAACAGGCACATATATGCATCGGTTCAAGTTGCCGCACCTTATTAGCACAACAAGGTGAACACCGAATTCATAAAAGTAGTTACTTCAATAGTAGTAATATGTAAAAGAAAGATTGTATGTAAGGATATAATACAGGAAGAAAGAATTAATTGGTAAAAAGAAAGGTATGAAGCGATTTTAACCTCAACGTTTAAGGGCAGATAAAGGGTGTATACACCCACACAATTGTAATCTATTCTGAGCCATGTCTTCAGGAGTCTGCAGCCACTGGTTATGATGGTCACGTCGACCTCATTCAAGCAGTCTGCACCTACCAACATGGATCACATCAGAAGTTAGTGACTCCAAGGACTGAAGCCACGTTTTGATTTGACCGCCCTTAACTTTCTTCCAACACTTGTCAGTATTGCGCGTCGTGGTAAACGATGGGATGATTTAACACTGTGATATAGGCAAGTCTGTTAAAGTCATTGTGTTTAATCACAAAATATGACAAAACTAACTAATTCAATACTTAAAATCAGGTGTAAAAGTTGTCTTAAGAGGTAGAATATTTCAGGCAATACACTACCATAACACTTGAAGATACTAAATTGTGTCTTGATTTTGATCTCATTATTATGTAAATGAGGCTAAACCTAAAATTGAATGATAGAGACTGATAATAGCTATTTAGAAATAAGAATTGAAACAAATGAATAAACGTCAATCTAGTAAAATAAGCTAATGACCCCGACTAGTGGAAGACCTTTCATGATGGAGTCTTTTCTGTTTACTTTTATACAGAAACATAAGACAACTTTCAAACAATAAGTGTAGAATTATTCACAGTTTCACATAGTGGAACGTAACTGTAGTGTAGTGATCAGTCAGTGAAATGTAAATAGTGTCTGATGGAAACGTACATTATACCAATTTTCCATGCTACAATAAAACTAGTAGGGCAGTATGAAAGTGATCGAGATAGAGATCATGAGAACAATCCAACATCAAGAATATGGTCCAACAGGACGAAGTAGAACGGATAACTGAATCTAGGATCAAAAGACATATAAATTCAATGCATATGTGCCAATTCAAACGATTTTGGGCTATGTCACCAAAAATCTCCAAATAATTAACATGATTATTACTCACACCTCAACCAAGTTTTCTGTCTCTGATAACACGGCTGATTAAAGTTAGTAAACTTATGAATCCATGCTACATTTCCGTTTGGATTCTCACAGACATCTTTAAACCTGACTCTACACATACAAGCATCCTGAAACAAGATCATGGAGGCTTAAATGTGCTAGTAAAATGTCCTATCAACCACGGTATATAAAGACTTACAATCTTACCGAATGATTTTCTATTTAAGCCTAAATGCCTATGGCTGACTTGAAAAACATTCACTCGATCGTTTCTCGAAACCTGAAAAGTTTTTCAAAGATACGGTCAAAAATCTGTGGCCTACTCATACTTTATACTTTCAAAGTCCATGTTTCAAAGCCATATAGTAATACAACTTTGATCAAAGAGCAAATCGAGACCATAATTTATGGACGAACCAATCAGATTTGGTATACCTCCTATTAAAAGAACAACTGAAAATTCAGAGGAAAGCTTGTTTCAAGAAGGATATCCATAGCGAAGTTAATTATAACGAGTGATCAGATTAGAATAATCTGTTTCAGACCAATTGTAAACTACTAAAAGCTAAATTGAAGTTGGACTGATGAATAATTGCGTTGCTGAGCAATGACCAGATTAAACAACAAATAATATGCTGCAATATTCAATACTCTATTAGTAACTTCTTCAAATAAAGGAATTTAGTATAATAACAATTATCATTACCAGACATCTAGTTGTGTCTTCTTTCGCTTATTATTTTCAATAAATCAGGGGCTCACAAGACCAATAGTCTGAAAATCTATCCCAGTTACATGAAGGCAGTATGCAGCTGTGTGAATAGCGAATCAGATGCCGACGTTAAACGGGCCTCAGTTCTTCACTATCTTCGGTAGCTGGCATACGTGATGTAAAGTCCAGTAAGTTTATATTCGAATCCAGGGAAAATTCTCTATGCTTTCAGTTTCAGTCTGGAAAGGACAATAAGACCAGTAGTAACTTGTTCTGGGCTCGTAAAAATTTTCAAAGCGTCTTCGTGAAGTTCCTTTTTTTGAATACAAAATAAACTCAGGTATATCTGATGCCAATCAAGCGTCAAGTGTAGCGCTAAATAAATCCCCAAAATAAATAGCCCTGTAAGTTTTCGACATTGGATGCTGACCACATATTTTAGTGGACTCATCTAGCTGAAGGCGCTCGGTCAGGCATCCGCACCAGATCACGTGTGGTAACGCCGTGCTCAACATCAACCTCAATCGCTAGCCAGATTAGATCAGAGAATTCCGATATATTGGTCATCGCCAAATATACTCTTCCGATCTCCTCGACTCTGTCTTTTGATTTCTCTTGGTGGGGACGAAATATATTAGAAGGTGTTACTGGTAGAAGCGTTGTCAAACACTGAATACCTGTGACATTATCATTGGTGAGACCGTCGTGATCTGGTACATCTTATTGCAACTGTGAGTCTGTTCCTTTTTGGGATTTTTATATATCACTGCCTTATTTTTTATTTTTTTTAAACATTGTGATTTTTTTCGTATTTTTTCTTGGATATATATATTTTTTCCCCTCGTTCATTATTGTACTTCATATTTCATCATGACTGAACAGACACCTAAAGTACTCAAGCTTAAGACCTTTTCCCCACCTTCGTTTCAACTGATGCCTTTCTGGCCCGACAACATCGAAGCCTGGTTTTGCTACAACTCTTCTTGTCAAAACTTCCCCAACAGGTGCAAGCAGTTCTGGTCTCGTTCCAGAACAACGCCTTAGACGAACTAGCTGCATCTGCCGACCGCATTCTAGAAATTACGAAACCTTCTACCGAGGTATTTTCAGTCAAAGAAAAGCCTCACACGACTCAGAATGATATAACCGACTTATGTCACACACTCACGCGTTATCTTAGTCTTCGTACCGACCGTAAGAGATCGCGCACACCACGTAGAAGCATTTCTCGTAAGCGATCTGTCTCTAGACCACGAGAGACAGATAACCCCGACTGGTGCTGGTATCATAACCAGTATGGAAAGTTTTCCAGAAATTGCAGAAAACCCTGCAATTTTCCCAACACGAAACCGACTGATTCGAAAAACAATTCGGGAAACTTCCAAGCCGGCACGCGTTAACGGCAACCGTAGCCGGCGAACAAAGCCGTCTGTTATTCGTCACAGATGTGACAACGAGAGTTCGCTACCTCGTCGACACTGGCGCAGAAGTTAGCGTTCTCCCAGCAAATCCTAACGACCGACTTCACGAATCGACCCTAAACTTACAGGCGGCAAACGGAAAACCGATCGCTACGTATGGCAAAAGGTACGTTTACCTTAACGTGGGTTTACGCAAACCCATCCACTGGATTTTCGTCGTTGCAGATGTTTCTATGCCAATCATTGGTATGGACCTTCTACAACACCACAATCTGATCATCGACACTCGCAAACGGAGGCTAGTAGACGGAAACACTAATTTGTCCGTTTGCGTAACTTCTTTTACTGGTTGTAGAGTATCCCCAGTCACAGTTAAACATATGATAGACCCACTCTATCAACCACTACTCGATAAGTACCCTGGGATACAACAAACTCAACCGAAACTACCGTGTGTAACCAGCAATGTTACACATCACATCACGACTACAGGACCACCTGTATTCTCTAAAGCACGACGACTAGCTCCTGAAAAGCTAAGGTTAGCGAAAAACGAATTCGATCACATGATGGACTTAGGAATCATACGACCGTCAAGTAGCCCATATGCATCTCCGTTGCACATGGTCCCTAAAAAGGACAGCAACGATTGGCGTCCAACTGGTGACTATCGGCGATTGAACGCGAAAACCATTCCCGATCGTTACCCGTTGCCTCACATTCACGATTTGACAGCTACCTTGAAAGGTACAACTGTCTTTTCGAAAATCGACTTGGTTAAAGCGTATAACCAAATCCCTATGGCTACTGACGACATACCGAAAACCGCTATCATAACTCCCTTCGGACTCTATGAATTTTTGCGAATGCCTTTCGGTCTAAGGAATGCTGCTCAAACATTCCAAAGATTCATAGACGACGTTTTTCGAGGTCTCAACTTCGTACACGCGTATGTTGACGACTGTCTAATCGCAAGTCCGGACAGAGAAACACATCTCAAGCATCTGGACCTTGTTTTCGAACGATTACAAAAACATGGATTACCCAGAACCGACCACCGTCAAGCAAATACGCACGTTTAACGGCCTGGTAAGTTTCTATAGACGTTTCATACCCAAATGCGCATTACTTATGAAACCTCTGACCGACCAACTTCGTGGAACTGCGAAATCCATTAGTTTGGACGACACCGCACGAATAGCATTCTCCACAGATAAGGAACTGATTGCTAAAGCAACAATGGTCGCACATCAGGACACCGAAGCACTCATTAGTATCGCAGTAGACGCATCCGACTCAGCAATCGGAGGAGTCTTACAACAATGGGTTAACAACTCCTGGCAACCCTTGGCATTTTTCTCTAGAAGGTTGCTAGACACCGAATCGAGGTACAGCACATTCGGTAGGGAACTCCTAGCTATGTATTGTGCTGTACGGCATTTCCAACACTACGTCGAAGGTCGTGAATTCACTCTTTTCACGGACCATAAACCGCTCACTTTCTCGTTAAGCTCTCCTTCGGACAAGTACTCTCCCCGTGAGTCTCGACAACTGGACTACATTTCGCAGTTTACTTCAGATATTCAACACATCTCTGGAGCAAACAATGTAGTCGCAGACGCCTTATCTCGCATAACTTCCTTGAACAGTTTCCAAGGAATCGACCTTCTTAAACTCGCCGAGCATCAAAAAGAAGACACTGATCTTCAGCACGAGTTATCGCCCACAACACTTAAACTACGCATCAAACAGATGGGAACAGGTAAGGAAACCTTACTTTGTGACACATCTACAGGTAGGGATCGCCCAATCGTGCCGAAACGTTATCGACGCAATGTCTTCAATACATTGCACGAACTTTCTCATCCAGGTGTTCGTGCAACCATCAAGGACATCACTGCTGAAACAGTGGCCCGCACCTTCGTCGAACGATGGGTAGCAAACTTCGGCTGCCCCTCAACCATCACTACAGACCGCGGACGTCAGTTTGAATCTGAACTTTTCCGTCGTCTGACCACACTACTAGGAAGCACTCGCTTCCGAACGACCGCCTACCATCCACAAGCAAACGGGTTGGTAGAACGTTTTCACCGACAACTGAAAGCTTCGCTATCAGCTGCAAACGTTTCACAGTGGACCGACGCTCTTCCACTCGTCTTACTAGGTATCCGCAATGCAGTGAAAGCTGACATTGGATACACTGCGGCTCAACTCGTTTATGAAACGACACTTCGACTTTCAGGAGAATTCGTGGATCCTTCGTGCTCTTCGATGAACATGGATCTAACCTCCTACACGAACAGGCTTACAAACGCAATGCGTTCAGTTAAACCTGCTTCCACTCGACCTCAATCAACTGATGTTTTCGTTCAACCTGACTTACGATATAGTACACACGTTTTCGTTCGTCGAGACTCGCATCGACGACCATTCGAATCAGCATACGAAGGGCCCTTCAAAGTTCTTCAACGTGAATCTAAGTACTATATAGTGGATAAGAACGGAACCAACGATAGCATCAGCATCGATCGCTTAAAAGCAGCGTATTTAGAAGGAAATCCTATCTACGTGGATTTTCCTTCGGTACAATCGAACGACATGACTCCGACACTTATAATACCTCATCCGACAACCAACACACGCGATGATACTTCGACAGTATCCGAAAATAAACCTAAAACGACGCGTTCTGGAAGAAGGGTGAGATTTCCAGAACATTTAGACGACTATTGCACGTAAGGCACTTTTCGACATTTCATATTATATTTTTAAAAAAAACAATTTCAATTTGCTTATATATTTTTATTTCTATTTAAAAAAAAACAAACAAAAAAACAATTTTTTTAACGCTATTACGTGTTCATGAGTTTTTTTTCCTTTTTTTCCGCCGACATTGTGTTTTTACGCACATACGAGTGTATTTTCGACATGCACTTACATTTTCTTTTTTCTTTTCCAGGACGGCTGGAAAAGAACGATGCAGTTTACGAGGATCCGAAATTTTCATTGTACATTTTCTTTTTTTACTATGTTGTACCTCCGTCCCATATAGTAAGGAAAGACGACCAGACGCTGCTAAATTTAGTAAGCTATCAGAAGAATGTTTACCAACGACAAACTCGTTGGGTTTGGTAACGCCGTGCTCAACATCAACCTCAATCGCTAGCCAGATTAGATCAGAGAATTCCGATATATTGGTCATCTTCACAGATTGAACTCATGAGTCAGTTGAAGCTAGACCACCATTGAAAACCTGGAAGCACTGGGCGGCCGTTTCGTCCTGGTATGGGACTCCTCAGCAGTGCGCATCCACGACCCCGCACCACCCGGGGCTCGAACCCAGGACCTACTGGCTTCGCGCGCGAGCACTTAACCATTAGACCACTGAGCCGGCATCCAACGGTGTTAATGTCTAACTTCAACCAATCCACGAAGTTGCGCTACCGTACACCATTGTCTTCAGTGAGTTCCTATCTCACAACAGACCTGGTTGAACTCCACTGGTAACGACTTCTCACTAGAACTCCAGAAGTGTCTCCTGAAGTCAGTCACTAGTGAGCAGGTGATTATTATTATCAGAATGTGTTTTGTGGAGATTTTTAGAAATTTTCACAGATTGAACTCATGAGTCAGTTGAAGCTAGACCACCATTGAAAACCTGGAAGCACTGGACGGCCGTTTCGTCCTGGTATGGGACTCCTCAGCAGTGCGCTTCAACTGACTCATGAGTTCAATCTGTGAAAATTTCTAAAAATCTCCACAAAACACATTCTGATAATATTTGTCATCGCCAAATATACTCTTCCGATCTCCTCGACTCTGTCTTTTGATTCCTCTTGGTGGGGAAGAAATATATTAGAAGGTGTTGCTGGTAGAAGCGTTGTCAAACACTGAACACCTGTGACATCATTACTATATAGCATGGTAAATAGGTCCATTGTCATACGGGAACTATGCTATTTCAGAAATCAGCTTAGTTCATGACCTTTGAATCCCTTCCAACTACTAAGCATTCTTCTAGCCAGTGACTAGCTGCTTGTATGCAATACCCAAGTTCAGGATGAAGGCTCTACATATCGACCTGCATGTCGATCAAAAACTTGGGTTGCTATCACATGGCAATGCAGATTAGACTCGAAGTCTTGGCTAACGACGACTCCTAAGTTACTAGACGTCTGGAAATTAGAAAGCTCAATATTGCTCACCTTATATGTATCTGTGCCTTCATCACCAGCATGAGTTATAATGCACTTGGAAGCATTGATCGGCAAATGCCGCATCCCCGACCATTTTAATAATTTTCCCGTATCATTTCGGAGCTATAAACTGTCACTTTGCATCTTGAAATGACCAACATATGATAAAACTGATAATTTTAGGAGACTAGAAAGATCATTTACATACGGTAAGACAAAAACAGGTTCCAAAACTGTCCCCAGAGGCGCTCTCCTAAACACAGGTTTCCAGTTCACCCGTACTCTTTATTGACGCACAACCAGGAAACCCTTTATCAAAATAAGTACGTTGTCTCCAATTTTTATATCACTAAATCCAAAAAACAGCCAGTTATGTGAAACTTTGTCAAAGATTTACTGAAGTCAGTGAAGGCCACATCAATAGGTTGTAGTGACGTACTTTTATGAAGAGAACGCGACCGGTATAATGGAAACAATTATTATAATAACCAAATGTACCAGTGATTGCTTTACTGTACTTGTTTATTTAGGTGTACCAAGAAACACTCTCTTCCGTTTTTCGTGGCCACGCACAAACTCGTACGTTCAGTAGTCTCGCTTGTAGATTTTAACACGGTCTCGGTATTATTCCGATAACACGAGACCGCCAATAAATATATCTTAACTAAAGTCTTCAACCGCCTTCCGATATTTGGCCTACGGAAAGATCTAACCTGGTAACTGGCACGTAGTCAATTTGTGGTGGTGACTATAGTCAACCGCGACGCAACGCCTACTACAAGGTAAATCATGAAATTGTGGTGACGTATATTCAGTGATTTTTGTAACAACAAAATAAAAACCGTATTTTCTCACTAATTTTTCACACTTTATATGTGACCACATTTTTATTCACTATCTGTTGTTTTTCTGTATCACTTGTTAAAAAACGATGATAATTGTTTGGATAAAAAATATACGAATTTACTACCGCGTTGGTTAAAATATAAAACGCTATCTACGCCGTTTGTTCTTCTGCTTTGTTGGCCACGGTTTTGATTGAGGACTATAATGATGTTATAACATCCTTTTAAGCCTTCCGACACTACATTGGACTTTTGGCACGGATTATTATTATATAATACTATTGGACTCTGTCTTTCTCATTACGCCGTTGGTGCAATCACTTGCAGAGTAATATTCGTCAATGAAGTGAACTCAATTTCTGGTTGTTGTCTCACGAGGCCATTTACAAGTAACATTCATTCCATTATAACTGTTATTATCTGTTTGTTTAATATACCATTTGTATCCCTAACTGTATTTTGTTACCCTTGGTTTTACTCGCAGACGGACACCTAGGGTTTTTACTGTTAACTGTCTTGGTGTATTATTATTAACCTACTGTATCGATATATCTTGTATAAGCTCCTTTTGATGGGAACCACCACAAAGGTCTTGAGCATAACAACCTTCATATGCTGCTGATAAATTTACGGGACACGAAAAACCTGTTCTAAAATCTTTTTTTAGAAGGAATCTGGTGTTCGTCTAAATACTTATACAACTCCTTTCTTACGATCTCCACTAACATTTGAACAGCCATCCTGGTTGGGTTTGCGATTCGATTGCCCTCAGGTTTGTTTCTCGTACCTGTTTGTAAAACGTTCCTCCTTTCTCGATTACACGAAATATTTTTTAAAGAGCCGTACTGAGCGCAATACATATAACTCTAGGCGGAGTACTCGATACAACCAGATCCAACTAAATCAGACCTGTGTATTTTGAATGATCAGAATCCAACTTGAAAGACCATAAACAATAACTCATATATTGAACCTTTTTTGACAAATGATGTCCGTCTCAAAAAGCGAGTGCATTTTTATTCTAATGGAAAGATTATATTAACTCATT
The DNA here is from genome assembly GCA_944470405.2 of Schistosoma mattheei. Lineage (NCBI taxonomy): Eukaryota > Metazoa > Platyhelminthes > Trematoda > Strigeidida > Schistosomatidae > Schistosoma > Schistosoma mattheei. The sequence goes on from OX103950.1 coordinate 7,812,886, forward strand.
CATGATGGGACGAAATTTTCAGTGATAATAGGTTTTTCCATAGAACAGAAAACGTTATACTTCACAAGTGGAGCAAATTAAATTGGGCAATTACGACAAGAATGATCAAAAAGCGACAAACTAATGCAAGAGCCAGAAGGACATAATATTACTTAGAGAAAAACTAAGGATCAGTAAAAAATATACAAATATGATGAAATACTGAGAAACAAAGACGTATGGCAACAATTTCCTCTGGTGATAAAAAGATAAACATGATTAATTAGAACGAACCGAGTCAGAGTGGCATTTAGGAAGAAACACACTTAAGAATAAACAACTAATTACTGTCATAAACGATGTATACGTGGGAGAGTGTTTTACCAACACTCACGTATATAAAACGTCTTGATCATCAGATATTTTCGTACGGTTTCTTTTGTGGTATAAACATGACTTTTTAGATCATGATTCATTATTTCGACCCTTCTCTGTGAGCTTTGATGGACGCAACAGGTTCCAAAATTGTGAACCAAGGTGCTATGCTATAAACGAAAGCAAAACGTCGTACAATGTCGAAAGTGACCAGCTGAAAGTTGCGTTTAAAAAGCGATCTTGTCTCTAATAATGACACAGTCCTCTGAATCACAGCGAAATCACAATTAATCACAGACTGTGGGAAGAGTAGCTAATAACTGCCAACGGTTCTGTTTTGTTATGTTCTGACAGAATTATATGAGCGCTGGAATAGTCAGGGGACTATTGTACGTTATCAACTTTTGCTCATTTCTCCCGTTTCGGTTGTTTTCCGCGTTCTGTCCAAAGTAATTCAATTTTCTTATATACTCCTATATTTCGATTTCTCGGAGAGAACGAAAAACGCAAACGCTTGTGTGTAAAGTGTTTTCTGTCTCATAGTTTATATGCCCGTTTTATGTGCAATTTTCCTTTTTGCTCAAACATGTTTCATGAGCATAACTGCATATAACAACCAGTAACAGTTTTTCTTCATTTTCCATGTAGTAGCTTTTCTTAGTTAATCAATCACCTCGATAACTGTTATAATATAAATACCGTGGGATTTCGAAATCAGAAGACAATGAAAAGCGCAATCTACAGATTATTAGTGGACAGCGCAGATAACAAAGCTTTAAGCACATCAAGCGAATATAGAGCAAAGTAGTGAATGTGTGTGCTAACAAATACAGAAACAAATTTGTAGGTAAATCGCATAAGGGCACATCAAGGCAGTAGAAAAACTAATGATGGGATTTGAGTAAAAATTTACATGAGGAGGAGGATGAATCACTGAGTGATATTTAAACAATCACCATTTAAGCTAGTTTGTCATGTGATCTAGTGATCATAACAGTCCGAAGAAACAGACGATTTGTTGCCATACAAGTGACATTGTTTGTCAAGTAAGGTAAAAAAGGGTTTAAACAAAATTAACCGTATTATAAATTGGTTGTAGATGGTTGACATTTCCATACCAATCGGTAAAGGATAACAAAATGAAAATCTCAGTCATCCTCTTGTGGTTTATAGTTTTTCATCTTTACACAATCTACTACTTTGGGCACAGACAACTAAAAGTCGCTAGACGTAGCAAATTATCAAATAAGTGTTTACTGACAACAAGCACGAGTTTGAACTTCTAGCTGGTCGCGTTTTCGGGTCTGCACGGTTACAGTAACATGAAAGTGAGCTGTAGCTGAAAACAGTCCTTCCAATTAAATCGTTCTATAATTATTCAAGAATAACCATTGCAAGTTTACTTAATACTTCACTAGCTGGTGGCTTTCGGACAAATTACGTCCAGGTAAACTGTGTAACACACCACCAAAGATTATCAGCTCAGATATTACGCAGCAATTTATCAACTGATAATTCAAATGCATTTTCTTATTCCACCATTCTCGACCTCTGGTTTTGTTAGTTTTAAGATAGTATTATCGAATGCCGTACATCCGATAACTCTTTGAGGATTTAATACTTTGATGTGTGACGATAATTTATATGCCTTCCACTTGTATATATCACTGAGATTACCGCCATTTGAGGTATTCTGAGGACATGAGAGGAGTAATAGGCTACTTGATAATGACACTATATATTCAATACTCCAAATGACTTCAACAAGAACGTCACACCAAAATATCACCACCGTGATTCGTCCGGTAACTCCTAAAAAACTTCACACAAAAGTCAAACCTTGACCGGTATCCTTGTTCTTCTTTGTGATATTTCTGCACATTTGGGGTGACTCCCAAGTTTAATAATTCCCAACCCACTGAGTGGATAGTTTCAAGAAGAGACCTGGAAAAGATGAAGTCACCCATGGATTGCCATCTTCCGTTTTGACAGGGTGTCAGATGCTTGTCAGTATCACCACCACACATTATCACATTCTTCCTATCTCATTCACTATCATATACATCTACTTGTTGCACTGATAATTCCATCTGAACACTTGCTTGAATGATTTATTTATTTGTTGATTTGCTTCTGCTAACAAAAATATATTAGTCCACTCGAATTGAAATTGTTTCTCAAATTGTAGCTAGCCTATCTCCTACCTGGTAATGCCATGAATTTTGGTTCTACGAACCCCACTACCCTGAGACAAACGCACTCTGAATACGAAATCGAAAAACCCACAAACAACTTTCGAAAAGACTGAAAATATTGAAGCTCATGGTCAGAATACCCCGCATTAAAGATCACAATATACCCAGAACCATACTGAGACAACAAGAAGTGACCGATAAGCAGTCATTCTCTTTAAACTATTTAAAATCATTCTACTAAGTTTATAAAAACTTAAACTCTCATTTCTTTTTATCTGAAGACATTTGTGGTCTCTTATTCGTATAACAGTTATAAAAATTATTTATATTGGTAAAGTGTCTCGGGATTGCTTGTAATTTATACTCATTTTCAATATTGTTTTAATCTGTCACTTTGATGAAATTTATTATGATCCAGTAAACGTGGGTAAATGATTCACAGTTTCTGAGATATGAGTTGATGAGTTGAAGTACTCTTAACATGATGGAAGGTCATCACAAAGTTCCTTTGTTTTGGACATGTTTCACATTCACTACATTCGGCTTCACATGTGGTTTTGTCTCAATGGTTATGCCTTACTGGTATGCCAGATATCCTCAGTCTCAAAATCGTTTTGTAAGACTGGGGCTATGGGAGGTGTGTTTTGAAGGCTATATGGCGAAGAAAACTGGAAATTATATGTATTTTGGATGTTTCTATTTATTTGATACGAAAATTTTGACTCTGTGGCCGATCATATTCAGAGGTATGATGCTGATTTATAATTAAGTTTGCCACTTTAAAGATTGGTTTATTGCCTGTCAAACTTTTTTCACATGCAGCTTTGCAACCCATGTATTGGCAGAATGTGTTATTCTGACTCAAGTTCTCGGCTTGGTCTCCATTTTCGGGTCACGTGCAGTCTTGTGTATAATGGTGACTCTATCAGTTAACTGTAAGTTTGAATTACATTTTCATTTGTTTCAAAAGTCAATTCTGAGTATTCCTGATACGTATTCAGTTCCCTATTGGATTATGGATTCAGTTTTATGTGCCAAACCTATGATTGTTGATTTTCCAATAATCGCTATGACTTGATTGCTATTTCATTTGACCGCTGTATTGTACTAGCGTCAGCATTTTACTGTATATTAATGAAAAGTAACACAGTAACACATCTCCAGAAATAGCACTAGATAATCTTCAGTGAGTGTTTTAATATCGTGCTGTACCAGTGCTTAAAAAATAACGCGTAGCAAAAACAAAACACGTATGGTACAGATTTATTTGACTCTCAAAGAAAGTCAGCATAATGTAGAAATATACAACTTTTTACACGGCTTTATTACAATCAGATTTGTGTTAATTAAACTAAGTATTGCTTATTTACTTCTGTTACCCCATGTGGAAAACCATAGGCCACGGACCAAGCTCTCTTTTCTAACTGTTTCCAGTTGCTACTCATTCTTTTGATATCCGCTTGCGGTTCTCGGCGCATTGTGTTCTTGTTTCCTTCCTTTCCTTTCCTTTTGCCTTCAGTTCTCCGAATTGTGGCTTGTCTTTTGATGTAGTCTGATGATTTTCGCAATGTATGTCCTAAAGAATTCTATAGGCATTCGGAGTTTGAGAACGTCATTACATGTAACACCTTTATGATAGAGGTAAATCAACCCAGTCAAATCAGAAGTCAGAAATGGAAGGGTTAGAAGATATATTTATAAAGCTATCAGTATGCCGAAAAGCGTTTGGTCTAAGCTGGCCAGTAGTTCAAAAGGATGTGTAGCATGGCATACTCGTGATCTAGTGCAGAAAAGCAACCGATAGCATTCAACTAGGGTGTTTCTAGTACAACTAGTGAGGTCAGCATCAATGTCAAAGACTTACAGAGTTATTTATTTTGAGGATTTATTTACCACTACAGCCCTATCTACCTCCTGCAGCTTTTCCTAATTTTTTTTCAGCTCGAAGTTGATTTGTTCTATCCCACAGTAGGTTGTTGCTAATGGTATCTGGTCAATGAACATTGAGTATCATGAGTTGAAAATGGTTTATAATTACCTGTACATTTTGATGATGATTGTAGTAGTTCTTCAAGTTTCAACCCCATACAATAGAACTGAGTATCATTTAACATAAATTTTTTAATAACTTACGATATGAATACACATTTAACATATTATACAATTAAGCATGTAAAACTAAAAGATATAACTAATTAATTGGGTCATATAATAACTCTTGCTCATAATATGACTTCATGTCACAGCCGATCAATTTCATAATGATTGTACATCAACTAACTAAGTTACTGTTTGATATATTATATCCTACAATGTTTGTCCATTTCTTTTCAGGTTTTTCAACTTTAGTTAGTTTGATCACAATGGGTGTAGGAGTAGACACTGAACAGAAAATTGAAAAGGCTGCAAAACATCCTTGGTTAGAAGATCTTGATCAGAACTCATTGTCTTGGTCATATGGTATTGCTGCAATATCCCTATTACCAAGCTGCCTTACAGTTATAATTTTAGGATGGTTTGTTTACCCTAAAAAGTAAGATTTGAAACGTTGAAACAGTTTATTTTTTATCATGTCAATTATTTATTGTCTATAAACTTTGAGAAATACTATGTTGGTATAAGCCACTTCAATTCCAATCACTGAATTTCAATTTTGGATTTCTCTACACGTGCTTCGGATTTTGTTAACTGACTAGCATTACTACTCTTTACGCAAAGTGTGCAACTTAAAGCCATGTGTACGAATTTATACCTGTTTAGTGACTGATACAACGTTCAAAACTTTAGCTTGTTGAACGGTGTTGGAGCTTCAAAACTAGTATTGTCCAATCATTTAAGACACCTGATCACGTTTGATTTTACATTAAGACGGAATGAAAACAAATTATTCTGTGATATAAAGAGCCCATTCTATTGGCCAGTTGTCTTGTGTTGTAATAACAATGCAACTGATTAGTTACGTCAGTAAACTGGTCTTACTATCAGCTGTCACTCACTTACATCATATTATTGAATATTATTGGTAAGTTAGTATTATATTCACTTACTTAACAATCCAAAACCTTGTTTACCAAATCTTCAATCTCTCAGTCAGTCCGCCATAAATAGCGTATAATCTGACGCAAGTAAACGTTAAACCCAGTTGCCTTAGTATATCAGAACGAGGAAGGGAAGTTGGCAAGATTAGTAACAAGAGAATTGAAATAATATAATGGCGATGTTAATGAGAGAGATTAAACATTGATTAAATAGTACTTAGTTGGATTCACTTATTTTTATCAAATTTTGACAAGAAACTCTGTTACATTGTAGGGATTTTAGGTACAATATTTAGTAAAGAGATACTAAATTATTGTGTAATATCAGTTTTTCATATCTTTATCAATAGATCCTACCTTGTGATCTTTACATGATATATTCTGTGTATCATGCTATCCGTATAGTCAATGTGTATCCATATTAAACTCATATATATTTCTACTGTCACTGGAAAGGCTTTGAAGTAAACTGTTAGTGATATTCAGGACTAAATTTCGATCACTACGTCTTGTCATATATGCATCTTATGAGGGTTATCTGGAATTTATCATTTCATTGCAATGAACCTGTTTTCATTCGGTTGACGAATCCTAAATGGGAAGAGGTGTATGTTATAAATTCCACTGCTAGTCACGGCTTAACTACCCTAAGAAAAAGTCACATGTAATCAGCTTTTCTACTAGTTATGGTATACCTCCTAACTGATATAAAAATGAAAAAGATACTCAGCAGTCATTTAGTATAGTTATATTTTCTCTCTTTAGAAATCTTACACCTATGTATTGTTAATACGCTTGACTTTAAAGAACAAAATGGTTGTGTTATTTATAAAACAGTCGAATAGCCGTGAATGAACAAGATCAAATCTTGTTTATACTGAACGTTTACTAAAAAAGACTACAAAATATAATACCGAACGTATAAAAGTATGTTATTAAATTTTTCCATTTAGATGCTCAAAAGAAATATCCTTTCTCAGGTTATTAGTAAAAAAAGGTCTATTTAGTGGCTGAAATACATTATTATCTTATTTTATTGTTGACTTACAACATTAACTAAATAATCATTATGTTGGGATGATTGAATGTTTTAAGCACATATTTTTTAGTTTGTAATATTATAAACTGAACTATCTATTTCTTATAACATAATAGATCTCCATGTGGGCTATTAATTAACTCAGCATGGAATTGGCCAACATTGAATGATTTGCAATGTCGTTATCATATGCATGATATGCATGTTCCAAAAATCTGTTCATCTTCAAATCCTCAATCATCATGTCATAATATCACTACTATGTCTACAGATTATCCGCATTCATTGCGCTCTCGTACACTGATCCAATCCAGTCAGATTACTGGTGACCAGTTGTCCAATGAATTGAATAATAAAATACTTTGTAAACCAACATTATTTCACAAGTCGGGTGCTCAGATAGAAACATTATCAATGATAACTGCACAAGACCAAAATTCTATATTGTCTGATAATTGTGGCAAATTGAGTAGTTATGATCCACGTTCAGCGGACACAGTATCAGTAAGATCAGTATTAAACTTTCATATGTCTAAATATGTAAAACATTTGTTCCTACGATATGTCAACATGAACTAAATTCATAGATAAGAAACCACCTTAAACGTGTAGCAACGGAATTACATCATCTGGTGCTTACTGTTAATCAAATCCTGTTGATCAAACTGTCGCATGATAACTGGCCTAAGTGACTTGACTTCGCGGTTCCCTTTTTGCATAAGATGGTCGAAAGAAGATCATTGAGAATATCTGAATTTGGGTTTTGTGACAGTTTAATCTCATCAGCGATCACGGAGTAACTGTTGCTCCTTGTACTGTTCGAGGCTATATCATCCATCGCTCAAATGACTAAATGTTAATGTATCTCACTGTGACTTCAGATGATGCAATTTAAAGACAAAACGGCCTTTTAGTGCTTCCAGGTTTTCTGTGGTGGTCTAGCTTTAATTGACTCACGATCTCAACCATTAAAAAAACAACTTAAAATTATTCGACCTTTTTAGGTGAGAATTATTTGGACTTGAAAACCTCATACGGATGTATGTACAACATGGTAAATCATATTCTTGATCTAGGGTAAAGACACATAGTCCTTGATTCAGTCTAACCATTTGAAAAAAGACATATATGAATAGTGAGCATTCTCATTAAACATTTTATCAATACTGTTTCCAACACAATTTCGTTCATCTTCTCCATTTATATATTTTACTCGGTTAAGCATCAGGAATGCATATATTTTCTTAATCGGAATACATGCCTTGACAGATATCCATTTATCTCCCTCGATAAAAAATATTGAATTTCATAAACTTTTTGATTAGGGTGATTATTGATGGTAATAACTTCTATGAATAATGAAGTTAGGCAAATTCCTCTAAATTAAACTAACCTGTAGTCAAATATTGAGTAGGAGTTTTGTTAGACTCATTAAATACGTCTGACTAGATACACAACTATTGTGCCGATATAAGCTTAAAATATTCTTCTAAATAGAGCAACAAAATAGAGTATTATTATATTAACATAAATAGCATTATAAGAATCAATACATGTTTTATAATTTAATTTTCATTATTTCAAGTTTGTATTTCTCTGTGTTCTGGATGGATATTTAGGGTGGAGTATACCTTTATCACTATCACTTTCTATAATCCATAGGTTGTACTTAGTACAGAATGATCCAAGTTAGGATAGTATTAAAACTCTGCGGGTACTCGACAGATCTTTCGTTCTAGCACGGGACTCCTTAGTAATGTACCCGTACAACCCTGACGAAGATCTAACTCAGGAGCTTCAGGTCTCATGGTGGATACTTGATCAGTTGAAACACTGGGTCAGCCGGCATTATAACTTACAACTCTTAGTAATCATTGGTTATTATAGTTTTGTACAATAGACACTCATCTGCTAATGATCTTGACGATTAATTTATATATATTCTGGTTAGCGGTGTTTTAGCGAGTTAGTTTCCTACTGGATAAGGTCGCTAGCCCCATGCCCAACCCCCTCCTTTATCCCGGCTTGGGACCGGCAGTAGCCACAGAAGGGCCTGAACATCGATTACCACAACGTGCAATACTAACCGGTGTTGGAGATGGCTGGAAGAAAGTTAGGGTCGGCCAAACCAAAACGTGGCATCAGTGCTTGAAATCACTAACTTCTAGTCTGAGCCATGTTGGTAGATGCAGACTACTTGGTTGGGGTCCGCGTGACTATCGTAACCAATGGTTGGAGACTCTTGGTGACATGGCTCGGAATCAATCACAATGGAGTCGGTGTATACACTCTCTGTCTTCCCTTAAACTAAGAGATTAAAATCGCTTGATATCTTTCTTTCTACCAACTAATTCTTTTTTCCTGTACTATATCCTTATTGCAATCGTTCTTTTATATATTACCACCTTTTAATTAACTACTTTTATGAATCCGGTGTTCATCTTGTTGTGTTAATGAGGTATGGCAACTTGGACCGATGCATATATGTGCCTGGTCCTACGTTGTAACTGACTGACAGGGGGGCTCCAGGCGGAGTTTATATATATATATATATATATATATATATATATATATATATATATAATTTGTTTTTTTTATTTGCCTAGCTTTCATCCTACGAACAACCTCCATTGAATTTGTTATATAATCCACAAACTATAAACATGAACCACCAGTTCAATTCAATAATGTATTCAAAAGAGAATAATTTTGTAGAAAATGACTATTGTTCTTCTATTGATTGCAAAACAAAATTAATTCAATCTAATTTATTGTCTACATTTCACAAATTCTCTGCGCCTTTTTTGAAAGAATCTACAAATGAACGAAAACAACCACAATGTATTACAAATTCTGATTCTCATTTAAAATCGATTTATTCAAATAAATCATCGAACCTCCGACAGCCTTCATCTAGTAATCCAGATACTTCAATATGGACAGAAAATTCCGTAAGTTTAATATGTCATTTTATATAGTGGTGATATTTAGCTTAGTATCATGTTGTTATTCTGTTATGGAACTGATTGTCAATCGAACACATTCAGATTCAATTTGAATTAACACATAAGCAGACAGAGTTAAGATCCCAATACTGTACAGTGATACAATTAAAATAGTCCATTGTGTCATCAAATAAAAATAAAGAGAATTCAGTGAAGAAAATTTTCTCTTCAACGAAATCATTTATTGGAGATGTACATTCGTATCTATAGTTGTGTGGTATATATATGTCTATATAAGGATAGAAACAATGGCATCAAATTGATTCTAGACTCCAAATATCAAAAGAGGTTACGTAATAATCAGGTGTTAGAGAAGAATAGAAGGATGAAAATAATTTACGGGTCAGAATTATGAAAGATAATTGTCTGCTTGACATATATGAAGAAAAAGGTTATAATAATAACTGATTACGGTTTGAAATTACAAAACATACTACAGAAGAGAATTAGGGCAAAAGAACGATTATAGATTGGACGTATCATTTTTGTACTCAGAGTTCGGACTTGAATTGGTGGGTCACAAACGTCTCAGTAGTGCATAAGTTTTCTTATTCGACCTCCCTTCGTTCTAGCTCCTTTGATTATGTAGATCATTTTAAAGGAAGACTCTTTCAGAGTAAAATGTTCAAAGTAGACAAGATACTCCTGTATTGAACTGGTGGCTATCTTGCATTCGCCTTTTAAAGTCAAGTTGGTTAATGTTATGAGATGCGTTTAGGAAGTGATAATCTTGTGAGGCCAATGTATCCTGCCCCGCAGATACAAGTAAACTGACGGATATACATCTATGTAACCCAAAGCGGAAGTTTGTCCTTGACACATCCGTGAATGGTGCGCCGGCTTGAGAAGACAATACTGAGTTTAGCTGAGTAGAAAGTTTCATTCAGGGATTTTGCAATCCGTTTATCCAGGAGTTCGGCAGCCATATCTTCCTTGAATTCCATATTCATAAAAGAGTTTTCTTTTGCACCGTCGGTGCTTTTTCGGGATGTAGTCTAGTTGTTGAGTTCTTATCGACGAATCTAAGTGGATAACCATTCTTATCGAAGATGAAATAATTTGTCATCTGTTGTGTCATTAGAACATTCGCCTGATCCTTGAGGATAAAGAGTGAATTAAAAAATTGTCTTTATAAATCGTCATAACTATATTACCAAACTATCGCATTTGAAAATCTCTCCTAGTTATATATATCTGTTAACTGTTTAGGCGTTATTTACGCATTCATCATTATTTGTATCAATAACAGTTTGTTAATTTTTACAAGCAAAATGTCTTCGTTATTCCTTTTTATATGTTCTGTTAAAAGATTATTCAAACTGCTCGTCCGATGAAAAGAACTAAGCAAAAAATGAAAACAAATCAGTTTATGAAGAAGCTTATCCCATCTGAAAATTTATTTAAATTTTCATCATCATTTCCCAACACTGTAAGTTTGATTTTCATAGATACTGATCATCTGTTCTGTTAAAAACTAGTGACATACTTTTGTCAAGATACTCATTCTTTTACAATGTTCAAATCAATAGTGTAGGAGGCAAATTTGAATTCAATTTTTATGGTGATTCTTCTCTACCTTGTATTTGTTGCCTAACTCATACCTTTGGAAGTTATTAATTTGTGCATTTCGACAGTCAGACTAAAGAATAAAGTGATTTATACATAGATTTCCACCAGTTTCTAAGTGAAATCATGCTATTTACCTTGAAGCTAGTTGAACTCTTTAGGTCGCGAAGTATATTCAAAAAATACATGTTAAAGTCACTGGAGAACACTATTTATTGTGTAACGTTTGAAGGAGGTGCTTAAAAGCTTTAGTCACATAGATCATAGCAGCTAGATATTGTTATTTTGGTTTACGTGCCATTAAATGCTTTCTTATTGCTTAAAGTTTGAATCTTCAGATATCAAGGTCATGATGACAGATTTTCTCAATATAAGTCAACTGAAAACGGTTATCATTTTAGCATTCTGTTCCTCAGGGTTGACAACGTTATCAAAGGCTTACAATTTTGTCTGAAAGAAAAATGGAAATTAACAAAAGTTTATTTTCAACTGTGTTTGACGTTTACCTTGCGAATGTAACAATAAGTACTAATTTTACAACCTGAAACTTTCTATCCCTCATAGAGAAAGTACAAGAACTAACTATAGTAAACGTCAAACACTTAGTTAACTGATAAATGTTGGTGGGTATATGATAACAGTCAGTAAAGAAAGTGATGTGAGAACAACATTCGAACAGTTTGTTTCTGAACTATTTAACAACTAAATTGTTTAACGGAATTACTTACCAACCAAGTGTCAATTTAGCTATGCTTATGAAATGCTATGAAAATTAGAGATATGACTACTCCATCTTATTTCATAATAATTCTGAAACTCACCAACATTTTCTTCTCGAATCTCAACACTTTCTTCAAAATCAAGTCATCATTGTAGCAAGAGGACGTAGTTTGTCAATCTAGTACATTAAAATTAGTTATCAACTCTGTGCACATGAATCAGTATGATGCTGTAAATCTAGCTCTGATTAGTTACACTCAAAACACTTATAAACTATAGAAATTAACAATTCGAAGTTAGTAATTGTCATGGAGTTATGACTACCTGGAAACGATTGAAAACAAAAGGTAACTTAATAGCTGATTCACTATAAATTTTGGAACTCCCTGGTTTTATGAATCCACGACCTTGTGTTCTCGCCATGAGCGCGATACAATTAAATCAGTGGATCAAAAAGCAATATTCCACATAATCATCCATATTACGTCAGTAGATTTGTACTAATGAGAGTAATGATATGTATTTAACTGCTAATGTGATTGAACCCGATTTATCACAATTCCTCGTGCTTTAATTGTTCTCCAGCATGTACCACTTTGTGAGGAAAACTGACTAAAAATTGAACGTATTTTATATCCTCTACTCACCAATTATTCTAATATTCAAGAACTTGTAATCACATTCGTCTTAATTCATTTTTATATTGGTTGTTTGAATCTTCTTATTGAGTCCCAAATAAGATGAAACACGTGTCCTGAATTCCACTGTTAGCCACCATCCATCACATTTATCTTAGTTGGGATCTGATGAGTTCACATAGTTATATATCCGGTAGCATTATAAATAGGAATATGTTTTAATACTACTATTCTAACTCAATAAATATTCAAAATTTCATGTACTCATGTTTGAAGTACAGTTTATTTTATAAAGAGGTTAGTGATACCAACTGATTATCAAAGCCGAAGTTAATCAGAGTAGATTGTGTACTTGTAACTTACTTTCTTTAACACAGTGAATAAATGCTTGATTCAAATTATAGAAGTGATTTGCATGAAAACTAAATGAAGATTAATTTTTGTTACTAGACTTAATACTATTTTAGTGGTCCCTTATCTGACCCCAATTGTATCGTAGGCATGATTGTTATTGAAATATACGTATCACCAAGCCTTGTATATAATGATCGACTTAAATCGCGTTGGTGAATAACGAAATAAAATAACTCAAATATGAGAATGGATGTTTGAATACGTATATTTTGTACACTCATTAATCTGGACAGACAATCAGACGAATGAAGCGAAAAAAAGAGAGCGAAGCGAGATGGCGCGCAGTGGAGAAAGCGTGTGAGCTAACTCCATTTAATCAAGTGTCATTCAATATTTATAGTCACACAAAAATAAGCTACAGGTATGTGATGAATAAGATAAGAAGTGTACACACGCAAACTCCCCTATAAGAACAGTCAAAGTTAATAAATGAATAATTAACAAGGTCAAAACGTGACTCAAGAAAAATGGGTAAATTGGCCTATCCAGAAGCTAGAATAAGTTATATAGGCTTAACATAGTAGCCAACACTACACTATTATTATTTTCTATGTCGAAACTGATAGATCCTGGGTTGTAATCTCACGAGGCAGGATCGTGAATACACACTGCTGAGAAGTCCCACAATAGGACGAAACAGCTGTTCAATGCTTCCAGGTTTTCCACGGTGATCTAGCTTCAAGTGACTCATGATCTCAACTATTAAAATGATTTATTTTGACAAAAGTAATTTTTCGTTGGTTTGTTTGTTTTTCTAAACATAATAATCAATATTATTCTGTATGTTTGTTGAAACCAGTCAACTAAACAAATCATTTATCTTTAGGTTCATAAATTTTTCAGTAAAACAAAACAAACAAACAAAAAAAGAAATGAAAATTGAATGTTACCAAAAAAAAACGTAAAAATTATTTCTTCTCCATTGAGGGGGTGGATATTAATTTATTTGAAAATATGACTAGTTTAATTGTTTCTATTCGCTAATGATGATCAATTTGTTTGTTTAAAATAGTAAACTAGTTTTGTAATCTTTCAGTTTTTCCCCTTTGTATAACAGTTTGTTATCTTTATTGTGTTTAATTTCAATTTGGGTTAGGTTAAATTAAAGTTAGTAAACAAAAAACTGGTTTTAGAGTTTATTTTACAACTTGTGTGTTAATATTAGTTTTATAGTGTGCGTAGATACAATATTCATTGTTAGAAAGTATTTATATGATTCACTTGGTATTGTTGTTTACTTGAATCTTCCCATTGATGTTCAAGACTGCAATTGATCAGTCTGTTATTGGTATATGTGCATACTGTGCGTATACCTCAATATTGCTTTAATTCACAAGCATTATAAACAAAGATGGATAGTAGCTACTACTGACGAAACGCGCGGCCTGGATTCCACTGCTAGCCACTATCCATCTTTGTATCGATGTGATGTTTGATAGTCAGAAGTGATCGATAGATAACCTTAGGAATAGTTTCATAGCTAATTGGTACTTATCAAAGCCTTTACCACTCAACTATTCATCATGGTTTAACAAAAGCCAGTGAAGTTTCAACAGATTATATATTAGAATAAATCGATACCAGAAGAACTTATCAATTAGTGATGATTACAACTAAAAGTTTGATAATCTTCGGAATTTATTTTGAGGATATTGATTAATTTGACTGGTTTTATAAGATGATGTAAAAAAGTCATAAATACTTGAGAATTATGTAGACTATAGTTTAGTTTCTATCTTCAGGGTTAAAATTTCTCCATTTACGAACTCTAGCAAATTTCCCTGTTGATAGGAGTCATTTGATATTAAAATTTTATTTGTCTTACTATGATTTACAGTATAAGGTTTTATCTGTTAAATCAAATAGCCTAATTTCTTATAGTCCAGTTGTTTAATATGCAGATGACATAGTCTTGTTTGGTGAAGACGCTGACAAAATGCAGAGTCTTCTGGTATCACTAAGCAACAATGCCAGAATGTTTGGGATGCGCTTCTCTCCCTCTAAATGCAAGTTGTTGCTTCAGGACTGGTCTGCATCAACAGCTGAACTAAGGATAGGGAGTGAAGTAGTCGAACGAGTTGACAACTTCACTTATCTTGGAAGTCTGATCAGCCCTAATGGGTTGGTGTCTGACGAAATCTCAGCACGGATTCGTAAAGCTCGTTTGGCTTTTGCCAACTTACGTCACCTTTGGCGGAGGCGAGATATCCGTCTATCAATAAAAGGACGAGTATACTGCGCGGCTGTCCGTTCTGTTTTAATTTACGGCAGCAAAACATGGCCCTTAAGAGTAGAAGACACCCGTAAGCTACTAGTATTTGACCACAGATGCCTTAGAAATATTGCTGGCGTCTGCTGGGATCACCGGGTAAGCAATAGTGAGGTTAGACGCAGGGTATTAGGGAATGATGGTAAATCATTTGATGAGGTTATGAATCTTCATCGACTGAGATGGTTGGGCCACGTATTACGTATGCCTGAACACCGATTACCGCGACGTGCAATGCTAACCGGTGTAGGGGATGGTTGGAAGAAAGTTAGGGGCGGCCAAACCAAAACGTGGCATCAGTGCCTGAAGTCACTAACTTCTAGTCTGAGCCATGTTGGTAGATGCAGACTACTTGGTTGGGGTCCGCGTGACTTTCGTAACCAATGGTTGGAGACCCTTGGTGACATGGCTCAGAATCGATCGCAATGGCGTCGGTGTATACACTCTCTGTCTTCCCTTAAACTAAGAGATTAAGATCACTTCACATCTTTCTTTCTACTAACTACTTCTTTCTTCCTGTACTGTATCCTTATATGGAATCTTCCTTTTATATATTACCACCTTTGACCTAACCACTCCTATGAATCCGGTGTTCATCTTGCTGTGCTAATGAGGTATGGCAACCTGGGCCGATGCATACATGTGCCTGGTCCTACGTTGTAGCTGACTGACTGACTTAATAAGTAGTGTAGTCTAAAATTTGTGAACTATATATAATTCAATAAAAACAAGGAATTTGATTGAGATCGTGAACCTATTGATGTTAGACCATCATTGAAAACCTGGAAGCACTGGACGGCCGTTTCGTCCTATTGTGCGACTTCTCAGCAGTGCGCATCCACGACTCCGCTCGTGTGACTCGAACCCAAGGCCTTCAGTCTCGAGCGCGAACGCTTAACCTCGACACCACTGAGCCGGCATCCAACGGTGTTAATATCTAACCTCAACTAATCCGCGAAATTGCGCGACCATCTTTCAATGTACTGAGGTAGATACTTGTCTCTATCCGACACGGATTAGTTCTAATATCAATCGGTTCATGATCTCAGTCAAAAACTTAGTAATCCCCAAAAACCTATACTGATGAAAACGAGTAATACTGGACATGACTTTAGGTATTCTATAAAATTATTCCTTTTGTCCCGAACATTTCGCATAAATTTACTAATAAAGTGTAGATTCAGAAACTGGCTATAAGATCAACGTTTTGTATAACACTTAGTGATACTGACCACCTAAATAATCCAAGGTAGGTGCAGTGTCCAAATGGTACAATTTAATCGTCGAACAATAAATCATTCTAACCACTTAACAACCGCTCTACGTCTAACATATTACTTATTGCCTTACTGAACCAAGCTTTACTATATGTTATTGAATGGACCTTACCAGTGGTTTGTACGTCTAATTTCAATCAATTGACGATATCGTACAATCACCTGATTTTGACCATCGGTGACTTCATGAATATGCATTAAACTAAATCGAAATAGCCATTTATTACTTCTTGGCTTACAGAGATCATATTATTCAGTTCACTTCTTGATGAGGATCATAAGTTTTGAAAACTTCTATACTATTAGTAAAGCTTAGTTAATGTTGGAATTAATACTTCGCAACTAAAAATTGTTTAACGCATAGAATACAATACTGCCTGAGATATGAATTTCTCAATCAGCTTAAGTCAGCAACTACGAAAAAACGATGCACTAGAGAACGTCATAAATTTATTGACAACAATCCAACTGTTTAGACCGACTTAGGGGAGCATCCGTTCCAAACTTAAGATCAAATATGGTTATAAATCCAGTACACCTTCGTTTCAACTGTAGTTTGGCGAATAAGTAGATTCATGGAATACTACATAGAACATGATAATTCATCATAATTTACACTTTAATAATCTTTGATTATGGTATAGTAAAAATCTCATTACATAAATAAAATACGATTTCTCATTTCTGTTTTTACACACTGTTTCTATGAATTAAAAATGAAGTGAAACAAATCATAATACATCTATAATTCATTGACCTTGATCAATAGAAATGCATTTGATTAATACCTATGTAAATGAATAGAACCGGTCATGTGCATGATCATATATTGACTATAGTGTATTTTTTTCTCTCTTATAATTCATTTGAAATTAAGTAGTATGCATAGAGTTAAGCTAGCTTGCCTTCATTTTCATTTGGTGCATTTTAATTTTTTTTTTCTAACATAGTAACTATTATTATGTTTACTAAACATTGGTAAGACTAACTCATTTAAAATTAGTACAAAGATTTGTGGAAATTTATATCTTACTACACGGATTAATTCTCATCATTGAGCGATCAGGATTGGATCCAAGAGATTCAGGACTTACTGTGACTGCTTGTTTTCATATATTAAATTTATTTGAGATATACTTTGTTTTCTTCCAGAAAATTGAAAATCAATCAAATACACCTGTTCAAGTGAGTTCTACAATATTACTGTTTTATAGATTCGACATTTCTTTCATAACTTCTTATTCAAAGTTCCTTATATCAGTGAATGAAATAGTTGATGCAGGCTTCACGATTCTTATTGATTTAAGACAATAATACTAATGAGAATGGGTGATAATTACACCAAGAGTGCAACTGCCAATATTTTCTAACTTAAACGAACGGTTGTGTCATGTAAATGTAAAGATAGATTTTTAAGTGGTATCAATATTCAATGACTCTGTATGTTCATCCGCCGTTGTTTCTCAAAGATCTAGTTGGAACATGTATATAATGCTTAGATTCAATGAGGCGTGTTTTTCCATAATGGACAAGGTCATTTCATGATTTTTATCATATGAAAACATAGATTTCAACGAGTCAAATACATCATTCAATAAAATGATAGTATGTTATGTCACATTTAAAATAATGATCGTTAAAATTGTATCCGACTGACAAACGAACAATGTACTCAGCAATCCTTGACGGTTTAAATAACCTACAACAATTTCACTATTCAGAAGATTCACATACATTAGCATCATTGAAGTCAAATTATTCAGCAGTTGACCGATAAACAACCACTTTCGTTATAATTGATACCCTTGACGTTAGCCCTAGGTCAATACTGTTTTATGGTTTTACTAGTTCATAAATATTTCCTATATTTCAAAAACACTAGCAAAACAACTATCGGTTGCAATGTATCCAAATAAATTGATCCAACATTCAATTTTACACATGCTGACTCACCTAAATTGGGCGTTGGCCATTCCCTTTATACCTAAAATCCACTCACAATTATTACCATTTTTAGAAAAAAATAACCCATTATGTACTTAGGTAGATGACCAAGTTTGTGTACTATTTTGTCTAAAGGTGAAATAAGCTGTTAACTGAGTATTTAATAGTAAGCATTTGTTAAGTTACGTTGATATTCACATCACACAAAGTCTGGCTAACAAATATTATTGCATAATTTGTATTTAAAAAATCTACCACTGGTGTCTTTAACTTAAGAAAATGATAAACGAAATCACTATTATACATCGACATATTCTACTTATATATCTTAATAACTGCTCACTCAAGCAAAAAAATTTTGAAAGTACTATGTAGTACACTGAGATAATAATAAATTGTTTGAGGTCATCCATCCATTTCTCAATCTTCTATAACAGTGGTACCCAGCACTTTCGCTTCATCTAATGGGTGAATGTTGCATTCCACAATAGTTTCCACTGAACATTTCATTTCAAGAATCTGAAGTTACTTACAACTATCTACAATGAATTGTATCGAGTTAACATTCCCAAAGTTAGACGCAGAATAATATATAGGGATGAAGTAGGAAGATTTTATCGACTGAATAACTCAGCGGGCGATGATGATCGATGTAAGAGCAGGTTGAGAAAATGCTAGGAACGACCAAGCCAATATATATATATATATATATATATATATATGCTCATGAATACATAGGTTGTTGAACTGAGCAATATCGGTAAGTTCAGACTGACTGGTTGGATTACAAGTGATTACGGCAATTCTATCTCACTGTGCTAATAGAGTGTAGCAACTTAGACTGATGTAGAAATGTACCAGTTTCTACGTTTTGACTGACTATGAGCACGCTGATATGGCGCATCCCAATATGCCAAATAAACAGCACAGTAAAAATCATGGCTCCAAAAGTAATATGGACTGAAGTAGACACACTACCTATATATAGTTGTCCAATCAGTTATGCGAGTCAAAAATGACTTGTAAGTGGTATTTGGCAAACTAATCCATAATGTACGCGGATTTAAGGTATATATGCGGTTATCTTTCTAAGAAAAAGATATGTAAACTGAGATCTGCTTCATTTACAGCTTATTATGTCTGTATTATGTAACAAAGCGATTCCCAAGTGTTATTACATTTCGTAAAGACAAATAATTTATAATCTAGCCTCTTTGAGCTAAATGGCTTAATTGTGGGTCTTCGTGGAGTAGGCACTGATAATGTTGTCTAGAAAGACGATAAAAGTCCTCTAATTAAACCATTGAGCTCACAGAACACAACACCACTATAAGAATCGACTAGATCTACAAAAATCATCCGTTTTAACTATCTTTCTCTTTATTAAATGACATCCTAAAATTAATTTATCGGTCGAGGCCGGTCACTCACTAGTAAGCGATAATTATTTGAACGGTTATCTGAAAAATAAGCGGAACTGGTTCTAGTTGGAAATAGAAAATCTCAGCCGAACTAAACATAGATTTATGGCTCATTTCGTGTTATAGTAAACTGATAGTTTCTTCATTAACGACTGACTAATTTACCACCGACTGAACTGGTAGGAACAATTATACCATTAAGCGTTTACAATAATCTTATAGTAACGTTCGAATGAAACTGCTACTGCATATCTTAATCTAAAGTGTATGTACCTAATTGTTTCTTCCCCAATTCAACATTATTACACTTTTTGTTTGTGTACAAGAAACTGTTAACCAACCAATAGCTTAGATGATTAAGCCCATCAATCGTAATGGTAATTAACATGATTAATTATAAATACAGATGAATGTGTCTAGCTGAGATTGTCAAATAAGGCTCAATATTTCAATTTCTAATATTGAATAATGTATCGTTCAGCACACATCATCAGATTTTTACCTTCTATTTGAGTGTTACATATATTCTTTCTTCCTTATATTACATATCAATCCTTCACAATTGTTTCCAGAAAGCTAAACCAATGAATCGAAAGTAATAATGAAAAAGGTAAACAAGGAAAGAAAACAACAACAACAACCTATCATCACAGTATTGCATTTATTTTGAGTATTTTTTTCTTCCCTAGAATTGTGCCCAAACCACAAAAAATTCCATTGTTAAATATGTCTCTCGGTATACCTAGTCACCTTTTTTCTAATACAATCTTCCCCTTCAAATTATATTCTCCCCCTTCCTTTTTTCTCTAACAAATGTTTGAAGTATCTTATTGTAAATTGTGCTTTTTTACCTACGTGATTTTTTTGTTTCAAGAAAATTAATTCCAAGGTGTTCATTTAACTTCTTTTTTAGTTTTTTTTGTGTAAACTATTTTTGATTACCCCCCCCCCGTGCTATTTTTTATTTGTTTTGGGATTCTTTACATTACCGCTGATATTAAACATGTTTAGAATTATCTATAAATAAAATGAAATAATGCATACCGATAACTCAGGACTTAAATATACAACAAACCAAAAATCTATTCCAGTTTTGATTTAAGATGGATATTATCAGTCAGGACTCAGTAGCTGAATGGATAATGCGATGGCGTTTGAAATGAATGATACTGGGTTCGAGTTCCAGAGTGGACATCAACTCTGGGATGCAGGTACATCCAGCTGAAGAGTCCCAAACAAGACGAAACGCGCGTCCTGGATTCCACTGCTAACCACTATCCATCTTTGCTTATGAAAGCTTGTGAATTAAGACAATATCAAGGCATACGCACAGTATGCACATATGCCGATAACAGACTGATCAATTGCAGTCTTAAACATCAATAGGAAGATACAAGTAAAACAATACCATGTGAATTTATCAATCTAGAGTTTGAGAAAAATGTTAGTTGACCTAAGTTGTAAATCAGAATAACGCGATGTGATGAAAACAACAAAACAAATCGAAATAATGTAGTAGAAACGATAAACAAATTAAACCTTGAGAATTTGGTTTGTAAAGATAAAATGTATTAATCAAGGATAACTAGAATTGAAAATGAAGAGGAATATGTATTGAATGAATTGAGTAGTTTATTTAAGTGATAGGTTTATATGAACCTATATTTATTAGAACCAACAGCTGTGCAAAGACAATAAAAAATGGGTCTGATTGACAATTCTACACAACATTTGATAATGGATAATCAAGTCAGTATGGCTAAAAATTAGATTGCCCACTAGAACATGATATCTGGTACAATGATACAGTCGAATCAATTAACCAATCAATGATCAAGAATCAGATATAGGCTTGAACAACAGTTTATTGAAAAATAGTTCAATGCAATCAACAAAACAAAATATTGAAATAAACGTTTTATAAACAAATATGTTCAGTGTAGCCAGATATGTCTGTCCTTGCTCAATCCCAGCTTACTTTCACACGATACATAAGCTTTTGGTTAAAAGCAGTTCGGATGAAAGTGATCTGTAAGTATTCAAGATGGAGGTTGAACAAAATTCATTCATTCACGCACTTTATTTGAACGGTTTAGGATACTAGGGGTGCAACAACGTGCACATTACACTATTCATTTGTTTTAGTTTCAATATTAGCCTCTTGAAATATAGAATTGGTAAATATAGTTAACACATATATATTAAATAGCTGCTTACCCTAGAACTGATTAATCACAGTAATTTGATTAAAAATCCAACACACTGTTGTCGAGTCCCATACTGGGACGAAACGGCCATCAAGTGCTTCCAGGTTTTCAATGGTTGTATAACTCGGAGTGGTTCATGATTTCAATGAAATACTCCAGCAATTTGCATTAATTAGTTCACAAAGGCTCCAGTATCCTTCGAAATGACTAATACTCTTAGTAGTGGCCTCAATCTTTTCAGATGGGTACGACGACTATACATTATTGCCTAAATTCAAGTATGATTTGATATACTTCATACGTAATGACTTGCATATCATTTACATCGAAGCTCAATAGTCTAAAGGTTAAGCGTTCGCATGCGAGATCGAAGGTTTTGATTCGACTCCAGATTACAAGTCGTACATCCCTACTGCTAAGCAATCCCATATTAGAGCGAAATGTTCATCCAGTGCTTTCAGGTTTCTAATGGTTTTCATAAGTCGGCTGGTAATCTCGGTAAAAATCAATAATCTCTACAACGTATGTATCTGAACAACATTATAACACATATACGAAAGTACTGGATGATCTAGGCACCTTAATGAGTGAACATTTGGAAACCTGACGGTATAGCAACAATAAGTAAAAGACGTATTCAAAGGGAGTAAAATACAGTATCTTATTGCATAGAAAACCAGTAAATTTTAAATATATGTACATCACCGCTATTGAGAAATACGATTTCGTTGAAGATATATTTAAGGCACATTGTACCTTAAAACTTAAACTGGTTCTCAAACTTTTTTATTATTTGGCTTTCGGTTTCCAATAATCAACGAGAGTTTCCTAAAATAAATAAAAATTTAATCAATAGTACGTAAAGTTACATATATTGAGAGAAATATAAAATTATACACTACTTTTGAATATTAAGTAGCATAATGATCAAGCATAAAATATGCTTTTACATTACCGATTGATTATAACTAGATAAGCACTATGGACCAGGAGGCACTGAATAGTTATTTCATCCTAGCAGAAGATTCCTGATTCTGTAGTTTGAAATTATGAACTTTCACAAACCTACCTATACCCTAATAAAAATACAAATTGTAAGAAGTGATCAGGTCTCATTATGTGGTATTCACACTTTAGATATTTGTTTTAACAGATATCATATGAATAACTTCCCTTTTTAACAATAACATCAATTTATAGTTCTGAAAAGACTTTTAGTCCTCAGAAAACTTAAAATCTATGCTGATCATTGGTATAATCAACCATGTATTACAGTTACCGCTTTAGATGATCTTAAAAGTCACGGTCTGTTCAAGTTTGAAAATGTGTAGTCACATAGACTCACTAAATGTTGTTCAGTTTAAAACTTGATTACTTCTAGTTTTTACTGGTTATCCGAATGATATTTGTTCTTCGTAAACACAGTCTTTCGGAAGTATGGAAATACTTAGAAAACTTAATGGATTAAAGATAAGGTTCTCACAGTAGGCTATAAACATCTTGAGTTCGAGCTGTGGAAGAGTTATTCTTATATACTGTTAGGAATTCACAAACTAGAACGAAACACCTGTCCAGTGCTTTCTCACTTTGAAAAATGATTTCATAGTTAATTTCAATCCGTCCCCAAAAACTCAATAACTAGTTAGATTGTCACGAGAAAAATTGCTATTTACCTTAATTGTTGTTTTCCGAACAGCTTCCCATGGATTGTTAGAAAACTCCTCGATTGACGGGAGACTTACGCGACAAAGTATCACACGCTAACATGATCGTAGATTTAAGAAAGGAAATGATTAAATTTTTTAGAAATTGACCGTCATCAGAAGTATGAAAACATTGAAATCTATAAATTTTTTTGTGATGAATAGCAGTCATCAAGTAATAAAAAAGGAATGACTTGAAACGAGTGATAGAGGCACAAATTGGAAACGATCCAGTGCAGAAGCGCATTTCGACGGTTTCATGAATAAATAGTAATTCCAATGAAACAGTGAAACAAAACATTTTATGACCTTGTTGACTCTATCGGAATCTTCGCTACATCATGATACACATATTCATCCATAATCACCCTCGTACGTATAAGTATGCCAATATCTGTAATAACTTTGATTTTAAAATATTATAGATTGTAAACAGCTGGTGAGAACCTAACGAAATAAAATGAATTCGTATTATTGTGCACTAATCTTCGTCCTTGCTCCTCTAACGTTGGTTATCAGCTAGGTAGTCGAAAATTTAGGCGTTGATCTAAAACTTCTGGGTTCGGCCCTGGATGATGTCATGGATGTGTACTTATGAGAAGTCTCATACTGGAACGAAAGGGCTATCTACTGCTTTCTGGTTTTCCTTAGTCGTTTAGATAAATTTATTTTATGATATAAACCATGAAAAGATTTGGATTAAAAGATCGCATAAAATTATAAAAGTGTCCTGTTTCTATTTCATAAAAATTTTGTCATCGAAAATGAGGATTCTAGATCAGTCTACTAAAGGTATCTTTTAAAGTAAATAGTAATTTGTACCACTTATAAACTTTAATAAAGGAATTGGATTTTATAAAATTAGCAACCAATAATATCACAGAACACAAATTCTAAAAGAGAATCTTGTGAATGCTTAGATTAACCTATTTCATATTCTAATAAGTGATGTTTGTAGTTGAAAACATATTAATCAGTTGCAGTTTTGTATATAAATTCTCTTATTTAACATCATGAAGACTTAATCAACTTTATTTGTATTTTATTCAATAATATCCAATCAGTCTCTATATTCCCTTTTCACTAGTGACTAACTTCGGGAGGAAATTCAAGTAATTATAGTGAGAAGCCGTGATCAGTGGAAGGAAACTGCATCAGGTGTGAGAATAAGACAATGGAAGATGCTCAAGCGATTGATTGAAGTTAGACTTGTACGCTACTGGATCCCAGACCCAGTACTCCAGAAGTTGAGCATAAATGCGCAAGACTGAATGCCGTAAAATTGACCCTTGGTTGAAGAGTTGCACGTGAGCACTTTTGAGGAAACCCATACTAGGATGCAACAGTTATTCAGTGCTACCAGGTTTACAATGGTTGTCTACGTTAGATCAATTCTTGATCTCAATGAAATTCACCAATCTCCACAACCTCACACTGACAATATTCAACTGGTTGAAAAATAAGATGAAAATTTCAATCAATAGGCAAGTCTTATTCAATGTACATTTTGTGGCAGTTGACACTCGCTAGCAAATTATATTTGTAATCATGACGATAATTATTTCCGACGTTGCACTCAAACTTGTGTCTCCCATTATCATAGTCTTAGACGTCGCAAATGATTAATTCCTCCTTTATGATTAGACATTTTTTCAACTATTCAAGTGGAATTTATACATACTCATTCACCCAATTTATAAGAGAATTACAAATCGCATATTAATAAATTACATGGGCATCCTCAAATTTAAAAGCAAATTAATGTTCAAAATCTTATGGACTATATTTGATCCAAGCTATACTAAGAAGAAGGTTATGCACAAAATATAATTAAATGAACTTACTTTACCAACCGAATGTGCAACACGAACATGTGCAGCTATTGAACTGCAATTCATTTGTTCTCCATCCTTAGTTGTAGAATCCCTATCAACTAGAACACAAAATGAAGCATGTCTCCAATTGGGATCTTCAGCATAAAGTAGGTAATCAGCACCACCTACACATAATCCAGGGCGTACAATCCAACCTTTAGATCTATAATATATATATACAGCATAACGGCGTAATAGATGGAGCTCCTTTTCTGAATACTTTTCAATCTGTTCTCGTGCTGATTGAATTTGTAAACAAGGTGAATCAACAGATCCTGTACACAGACAAAACCAGACCTCAGTCTATTTATTAAATAAATGAGAAAATAAAAAGACATTACAAACAATGATTTTACAAATTATTTAATACACGTAATACAAAAAGCCAACCTGAAGGTTCTCTTAAAGGTACTAACAAAGGAGAAATAAAAAGTATATAGTGCTCAATTGGCAAAACATACTATGCATAAGTAAACAAAATTTCTTCTTATAAATAAAAATTATATATTTCTAATATCCCAATGAGTAGAAAAATCAAATTTTCCGACGTTTCGTTACTCAGTATAAGCCACTTCTTCAGGTATAAATAACCAGATCAAATTTAATCCAAGTTTAAATAGTACAAAGGAACAACGTAAGAATATTATGTGCGATCAATCAAAAAACCGATCTGAACAAATCAATGTCGTGTCATTTCGGTCAAGGTGATTCATAAGCGATATTTTGTGTGTGTAGTGCGCACGGTAAGGATGAAAAAATATGTGACCTTTATGGTGAGAAAGGATAGAGTTTAATTTGTATGTACGATACTAGTGTGAAATGTGAATAATATCAGACTAGGTGGCTAGGATAGATAGTCCAAGTAGGATGTATAGTAAAGCCTTCTTTTCTATTGAGAGCAGTAGGATCAAGCAATATATGGAAGGATTCAGCTACTCTCCTTTCTTTTTAATTGGAAAAACTTTTTTGTAATATTTTAAAATCGATTTGATGGTTATTGTAAATGGTGTGAACTGCTATTGTCAATTTAATATGAAGTCTACCCAGTTCTACGGGGTTATTAGGTGGTTTCTTTGTGTACCTAATATGTTATTTGGCTCGAGTCGAGATTTCGCGAGATAACTTTCCAATATGGAAGGCATCACAATCGACACATCCTAATTTGTAGACATAGTTCTGTGTTGACATAAAGGGGATTTTTTCTTTTAAGCGAACTGAAGTATTTCGAAATGTGTTCGTTGTTTTATAATACACTTTAATTCAGTGTTATTTTAAAATTCTTTAGAGTTCTTCTGTTGTACCATAACGGCATGGTCAAACTGCAATACCAATCCATGGTATTTCATTCGGATAATTATTATTGAGCGATGAAATATGTTGTTTTAATACACTTCTAATAATCTTCATAGGAAAATTATTAAATTGTAAGATGCTATTTACATTCTTTTGTTCTTTTTGTTTATCCTCTTCCGATGTGATAATCTTGTTAGCTCTTCTAAAAAGATTTAGGACTAGCGAGATCTTTGCACTGAATGGATGTGCTGAATTGAAGTCAATATAACAACTTGAGTATGTAGATTTTCGGCAGATGGATAGATTTAGAATTCCATTTAGATTTCTCTTCGCTAAGCAACCTAAAAATGGTAGCTCATTATGTTCATTTTCAATCTCGTTCGTAAATTTGATATGTGATGAAATGTATTGATCTGTTTCGGAAAAGGAGGCAAAGCCTGACTCACACGTCATCATCGTGCCTTCTGGATAGTGGGACTCAGTTTCATGAACTAATATGAGCGGTAACCCGGGTGATAGAGATCGGGCTAATCACTCACTCGAACGATACCCAGAAACTGATTACAAAATCAACAAAGAATCACAGCGCAGTTACTGCTTGATCGAAAAACGACAAAAAATTCAGTGGTACATGTAATGTACAGGGTTGCTCCATACGGGACAAACTCCAACCGATTGCAAAACAATTATTCTTACCCCAGTAGTTGTGTCGTGCATCGATGTTGCCTGTTTCTCTTCAGAAGGGCCTACTAGGCTTCACCAACTTGTTTTGGCTCTTTCGAAAAAGATTTTAGATGGGTCTTTTTTATCGCAACAAAGGTATCATCTACATATCTAAGCTAAATTCGTGGTTTAATATCATTGGTGAAAATATTCGATTCTATGTGTGCCATAAATAGGTTGCCTACAATCGGGGAAACTGGGGATCTCATCGCTACACCGCTAGTTTGTTTGTATAAAGTCCCGTTAAAAGTAAATATGTCGAATTTAAGCAGTTTTAAGGATTTCATGATTAGACTAATGCTTAAAGGACATCTGTCAGAAAGACTATTGTTGTTCTTTAGTAAACCACTAATAAATTCTAAGC
The DNA here is from genome assembly GCA_944470405.2 of Schistosoma mattheei. Classification (NCBI taxonomy): domain Eukaryota; kingdom Metazoa; phylum Platyhelminthes; class Trematoda; order Strigeidida; family Schistosomatidae; genus Schistosoma; species Schistosoma mattheei. Next base: position 7,840,930 of record OX103950.1, read on the forward strand.
ATTTATCAATAGGAATACTAGTGTATAATGAAACATCATAGCTTACCATGATTTCATTCTTTTCGATAATTAATTTAGATATTTTTGATTTAAATTCATATGAATCTTTAATCACATTATGTAAGTTAAGTTCTAGTGGACAACTAATCGCACAACTACCGGAAAAAGTCATATTTTCTACGACAGAAGACATCGCATATTTTAACTAAACAAAAACACCTTACGCCTAACATTTCAAAAGAAGCATTGAAGGCTCTACATTCTCTTCAAAAAGACAAAACGATTATAATCACAAAAGCTGACAAAGGTAACACAACAGTGGGCATGGATATAAAGGATTATATTAATAAAGCTCTTGAACATCTCTCTACGGGACCATATGAAAAGATCGATGCAAAAAATTCTCTAACGATTAAAAATAAAGTCAAATCAGAGACAAGTCAACTTTTAAAGGAACTAAAACCAATCGGTTGTGTCTCGCTATGGTTTGCTCTATATTCCAAATTATGCAATACTTCACGTTTTTATGGTTTACCTAAAATTCATAAACCAGACACCCCTCTAAGACCTATAATAGACTTTACGAACACACCGACATATGCATTATTGAAATATCTGAGCAGCATATTAAAGCCACTATTATTATTATTATTAGGCAAGATTTCAGTGATCTTATTGTTTATATTATTGGCTGCAATTTGATCAGTCCTTAATGATATATCTTTGAACTGCTTGAAGATAACCATTATGATATAAGTTGTATAGAATAGATAAATTAAGGTTAACAGTGGAAACCAGAACCCGATATTTCTGTACAAAAATGAACCTTTGGAGTAAAGTGCTTTTCGCTCATTTTGCACCTTTTCCTCGAGTTCAAGTCGCTGCGTAGTTCTAGCTTGCGGGTTACCAGAATAACTTAGGAACAGAATAAAGCGTTCAAATTAACAAGACTTATCAATTATTAAGTTATTCAAAATAGAATATCCACGGTAAACAAAATGAAAAGAGTACAGATATCAGGTCAAATCCATTAACATCAATTATACAATCAAAACGTAATCAATATTACAGTGTCACATAATAGTGGTTAAAAGATAGTTGGTGAAGGATGTTGACAACACAAGCTTATTGATTACATCATATGATGAAGAATGTAAATAACTTAGATATGAGTGATTCAGTGATTGATATACATCAGTACTTGAACTCTTTGTTTGTTCACATATAGTCAATCTTAGACACTACATAAGATATCTATATTCATTTATGTCTAATATTGTATCTATTCTAAATGAAATGTTTTCAAATTAATAATAACAAGCAAAGTGATAAATAATATCAGAATTATAATTTGTTGATTGTATAGTTGAGATTAAACAAAAGTTAGTTATAATAGTTGAGATTATGAGTCAATTGAAGCTTGACCACCATGGAAAACCTGAAAGTACTGAACGACTGTTTCGTTCTATTGTAGGACTCTTCCTGGATTCAAATCTCGCGAGGCGGGAATCATGGATATGCACTGCTGGTGAGTCCCACAATAGGACGAAACAGCCGTTCAATGCTTCCAAATTTTTCATGGTGGTCTATCGTCAATTGACTTATGGTCTCAACTATTAAAATTACTATAATATCCACAAAAAACCCCTTCTGATACTAAAATTTAATTAAACAGATAAATATTATTCATTAAAATTAACTTTTAAATAACAAGGAATGTGTTGTTTAAATGAAAAGTCAAAAAAGAATGAGCCATTTCATACTCCAAACATTTTCATATGTTTTAATCACTTTCAGTATAGAATACTGAAGTTTTTAATTTTCTTCTAATAAGAACTTTGTTTATTATTTAGAATAAATCAATTAATATGAAGAGAAAGAAGTGTTGAATTCTAAATGATGAGATTTATGAGTGACTAAGTTATACGGGATGATTATCGCTACTATGCTGAAATTACACATTACTACACCATGATATAATTTGAAGGATGTTACAATTGTCAATAACTAATCTTTGAGATACAATAATAACTAAACATTGAACACCAAACATAGATCAGAAACGAATATACAGAAACATTCTTCATGCAACTTGTTATGACTTTATGTCCGGCTTTTTATCACGTGATTTATCCACCAATCAAAATACGACTTATCCAATCTTAGCACTGCGCCAAACGAATGACGTTCGACCGGTATGAACAGCTTAGCGTCCTTATTGGTCCTATGTCCGCCCACTTGAGCTCGGAATACAATACCAGCTTCTGCAATATGAATCATTTATTTCAAACATACTCGGTTTATATATCAACCACACAGACCACAACGTACCATAAAATAGAAAATAACATTTGTACAATATTTAGCCAAATGTGGCTGTGAACGTGGGAGGCAGTAGTCAATAAACTGAACATAGCGAAAGAAGATATGGAATGTGAATATTGCTTATTAAATGGATTAGTATGGGTATTTTGAGTGAGTGTTTATAAAATGCTTTTTAATGGAGTTTGTATAAATTACTTACTAATCTAATAATTGTTCCTATATATTATATCATTCGTAACAGTCAAATAACTGTATAGATGATACTAATGCGTTTAGTATCGAAAATGTCCTACTTATGCGCCAAGTAAGGGTTATGAATTATGATGCAATATGGTGTTGTAATTGGTGTTGTTATTATACAATCATATCAACTATGAATTTGAGTAACAGATAGTACTTATAGCAAAAAAAAAACTTTTGATATTCCAATAATACATGTAGGAACATGGGAATTTGCATGAGCTATCAATCATACGAAACAAGTACACTAACAGAATCAGTGATTTCATTGTAAATAGCTTGAGCGAAACCCAACATATAACTTTGACTAGTAAATAATTTCAAAGTATGGTCCTGTCCAACAATTCAAAGAGGTATGATGTTCATTGACCTACAATACAAGTGGAAGTGTTGGAATATCCAATAACAATTTGGATTTCAGTGCTAGCAACCCTCTATGTTTGCTTAAAAATGCTTGTGACTTAGTGGCAATATCAAAGCAATTCGCACAGGATATACATGTGCCTATAAGAGATTGACCAACTTTAGTCCTAACATATCAGTTGAAAGATCTACACGACCAATATATATGGATTAGAATTCACTCCACTGCAAAAGCCAGTAGCTATCTGGATTCAGTAGCTAAGTGGATAACGTGATGATGGGGTTTAAAGCGAACGATACAGGGTTCGAGTATCGGACTGAATATGAGCTCTGAAATGCAGTTGATGGATTCCGGATAGGACGAGAAGTGCGTCTTGGATTCTAATGTCAGTCACCATCCAATTCTGTTTAAATTTGATAACAAAAATTTGAAACACGCTTCATCAAATACGGCTAAACATGATAAAGTTCAAATGACAAACTACCAGACAACTACTTTTAACTAGACAACACTAGTCATCAGTACATTATACATTGTCTATTTATTCATAAGCGACCAAAAAAACACTTAAGGGAATATAAAAAAGAAAATTACTGTTACATGATATAGAAATGAACTAAAATAACTTCTTTCTATCTTACCAAAGACAATGGATCCAGCTGTTGACATTCAACGGTTGAATGAAACTGTGAATTTCCATTAAGTGGCAAGTAAACGTCTAAACAACCAAGTCCATGGAGTAAAAACAACGTCTAAATTATATAATATACAAACATACAAACAAATGTATACCTACATAAATAACAGTATACTAGGCATGAATAAAGAACATTAGTTCAGTTTTCAGCTCTACATTTCTCATATAAGCAATGATTTTTTGTAAATAAATAGTAAGTTTTACAAGTTTCTATTCAAAAGGAGGTTGGTCTTGGTGCGTTGAATAAGAGACTAACATTGTATTAACCTTTCCTCAATGTAAATTTAATTATCACGTATAAAATTAAGAAACAAACCCAGAAAATCTGACTCCGATAACAGATTTTTGTTATTCACTTTCTATTTACATATACTTGGAGTAGTGCGAAAGCTCGAAGAAATCACCAGGTACCATATGGTTGTATCTACATATGTTCCTTCATTCACTTACAGATAAAACCTTCTTTAACAAAAGGATAAGGATACTTAGCTAAGTAAACTATTTACATCGGCTGCCAAGTAGCATCAAAATCTGCCAAAAAATTAGTTACAATTCTCAATAAGAGAAACCATCCGTTTAGTGTTTAGATAACTATGATCTAATCATCAAAGCAATCACGACATGAGTAACGTTTAACTACTAACCTCATGTAAAAAAGTATTCAAGAATAACTGATTATACATGAAGTAACTAAACACATACTTCTACATCATTCAATATTAAATGTGTAACGTCCGTTTCGTTGGAAATATTTTCATCTGTTTTTTCAATACCTTTTGAAATACAAAAGTCATAAATTGAATCCTCTGCATCTGACGTATCCCCGCCGTCATCGTCATTATCATCATTGTCGTCATCATCTGTACTGTATTCTCTATATAAAAGAAAGAAAAAAATATTAATATATTTTCAAAATCTACTTTAATTACATACATCTAATAGATATTCAAATTTCTATTAAACACAACAATTATTTACAAATGTAATTATTGAAGATGCCACAGGTATTTGGAGTTTGACAACGCTTTAACCAGTAACACCTTCTACTATGAGTCGTACCCACCAAGTGAAATTAAAAGACAAAAGCTAGGAGATTCAAAGATATATTTGATAGGCTATCAATATATCGAGGATCAACTGATCTAGACTGGCTAGCGATCGCAGGGGATTTTGAGCACGGTGTTCCCACTCGTGATCTGGTGCAGATGCATGACCGAGCGCCTTCAGCTAGATGAGTCCATTAAGACTAATGTGGTCAGAACTCAATGTCGAAAATTTACAGAGCTATTTATTTTGGAGATTTATCTACTGATACACTATGATCAGGCAGTAAATTTGTCAACCAGATCATTAATAATTAGAATATTTAATTATTTCCAATGAATAAAGTAAATCTAGTTCCTCCAATCTATTTTTGTTATTCATCGAGAAAAATTCGTTGTAACATTAGGAATGAGAATAATTAGTTGGATAATCTTAATGGTCGATGTATTTATATAACCCCTAGAACAGCACGGAATCAGTGGGCTCAGTTGGCTTTTACTAACTGCGTTAAATGTGGTGCAGGTAGGATATATGTCTATCAACGAAGGGAGAAAGGTGCTAACAAGGGTTAGGAAAGTAGAAGATATAGGTAGGTTACAAGTTTTTGATTGCAGATAATTTCGAAGCGTTGATCGAGTATATTAGAACGATGGAGTGAGCAATGTGGATATTAGGCGAATCGTTAAGTAAAGCTATGAATGTACATCAACGAAGGTGGTTAGGACGTGTTGAATATCCTACCTAGAATATACCTACCTAGATATTTAATACTGGCTGCAGTAGAAGTTGGTAAAAAAAATAAATAAACCTAAATCAAGATAAAGAATCGGTCTGTTGGACCACTAACAGCTTGTCTGGCTCAATTTGCTATGCGGAGATTACTTAATTAGGGCAAGAGCCTCGTGGAGGAGCTTAGGCCACCCACCAGAACTCTTTATCCAACCCTGTCCTGGCCATTGGATGATATGGTTTAGAATTAATTATATTGGCAGTGGTAGTATCAGTGACAGATATACAGAATACCAATTGAGAAAAAAATATTTAATTTATAGAATGAAAAGTTCAACATAATGTTGTGGTTTGTGATTGATTACTAAACGAAGACAAACAGGCCCATTCTATAATTTGTAATATAAACACCTACCGTTATATCGCTACTGTGATTTCTGCTCTGTTTCATTGTGTGGGATCTTTATAAATGTGTCAGTAAAACTAGTGTCTGAACCAGATATTGGTATATTTGTGCCTAACATGATCAAGTCTAGTGTTAGTATTATCTAGTATGCCGATCGAGTACCAAATCTAGTGTTGTAGTATTATTGTACATCGTATAGAAGACAAAACCCTATATCAATTTTACCATAGAAATAAATAATATCAGTAATATTATTCTTCACTTACTTGGGTATACTGTTGGTTTTATTGCGAAGATTAAAATCATTATTTTGACTAAAACCGTAACAACCCTAGAAACGAAGAGATAAGAATTTAAACATTTACAATGCTTACGGGTTTGAAATAACCAGAATCACGTTGAAATGTCATAAAAGTTAAGGTACACTGAATCTAATTCTATGAAACACAACTCTACCAGCCTTGCTGAATTATTCCGTTTTTTATAGACTGGAAAAATGCTTCATTGATCAAGATTGAGATAGGTTATGATTCGGCATACGTAGTGTCCTAGCCACCTCAATCAATGAAGATCAAGTACACAATCAACCAATTGGCCATTTTTAACCTAGTATCCTGCACTTAATCTCATCTTTCTATACAGAAAGATGTTGTGCTTTGAATTATGTTGTATCGGTACGGTGTAAGATTAATTGTAAGCTCACTAATTAGTTAACAGTTCACTAATTTTGAGTCAGGTAGTTCAAAACCGTACGCGCAAAGACCTTGGCCATAGAATGAAAATGTTCAAAGAGTTTCAGTTTTGAGCAGTTATCTAGAGTAAAACGTCATTATGGTACTAAGACTACCAACTAACAGTCATTCATAATCAACACAGATCCTCGCAAAAATATGGATCGACCCAAGTTTTTATACAGCATCATGAAAATAAGGTTAAATTTATATGATGATTAGCAGAGTGGTCAAAATAAATGATAATAGAAATTGTACTGGACATTTAAAAAAATGATCCAAAGAGAAAGAATGGAATGAGTATGCAATAGAATGGCGAAATTTAAACCACCGAGAACATAAACAATAAATGAATACACAATAATGTGATCGATCATTTGAACCGCCTAGCAGGTGTAACTAATTTACACCTTCCTAACAAGCAACATATTAGATGTCATAAACATCATGAACTGATGTTATCAAACCATAGCAACTATGATTGGTAGAATACTAGTACAATTCATTTGACTCAAACAGTTAATGACATAAATTATAACAAATATGTTGTGTAGTATATCATTTCACGAAAACAAAGAGAAAAGCACAAGACGTTGTCCTCTATTACTATGATACACATTTAAAAATAAATTAATAACTTACACATTTGATACCTTAACTATACACCATACATGAATAAAGCTACATAAAGTTAATACACACAACTATCATCCCAATATAGCATAAATTCTACAAAACGATCAATAGAATAACTTTTTCTCCACAAAGAAAAACCACAGTTTTGTTTTAATGTATCACGTGTGTATAAATAATTCAGCATACATAGAAACATACAGTAATTCTATGATAGTAGGTCACCAGTAACTAATAGTCGTAATGATAATAATAATAATAATAATAGAATCGCAAGATTAGGAATTTAGAAAATGTTAGTTTGTTTTAAATTAAAGAAATACATAACAAAATGGATCTATCAAAGATCAAAGTGTTATAATCTAAATGATTTTGATATTTAGTTTAGTTTAGTTTAAAAAGATAGAAATAATTTCTGTCAATTATTAATTTGAAATTCTTAGAGTGATTATGATTATAAATACTTGTTAACTTAAATAGTATTAATATAAGATGGATTTTGTGCATATTATAGTAATTTCAATGGTTAAGATCATGAGTCAGTTGAAGCTAGACCATCATGGAAAACCTCGAAGCACTGGACGGCCGTTTCGTTCTATTGAGGGACTCCTCAGCAGTGGACATCCACGACCTCGCCCCCTACGAGATTCGAACCTAGGACCTACTGGTTACGCGCGCGAGTACTTAACCACTAGACCACTGAGCTGGCATCCAACAATGTTAATGTCTAACTTCAACTAATCCACGAAGTTGAGCGACATATCCACCATTGTCTAGTAATAATAATAATAATAATAGCAGTAGTAGTAAGTTGAGTTAAGAAGAAACAAATGGGGAACATACTAGTTATTTATTTATTTATGTTAAATATTATTATTGAGTAACCAATAATCAGATGGGAAAAAACTTTGACGATGCAGAATATCACATTATATTCATGATTATCCTGTAATTAATTAACACCTATACAACTGAATACCTGATGATCGATAATAACTAGGAATCTTGATAACAAAAGAGAGATCACTAACTAGTTATTTTCTAAGAATAATACTGGTAATGACCATGTATGCATTAATGACTAATTTCAAGAGGAAGTTCTTTGAGTTCTAATGAGACGAAGCGATGATGTCAAGAATGAAGCAGTTACTCAAAAACGGTATTAAAACATGTTTGTGCAATATTACATGAATGATTGCAGTTATAAATGTAAACTATTGGATACCAACTCAATGGTCAAGACTTGAAGGCAGTAAGCTCTGGTCCATTTCCAAACCTCAATTATGATTTTAATAAAAATGTATCGGAATAAATACAAGAATCATATTTATTGGTTTAGTATCAATAAGTAGAACGATGATGATATCACAAACTGATATACAGAAGGAGTTACCGAAAGATCATGAAATACTGGCAACCTCATTTGCTTCATTTCAGGACCTAACAAACAGCGCACAAACCAACGACTTTACAAGAATATCTTAAGATTTTATTTTACACAATTGAACACAAACATTGGTTTAAGGAAGCACCAAATATATATGTGACACACGAATCATTCGATTTGTGTGAGGTCTAGAATACTGTCCGGGTGCCCAAACCAAAACACGTGGTTTTTTTAGGTGGCCACTACCCGAGCCTTTGACCTAGAGGTCTAATCCATAAGACATTGGAGCAACATTAGGAAATTCAGACCCGTGGTAACTGGTGATCAACAATACATACAAATACCTTTTCTTCCCTCGAAACCCTGTAGCACATGTGCGCCATTTGTTTGGAATGAGGGTTTTTCAACTCCTCGTGGCTGATTCTTCATATCCATCAACCCAGCTAAAGCTCCGGACATTAGCTTTTCGTCCTCTTAATTTCATGAACAACACCCCCACCACGCGAAGGCAGTCTGTAGGACTTCCGTGGTACTGGCTATGTACGCGTGGCCTTGTGAGAGCATTTCCAGAAAGAGAGCTGACTCTCCCCACTCTCGACTGTACTAGGACATTTGGGGGATCCATAATAACAATAATAAATGAGGATTGTGAACCACATGGAGGGGCCATACCTAAAGATAGTATATGTAGTGCCACGACCCTTGAATTCCATTCGTAGGAAAAGTCTGCAGTCCTTACTTCTAAGAACTGTCAAACTTTTACAGTGTGCGTCATTATACTCAATGATTATTCAGTTGGTAACAGTTTATCAGTCATAAAAAAACCTAGGACCGAACATACATGTTTATCGGTTCAGGTTGCCATGCTACATTAGTACAGTGTATGAAATTGTCAGAAATGCCAGAATACTAGTAGTCAAAGATCAGATTACTTAATGTGGTGAAATGTACCCTACTAAACAAAATCAAAGATATCTATACCTCACTCAGATTATATTTCATTAACCGCTCTTGAGGTATGACAATAATATGGAAATCAAAAAACATTCACGAATCCCATTTATCCATGATGCACCAGCGTGTATAAGTAAAAGATAGTCATAGTAAAACTGCATACAAGACAGCATGATTTTGTATAAAAAGTACTTACTCTTTTTCGAAGTATCTTGATTTGTTCCAAATCAGTGATTAATGTCTTAGCACCATTTAATAAAACCGCTTGAAATGTAAACTGTTCACAACTGTTTATACCATCATTATTGTTATCATCATGATCAGAATTGAATTCCGTGAAATCTTCTTTAAACAATATTGGAAATGGTAAAGTACTACTGCTATTACTATTACTACCCGACAGAAAACATGACGATGTTGTCGATAACGATGACTTTGGTAATTGCATGGGCTTTTTCACTTTCGAACGACCTAGAAATACCTCCATTTAGCTGGTTTATCTTAAGAGAATAATATTAATAAAATACAGGTATGAATAAGTCTTTAAAGTAAGTATCAGAGAAAGATTCAAGAGGAAATATTAGGAGAAAAAAATACTTAGAATAAAAGACTTACACTTAAGATGCTTTAAAAGCTACCACATCTGATAATAATGGATTAATTTATGGTCAAGTAAATACAATTATATTTTAAAAACAAATCATTGAGTACCGACCTCTATCAGATAACCTGTTACTTAATGTTACTCCCATCCCCTCAGTAACTATTTAAGATCAAGCATACGACAATGTGATATCAAGTTATTCTGAGTAGTGACGTTGAAATTTAAATGATAGAATTTGATCAATCTGAAGGGATAAACAACATGAATGACGGCACGCATAGAAATATAAAATATCAACCGAAGGCCTTGTATAAAACCGAGCATGAAACTCTCATGTTGATAAAGATAGCATTAAGCAACTGAATTTGACTTCAATGGCCCAGATGTTCAACTTCATTAACGATCACTATCAATTATAGTCATTGCGTTAATACCATCTAATTTTCGCGAATCTTTTGATTGTGCCCGGTAAAAAGGGCTATTTATTGCAATTTCGTGAAATTCATCTTGAATCTCGCTAACAATAGGTACGCGATAATAATGAAGCAACTTGATTTCATGAAAACTTTGTATAAACATTAACGATAATTATGATCTGAGATCATAGAAAATTGAACTGATCAAAATAAAAACAGTGATGTGGTGCCTTACACAAAAACATATAATCTTCGGTTGCTTAGCTTCTAATAAATAACACATTAGGAATTAACTGGAGTTGGAAATGAAAATAATTGTACCCCCTCTCAATGGTTTATAGGTTAGGGTGTTCGGTTATAAGACCTGAAAGACAATAAGATCGACACCTGATAGGGTTGTGAATGCACATTTCGCAGGAGTTCTATACTAAGACGAAGTAGATGACCAGTATTCCTTCGGTTTTAATGGCTAATTAAAATCAGTACGTTATTTGAAATGTCCGAAAAAACAGACTTAGCTATAAAGAATGAAAGTTCAGTTACTATGTCGACAAAAATAGTATTCCTCAAAGCCAACAGAATTGAGTTCGATACAAGTTGTTAGTACGTCTTCAGTTCTGCTCAAAATATCATATCCAAATAATTTATGAACTATGATTAAATGGTTCTGTTTATTGGCACAATCATGAGATTTACATAGCTGACTATCATTTCTTTAATTTTCTGATTTTAACGTTTAAGAGACAAATATTTGAATTTCATTAGTCCGAACAGAATCGCCTTTATATTATCAAATCCAATTAAGAATAAGCCACTACTGTATTACATATTTACTGAAGTCTAATATTTAAGTTTATTAGAAACATGTAGATTCAGGCAACGAATCATAAATGTGATTTAAGACATACAACCAAGAGAGATTTCTGATATTTATCTAACGTTTTATGAAGCATATATTAGGAAATTACAACAGAATTCTCACTGGCTTCCACTCCAAACTATGACCAATAACACAAGACAATGAAATCCATAACCTCCAGGACTTCTTAACCAATAGAATTAAGATACGACAATACCGAACACTTATCTTTTGTTTTATGAACGTGTCATGAACTGACAGATGTGAACAATTCGGTGAAGTCATTCCATATCGTAATCAGAGAATAAGTAACTAAACTTCTGCTACTAACCTGTTAAACATATTTGAAACGATCGACATTGCTCTCTCTAGTTAGATCGTTTGGTGATGGCGTAGCTAACAGGAACGCCAGTGAGGACAATCGAATGTATTTGACACGGAATCACAGGACGTGTTAATAAAATCTAACAATCAAATAGTAAATACGTAATTTGCAAAATGTCAATCAATTGTCTCATAATGACTTAGACTTCATTGTTTTTGCACTTTCATACAAATTGCATTCTGTTCCCATTCTTTACTGTTCGATCCTCTTGTCTCTATGCTGCCAGACATTCTGTTCCTGACAAACATCATATACCACTTGTGTCGATATAAGTAGTACACACCACAATGGTATAAGTGTTTAACTTAGTGATCAACATAGTTTGATTGACTTTGTGATGCTAACTAATAACAGATCGATGTAAGTTGCTAAGTAGAATTGGAAGTGATCGGCAAGAAGCCCTGGTACTCGTAAGGCGTTTCTGCAATCTTGAGGGGACTGGTGCTCTCTATCTGATTCAGACCTTAATCAACCAACTTCAGAGTCGGAGACGTTACCATTATGATGTTAGGATCGCAAATGACCTCTTGTAAGATTGAGATATTTACATTGACTAACCTGTTAGTAATGATCAATGTCATATATGCCTAATGCGATGAAGAATCCTATGGATTAAGTTGCGGTGATATGAATTAACAAATAAGGTACGATCAAAACCTATAAAAAATGACAATAATTATTTTAACTCGAGTATTAGGACACTCACAATAAATCATAGTTGTCAACCAATTCAGATTATTACTCAAAATACAAATAACAATGTGTAATAATATAAATATATGCTAACTTGTTTAGGCAATCATTCAAATACGTGGTAACACATACACAACAAACTTAAGGTCAGAATAGTGTTTATTAAATCATAATATAAATGCTATAATTGCAATTAACAATTCAATTTGATAACAAATATTGAAGAGAAGTTTGTTATTTGTGACAACAGATATTACTGAAGTGATGTGATCTCTATGTGTAGAAAACTGAATAGCGAATACGTGGGGTCGTTATTGAAGTAAAATTGATTTCTATGTCACTGAAGGTATATGTGTACATACCAACATAGTACAGTTATAGGGAAGTGTAATCCTAGCTTGATCGAAAAGGATTAAAAGTTCCACTGAGGTGGTAAATTGAATACTAAATTCCAAAGAGAGGTTTTCATTGGTGAAATAACGCAAACTATGATTTCAACCTTAATGTTTCACAATACGCAGAATGATTGAAAAGGGATTAACCAAAAAACCTTATTATGTTAATTCAATAAATAAAATTAATGGTGTAATTTATTCGCAGTGAACACGTTTTATACACTCCGCTTTGAACTAGACTGTTTGTTTGAATGTTATCAATATTATACGGTTGCCCAAATCGAAGAACAACAAGAGAGGATCAACCTTTTTTTCGCTGTACACACCTTGAATTCTTTCTCAATCAAGCTAAATATAATAAACTTCTGAAAAAATAAATGAATTAATGCACTGTGAAATTTGTCTAGTCACTTCTATAATTAATTAGGTATTTATTAATGACTCAGCAAATTTGTACGGTAATTTTTTATTCCAATTACTGTAAGCCTGAAAAACAGAGTTGAGTTCAATAACAGATCGATGATATTTTGAGAAAAAATAAGAGGTCGAATAAATAATACCCGGAAATCCATTTGTTGAAGGATAAAAGAAGATAGAAGTATATTACATATTTCTTAAGTACACGCATCAATGCTGCAGTATTCATTGGACTATATATTTATCTTTGACTGTTAATCCAAACATTTTCCCATGCCACCAATTGCCTTGGTACTGCCTAGGGCGAAGAGTGTCAGCTCACCCTCTCTACATGCTCTCTCAGGGCCACGCGTATACAGCCACGGTCAGGGAAGTTCTACTCACTGTCTTTCCGTGATGGGGTCGTTCCCTAAATTAGGAGAACGAAAAACGAATGTCCGGGGCTTTAATCAGGTTGGTAGGTACAGAGGATCCACCCAAGCGAGTTAGGAAACCCTGATCCAAAACAAATGGTGCACATGCGCTTCAGAATCCTAAGGGAACAGAAGGTGTATAAATCTATTGTTGCTCACTGGTTACTATGGTAATGGATCTCCTAATGTTGCTCCACTGTCTTGTGGATTAGACATCTGGGTCAAAGGCTCTGGGAGTGTCTCCTTAAGGAAACCATGTGCTTTGGTTTGGGCACCAGGACAGTATTCTAACCCTCACACAAATCGAACGATTTTTGCGTAGTATGACTCCCCAGAAGTGCGTATATATATCCAAATAGAAGATTAGACCAAAAACACCAGCTCTCACTGCTAAACCATGTATAGGATGTAACTCATTGATCGGTAAGTAAAGATTTATGTGCATGACTACTTGTTATGTATGAAATCTATTAGCCGGAACTGAAGTAATGGAAACAAAGTTAAGACTCATGATTAAGGGATATTAATTAGAATGATTTGACAATTACGTTATCACTCTATACATTCGCGGTTATGAAATTTCGTTAAGTATATCAAGGTAAAGAATTTATATAACTTGTTAATTATAATTTTAGATCATAAACTGAGCCGGCTAAAGCTGTAGAACTAATGAAAACCTGAGAGCATTGGATAATTACTTTAACTTGATTCTCAGCTCGAAAGTATTAAACCCAATAAGAACTAAACTGAAAATCTCCAGCTATTGAGGTGAGGCACAATAAGTTCACATCAATAATTCTGAATCTAACTGATCTTCAGATGGAATAAAACTTAAAAAAGACAACTATGATTCGAATAAGGCATAAAAATCAAACAATACTTTTTATAATCAAATGAATATACAAAAGGCATAATTGAATTAGTCTAACCTTCGAATAATCTCTAGTCACATGAAAAGAGAATTAATTAATTTATGCACAAGATTCATTACATAAATTGCCTAGCATTATGAACACATGAAAAAATGATACACCAAAAATGAAAATGATTTCTATGGTTATTTAACAGTTAAAAACCAAAATTAAATATTTGTCATATGGTTTATATCATGAATTCAAAAAAAAAAACGTTAACATATCACTGAATAAAATAGATTTTAAGTATTCCAGAACTAGAAACATTTTATTTTCATATATCAGAAGGGTTTTGTAAATATTATAGTAATTTCAATGGTTGAGATCATGAGTCGATTGAAACCGGCCGGGGGTCCAGTGCTTTCAAGTTTTCCATGATTGTCTAGTTTTAATCGATTCATGATCTTAACCATTGAAATTTTATTTTCAATCAAATGTTAAGATAGAAACGGTAACCATAATAGGGTTACGAAAAAAAAGTAAACCTATCATTTTCAAAGCAAACGCATATATGTGATTAGGATAATAGAGTTGAAAGTTAAACAAAATGGCTACAGAAACGAAAAGTCGCATTAATAATTTAAGATATAATCACATAACAAGTATGTATTCGTTTATTTTTGTGTATCGTGTGTTGCATACTACCTAACTGAGTGTCAAAATAGAAAGAGATAGAAGTACCTTAAAATATTATGTGACCATCTGTAATTTAGTAGACCTTATTGATTAAGGCATTCAACTTTCAGGTCTGAGTCTTGATTTGTCTACATTGCCTCGTGTAACCAAAAAGAATCATTAGACATTACGCAAAGTGTAATTCATAACTGAATACACGAACCTATTAAGAAATCTGAATGCTTTTCATAGAATGTTTACAATGATATTGAACAGTTTAACTGTGGTTGAAACATTGATGTTGTTTAAAATCATCTAGTAATAATGAAGATGAAAAAAAACTCTATAATTGGATAAGAACCTTGTTAATCCTGTGCATTAGACAGATAACTGAGCTTATTTTTAATGAATAAACTCAAGTATAAACATCGAAACATTTACCACATAAAATCCATCTATCACCACAAATATTTATCAATGGAAATAATCCATTATCATCAAACACCAACAAATAAAGATCCAGTAATTCATAAACATACAGACACACAATCAAAAACAAAAGACAAGAATCATATGAAAAGTATTCATTCTGCCATTATTAATCATAGTTATCATTATGAACACTTTTATTAATTAATATCCAACTGAACAATATCGTGTTATTAGTTTCATATTGAATTCTTTTCAACGTCTTTTTTGTTAGGCTGGATAAAAAAGAATTGCCAATTATAAACAAATAATAATAATTAGTTAACATTCTCAATATTATATTAAATATATCTTATCACAATACACAATTACAGTTAATCATTTCTCTTTTTGGCTTTACAAAATTCAGAATAAAATCGAACAATCTTTTCTTTTCTCTCCCTTTCAAGGTGAATTAAAATCAAAGTAACTACTACTGTATGCCCGACGTATGTATAGCTATGCAGCACATTCGTGAAAAGTAATCCTTTTTTTCAAAAACAAAACAGAGAACCCCTTAAAATCACAAAGGATCGAACTATTTTTCTCCTGCTGTCACTTAAAACTAGTAGGTTAAAACAAAAAAATGACAACTTTCTCGCTAGCTCACTTGCTCTTTCAATCCCTCGTCATCTTTTTCAGAACAAAAAACAATTATTGAAATTGGCACAGAAAAAAACAGCAAATTGTGCATACTAATAAGTAGAAAATTATTGATTATTCCATATTAAACAAAAGTAAATATATATTGGTCGTATTAATATTAATAATGATAATATGAAGAAACTCCATATACATTGATATTCAATTAGGCACTCTCAAATGATAAATAATCATTAAACAATTGTTTATATGTATTGAACACGACAAGAAAAAAACTGATTGATGTAAGATTCAATTAAAGTGAGGGAAAAGCAATTTCATGTAAAGTAGTATTTATTATTTAAAAAGAAAAGAGGAGTTGGCATGTGATGAAAAATTCCTAGATGAAGCAACAAAAAAAAACACAATTTAATGCATGGAATTCACCATGAAGAAATTCATTAAAGAAACTTCAGATCAAAGAAGAAAAAAATGATAAATATGATTGGAACACACCTTGAAATCACTCTATTATGTGTATATGGTTGAGAAAGCACACACAACCATTTTAGTTTCCACCTTGTCAATATACATATATATGAAATAATAAGAACAAACACACGTATACGCCTGTATACATTTAGAAAGGGGATGTATGTTGTTTTTTTTTTAGCGCCAATCGATTTGCGTACACACACACACACACGTAGAAAAGCACATGGAATGAATGGTTTTTGGATAAAATCAAACAAAAAATTTATTTTACTAAAACATAGAAACAACATTTTTCTTCAATTTAAAAAAAAAGAAAAAAAGAAACTTTCTCAATTAGTAAACCCTGGATAAAAGGAAATCTTTTTTCTTTAGAAAATTATTAATGAAATGTGACAACATTATCAAATTTGCATGTGAAAATTATCTGATAGGAAGTAAAGTAATAAGGAGTTCTTTTTGGAGAAAGAAATATTTAAGAGAAGATAGAAGACAACACAGAAATGAAACATTGTCAGTAAAGATAATAAAAGAATGAGAATATACGATAATGTGAATAAGTGTAAATGAAAAATGTTTATCTAGAAGGAATGATGGCAGCATTCTATTGAACATTGAGCAATTAAATATTGTTCTCGTTAGGAATAGAAACACAGACAATTGAATATCACAGATCTTCTGTAGATAAGAAATTTTTTTTAAAAAAAAACACAAAAATTTATTTCATTATTATGGTACAATGGATTATAACCTCTGAATTTGTATTTAGTAGATGCGCTAAAATGTAGATTTACCATTTAAAATAGTTACTCTATTTCACCAAAGCTGTTGAACAATAGTGAATGGATATGTGTTAATCAATGCGCTTGTCTGTGTTCATATGTTTTTTTGTCACATCTATAGCCTCGATATTGTTTAAATAAAATAAACATAGTAATATTTGGAAGCAGAATAATAGGAATAATAATAATAATAATAGTCAGTAACAATAATAGTAATAATGTTGAAAGACATTTCAACCTGAAATGTTTTTTTTTTTACTTTGCGAACAGCATATACATATAGACCTAAGTACAAAATCACCTCCGCTTACGTCAAGAAAACAATAATAAATAGAAAAAATAATCATACAAATGAGCAAATAGGATCATTCAAGCACATACAAACACACGAAAGTATTTTTCATTACAAGGTCAAGGTGATTCAATTATCTAAAACAAAATCAAAGTAGAGCTCGGGGAGTGTAATAATCCAATTCATTCAAATTATTATTTATTTTTCTATGGATTAGTTGTTTACCACCATCCTCCCCCACCAAAATTAGCACTGTTTCCATTTGTTTGTAATTGATTATTTGTCGGTGGAATGATATTTCCTAAACGAGCATTCATTCCTAGAGAGGAGATTTTCGACAAAAATGATTGGGGTTCAATAGTATTTTCATGTCGTACATTGTCAAATGGATTGGCATTGTTCATTATACCAGTATTATTACGCACACTAAGACCAATAACACTATCTACTCTGCTACTTCCAATACCCATGTAACCATTGGTTTCACGAGGCAATTCAAGATATTGTGTAAGATTGTCTTCTAATAGACGATTGCGTAATGTTGCCAAGTCATACGAACTTCATTTAATTCTCGTTCAGATTCATGTGAATGACCAGTCAATCGATCATTTTCTATTTGTAAACGGGTAATTTCTGTTCGAGCAGCTATATAAGCAGAGTAGAAAAAGCATAATAATCGACTTTTTAAAAAAGACGAGAAACAATGAAATCAATTAACATTGAGTTAGAAAGTTTAATACAAAATGTAAACTACCGGAAATCACATGTGTGTAAAGTTTTTGCATTTTATCGAACTCTCTGTGTTAATTGAATCATTTAAGGTATTGAGATAAAATACTACAACAACCCGGTTAATAAGAATGTACAACTTAATACTTACTATTCAGTTCAGTGAATAAGTGATTAAATGATCATAGAAATAAAAAGCTCTCTCTAGGAAATTTAACGTACATTAAGTACGATTCCCATTTGCTATGGCAGTATACACATGTATATTTTAACACTGTTTAAAATATCCATGTAAGTTATCTGAATTCAAACCGCTCAGCAATCTTATCACTTTATGTTTTACGGAAAAATTTTTAAAAATGTTTTGTTAAGATTGTGTCAACAGACATTTACACAGTGAATTGGGAAACAGAATGTACAAGGGAGTGCAAATGTTCAATTTTATCATCAAAACAGATCAACAGTAGTTCTTATATTGCATTATCCTCGTAATCCTCATGCTCCATCCACTGTTCGTTGACAAGGTTTTCAAAGTATTTAAAGACAATTTTTTTCTCGTTACAGCTACAAAAATTAATACGCGATAGAACAATAGTAATGCACAGTTGAAAGGTACCATTACAAACTATGCGGGAAATCGTGTGCTCCACATTCATTGAACAATAAAGAACCATTGAAAACTCGACTTGTTTTGATTGGTGCAATGTTCCAGCCATTTGATATTGGGGAAGCCCCACTCGATAAAGCCCATATACTAATTCGGATTAGAAACCCACTTTCCGAGGCCCACGGACCTACTACATGGAAACCGTTGGTCCCTCCGGAACTTGGCGCGCCGGAGATGCAACAGGGGCAAGTATAATCCACATGGATACTGGTCACACACGTTTTCATTCATGCATCCCATAGGATACATACAGGCATATTCACTCACCTGGAAGAATAGATGGTCACCCCTCCCTTCAAACGTATTTGTTACAAATGACTGTCATTTGACTATTATATGCGTATCGCTGGTACAACGAATTTCGTCCATGCATGTCACGATATAATCGTAAGCATGAGAATTCCTCTCAGAGAGGGTTAATGATCACCTCTCCCTAGATTCTGCTACCATATCGTTTTACTTTGTCTTCGATCTAATGAATACATTAACACCTAATACTTTGTAACGTATGAGTGTATCAACTTGAATTAACGCATATCAGAGAGTAGACGAATTCAGTTACAAAATTATTGCCTCAATTATCTCCAAAGTGATAGCAAGAAAAATTTAATTAAAAGCTAAAAAGAAAAATATGATAAAATATGAACGTACTCTGTAACGATTTTAGTAAATGTGTCACATATTCAGCTGTTTCACGCTTTGTCATATCTGAAATGCGAATAATAATAAAAACAATGATAATAAACAGGAATGTTAATAATTGATTGACTAGAACCTTGAAAAGATTAGTACGATCTTGATACAAATAGTTTAACTGCACCTCGATGGACAATGTTAGCTAGTACAGGGGAATACTGAAAGTAAGCTAGGGGTGACCAAAACAAACATGGTATCAGTCATTTGACTTGGTTTGAGCCATGTTGATAGATCCAGATTGCGTAGTTGGAGTTCGCATGATAACTCCGACAAATGGTTGGTGAGGTTGGGTAATATGGCTTAGAATCTATCATAATGGCCCAGACACATTCATTCATTCATCATCTTTCTCTAGATCTTTAGTCTCATTATTTCTCCATTTTACCTATTGAAACCATAATATCAATATTTAGTCTTTTTCATTATAAGGTAATACGCTGATTATAATTGGCTGACCTGATGTTCAAATGCACCCGTTCCAATTAAATTACCACTAAGAGAGAAAGGACTTAAAACGAATAAAAGTTGACTGCATTTTCCACATCTTACATCACCACAATGAAAGAAAGAAATAACGATAGGTAGAGAAGAGTGAAATTACCAATTTTAGAAGAAATTAAATATACGGAACAATACTGAACTAAAAATTTAGAGGAAAATGGAATCGGAGCTATGAATACGTGATTTATATCATCACTCACTTATTCACCATGTACAAATTCATATAATGGGCTATGTGCTACAATCTACATGTGAAGGATGCTAATACTGTCCGGTTGCTCAAACTGAAGTCAATATTTTAAGATTCGAATGTCAAACTACCTGACCAATATATCACCATATCACCTATTACATAGACTTGCCTTACAAAATACTTCAATCTACGAAATGAGTTCAATTTTTTCTTTGAAAAAAACGTGCTCAAAAAGAAAAACAATAATGAACCAAAGTCGATCGTTTAATCAACATTAAGGTAGGCAGTGTTAAACCAAAAGAAAGTTACCTTCAATAGGTTTACTAGGTCGATCATCAGGTTGAGCACCAAATGCTGAAGTATGAAAACTACCAGGTGACTCAAAAGGTGCCGCTGAAACTTCACCAACTCCATCAGTTCGCTGCTGAATAGGTGTTGCAACACCTTTTAAAAATATATAACAAAAATTGGGGGGAGGTAAATGGAGATAATAATCAATAAACCAGTGATAATAAAAATTATTATTACTATTAAGTGATATTTATACGAGAACAAATTGTCATGTATGAATTCATTGATAAATTAATACAAATCTCAGTCAACATTCAGTTTATAAAACATTCAGGTAAAATATGTCAGATAAAATATGAGTTTATCCATTCTCGATATTATAGGCTGTATTTGATCAGTCTCTAATGACATATATGCACACAGTCAGTCAGTTATGGCACAATGTAGAACCTGCCGCATGTTCAGAACAAGTCCATGCAGTTTATATTGTACTTGGTAATAAGTTGTTTTATTGAATTCCAGTGTGAACACCAACGACACCACATAAGCATATCTAGCTGACGATTCATAAATTGGATAAATCATGGACTTCACTGCTAGTTACTAACCAGATTAAAGCAATCATACAATTTAAGTACAATATCATAGGAACATAGTGATTAATAACTGGTGATCGTACAGAAATCCATAATGTAACCTGCAATCACCTTACAATAGATAGTGAATGAGAAAACAATGCAGCTAATAAATAGGTTGAATCCAAACAGCAACTTATTCAGCTACAAGCCAAAAAAACTAAATTATTCATAAAAGTATCACTTAAGTCATGACAACTTAATTTGTACATACGTAAAATGCATAAATACTCGGTACACGACTATTTGACGGCTACTGAAATGATCAGAATATCGGAAAGTTTGTCGAGGAATATTGTATGCCTAGACAATTAACTTGTAAAGATGATTAATTATAAGTGGGAACATAAACTAGATATTTATAAGTTGAAATGTAAAACAAATTGAACATCGAGTCGAGTTAATGATAAATATATTCTTTATATTCCAATGAGTACAAAATTGCATTTTTGACGTTTCGTGACTTAATGTAAGCCACTTCTTCAGAGTAGGTTTCTACTCATTGGAATATAAAAAATATATAGTTATTATTAGAATATAAAAACATTGTTTGGTGATGCTTAGTATTTTTTTAACTACAAATATTTAAGCGATTATATAGCATGAAAATCTGATATCAGTTTATAGAGTTATTGCTTGTTAAACTGAATCATGGAGACAAGTTCAGACTACTTGGTTCAGGTCGTGTGAATATCATCACTAATCGTTAGTGACTTTTGATGATACGGTTTAGAATCCATTGAAATGGTGAGAAGCATTGACTTTTTTTCACCTCCTTGATCTCAAGTTTCTTAACTACTTTCTAAACACAAACCTTCTTCACCCCATAAATCCATATTTGCTTCTTTAATCATATCTTCTTCGCCTAATATTTTCTACTAGTACTAATACTGTTATTATTTATAATGTTGTGGTATCTCATCGAGTTGATATGATGTAGAAACCTTAACTGACACACATATATGCCAATTTCTACAATTATGTATCCAAATTAATAATCCAAAAAGTGGTTAAGTTTAAGACAAAATAGTTCGTTGAATGTGAATTCGGGATTGTTTTTAAAATAAAATTGTTAACTTTCAAGTAAGCAGTTGTGCAAATTGTTGAGTTTTATTCAAACTGCGAATCGATTTACATGAGCCGACCATCAAAGACAATGGAAGATGGTCACGCAGCATCATGGATTGGTTGAAGTTAAACATGTACACTGTGAACTCCGGTCCGATCGTCTAAAGGTTAAGTGTTCGTACATAAGACTGAAGGTTTTGGGTTCGATGCCCGGCTCCAGGGTCATGGATATGCACTACTAAGAAGTTCCACACAATAATGAACCGCTACCGAATGTTTCTAGGCTTTTAATTGTTGTCTAACTTAGATCAGTTCGCGATTTCAATAAAAGTGTTAATGTTGAATAATAACTACTGAATAATAAACAATGTTAACTGGTTGATATGTTAAATGAAATTGTGATAGTAATGATTAGATTAGGTATGGATCAGATAGGGTGAGAGAAATAATAATCCAATTACAAATTCGATCAAATGTTTAGTGGAAGATTATATTAGGTATAACGTTATATGAACTCGGTAACAAAAAATAATAAAGTGGGTTAAGTGCTAATTAATTTACTCATTTTTACGGAAAACAAATAGTGGTGTTGAAGTTAATAATAATAATAATAATAATAATAATAATAATAATAATAATAATAATAATAATAATAATAATAATATAAAGACGTGTGAATAGAAATAACTAAGACAATAAAATTTGAATAAGAAAGGTTGTATATACTTCAGTCAGTTTTGGTCATTTTATAGTTAATATTACTCTTCATCTATTACCTTGGGGTTAGCCAAAACTAAGGAAAGGTGTTCAACTTACTACTTCCACAAGCATAGCTCCAGTTTTTAATCCGAATGGCAACCGATTCTATCATTTAGAATAGTTTGAGCTGAAACCGCCTTTAGGATAAAATTACTAACCCGATAAATTATTGAAAATGATTTACTTAATCTGGTAATATGACCGGTTTGCACTACATAACTAGTGCTGAGCCGTTTACTATCTTGACTAAACCAGTGCTTGGCCACGTCGGTAGGCATTCAGGAGCAAGAAAATGTAAGTTCCTAGAACTCCAATGCTCCCAGGTTATTAGTACTGGTCTAACATTGATCGGTTCATGATCACAATTAAAACTTAACAATCTCTACAGCTCAATTAGTTCGGTAAAAGTCTTTTGTAAACGCACCAAATGCTAAAAAAATTCACGTGTACGGATAGTAAATAAACAAAATTAGTGACTGATGTTATTATGAGAAAAATATTTGGTGTAAAGACGTTTTGTGAGCTGATGTCAAAGGGTTGACATATGTTTCATGCTAGTTCCAACTAGTCATCAAAGGTTTTCTTCAATATTGAAGGAACTGATTTTACCCATTACGGAATTTAAACCAGTATTGTATACATAAACAATAATTAGCAAAGTAATATGTGAACTAGAAAACTCAATGCTCACCTTGCTCATCTAAATATGAACTGGCTGATATCCTTGATTTACCTGAATCTTGACGAGGATACAAACTTTGTGATGGGTAACCACCACCATTATCACTGACTAGACGAGTAGAAATATCTAATTGAGAAGTTGAGGCTGAAATAGAAACGAACAATTAAAGTTAATTGAATAATTTATTTATTACTGCTCAATCTGTATTGTTAGTTATTGATTCTACTGACAAGTAACCTTGCATACGTATCTCTCTCGTCGTACACGATCATACATTTAAAAAATCGCCGCAAAAAAGAGAAAATGACTTCGATATTCAACACTCATGCGGAACAGACTTCATTAAACAGTAAACAACCTAGACATGATAAAAACATCTAACTAATAAAAGTCAGCCAGTTGCAAACAACACAGAATCAAAAGGCAAGATGAAAAACAGTCAAAATAAACTAAAGATCAAAAACATAGCCGTTAAAATGAATGGATGAGATTGAAAATGAAGAATAGGTAATGATACCAAGTTAAGTTTTCAGAGAAAGATGAAAAATAAATGTAACTGTGCCCCACCTCAGTTAATTTTAAGCTATGTCACTCAACGTACAAGCCACGATTATCTCAAGTGCTTCAATTAGGAAGTTTTCATCAATCAATACTTCTCAAGACAAAAATCGATAGTTTCACTAACTGATGTCTTGTCATAATATTTCTGTATTCAGCTTCCTTAAACACTGTTTTTATGCCTGAAAGCATTGTGAGATGAGGTGGATGATAGCTAACCATACATAATACATATCTCAATCACAAGAGGGTAAACGTTTTAACCCTTATCTACCGGTATACCATTTCCACAGGAATCTGTAAATCAAAGCTCAAAATTAGAAATTTGGACATTTTATTGCATTCATCAAGCAACGCATGTAAAACACGTGACCAGATGCAATTAACAGATAATCCAGTACTAATATATTTTTTCACGATACTGCGTGATAAAGGTTTAAATAACATGAAAAATAGCCGTTCACCCAAGAATGAAGATGAATATCAAATATAATGAAACTTAGGTAGATCACAAGATTCCAGTCGGTTACAACTACGTTAAACAGAGTTTACAGAGATGTTGAAACGACTAGTTTAGTAGTTAAATTGCAAGAACTAGAATTAAGTCCATGACAATACAATACTAGTTACTACAAAGTGACTAGTTGGCATCCCCTAAAAATTCATCACCTGATAACTATGCATTAGTACATGAAGCTATTCACAAATCGTTTACTATCCCTTATTTATTTAAGCATACACAGCTTGATATAATAAATCAACATAAAATGTGCCGCACAAAAGAAGTGATAACACTGCAAAGAAACAGAGTAGGAAATGAGAGTACATACAATAAATAAATGAATAGAAATGGTACAGAATGAGAAATAAAGTTGGAACGAAAGTACAACAAAAAAGGACTTCTCTCAATCAAAAACGTTATTCTCAGTTTTCTGATGAATACAGAGAAAAAGTACAGTTGGATCATTAGTTACTTGCACTCTAAGACACTTATGATAGCTTCTGAAAACATTGAGTTACACAATCTGTACGACCCTAACCAAGGAGTCAGGGTTTACGGACGGATCCTAGTCCCATTTTAATTTCTTTCATATCACAAACTCATATCATTAACCGAACACCTCAACACTTTTCCCACTCAGTCCCAGTGTCGCCGAATAATCCACAACATGGAAGACGCTGAAACAGCATTCGCAACATATGATTAAGGCATCAAAGTCGGTACTTCAGGAAAGTGACATTACTTGAATAAATTTCTCTGCACCGAAATACCTCTTGTCGAACGTCGGGAGTACTAACATGGTGTAGTTAGCAGATGTCAACAATCCTTCGAAAGGAACAATGAATAAACATGGAGTTGCTATATATCCTAACCTCGGATGAGCCAGGTTTCTCAACCATAGAATAAAACTCCTCTTCCGACGCATTGTAAACTCTAAATTTTACAACTAGATTAAAATCGCAACAGAGATAAAGACGGCTAAAATTGATACAACCTGCTATGCGTTCACTATCTTCATATTGATCTCACCAGTAATGGTCATTCCCAATAGACAGTAAGTGGAGCTGACATTCTACGATGAAATGATCTATATGAAACCGATGAAGGATTTCATAATAACCAGTTTAATATAATACTTCATACACACATATAGACACTTAAAACATTGAAAAATCCCTATGAAGTACATCTACATTTACGTAGGTGCCAACAATCAAAATAGAACAAAGAATTGAAAAACTTATCAATTTTATGAAAAATATCATAGCACAATGATAAAATGAAGATTAGAATATCAGTAATCCTGATGTATCATTTGTTCACTAACTTTTTCTGCTTCTCTTACGAACCGATTGTTGAATATGTAAGAAAGAAAAGCTAAACACAGAGCACAAAAACGGAATGATTAACAATGAAACAAACAGGTGAACAAACTAATGATTAGCGAAATACTGTGCAGCTGACTATGTATGCATACATCCAAGCAATAACGGCGGCATATTTGAGCAAAGACTATAGAAGTGCCGACGAGCTCTAAAGACTAAGACATAGTTTTACAAAATGTAAGCTAAAACGCAGCAGAGATTAAGAAAACAAATCAATTATTCGAATTAAATAATTGTGCAGTTTACTGGGGAAAAATAATAACAACACCAGGACTTGAAACATTTCCTCACATATATATGCCCTGGTACGGCTGAGGGTGGGAGAGTCAGCTCTCCCTCCCGAAATGTCCTCACAAGGCCATGGGTATATAGCCACAACCACGGAAGTTCTACTCACTGTCTTTTCATGGTGGGGCTGTAGTTTATGGAATTGAGAGGACGAAAAGCGAATGTCCAGAGCTTTAATCGGGTTGGTGGATATTGAGAATCCATCTAGGGCATTTGGGAATCCCTGATTCCAAACGAATGGTGCAAATGTGCTTCAGGATCCTGAGGAAACAAATCGCGTATGAACCGATCGTTGGTTACATGTTACCATGGGACTGAATCTCCTAATGTTGCTTCACTGTCTTGTGGATTAGACCTCTAGGTTAAAGGCTCGGGGAGTGGCCACCTAAAAAAACCACCTGCTTTGGTTTGGGCACCCGGGAAGTATCACAGCCCTCACACAAATCAATGATGACTACCACTAGTCTCATTGTTATTGTGTGGAGTATATGTATTTGGTGCTTCTTTGTACCAATTTTGTTTTTAAATAAAAATAAATAAATAAATACAGTATTTAAAATTGCCTGTCTGGGAAGTTTCAAAACAAAAACGCCGAATCTACAGTAGCTAACAATATTTACCATTTACACTAAGATTGATATGTTACATTCCAATAGTCCCAATAATTTGAAAAAACAATAAAGACAAGGAATTATATTCACCAATAATCCGTTAATTTTATTAGAAGGATAAGAAAATTGATCAG
The DNA here is from genome assembly GCA_944470405.2 of Schistosoma mattheei. NCBI lineage: Eukaryota > Metazoa > Platyhelminthes > Trematoda > Strigeidida > Schistosomatidae > Schistosoma > Schistosoma mattheei. The sequence continues at coordinate 7,868,466 of OX103950.1, forward strand.
ATGATAAGATGATTTTGTATATAGAAGTGACTACATCACTATGAACAGTAATATTTTGGATAGAGTAATAATTAAATAATCAAATTCTTTGAAAAGTATGGCATAACTCTAAATGCTTATTCTACCAATGACACAAACTAATTCAAAGAAGAAATTGACTGTATTGAACAGAATTGTTGAGCTACTGTTCTATATTTCGTATTATTCTAGTTAGTTGTACATGTTAACAAAAGAAGATAATTGTTTTATAATTAACTAGCATAATTAAGTGAGTATCAATGAAAGACAAGACAATAACCGATATCTAATAAATAGCACTAATGAATACGGATAATCTTTAATTTCATTTTATTGGTTATAAGTAGTATCTGCTTGGGTGCCTTCAGACCGAAGGCTCCGGGTGCGGACCCTAAAAAAACCAACTGCTTGAGCATCTGGGCTACCTGTTCCTGCCATCTAGATATTTCAACAAGTTATCCATTTTTGTTTGTTTTAATATATCATAATGTTTATTATTCGCATAACCTATTCTGCTGCGTTTCTGAAAAGTGTACAACCTTCCGTTGTCAAAGTTACAAAAAACTCAATAAGGGACAATGTGGTTGCTGGCAATATACAACGAAAAGAATGCACATTATTCAGATGTTCATTTAGTGAACCGCTAACATCTAACTGGCGATCACTCAATATTTATCGCCAGGACCGACCAAGAAGAAAGAAACGGAAACTTGTTGAATTACTTTGCGCTGAGAATTCTATATTGTACCAAAAATATAATATTGAATAAAGCTGATGATAATAATAATCTACAATTTAACATCAGGATAGTTAGAACATTCTTCAAGAACAATCGCATATAATTAAACAAATGACGTTACTTAGCAATCATTTACTGTCGGATTTATTAGTATTAAGCATAAAAACGTACTATTTTAAAATTTTATATTCAGTGCCAGTATATGCTGTTATATTTTAAATTATGAGTAAATCGAGTTGAACATTGAGAACCATTACTTACAGCATATCAATGAACAATCATGTTAATCAATCACTGAGTAGCAACTAATGTCATCTTATTTAATCCAGCCCACGAATGCCCTAGTAGGGATGAGAGTGAGGCGAGTCCGCTCACCCTCTCAAAGTGCTTTCACATGGCCACACGTATACAGCCACTACCACGAAAGTCTTACTCACTGGCTTCTCGCGGCAGGGGTGCTGATTACGAAATTGAGAGGACGAAAAGCGAATGTCCGGGGCTTTAACCGGTTTGGTGGACACGGATCGTCCTCCTAGGGGATTTGGAAAACCCTGATTCAAAACCAGTGTACGTGGTCTCAAGAATCCTGAAGGAATAAATGACATATGAACCAACTATTGACCACCGGCTGCCATGAGACTGCGTCTCCTGACGTTGCTCCACTGCCTTGTGGATCAGACCTTCAGACCAAAGGCCTCGGGTGCGGCTCCCTAAGGAAACCACCTGCTTCGATCTGGGCACCCAAGCAGGATTACAGACCAAACCCAAACCAAGTGACTTTTGTGGCGCATATGTATTCGGTGCCTCTTTGTACCAATATTTATATGTTCAAATAAAAATATAAATACATCTTAATCTAGAATGTTGAATGAATCTCATCAGTCTACTTGTAATGTAGCCGCTGAATTAGAAGAATCAAAACCTTATTGCAACTTAATTGATATTATTTAGCCGATTGATACGATCTGATTAACAGCTAGGGGCTGTACTACATGGTGTTAGTTGCTATTTAGTGACTTATCATTCTAAACACCTCACACTCATAAGTTAGTTCCAGTCTAAGTAGCTCAGTAACCGCATTCCTGAATTCATTACTGAGTAACGTGCAAAAAATATGTGAAGGATCACCAGATACTTCAAGATTGCATACGTTACCTGCTGATGAATAACAATCAAAACAAATTCTGAGTCTATGGCTCCAGCCAAGTGTAACAATCAGTTTTTATGGAAGAGATATTATTATTCTTGACTTTATTCAATATTATATTTTGGTACAATATATAGAATTCTCAGAACATGAATTGTGGTTAGTAGTGGAAACCAGGACGCACGTTTCATCCTGTCTGGAATCCGTCAGCTAAAAGTACCTACATTCCAGTATTGATGTTAACACTGGTACTCGAACCCAGTAAACTTGTGACAAAGTTGTTATATCGAGGCAATTCACACAGGATGTACATATTACAACTACGACTAACCAAAATTTAGTCAAGAATATCAACAACGGGATAATTGAAACCTTCGGAAATTAATCAATCTAAAAAAGTGAAAATGGTTACTGAAGTTAAACAAAGGAGGGAATTATTTAAATGTCGACCTACATTGGTGGGAATGAAACAGAATACTATAAAGTATAAGATTTCTACTTCACGTATTAAGAATATACAGTATGTGTTCAACACTATCGATTAACAAGACAACATTGTTACATGACAGAATCAAAACTAGAAAGGATGAGAGTAAAGATGTGGTCATGGATCAGGTGAATATGAAAGAAAGCAAAGAAGATTTATGATGAATATCACTTGTCTTCGTGAGCTAGCGACCTAGTGAACATAGAAATTGGAGTAAACAGTATTAAGAAAGACTAAACATTTATTCGGCATTCTTCTCAGACAAAGTTTTTAAAAAGTCAACCAATAACAGAGTCGAATTCTTACTTCAGAAAAAAACCATGGGTAGTAGATGCTATAGGGGTAAATACGTTTTATGTGATCACAACCCTAAGGCAGATCCAGATCAATGACAATGTTTTAGTACCATTTGCAAAACTGTTGCTAACGAAATAACTTATTCATCAGTGATATATCTCCTAAATTTCTGTTTTATTTAAACACTATTTTCAGTGTTGCTATTCACTTTTTCTAATCATCAATATGGCAGACCAAAAAAAGAGTGAACAAAAGTAACGACAAACTCATTAGCCTACTCGATATAAATATGATTCTATCGAAAAAGTTTATGTAGCCTCTGGAAAAACAACATATATACTGAAGAGATACTAAAAGAAGTGTCAACAAATGTTTTCAAAAACCAGCCCAAATACACCCGTTGTAATAATAATGGTTAAAAAAACATTACTAATCGTATTTCGGTATAAACTATAGACTAAAGCATAAAATGATTTTGCAGCAATTATCAGCAACTAACTAGAGCTATACAATTTGTATTATTTTGAAAGTGCATAAATCAACAGATTATTCAGAGCAATCAATGTGAGTAGAGCAACTGGTAGAAATGGAATAGAATGGCAGGATACTGAAGTTATATCAATATAATAAATTATTGCTTTACACAATTTATGAGCCGGGGATTCTGTGGATTTAGATGGGATGATAGCCGATGGAACCAAACGGCTGTTAGTGTTGTATCGGTAGTTGGTGTTGGTGTTATTACTGCTCACAACGCTAGAACGCGTATATAATGAATCTGTGGGGATAAGTTTAAATTTATGAAAATTTTGATCATCAGTTGGAATAATAATAATATGACCTATAAATTGTTACATAATAATGACATAGGATTAAAGATTTGTTGGACATTGCACTTTGAATTGCCTTTCTTTTTTAGAAGGAAGATGGATAGAACGAAGAAATATTTGTTCTTAATTGGTTTTTCATCAATTTCTGTTAATATTGACATTATCCAAGCAGATTACCGAAATGCCATGAATAAAGCCCATCAATTGAACTGTGGTCTTCAATCGAATTTAACGAATAGTGTATCTATACATATCTATTACTAACGGATGAAGCTATCAGCATCCCTATCTGACTAGTACAAATTTCTGTGTGTACAAGGAATTTATGAAGCTGCTTTCTCTCACTCCCCCCCCTCTTGATCATCTACACCTTCATGCTACAGCCCGATTATGAACGCTCGACATTGTTGTCTCATTTGTATTACTTACAAAATCATTTAATTTTGTTCTTAAATAAGTATTACTAATATTTATCTCCTTACTAATACATGTAGTCATTGTTAACATTAGATTTTTCTGAGCGTGATTACCGATATCACCATTAAATCATCTATTCATAGTGATGTATAATTTTCGAAAAATTTAAATGTATTATTTCATTATCGATTGAGATCATGAACTGATTGATGTCAGACCACGATTGAGGACCTGGAAGCACTAGACGGTTGTTTCGTCCTATTGTTGGACTCCTTAGTGGTGCACATCCACGATCCCACTCGCAAGTTAGGACCCAGAGCCTTCAGTCTCATGAGCGAACGTTTAACCTACTGGAACACTGAGCTGTTATCCAACTGTGTTAATGTCTAACCTCGATCAATCCACGAAATTGCGCGACCATCTTCCATTGTACTAAGGTAGATACCTGTCTCTACCCGATACGGATTAGCTCCACTGGTCACGGCTTCTTACTAGAACTCCGAGAATCCCTTCACGAAGCCAGTCACTAGTGAGCACATGGTAACATTAATCGGTTCATGATCCCAATCAATAACTTAATAATCTCCACAACCCTATATTGATAATTCATTATTATTAACCATTATAAAAACAACACTAAAACTGACCTCGATAAGATGTCCCGCCAATAGATGATTGACTCCTAGAATAATAATAATAATAATATCATTTGAAAAATGTACAAAACATTTATTGAATATCAACGAATAATCATAGTGTTTATTAATGATTTTAAAAAAGGCATTCAAACAGGATAAATAAATAAATAAGATTATGTATATTAGAATTAAAACAATTTTATAATTGTAACACTTTATGGGTCATCAAAGTCAATGTCTACCAAAATAAGAAAAACAAAACGAAATCTTAAACATTGAAAAATATTCACATAAACATTCAGTTATTTTGTAATTTAGATGAAAAATAATTCCTAACATATTTTTGTGTATAATCACGTATACAGAGTATTAATACTACAGTTCATATAAATAATCAAATAATTTATACAGATCATTAATCAGTTTAATCCTTACTAATCGACAGTTCAAATTGGATGAGATAGGGTGTTATATTTGAGCTTCCTATCTTGTGATGCAGTAATCAAATGCCTCCCTTATGGGACCACATAACTGACGATTTTTGACATGATGCTGTAGTATGGAAGTAACATAGGACTAGGATCCATCAGTAAACCATGACTCCTTGGTTAGGGTTGTACAGATTGTGTAACTCGGTGCTTCTAGAAGTTATCATAAATGTCTTAGAATGTAAGCGATTGGTGATTCGACTGTACTTTTTCTTCGTATTCATCAAAGAAGTGAGAATAATGTTTTTGATTGAAAAAGTCACTTTTGGTTATATTTTTATTTAGACTTTTCCCCGACTGAATTTCGTATCCTTCCTTCCACCTTCAACAATGTCATATCTTTCTTAATATGGTGCTCATATTTTGGCACCCAATTATACCCATATCTTATGTGTATTTGTATCACGTTTAGCGTTTAAATTGTTTATTCTAGTTAGCATTCTTTTGCAACGTTGTTTTCCATAGGACAACTGTCTATGCAAGATACTCAATGTCCGTTGGCCGGATACCATCAGCAACAGCCTAGTATATACAGCCTGCTGTATATATATACGCTTGGGTTGTGTGCTTGTAATTCGTGCTTCCGGTTGCTTGTGTAATATACTTTCCCTCATCTGAATATGGACTTCTCCCTCTAGTTAGCGGGGCTGAAACACATTCTTCATTCAGTTTGCCGATTTTTAATGACCTGGTAATCTCTTCAAACACAACAATTCCACAACGGAAAACTATGTTCACTGAAATAAATTTCAAATTTATACTTATAGTAATAACAAAATACTTTTATAAGACTGTAAAAACTACCTCGATTGATAACATTTCATTTTTAATTAAAGTACCATACTGATTTGTATATCACTTGGCTGATAAGCTTTCAAGTAATACTTTGAATGTTTAAACACTTATCTCTTGAACTTTTGAAGCAATTTTAATCTTGCATTGCACATAAAGTACCAACAGGGTTAGAGAAGAATCGTTCAACTTTACTATGAATTGAGTTGTGAAATGATATTTGAAATCTGTCAAAGAACTAGCCAAATTTATTTTAACGGGCATAGAAACCATCAACTTTTCCCATAACTAACTATTTATCAATCTTCAGGAAGTGTACCAGAAGAAAGAACATTGAAGTTGAAGCGATTAAATTGCAGTATAGATACTTTAGAAACAATATCTTATGTAAATTCATTTTGTATAGCTTGTTTGAATCTTCTCATTGATGTTTAAAAATGCAATTGATCAGTCAATTATTAGAATATGTGCATCCTGTGCGGATTCCCTCGATATTGCAGGTACATTCAGCTGACAATTCCTAAACAGAACGAAACGCGTATCCTGGATTTCACTGTTAGCCACTATCCACCTTTGCTTATGAATATCTTATGTAGTATGAATAATTTAAGCAACAAAAACGTTTTTAAAGGTTGCTATTTTCAGTAACTTTTTGTAACTGTTAACATAAACATTTAATTAAAAAAAATTAATTGATTATTAAAACAAACAACTGAATACATACAGAAAGACAGAAAAATACACACCAATTAGAGCTATGTACAACTTACCCTCTTAAATTTGATTTTGATCTATAAGAGTAAATAAAACACAAAAGATGTAGATTAATTGATGATAAAAAAAGGACAAACAAACATAAAACTTAATACACTTATTTTGTTTTCATAGTAGAGGTTAAATGATAGGCTAATACAAGAATAAATACAATGTAAATGAGATTAAAAATAAATGAAGTATACAATAGTGGGAATATATAATGATAAGTGATATATTTTACGATCGAAATGTATTGTGCACGATTGCACAAAACTGAAATCAGGATTGGTTACTTGGACAAAAAGCATTTATTTCCAAATAGATTTTATCACTACGTTTTATATGAAAGTATTTTGATAGTAATTTGGGTAAATAACATTTGATGTTAGTTATAGGGCTAATAGTAACGGAAATATCTGAATTCTAGCAAGCATTAATATTTGTATACAGAACTTATTACTATGCGTCATTTGAAAAGCCATAAAAATCTAATACAGTTGGTATGTAGTTAGCAGTGCAATTTGTGACTCATCAGCTGAATTCATCTGCATCTCAGTATAGATGGTCAAAATGGGACCTAAATCCAGTAAGCTTTGCTACAAATTCTCAACACGTTATCCGATGAGCTACTGAGTCTAGATAGTTAGAAACGTATTCAACTGGTATGAAAATAATTATATGATTTTATGATTCACAGTAAATGATATTCAACGGATATTATGTTGGAAGTTGGAAATGAAAGGTAATGAATTTGAGTCTCAGTGTGAACATCAACACTAGGATGATGCAGGCATATCTACCTGAAGAATCATAAATAAGACGAAATGTGCGTCTTGGATTTCACGGATAGATACATAAAAAAGTATACTAAAAATTGTGATATAGTGTTCTTTAGAAGTAATCCGCTCAGGATGCTTAAATGGCACATATACAGAGACAGGTCAATTGTAATCCTGAATGTCAACAATGGAAAAATACAAATTATTCCTAACGCCATGGAATTATTATTCATTATCACAACCGTTTAAATAATGGTTTTACCAAATGTGTAACCTAATGCATAATAACCCTTAATAGCTAGAAGCAATAAGGTTTGAGATTCAAATCTCACTTGGAAGCAAGAGTATTCAGATGACATATTCAAAAACTGCTCAATAGGCGTCCTGAAATTTACTCCTAAGTACCATCCATAGTAAAATATCACACAATAAAGCTAGTGACTAGCTAATTCAAAATCAAAACTCCACAAAATGGTAGAACCTTTGGTATCCTCTATCTTAACACCTTTGTTTTTCAATATCAGTAAGAATGATTTCCAGTGCCAATCAGTAAGATTTGTAACAGTAAAATCTAATATATATATCACAATCGATTGATCACTAGGTCGTGATCAATGTCATGTGTGTCAAGTCCTTCTTAGTGCGGATCAAATACTATATATATAAGGATTGGTTGAAGTTAGACATTAACACCGTTGGATACCGGCTCAGTGATCTAGAGGCTAGGCGTTCGCGCGCGAAACTGATAGGTCCTGAGTTCGAATCCCGCGAGCGGGATCATGGATGAGCACTGCTAAGGAGTCCCGTAGTAGGACAAATCGGTCGTCCAGAACTTCTAGGTTTTCCATGGTGGTCTAGCTTTAATTGACTTATGAATTCAACTATTTAATTAATGATTACTGTAAAGTGAATCTGTGTATAAAACAGTGGTATTTCGACTTGATATACAGGTATTCTTCGCAGCTGTGTCCTACGTCTATCTTCCTATGATCTTCGCAATATAGTTGAGGATTGTGTTAACAGTATTAGGGGAAAAGGGGCATAGTGCTAAAGAGTAACTGAACGAATTGACTTACTGGTGTCATCTTTGCATTACCCTTAAATCCTGCTGTGTTGACATTTTCGAATTGGATAGTCAAAATCAAGTTAGGACAGAAAGTCAAGAGTAATTTAAATACTAAATTATCGCTTGATAAGAAATGATTAATACGAATTAAAACTATTTACTATAATTCTCTTATAACGATTATTCACATTTGTGTGAAAAACTTTAATAAACAACATCGAAACAGTTTACCAATAATAAAAAAGGAAGTATGCGAATGGAACCATCAATCTACTTACCCTTTTTCAAGACTTTGAAAGTAAGGATCTTTCCCAGCAGCTTTTTTAGCTGCAGCTTCAGCCAAATTAAGTGTACTATGCGAAAGTTTCGATTTAAATTTCTTCAACATATTTTTTTGTTTAGCTATTACAGAAGAAAAAACATTTATAGACGTTCTTACATTAGAAAATGAAGGAAATAGTGAGTGAATATCTCTCAGTGAACTCACTACAAATGAGAAAATGTATAGAAATATAATGTATTTAGACGAACCATTGATTAGATTGTGTAACTCGATAAACGCTATATTCCTCGTGATTGATATATGAACCGAATATTTGAACGATAAGCTTAAAAAAGAGCCTTAAGACATCATGGTTATGAAAGAATAAATCAATCGAGCCCAGACTTAATAAACTAACAAAAAATAGTAAAAATAAGAATTGATTAATTTTAAACAAACTGATATTTACTAAAATACCGATCATATTACACATGATCTACGAAATAATTGTTTGAGAAAAGAGAGAACACATAAACACTGGTACAAGGAGGCATCAAATATATATGCGCCACACAAATCACTCGATATGTATGGGGGGGTGGAATACGGTCCAAGAGCCCAAACCAAAGTACGTAGTTTCCTTAAGGGGACACTCGTAGAGCCTTTAAACTAGAGGCTTAATCCACAAGGCAATGGAGCGATTTCGTGAACAACAGCTCCATTATGAGAAGGCAGTGAGTAGGACTTCCGTGACAGTGGCTGTATACGCGTAGCCTTGTGAGAGCGTTTCAAGAGGGACAGCTGACACTCACCCTGGGCCGTAATCAGGGCATTTTGGGGCCTTATAATAGTAACAATAATAAACGAGGATTGTAAACCGGCTGAAAACAGATGTGCAAAATTTAATTTCCTTTTATTAATTTTATAGTACTATGTATTGCCACGATGTTTGAAAATCCTGGTGTAATGGTTAAGTAATAGAGAAGGGTTCTGAATGAAAAAGAAAACAGCTATTCAGCACTAGGTTGTTTTTCAACTTCAGTTCGTAAAGAAAACTGCTTTTTTCTAAAACAGTACCATGAAATGAAAGGTAATATTGAATGCAGTATAACAAATTAACTCTGAAATAAGGTATACATAAGCGCATACATTCTATGTCGATTTAATGTTGTTACGTTTTTAACAAAATTATTCACTCAAGTGATCGACTATAATATCTGAAAAAGACAAATAGTAAGTATTATATCTTGTGACCGTCGATTAGAGAGCAGTGACTTATCGATCGGATCAATGACGCGAAAAACACGTGCGAGCAGCCTAGAGTCTTGATTGGTCCTGTTCTTCACCTAGCCCAGCCAGTTAAGTCCAGAACACTAATCCGAGCCTCTGAGATATGAATCATTATATTTCAAACATACTGAGTTTATATACCGATCAAACAGACCACAACGTACCAATGAAATACGAAACAACATTTGTACAAGAATTAGCCAGATGTGGCTGTGAATGAGGGAGGTAGTAATTAGTATACTGGGTATAACTTAAAAATGATGAAACGTATAATAATAGTTTATGGGTCAAAATAAAGCTTATAATAAGAGGAATATGAATATGCATAGTTTAGTTACTTAATAATTATACAATAGAAATATGTGTTTAGTATTGGTCCATAAATGGATCCCAAAAGTTATCATTCATTATCCTTGTCGGGACATAACAGTAAGTTAAGTTGAAAGTAATCATCTATATTTGACTACAGTTTGCTCTAAATATCTCTACTTTTAATATATTCAAACAGAAAGGATCCATTTTTGAATAAATGTATATTCCCATTGCTGACATCAAGGAATCCAAATGACTATTGACATAACTATTTAGCCATTATTTCTTATTAAAGATGGATTGTAACTAACAGTGGAAATTCAAAAGTGCACTTCGTCCCAGTCGGGACACATCAGCTACAGAATGAAACCGAAAAAATCGTTAAGAAAAGTGAACAAAAAGGACATTCTTAACTTATCCACCATCTATCTTCATCAGGAAGAAGAAAATTCATTAACTTTACAGTTTAACACGTTAAATAGAATGAAAGACAGAATCTGTGAATAACTCAGGTAAAAAAAATTTTATTACATTAAGTCTAAGTACTGAAAACTGTCATTCAAGTCAAAAAGTAATAACTATCACATTTATCTGATTATGAAAACATAAAATATTATTCAGACAGTTAATATGAATACTATGGGTTAAGATTTCAATAGAATTCTGATTGATATATGGACATGATAATATGATGTCACCGAGTGGTAACGATTCATCAGAGCGGAATAATGACTCAACCTTCCCTGTTCCAAAAGAACAGATATCAAAAACAAAACCACCAGACATAAAAATAGGTTCATGTATACATATATCACAGTACTGAGTTCTAAATTTCCAACTTTATCACCCAACTAATATTTGGAGGGAGGGATTTATCATATAATCGGTAATACAAGTAGTGTAAGGTAAATCAGAGGTGTGGTATGATAATGTTCTACAAACCCTTTTCTAAAGTGACTAGTTAAAAATGTATGGAATACAAAACCTTTAACGAATTTTAACATACTTCATAATTATAACCTCTAATTATAGTAATGATTATCTGATTCACAAACCAGAAAGTACCAATCTCACTTTTTTAGTGAATTCATTAAACAAAAAACGTTTATACATAGTAGGTTTGAAAGAATAAATTGTTGTTAGTCTATGGAAGTTCATGATTTAGAATGAAACTAATTTTTGCTATCTTACTAATTTGAAATCACCACGTGCAAACAAATAAACCTCCTGAAGAATAACAAACTAATGTTACGCATTGATTTTTTGCTCACAGTAACAATAGCACACTAAACATCCCTTCAAATAAACATCGTTTCAGTGCTATCGACAGTCAAATAGATAGATAATAAGCGACTAACGCGCATCCATTTCTTTAGTTTAATTCACGAACTGATATTAGCTAGACCACCACTTAAAACCAGGAACTCCTCTGAACAGCTATCGCACCTTATTATGGGATGGAACTATGAACTTCTGATATTGAGTCCAATCCTCTAATCCACTGGACCAGCATCCAATAATTCGATTCCCGGTACGAAATCAACACTGGGATATAGGTACATTCAGCTGATCAGTCCCAAATAGGAAGAATCGCGGGTTCTGGATTCCACTGCTAGTAACAATTCACCAATAATTATTGGCATTTGTCAAGAAGAAAACAAATTCACAATTCAGTGTTATGTTTCTCAATTAAGTCAGTTGATTTATTGGGTACGCAAATAATATCCACACATCAGATTGTTGATTAACAGCTAGCTCTACTTATTCTAACTCATTGATTGGTAAAAACATTTAAAATGATATGTAATTTATTATTATTATTATTATTATTATCACTATTATCATTATTATTCTGGATATCGTCTAATTAATGACCGGTGAATAAATCAATCTGCTTCTAGAGTTATGTTTTCTTTATTGCACCGACATAGAAGTCTTGTTTCAGCATTCAAAAACTTACACCGTCAACTTCTGGTTTCGACTGCTACATTTCCGTAATCTCACGCATGTGTTATTTCTAACTGTTACCGATTGTTCTCATTATTGAACTGAAGTGTACTGTGCGTGCTTACTGAGTTATTAGTTCACTTTTTTCTTGTTCTCTTCCCTTTCAGATCCTCTCACACACGGTGCTCCTCATCACACTACCCCTACTACCAGACAAGGTAGCTTCAGACTAAATGTTAAACCATTAAAGGCAGAACGTCGTAGCATTATTATGTACAGACTGATTACAGTTAGTTTCATGAGAGAAATTTATGGGAAATATATAAACCAAATGTGTGAACAAATACATCAATTTTCAGGTACGCTGATAATGAACAAGATACCATCAGAATGAATGCACTTGGTAGAGCTCACAGATAACAAAATACATGAGACCGAGAAGTAACCAATATTTTTATGAAAATTTAGGACCAAAATTTAAACGTGCCGCTCCGTTTTATTAGAAGTTAAGAGTTGAAACCATTTCTGAAAGTGTGAATATGATATGGTAGCATACATAAAATAAAAAGCATTACAGTGCATATATGTATGTGCACTAGAAACAACCAGTAACTAACATCAGTACAGAACGTGAGCAAGCTGAGACAAGGAATGATGAATCAGTTTATTGGAAAGTCATTCAGTTCACCACGACACCCAGATTGAGGTCATACAAATTGTCCAACTATCCACTGACGATCCTGCTGTAATTCCTAATTACATTCTTCATGAACAACAAGTTATCATCTTTAAATAAAAGCAAACTTTCTTGGTGTTGGGACAGCTCCTAGAAAGAGTGATTAAAGCTTCAAAGGTTCTAAAGAATCCGAAAAAAATTCCTCTCAGTCACAGCCCGACAGGATTTTTAAAATATCGACTTGGCATGATTTCATTATATTTGCGACTTGAGGGTTCTACACGTTCAAGGGCCAAAGTCGTATGCCATATTAGCCGTAATCAAGCACCGAACATCTACATTTGGCTACATTACTAACGATCTTTTTTATTTATTTATAGATAATCAAGAGAAAAGATGACAGAGAAGTTGTAAAATGAATGTAATCACTAAATATATGTGTGGTGCATTGTTTTGATGACCTACTCTTACTATAATTTATGTGCTATAATAAAAAAAAAAGAATTGACTGTTACATAATCAATCAAATAACCAGGACCAAATATAGAAAGTTATACACACACAAAATAACAGTAAATCACAGTAGATCCTAGACATAAATAGAAAAGGACAAGACATGAATTGAAATACACATTTTTTATAATTAAGAAAACATTATGCTTAAAAATGGATACATACTATATGTAAACAATTTGTAAGTAAACATTGCCGTAAACAAGCTTTTAAAAAAACAACTATCGTGATCAATTTAAATAAGGAAAAAACGTTTTTTTTATGCATAAAACTAGTGTATATTCGATTAATAAGACAAATGTATGCTAATTTATAGAATTTATGGTAATGAAGTTGAAAGTCGATATTTATTACAATAACAATAACAACACATTGCGCAGTTGAATACTACTGAATGGGTCTCTAGTTACGTACAAAATTTAAAGCATAACTCATCTATGTGTTCATTTAAGTAAAACGAAAGTCACTTCTATCACTTAATTAGTGAACTGATTAGAATAATATGAGACATGATACAGACAGAAATAAACAGCATAAAATCCGCAACAAACGGTTGTCATTATCTGTTCTTTGAGCCGCGAGATCCACCCAGGTGTCTTTCCCTTCCTCTTAGAGTTTACCTACTTGAGCATTAAAGTCACCAACCACTATTACTGCATCAGAGCGCCTAGCTTTTCGGAGGTCGGAAAGCTTTCTGTAAAACTCGTCTTTTACATCGTCTGAGCTGCAGTCAGTAGGAGAGTAGACAGCGACTACGAAGAGGCAACGACGAGTGTCCCTATCTTTCCGAGTCCTTACTGTTCCGTTTAGTGATGTACGTACGTACGAATTTCCACGTTGTTACTGACTAACTGTATCCGTTTAATTCTCGACACTAGATTAACACAATGACAGGAAACTAAGTAGAAAATAGAATGAAAATAATAATCCCACTGGTAGTGTTTAGCTAAATACAAACTACATTTTAACAGAAACGAATAAAATCAGGAAATGTGAAGAATACGAAACGATATTCAGTTCAACTTTAACAGAAAGATGGAGGTGCTACTGTAAACAATTTTCGTGTAATGCTTCCCAATGTTTCCTAACACAGCTCAGAATGAAAGTCAATGACATTGAAAACATAATTTAATTACCATGAGTTAACACTTACAATTTCATTCGTTAAACTGGATGACATGGGATCCAATTCTTCATGGAATACCAGTTCCCATAAGAATATAGGTAAACCTTACTGAAAAGTGTCAAATATTAAGAGACTTACGTCCGCGGTTTCTATCAACTACATCCAACTACCCTACATCTCAACGCGGTGCGCGCGATATCGAGTCACTTTGACTAGTGGCCATAGCCCAACCTCGTCGATGGAACTCGATCAACACTAGGCAAACAACACACTCAGTGATCAAACAACCGCCTTTATTTAAACTCTATCCACAGCACTAAAAATAACTGGCTACGGACTACGTCAAATATTCAAAAAGATCCATCTTATTCATTTAATGATGACACAATTTTTGAAAGGTAGAATAATCTATCCTCAGGTCTTGAAAACTAAACTCATTTACTGAGCACAGGTCACACCTTTTGGCTAAGGTTAGAATCACATTTCGACATATTTGGGACCCGTCAACTGAATGTACATGTATCAGCTACAATGTTCGTACATGAGCTAGTGATACTAACCAATTTCCCAAACCAAAGTGGAGCGAAATTAGAATCTATGACCAAATCGTTCATGTGCTTTAACCACTAAACAATGTATCGCTCTTAACTTTTTAGGTAAGCGGATGCATTTAGTTGATGAAACTCTGGCTTATACAACTTCCCAGGTGAATCACTTGACTAGTTATAGTAAATATTCACCTCAATGTTTGTAATCAATGGATTACAAATATTGACAACTAATGAAGTGGCAGTTTTCAGTAATTTAAACTATCTAATCATCATATAGTGGGATCACTATAAAACCAACAGAAGACTACTGATGAAATGTACGTTTACACAATAAAATAGAAACAATCAATTTGTTAACGAACACATGCATAAATACGGATGAGTAATATCCCTCAAATGACTGGATGCGAAGTTAGTGTTCTAAACGTCACGCGTTCGCCACGTGAGATGGCAGTCCCGGTTACGATCCCCGATAGGGTTAAAGATGCGAACTCTTGAGAAGTCCCATACTATGACGAAATAGTTTTCCAGTGCTTTCTGGTTCTCAATGGTTCTTTGACTTCGGTTGGTTTATAATCTCAATTATATATATGCCATACTAATTAAGTGAGATTAAAGTACAAAGACTGAATTTATGTTAAAACAGGGTGTGGCAAAAAACGCAGATAAAGGAAATGTCTAAAATTCATTTCATTTGCCTGAGAGAAAAAACATTTTTGAAAACGTACTGATGGACATACTTTTAATTTTAAATACATGAAACAAATTAAATAGAATATTGCTTGGGCTACTACACAGAAACAAAATAACGATATGCATATCTAAATTTCAGTTCACACACACACACACACAAACAACAATTAGTTTAACGAACTTGAGATTGGTGTATAAATCAAGAGTATGTAAAATAATTATTCACGAAATGAAAAATTTGCCAAAAAAACTTGTTAGCTACTCTCTCTCTCTCTCTACACACACAAAGACAAGAGAGTATTTTGGAAACTTGACACTCAGGTCATTGAGTAATTATCAAAAAGCTGATCGATTGTATTCGATTAATACTGAAAATTACATAAAACAACGCTGGTTAGTGTGTTCAGTGAATACTTGATGGAAAAACGTATCTTAGTTCTACAGAAGCTTAATTGTAGCCTGAATAAATCGTAAGGAAAAGCTATTTATACAATACTGGGTGAAATATGCTCAAAAGCCTTACGAAGAACATGTTGTGCTGAGTGCTATCTACGACAAAATCTAGGTCTAGGGACTTTTTGTTGATTACCTTCAGACAGTGACAATACAATTATTGACGTTAATCCAGAAGAATTTTCTATCCACACAATGAGCTGTGAAAAAAAATCTAATTTATCCAATCCTAAAGTACATCCTGATAATGTTGTCTACAAACTTTATAATTAAACTATTGAACCCTGTAAACACAACAAAGAACAAGTAAAATCCTCCTCATAAACTGAAGAAAAGTATTTACCACATAACACGAAGTATTTGTTAACTAATTAAGATATATTTCAAATAAACTACCATACATTTATACATTGATTTATAAACAAAAAATATTTCCTAACCATAAGCAATTTCTTACTTGATTTTATACTGCCTGCAAGTGATCCACCAAATTCTGATTGAGCATATGGACTATTTGAATGTGATTGATACATTGGTGGTAAACCCATTGGTCCACTGAATTCACTTAGAGTACCATCATTTTCAAATGGATTATATGACATACCGGGTACTTGTAAAGTAGCCGATGAACCATTAATTTCCCTTTTTTGATAACCATTAGTATACTCATTATCATTTTTGGATCTATGCTTAGATCTAATTAATAAAGAAAATTATAGTAAACTACAGTTAAACAATATCATTCTATACTGTTATCCGAAAAATGAAAATACGATAATAGTAAATAAAAATACTGGATTTCTACTCAGTGGTCGTCTAAAGGCAGCGCACAAGACGTTAAAGTTCTGAGCTCAATTATTAACAGTGTAAGGACTGAGAACTGTCAATAAATTTCATAATACAACAAAACACTAATTCAGTACTCTCTAGTTTACAACAGTATCAAAACTGTTGTCAATTTGCGCCAAATACCACCTAAAAATTAAATTAATCTTAATAAACTCAACCGAAATCATCATAATAATACATCTAATGGTGCACATGGGCTCCAGTATCCTGCGGGAACAAGTGGCGTATGAACTAATTTTTGGTCACCGGTTACCATGGGACTGCATTTCCTCACGATGCTTCACTGCTTTGTGGGTTAGACCTTTATGTTAAAGGCTCGGGGTGTGGCCCTTCTCCCTAAGAAAACCAACTGCTTTGGTCTGGGCATCCGGGTAGTATCACAGCCCACACACAGTTATGATGAACTGTCTATATTTATGGAAAATACTCTTCTTGCTGCGATTAACAATCAAATGATTCACATTATTATCATTGTTATTATTATTATTATTATTATTATTATTATTATTATTATTATTATTATTTACTACGTCATTTATTCACTCTTTTATTCCCACTCTGTCTATCCTTATTTTTCGACTTATACAGCAGCTCGCCTATAGAAATTCGGCTCTATCTAACGTTCTCGTGTCACTGCCTGACTGAAAATTGTACGCTACCACCGAATACGAGTACTGAAGCAGTTTTTCTGAAACCACGTGCACCATTCAAACTGGCTGCCTTCAACGTTCGCACATTTATGCAGGTCGGACAACAGATAGGGCTGGCTATGTCTTTGGAAAGTCTTAATATCGATGTTTGTTGTCTATCCGAGACCCGTATTCAAGACTCTGGCGAAGTACTACAAATTCGATCTCCATCTGTCGCTTCGAAAAGCTTGTTTTACGTGCGCTTATCCGGGGACCCTGTGGCATCTTCGTCTGGTCTTGCTGGCGTTGGTGTCGCACTAAGCGCTAGAGCTGAGGCAGCACTAGTCGATTGGATCCCCATTAACAGTCGGTTATGTGCTGTTAGATTAGAAAGTTCCATCAAAGTGAGAAGAAATCGGCGTGAGAAACGATGTCTTTTCGTCATCTCCGCCTATGCCCCGACAGATTGCAGCCCGGATGCAATCAAGGATGAGTTTTACCACCAGTTATCTGTTCTTCTCCAGAAAGTGCGTTCGACAGATATTGTAGTACTAGCCGGAGACTTGAATGCTCAGGTCGGGCGTCTAGGCACAGAAGAGAGTCGTTTAGGTGGCCGATGGGGACTCGTTGGTCGCAGGTCAGATAACGGGGACCGTCTACTGCAACTTTGCACAGACCACAACCTGTTTCTGGCTAGCACTAACTTTCGGCACAGTCATCGCCGATGTGCCACCTGGCGTCCTCCCTCTGCATCTCAAGCCTGGACTCAGATTGATCACATCGCGATCAGCTACCGCTGGCGTGGTTGTGTACAAGACTGCCGCTCCTTTTGGAGTACCTATCTGGACTCTGACCATGCCTTGGTCTGCGCCAATCTTGCCTTACTTTTCAGTGGACAACGAAGTGACCGCCATCAACGGATTGATGTTAGCAAGCTGGTTGCAACTTCTGTTGCAAGTAAGTATCGAACCGAGCTAGCCTCTAGGCTAGCTACCACTCCACCGAAAAGTATAGATGAGCATTGGTTGCAATTGCATGACGCCATGAAAATGGCGGGAACAGTCAGTTGTGGGTTTGCGAAACGTCCCGCTTTAAGCACTGGGTTTCTTCTGGTTCCTTACAACTCATTGAAGCCCGTCGGTCTACTCCGGGTGACCGTGAGTTTGACCATAAACGAAGGATGTTACGTAAGGAAATTGGGCAAAGCTTGCGTAAGGACCGAGAAGCCTGGTGGTCGGAGCGTGCTAATGAGCTGGAAGCAGCAGCTGCATCTGGTAACTACCGGAAGCTCTTCCAACTCATCCGAGCCACTGGCAGCAAGAAGTCTGGTGTGAGTGAAACAATCTGCGAGGATGATGGGATGCCAATCACTAACATCCATCGACGTCTTGGACGATGGGCAGAATTTTTCGAAGGGCAGTTCAACTGGCCTGCTGCTCCGGCAACATCGGTCAGACTGTCCTGCCCTCCATGGCCGGTGACGACTGATCCACCAAACGAGGAGGAAGTCCGCAAGGAACTCCAACTCTTGAAGCGTTACAAATCACCTGGCCCAGATGACTTACCTCCGGCTCTTTTTAAAGATGGTGGTGACTTTTTGACTAAGGAATTGACGACGTTGTTTACAAAGGTTTGGGAACTAGAGAGTGTACCAACGTCATGGAATGAGTCGATAGTTGTCCCTATCTTTAAAAAGGGTTCACGTCGTTCCTGTAACAACTATCGGGGGATAAGTCTACTTCCGATTGCGTCCAAGCTATTGGCTTCCGTCATACTTCGTAGGTTGTTCAAAACCCGAGAAAGATTGACTCGCGAGGAGCAGGCTGGGTTTCGTTCTGGTCGAGGATGTATTGATCATATCTTCACCCTCCGCCAAATGTTAGAACACCGCCATACTTTCAAAGGCCAACAATCGTAGTGTTTCTTGACATCAGGGCTGCCTTCGATTCGTTGGACAGGACTGTTCTCTGGGATTGTCTATTGAAGAAGGGTGTGCCTGAGAAGTTTATTAACATCCTAAAAGCCCTATATAAAAACACCTCAGGCAGAGTGAGGGCATACAACCACCTCTCTCCATTGTTCCATTCGAGCAGTGGGGTTAGGCAGGGTTGCCCAATCTCACCATTCCTCTTCAACTTTGCCATCGATGACATTCTGGAAACAGCTCTGATGAATGTAAGTAATGGTGGTGTGGATCTGTTGCCTGGAGAAAGACTTCTCGACCTTGAGTATGCGGACGATATTGTCTTACTGTGCGATAATGCCCAAGGCATGCAATCCGCACTTAATCAGTTGGCAATCAGTGTCCGTAGGTATGGTATGTGCTTTGCACCTTCGAAGTGCAAAGTACTTCTACAAGACTGGCAGGATTCTAATCCTGTACTCACCCTGGATGGTGAGCAGATAGACGTAGTTGAGAAGTTCGTGTATCTGGGTAGCTGCATAAGTGCTGGTGGGGGTGTGAGTGATGAGATCAATGCACGAATAGTGAAAGCCAGAGCGGCTTATGCCAATCTGGGCCACCTTTGGCGCCTTCGTGATGTTAGTCTGGCTGTAAAAGGTCGGATCTACAACGCGTCGGTGAGAGCAGTTTTGCTCTATGCTTGTGAAACCTGGCCTCTCCGAGTTGAGGACGTTAGACGACTCTCTGTGTTCGATCATCGCTGTCTCCGAAGGATTGCTGACATTCAGTGGCAACACCATGTCAGTAATGCAGAGGTTCGGCATCGTGTGTTCGGGCACAGAGATGATAATCAATTGGTGTCACCATCTTGAAACACCGACTTCGGTGGCTTGGACATGTTCTCCGAATGTCGTCCCAGAGAATTCCACGTCGTGCATTATTTGCCGACTCTGGGACTGGTTGGAAGAAGCGGAGAGGTGGTCAGTGCATGACATGGTGTCGTGGCATGAAAGAAAGCTGCAAAGGACTGGCTTGTGTTGGTCCTTCACGACTCCCTGGTTGGGGTCCGAGAGATGGTGCTACACAGTGGCTAGAGACGTTATCAGATATGGCTCAGAATAGAAGCCAGTGGCGATCCTGCTGTAACCTTCTTTTACTTTCTTCATAAAAAGTGGTTGTGTCTCCTTACCTGAAAGATTTCTTCTGATTGTACCTTTTCGTTTCCCCCATTATTATTATTACACTACCTTACACTAACCTGTACGTTATTGTTTTTTTCTACGCTCCTTACTTTTTTTTCCTTCTTCTCTTCAAATTCTCACTGTTTTGTGTGGCGCATATGTATTTGGTGCCCTTTTGTACCAATATTTATGTGCTCAAATAAATAAATAAATAATAATACATCACCTAGTAGTAAGCTAACAAACACAAATGTCCAAAGTGAATACTAGTTGAATAAAAATAATGTATACTTAATATTTTTTTCGTTTTATCGGCAGAAATTCCTAGGCCTAATAAACTGAAAACGATATATATAGTATAAACAAATATGGTAACTGTCGTTAAACGTTCATATCATTTGAGGTGCCATTAAAGAAATAGAGAGCGTTTGGAAAGACGTTTCGTCTTAATATATGGCTCATCAGAAGTGTGCACATACGATCCCCATCGGGACTGAACCTGGGACCTTCTGGTTTCGAAGCGGATGTTTAACCACTAGAACCAGCAGATTGGGGCCCATACGACAAATTACAACTTCGATCAATTCGTGATACGTGGTAATAAAATAATAATAATAATAATACTTAATTTTTTTTTTCGTTTTATCGGCAGAAATTCCTAGGCCTAATAAACTGAAAACGATATATATAGTATAAACAAATATGGTAACTGTCGTTAAACGTTCATATCATTTGAGGTGCCACTAAAGAAATAGAGAGCGTTTGGAAAGACGTTTCGTCTTAATATATGGCTCATCAGAAGTGTGCACATACGATCCCCATCGGGACTGAACCTGGGACCTTCTGGTTTCGAAGCGGATGTTTAACCACTAGAACCAGCAGATTGGGGCCCATACGACAAATTACAACTTCGATCAATTCGTGATACGTGGTACTCCTTCGACTAAAATACAGCTCGTTCACACTATCCAATGAGCATAGAAACTAATAAGTCGTTCGATGGTTTTTTAATAATAAGCAATTAATATCACGCACGTATACATGTTACAATAATTGTACATAATAATGAACAAATCATACTTGACAGTCAAATAGATGAAGCTCAACTATTATTACTCTTCACATTTTCATTCAGTCTAACGCAGACAAATATCTATAATGATAGTTGGCGTAAATAATGAATAAACAGAACACATATCTTACTTTGAACGTATTTTCGAACTAAGATTTGTAAGTGAACCACGTAGTGATTTAGAATGATGTACAGTATTAGCTTGAGTTCCTGGAGGCCAATAGTCAATAGCCCAAATCCAATAAACTAAACGTCCATGTGCATTAGAATTTTTTCGCTTCGCTTTTAAATCAGAATAACATAACCGTGATAAGTCGAAATTTGGATTGCCAGTTTGGGGAACTTGATTTAAGGGGATATCAACTTGACCGATATGATGATTATCTCCATCGACAACAAGTAAAGTAACTGGATCTGATGGACTAATCAAATCTCTATTTAAGAAAAGACAACACAAAAGCATGAAAAGAGATATTAACGTACAATAATACACCATTTACTACTTGTCTACAAAAACAGAACGACAATCGCATCATTAAAAATTGTACCTTGTTACATCTTTTGTAAATATATACCATACTTACAGCTTACGTATATGCGAAATAACTAATTTCTGTATAGCTTAAACTTGCTGAGGTTTCATTCATTACGTTTATACACACTAGAATAACTATTTCATAAGACATTTTTGGAAAAAGGGTAAACTGCTAAACAATCGTCATGTGACCTATGATCGAGAATATAGTACTTAGCATCTTGAATTACCGGAACCTAACATTTTCAGGAGCCTACTGACGTAGCACTTACTTCACGTAACCTGCATAGGATCATGTTTTCAATATCTTGTCCAACAAAACATTCTCAGATTCTATAGCTTAATCACAATAAACCTAGTATGGCACATTTAGCTACGGTATGATACAGAGTATGTAACACGTAACGAAGTGTTAAAAATCCCCTTGAAATCCCTCTTTTCAGGTTTTACTCACGAAAAGCACGTTACTTTCACATATAATGACGAAGAAAACTATAATGATCAGGACCGATGATATGTTTGGTCGCACATAAATTAGGTGGACATGAGCCAACTTTTAGAATTGAAAGAAATGTCTTAAGTGAACGGCGCCGAAAAATAACTAGGATAGTGAACTGAGAACCCTTAGCTTAGTTAGATCAGTTAAAACCAAAGAAGTCAATAACAATGTTGAGTGCCTACTAAGTCATTTATTTCAAAAAATATATATATTTACCCTTACAACAGTATGGACTCTGAATCAAAAAACATTAAAATTCCAATGTTAAAGGATGAAAAATGAAAGTACTGTCCTAATAACAAAGAACGAGAAGTAGAGGATATCAGTTTTTACACAAGCCAACTGACTAAACCGTCATTCATAAGTAAAATAAAGTCAGAAACAAACGTGTGTTAACCCAAGTTACCATATCACATTAGCACGAGATGAAATTAATAAGGTGAATAGTAAAAGAGTCGAAATCATGTAAGTTTTCTCCTTTTAAATCAAGACCAGTGATACGAATTCTGTTGGACAATTATTTCACAGTTCTATGTCAAATGTAAAACTTATCGACTATCATTTTATAGTTTATACAACTTTGATTATTAAAGCAGTTGGGAAGTGAATTCTTTTTGAACATATACACACACAATTCAACATTTAACAGTCTAACAAATTTGTTGGGGATATCTTTGAAAAACCACTAAATTAACTAGATAAAGATTTTAAAAAGGTGATTACATAAGAACTGTAATATTTATTAGTTTAGAATTTCACTTACAATGTTACTTCACAATCCCATATTGGACGACCATCTTCTGCATCAACATACTCTGAGGCTAATTTAACCTCTCCACCCAAAAATATAACGCGCCATCGACGACTTTTAGAGGCTATTTTGAAGCAATATTACATTGGATAATAATAAGTGTATATTGTAAAACTGCAAAATTATTATCATACAATGCAAAGGTAAAATTTGATAATCAAAAATTGGCTCAAGAAATATTAATGATAATAACAATAAGCCTTTATTGTCATGATGATGACGACAATAATGACAGATGAAAAGTCAGATGATGTTGTTAAAGGATCACATGTAGGTTTAAATGCATAACATATGTATTACGATAAATGTTTTACGTCAACTTATTAGAAATGCAACAATCTTTTCAAACTAACAATCTCCTTGTTGCCAACTGGTGATCATATAACCAGTAACTAGATATTTTTTCAAACTGTTACATTACTAGTAGGCTAATTATTTTTATAATGCGTTAACAACGTGAGTCATTAACAATTCAGTGATAAAGCCCCACTATTTGGGTTCTGGAGTATATCACAATAATATTTATTTTGTATTAGCTGCAAAACAGAGATCGGTACTTAGGGAGAAATTAGTCTGATTTATAACAATCTCAAACAGAAATTAAAAGGAAGTACCTAAGGCTACTGTTTATTTATTTAAGCTGCCAAACTCCACATTAGCACGGTGATAGGAAACTAGCCATATAGAAAGCAGAACGGGGAATAATATAAAATATGAACAGGGGTAGAAAACTAGAAAACGAGAAGCCTAGTTTCAAAAGGGCAAATAAGGTTCGAAGAATGAGAAGTATGTGATAATAATAATAGGCTTACGATTTAGGGGAAGTTAAATATTGAGCCCATCTGCGTCAATGTCACTGACTTTTGGTTATGGTGTAGTGAACGAGAACACAAGTGGGGACAACCAAATGTATTTAAATTCAAAATTACAGAATATCTTGGTAAAATCTGAGAATCATACAGTAAATATTTCATTTACAAAATGTCAATCAATCGTCTCAGACTTCATTGTGCATTCGTTTCCACACCAATCATTCTCTGTTCTCGTTCTTTTATTCGATCTTTTTAACCTAGTGTCGTCAGGCATTTCACTTTCGATTGGTGATACATACTACTTATATCTGTCGACACCAGTAACACACACCACAATGGTACCTAAGGTATCGAAGAATCCTTTATCTAGGACATTTTCTGTACCTCTAGAATAAACATACAAAATCCAAATCGGATTACCGATTTGACTTTATACCTAATTGATGTGAAGATCCAAGTCGATTCACATTTCAGAAATACTTGACAGTAAGCTCTAGTGATTTTAATGGTGTAAGCACAGTATTAAGGTTCAAAGTTAAGATGGCCACTTGTAAACAGTATGCTGATAGACAGTCTGTCTGGATCAACGAATGTATGACATATACATATCCGAAATTCATGATCATATTCGACTTATTTTATCCCGTTATTCTCTAACGCGAATTAGGTCAATAATTATATACGAGGGTTGATGACATGTGTAGTTGGTTAACATCGGTCAATCAAATTGGAGTCATATCAGTGGGCCATAAAAGTGAGTACAAAATCACTAGGACTTGCCACGAGCACTTGACTGTCTATAACATATTAACTGACAAGTTTGATACTACTTATCATTCTATACCAGACATACTACATATAGGAAGACAATATAGGCAACAGCTGCTTATCAGAAGTAATTATTCTAGAAACAATCGAGTATACAATTTAGGTTATTGGACTAAGGGATTTTAGTCATTGTCAATATAATGCTAATGTTCATGTGATATGTTTTTTTTTTAAAATAATGAAAAAACTTTAAATATCATTAAACGTCTTGAACTTTAAAACATAACATTGAAGTCGAGTCATATAAAAGAATATGCTAATTGATGAAACCTCAGTTTCAAATTATTTAATTATTACCTACAAATCTATCAGCTCATTTGCCAAGTATAAGTCTATTACTCAAGTTTTCGATCACAACTGAACGATGCTACTCAGTTGTTTAAATAGAAGACTAAATGAGGTTTGAACCTGTGGTCTATTAATTCAAAGCTGAGTGTTTAAGCTAACAGGTTATCATTCATGCAAAACATTTGTCACCACAATCGATTCTTTAATTACGTAGTAATAATTGTATTTTTTATCCGGTCAGACAAATGTATTCACCAACAACATATCCAAACATACCTTTTTTAAGTGACGAAGTGTATTCCAAATTTTCCCCACGCTGTACTACAAAACAGATGTAAACAAGTTCACTGATTAACAAGAAGTGTGGAGTAATACATAAATACTAGTGAATTTACATCCAAGCTTTGAGTAGAAAAAGCCTAGAACCTAATTTATGAAAATAAACTGAAGTATACAGATAAAAACTGAATCTACTCCATGATTTTAATGGTTAGACCGTTATTCTGATCTCCATTCACTATGTAAATATAAGAAATAGGGGTATATGTGAGGGTCTTAGTATTCAGTGCCAAACGTCACATTTCTCTTGTCCTTCGAGATGTTATAGGAAGATGTAAGTCGTAGACTAGTAAACCAACCTAAATGAGTTTTATTCACCACTAGACAGAGATTGCAATTGTCCCAGTATAGAAAATTATGGTTACAGTTTAATGTTTGAGTGGACAGTATCGCATTCTTATTGTTAGCGAAGGTGTTTGTGTCAATGGCTTAATCTCTTTTACATTGCCTTGTCTTGAATAGTATCACTAGTAGTCACATAAAAAAGTGACTTAAATTTGAGTATGAAAATTTGCATTTGGATACCGAGTCGAGAACCCAGTTGTTACGTCAACATTCAACCTTCATACCTAGTAAATTACGGTTACTGATTTTTGACTAAATACTAGATACTTTGCCACAATACTTCTTCAACTCATCATGTGTAAATAGTTGTGCCCATTTCTGAATGGAAACGTTTGGGTGAGGGCAGGCGTTGTAACCATATAATACGAACCACTTTCGTAGGTTTACCACCCAAACTATGGGCACAACAATAAAAATAAGTAAACACAACTTCAGAAAATGTCTAAAAATCATTCATGTTCATTCATCGGTGACATTTACCGGTACGTGATGTAGAAAAAGTAAAATAATCCATCTTCATATTGGTTACAAGGCGAGTGCTTACACACAGCTAAATAGTGTGATCAATGATTTTGTAGATAACTATTATCTTAATTGTCATGTTGACGTACAGTTAGAGACTAGCTCAAATAAGAATTACAGAATATTTTTTGAAAAACATGAGTTATTGTGGTTCCAATGTTTGATCATTTGACTGATAAAAATTTATACGAACTCCTGAATGAGGTGACTGATCAAACAAATCGTTAGTTACAGAATTTACTTCATTCAGTCAACCGAACAACTGATGGTATTTACACTGAGCAAATACTAGGAGGGAGAAAGACTGGCCACTACCAACTGATTATTGAATGGAAACGTGAACGTACAAAACGAGCTACACGAGACTCGTAAAACTTTTTATCACGCATAAAATTAATATTAAACAAAACGTAATTATGAATAAATGAATAAACCACTGATAATATCTACAAGTAATAAGCTGAACTTCCAACTATGATGTCAATAAATTTTTCGAAATACTAGTTCAGAAATTTCTGAATGGTGAAAAACTATATAAAATATAGTATTTTATCGGATAAATTTAATTATTTCCAATACCAATCCAGACTATAGAACAACAATGAAGTTGTTCACTTTGGCAGCGAGGAAAATGAAATCATAAGGTTTACAGGCTATGAACAGGCAAACGACAGTATAAAACTTCACATGAACTCAAAAAATGCGATAATAGCTCCGTGTATCCAGACATCTTTCTATGGTTCGAAACATATCACTGAATACAAAATGGTTTATGAAGAAACACTTCCAAGACAATCAGTTTAAAATACAATAACACAGTGGGTAACATAGTTTTATATTAAATTTGCAAAATTGCAAAAATGACCACACATTTAACACAAAGGATTGAATTACCGCGTGAAAATACCAGTTAAAAAGATCTGACAACAACAAGTAGAATGAACAATATTTAACAGTTAGTAATTACCAATTATATTGACTTTTTTAGGAATATTCATCATCTTTGACAGCTAAACTAGTCCAGTAAAAAGTTGCGAGAGTCATCCTACGAAGTAGAAAAAAAGGTGCTTATGAGATACAGCACAGCTTCAAAAAAGAACAGAAAACTGTCAAAAAATTCAGTTTCCATTTAGGTACTCTCGCAAAAAGGAACTCTATAATTTATAAATGATCAAAAAAGACATCTTGTAAGACCTTAGATTTGCCTGTCTTATTTATTTATTCAAAAGCCAACAGCGATGAAATATCAAACATGTGAATTTAAACAGGGGAAATAAATCACTTAACATGTTGAGAAACATTGAGATAACTGAGACACATATCATATACAATAAACTGCTGCCTAGGAGGATGCCCTATGTTAGCTGAAAAGAAATGAACTTTTCGTTCTCTCATCATTTGTTCACTGCAATTAATATGGATTCTACTCCATATTTTATCATGTTGATTTTCTCTATTGATGTGTTATGTGGTGTATCAAACTGGATCGAAGCATACTAGTGTCAGTTCCAACGATGTCCATGACTGGTTTTTCGACCCTTACAAAATGTTAGATGAATGTGTTAAGTTATTCCTTCAATTTATTGAATGTTTGTCAGACCTATCTGAAATGCTATCAACTCACTGGCTACAGTTTAGTGATGTTAAAAAAAACTATGGTGCGTCTACATCAACCTTTATTTTGAATAAAAAACAAGTAATTGACCGATCAACACGCCACACTCCCCCTATTGGTTTTTTCTAGCTTTGGTAACACTGTTTACTTTTTTGATAACGTCATTTTAGAATGTACCAACTTGAACGAATACAATCTAGCATGAGCTATCGCATTCTTTCGAAAATAATTTAGGGGCGAAAGAACCAAAAACTGACAAGCGTAACGCAGAGAGATGAACTTTACGTGTGACAGATGTTATTCTAAGACATCTTGATGCAGTACAGTTGCAAATTCGTGGGTTTAACTTTGAGCATCATCAAGACACCTAATAAATGATTGTACCAAGATTATCAGTTGTTAAATTTGGCAGCGACCGGTGTGCAATTAATACCATAACTACGAGAAGATCAACACAAAATAGGACGAAGATCTGAGGAATAAAAATTTGGAAGACATCTGGAAGTTTTCCAAAACGGGAGTATTTCAGTAGGAAAAACGTTAAAATATTTTCCAGTTTTATGGAGACAGCGATCACGAGGATATAAAATGAAATTGACTTTTTATATTGTAGTACCATCGAGATACAGAAAAAAGTCACTTCTAGTCTATAAAAAACGCCAAGTAGATCGGATCAATAGAAAGAAATAGATTGAGCAACTAAGTCGGAATCCGTGATAATTATAAGTAGAATAACGATAAAATAAAAAGCTATAAGTGACCAATTGGAGATACAAAAAGTAAGTTTAGCCACAATTCAATTAACTACCCATGATACAAACTGAGAACAAACCATCGCAACGCCAAAACTTAAAATCACCGCTACTACAATCCGGTAACCAATTCCTCAGTCACAGACTTACATAAACCAATTGATTTACTCTCTTAGGATGCTCCATATTGGAAAGTCGCGGTGTGCTTGGAATGTTCTATACCATTATCAGGTCACTTTTTCTTTTCACACAGCCCAAAGAGGATAATCTGAAGTGTTGAAGTCTTTAACTCTGCCTGTAGCTCTTCAAGCCCGGGTTCGGGGGGTGAAAAGGAATTCTGCAACCCCATCTCATGGAAAAAATCTTTTTAAAAACGCCAACCAGATCAACTAAATCATAACATTTAAACTCTGCTTTTAGAGTTTAAGGAAGAATTAGGACGCCTCAGGCTAAAAGACGAGATTCTCCTCAAATCATCAGGCCGATGCCCTTTCTAGAAACCGGAGCAAAAATTTTCATGGGTACATGAAACGTCCGCACAATAAGAAAGACCGGTAGGACCAACCTACGTGCTACAAAAATTAGGAGATACAACTAATTCCTGGAATCAGTGGAACACGTTGCACCGAAGCTCGATAGAAAAGGATAGGTCCAGAAGAGATGCTTCTGTATTCCCGTCACGAAGAGAAAAATGCTTCACACACTCAGGGAGTTGCTCTGATGCTGACCAAAAAAGCATGGAATGCACTTATAGGATGACAATCTCACGGATCCAGAATCATCAAAGCATCATTCAAAACAAAGAAGAAGGAGATCACAATGAATGTTATCCAGTGTTATGCATCCACCGATGATAGCATTGACGACTGCAAAGATCAGTTCTATGAGAGGCGAAAATTTATCATAGGGAGGTGCCCAAGAAAGAACCTCACCATTCTGATGGGAGATCTTAACGCCAAAGTCGGGATAGACAACACCGGATATGAAGATATTGTGGGACGACATGGGCCTGGAGAGATAAACGAAAATGGAGAGAGATTTGCAAACCTATATGCATTCAACAAATGGGTGAAGGCGGCACAATATTTCCGTACGGACGTAAACGTTTTACTCCTGAGACATATCACTCACCCGACTGCCCGTCCATGTGCGTGATCTAAGAGATTTATGTATCTTTTGAAGAGCGGAAGTGCGAAAATATTTCAGACTTCAAGGTGGAGCTGTATGTTAAAAGATGTCAGGAACAACTCTGAGGTGATTGTGCTTAGTTATTTTCTCATAAAGAGGGGAGTTCCATTTCTTTATCTGCATTCCCTGTGTTTTCTGAGCTGGTGTCTAAGCTTTCTGTGACTACAAGCTAGAGGCCGCTTACTGAGGAGACAATCGGGAGCGAATTTCCATGGAAGCCATAAATGCTTTGTGTCCAATGAGTTAGAATGTTCATGATATAACATCCAGACAGGTTAAGTTCTAATCCATTGTTTATTGCTCATTCCTCAATTGTTGTAAGGCTCTTTTGAAGCTCAAGTGAATCCAATTTGCCTTTTATGAACATCCAGATATTTGCATAGTTTGCATAGAGTGTTTTCGTCGATCTAATCTTATCTAACAGACCATCTTAAAAGATCAGGGAAATAAGTGGATCTAAGACTGTCACTGTCGAAATCCTGATGCCAGGGTACAAAAGAACCTATCCAGTAGGTTGTTCTGGAACCAACGTAAAACTGGAACAGTAAAATTCATCTTTGCAACCTTCACCAGGTGGAGAAACTGAGGAAGGCTTTCGGAAAGTCAAGTAGTATTATGTGGACCTGTATATTTTAGTGCCAGTAGGCCGTCCAGCCGTTCCATGCTATAATGAGGTTGAACTCACAGAATCTGTTTTTCTTAAACCTATGCTGGTCTCCGTTGGGAATGTTGTTTTTGTCCACGTATTCCGTCATTTGTTCGTTGATCATTACTTCCATTACCTTCGACAGCTTTGGGATTGATATCATCGGTCTGCAACAGGCTGTATCTTTTATATCTCAACCTTGAATATTAGTGAGAGTAGTCTGTTTCCAATCACCCGACAGTTGGTGTAACAGTGGTGAGTGGCTGAGCAGGTCACATAGCAGTGTGCCAATGGGTCCCACAGACTGTTCCACGATCATACGGAGGACGTTGTCACAGCCTGGTGAACTTCCCGGTCTCTTTAGTGCTAAAATGGGATACTTTGACTAGGCAATCAAATGACACTAGAGTTGAGGAGTGTTCTGCCCATGTAGTCCACTAGTTTAGTAAGTTGGGGAAGTTGGTTGAGTCACTGTTTGGTTCTTTAATAGCAAAGGTCTCCTGGTTTGTAGGTCTTAGAAATCCGTGGAGACATTAAGGGTTAGATTGTATTTCGGCTGCTAGCTTGGCCTGAAAAAAATTGATACTGTTTCAAATCTTGATGTAGCGCTTGTTTCTCAGTGTCATGTGATAGCTACGTTCAGAATCCATTAGGAGGACTTTCCATTTGTACCAGGCTGTTTTTTAGATTACAGCCGGCGTTTTGCGTTCCGCTTAACACATTGTCTTTTCCTTCCAAGAGTGTATTTGCTCAAGGTACGTTGCTCTTGATAGCTTCATGAATGATATACTTCATTGCCTTCCGGTAGTCATTTACTTTTAAATAACCAGTCTTGTGGCCATACGGGCAGTGTAGGCTGCCCCGGAATGGCTGTACAGTCTGTTCCGGCGGATGTAAAGTAGAGACCATTCCCGTTAATTTGACGTTCTTCATTTCAGATCATGTCAGTTATGACTATGCAGTGTCACGGTTCCTTATTCGATCACGGGCACGGACGTCTCCTATAAGAAGCTGATCTTTTGTTAATAACTAGTCAAATTTAGAGTTGTTTTTCCTCTTCCGTATCTCATAGCGTCACCTTGTTCACTTAGTCTGATACTTTTAGGGCGTATGACAAGCTGAGAACAAAATCACAGTGTATCATACTCTGCTTTCTGAGACTTAGGAAAGGAGTGTTGAGTTCTCTAATTAGTATCATTTGGTTAAACCCTTTGTTCGTTAGGCTTAGTACCACCTGCATTCTCACATCCCTTTAAGCCTTAGTGCCTGATGGAGGACCGATATGTTCCTTCAATGAAATATATTGTGCCATCTTCATTGAAGCAACACCGTCATGATTCTGTTGTAGTGGTATTGATTCCCAACAACATGATCTTTGAAACCGAGCGTATAATTACTGTGGAGAGTTACATTCTGCATGTAACACTAAGAAAAGGCCGACAATGGTGGACGCGGCAAAAATCAGCCGAAATGGTGTCTCGGCCATGACACATCAATAATTCCGGGATAAGGTATATTATTATAGTAGCAAGGATAGATGTGCAGATGTGAGGGCGCGGATCGGCAAAGCAAGAGCAGCATATTTACAACTGAGGAACATCTGGAACTCAAAGCAACTGTCAACCAACAACAAGGTCAGGATTTTCAATACAAATGTCAAGACAGTTCTACTGTATGGGGCGGAAACCTGGAGAACTACGAAAGCCATTATCCAGAAAATACGGGTGTTTATTAACAGTTGTCTACGGAAAATACTTCAGATCCGTTGGCCGGACACTGTTAGCAACAACGTACTGTGGGAGAGAACAAACCAGATCCCAGCGGAGGAAGAAATCAGGAGGAAGCGCTGGAAGTGGATAGGACACACATTGAGGAAAGCACCCAACTGCGTCACAAGACAAGCCCTCACATGGAATCCTGAAGGCTAAAGGAGGAGAGGAAGACCAAAGAACACATTACGCCGGGAAACGGAAAAAGACATGAGAAAAATGAACAAGAATTAAATGGAACTAGAAAAGAAGGCCCAGGACAGAGTGGGTTGGAGAATGCTGGTTTGCGGCCTATGCTCCATTAGGAGCAACAGGTGTAAGTAAGTAAGTAAGTAAGTAAGTAGGGATAAATGTACTAACATAGACTTGGTTATAATTCTACACTGTCACCTAGGTTGATTTTGCACTTCGAGTTGTTACAGGCTTCAAGTGGCTGTTAATTCTTATTTATCCCAGTTTACTCACTGATCCTCTAACGTTGCTATGGAGGTACTTGTTGATTCGTCTCATCACCTCTTAACCTTCTCTAGTAGCATCTGTCCCATGGTTTCTAAGTAGACTGTTATACAAAGTGGGATGCCTAGTTCTATGGGAACAGGAAGCTGTAGGCATTTTGCCAGTATGATGTATCTCCTCAGCTGAATAGATGTACCTGTGTCCCTTACTGTGGGTTGTTGATCATGGCCATCCGACACCAAGGTGCATTTTCTTCGTTCTTTCTAATGCTTCCTTACCGGCACAGGTTGGCCCCTACAATATTTGGTGCGATCAGAGAGGTTATACTTCGAGTTGTACCACGCTTGAGGGGCATCATTTAGGCCAATATCGTTGATGCGTATCTTATCCGTGAGTTTCGTTCTGACTACCACCTACTAGCTCAGGAAATCCGTTAACTACTGTGCCGTTTCGCTCTTGGGTGTTTACTGACCATTTAGTTCTATCTCTTACGGCCCATGGTTTGTCCTGTTTAACTCGGATTTGAGAGGATCGCCTAACCCATTATCTCCTGGATGTTAGTAAAATTCCTCGAGTAATGTGTACTGAATCCAAGGTTACCTGTAATGGAGGGCGTTTATCTTTCGTTGTTCTTCGGTCCTCATACAGGCGGTATAGCTTGGTTGAAGTGGCACTTTTACACATCATTGTACAGTATTTACACTACTTTTCTTATCAGAGGATGGCCTTGTTTCTAATAATATACTCTTCAACAATAGAACATCAAACAGAATCATACAGCTTTGCCCAAAACCCTTGTCCCCGATTTATAGCGTTTTGAGAGCTATGATATTACTGTTTTTTAATAACGCCCACCAACTGCTCCTTGCTGCTTATAGATACTGAGGTATTTGAAACAGTCGGTAACTTCATTGATGAATGAGCATTGGTTGTGGCTCCCATAGTCTTATGATTGGCTGAGTCTGTGTTGGACGAGTTGGATATATTCGCGAAGATTAATACTGTTGTTTTCACTAGGATTTTGGGCTTAACTTCCGTGAGCCTGTAGAATTATGGTCTACTATGATATTAGTACTGCTCTAATAATAGACCTAATCTCAAAACTGCAGATTTGTCATGATATAACTGCCTAATCTATAAGATCTTACGTGGGAGTCACATAATCGTCTACACCAACTCAGCGTATCGTAACAACTACCAATACATGATTCAGAACAAGCTTAGGCTAGAGAAAGAACAATATATTTAATATGAATAAAAGATATAAGGTAATATTCAGTAGGGACCACGCCTGCATGGTCGAGCCATGCCATTCGATCAACTCCAATCCATTCCATTCTTATTATTCATTTAGTAACTTCTGGCGCTCAGAAATCCCACTCAATTCGGTATCGAACCATAGTCTCATTGATTCTGGTGGTATTTGTTCTGACCACATAGTCCTTAAAGCTAAACATGAGATAAGTGGGAAAACGAATATACAACATTTAACAACGATGGAGAACGCGTGGACAGATCATTCAGTCGGATGGTATAGCTCAGCCTCAGTCATTCTGTATAACTTTTCTTTACTCACATCAAATGTATTATTCTTCCTTGATCTTAAATTTGTTCTTCAAAAGCTCTAGACGTTATACTGTTGACGACGAGCGAGGGTAGACAATGACGGGGCTACCACACAAGATTTCATAGATTTAGTAGTCACATCATAATAAATCTACAATTTAAGGTTCAGGTCTGTCATCATAGCAGTAATAATGATGAATCTAGACCATAATCTCACATAATTTCTCTAAAATATGAGCAAATGTACCAAAACGACTGACATGGTGACTTAACATGAACACGTAGTACTGCCTAGGTAATACAGTATCGCAGTGACATTCCACCCAGTCAATGTGGAAATCGCATTCAAATTATGAGTAGTCGAATCAATATACTCTTCTCGGCAAGTTCGTGAATCCTGTAACAAGGATAGTATTGATCAAGGCTTACAAGATCCTGACATTTTCTGTGTGGACTTAAGAACAGAAAACTTGGGCCATTTTGAGTATATTTTCGTAATCCTATTTTGTGGTCATCGGATTACTGAGCATTTTATCATAACTATCTTTAGTGGTAAATGAAGATAGTTGTACTTAAAGCATTCCAAGTTCTGAAAAGAGCAAGGACAAAGATTCTTGCAAAATAACATGAATTCATTTTATTTCGCAGGTTCTCGTCAGCTGCTTACAACCATTCCAAGTTCACTGGACACGGGATAAACACCAAATTATTAGTCCTTAGATTATAAGTGAAGATCTACTATCTCTGACCAACAAATTACAAAGTCCTAGAATTGGAAATTCGCGGCAACTCATAATCAAAGTGGAGACTTAAGTAAGTTCAAACATAGCATTGAAGTCTGCTAGCATCAACTTTTCTACTGAGATAACATATCTTATGCTACCAGTGTCGATAATGAAATCATGAAGTGAGACACTAGGTATATATAATCGTTTTCGAATGTGATGTGAGTTACTTGAAGTTGCTGATAAGAACATTATGTATTCATTAGAGTCAAGTGTCTCTCTCAATCTAAAATATCAACATATATTACCACTGGTGGTGAAATGATTAGAAGTCTGACAAAACGACCTGCTCCTTCCAATTTCACCACACTTGAAGCATTTGACATGGTGATATACACATAAATTTCGAGAACAGAATTTACCACATGATAAAAAATTACCACAACTGTGCTTACCTTTAAATGCTGCCTTTAAAATCTTTTTCGAATCGTTCCTTACATTTATGCGAGATTGAGAATCATTTTCAAATAAGCATACTTTCGATTGATTATGAGTTAAGAAATTTTAACTGGCAGAAAATCAACCTAATTCACTAGACTAAGATACTGACATGATTTCCTAGGCTTTGGGATCAACTCTTTTTTAAATTCTCAACGTTTACACCCGAAATCAAACATTTAAGAAGTTGAATTTGCAACTAACCTTTAATGTCGCAAAATAAATATATTATATCGAAGTAAAAATAAAGGGAAATCAAACTTTTGGAACGGTCCTGTCTGAAGTCACCTTTTATGCCTTTTGTATAACCAATGAATGCCTAAACTACCATAATCTTTTATTCCCTTACTCATACGCTTTAGTTCGGAACAAAAATAATTGTTGTATGTTCCATCTTTCCCAGGTTATTTTCATTTACTACGGACCTATTGTAGTGTGGC
Source organism: Schistosoma mattheei (assembly GCA_944470405.2). Lineage (NCBI taxonomy): Eukaryota > Metazoa > Platyhelminthes > Trematoda > Strigeidida > Schistosomatidae > Schistosoma > Schistosoma mattheei. The sequence continues at coordinate 7,905,011 of OX103950.1, forward strand.
GTCAAGTCGCGGTTGGATATGATCACCACTACAGGAAGACTACGTGCCAGTTAACCGATAAGATCCCCAGTAAGCCAAATATCAGAAGGCAGTTGATGGCTGTAGTCAAGATGTTGTAGTGACTCACGTTTATCACGAGAACACGACTGGTTTAATAAAAACAATTATTATTATAACCAACTGTACCAGTGTTTGTTTTAACGTGCTTTTGTTTGACTGTGCTAATGACAGCTATTTTGTGCTTCCATTCTTATACTTACACTTCGATTGTAACTTCGCGCGAATTCGGTTACCTTCTGTAACCAAGGTTGTATCCTGGCACGATCTCGGTATCCTTTCGATGCCACGAGATCGCCAGCTAATAAACCTCGACTTGGTCCATTAATTGCCTTCTGGTATTCGGCTTCTCGGGGATTTTATGGAGTCATTTGGAACGAGCTTCTTACGCCTTCTGATCTATTTGGCACGTGTTTCTTGGTAGCGGTGTTCATAGTTAATCTCAACTCGACGCCACGCTACATTGGTGACCCGTATTTTGGAACACGCCTCAACTTCTGATCAAATCTTCCAAAGAAGCCAATTCGGTGAGTCTATGATTTATCTATCCACGTCTGTCGTATATTTTCATATTTTTTAATATATAATATACGCGACATGACGGATAACGATAAGAATAGTATTAATATAATAGACTCACATGTATGTGTACCGAATCCTTGTTACTTTTTATTCGCGTGACGATGAATTCCACGCTTTATTCGAGAAATGTTCCCCTATTAACTATTCTCCTCGCTGACCCGGCTGCTTGGTACGGAATGCATACGCATAAGCATATCCGTCTACCACCCAGCACCAAATGGTTAAGTAAACGGTTTCACTGCCAACTTAAAAGTACTCTACGAGCACACGAAAACGGCAACTGGCACGAAACCTTACCGCTCGTTCTTTTAGGGATCAGAACGAGCTTAAAGGCAGATATCCAATGTTCCGCCCTGAACTTGTATACGGCACGACATTGCGTCTGCCCGGAGAATTCTTCACACCACGGAGCAGACCTAATTTCGGTAAATCAGACTACGTCCATCGACTGTCTGCATTTATGCGAACGCTGTCTCCGGTGTCAACTCGAATACAACATCGACAGGTCGCTCTCCCTCGAGAGTTATCTACCTGTTCACATGTTTTTGTACGAGTAGATTCGGTACGCAAACCTTGGCAACAACCTTACGAAGGCCCTTTTCACGTGATCGCTCGTCACGAAAAGACCTTCAAGGTTGATCGATATGGACGCGTCGAGATCGTCAGCATTGATCGTCTCAAACCAGCACACGTCGATGACAGTGCCCTATCTGATAACCTGAGATTCAATGCTAGACCTATCAAACCTAGCGGGATCCTTAAATCTTCTTCAGGTCCCACGCTAGATACATCTGAGACCTCATTCTCACGTCCCGGTCAACAGCACGCGTCATCTGCACCGTCTACGGACGAGACGACAGTCTCACGTCCAGATCAGCAGACCACGCCGCCTCTGACCTCGGATGAGATTGCAGGCTCACGCGACACGAACGAGACTACCGTCTCACGTTCCGGTCGCCGAGTACGGTTACCCGTACGCTTCCGCGACTAGCCGCACAGTTAACAACCGATACGGTGTAGGATTATTCCTATACTACACGCATGCTACACTCTTCTCTTTTTTGATTTTCTTTTTGTTTCCTGAGCCCACGCCTTCGACCATCTCCGTTTGGTTCCGTCGACTTCAGTCAACTTTGGCGAAAGCTGGCCTGATCACCCACGCTCTTGTCAACGTACTCAGTCGATATATTGGTTTCGAATGCTTGGCATACGCTTGGTCTCGAACTTGGTCGTTACGGTCGCTTCTGGTCTTTTGGCTCAACGTGGTTTCGTCCTACGTCTGCAGCGTTTCTGGTCCGCACCCTACGAACGCCCTCTTCAGATTCTGGATACAAACCACTCTGGTGTAGCATGCCAACTCAAGCAATAAATACAACACATCGCTCCTGGTACCGTTCTCCGAAAACGACCTTCGTTGGCAACTCGACGATCAACGATCGCTTTCCTGTTCGCCAATTCTTCCGTCCTACAATCGCTCGTCAGCCGATCAGTCCCACGATTCAAACCGCTATTTATCGAAAGTGTAAACCCTTTCTAGCGGGGGGCTCCTGTAGTGACTCACGTTTATCACGAGAACACGACTGGTTTAATAAAAACAATTATTATTATAACCAACTGTACCAGTGTTTGTTTTAACGTGCTTTTGTTTGACTGTGCTAATGACAGCTATTTTGTGCTTCCATTCTTATACTTACACTTTGATTGTAACTTCGCGCGAATTCGGTTACGTTCTGTAACCAAGCTTGTATCCTGGCACGATCTCGGTATCCTTTCGATGCCACGAGATCGCCAGCTAATAAACCTCGACTTGGTCCATTAATTGCCTTCTGGTATTCGGCTTCTCGGGGATTTTATGGAGTCATTTGGAACGAGCTTCTTACGCCTTCTGATCTATTTGGCACGTGTTTCTTGGTAGCGGTGTTCATAGTTAATCTCAACTCGACGCCACGCTACAATGTATTTGTTGACGATCTCGTGGTATCGAAACAATACCGAGATCGTGTCAGGTTTCAAGTGTGGTTACTGAGCGTAACCGAATTCGTGCAAGGTCACAAGCAACGGAAGAATTTATTTGTTATGGTACAGTTAAACAAACAAGTACAGTAAAACAATCCCTGGTACAAGTGGTTATAATAATAAGTGTTTTCATTACACCAATCGCGTCCTCTTGATAAAAGAGGTCACTATACTATCACTAACCTCTAACTTAATGCGCAGTTATGCCCGTCTTGTAATTCCTTAATTATGTTCATATGTGGTCAGAATTTTGCTCCGCACTATTGCATGGGTGGTTTGTAAATTTAAGCTAAGTAATTAGAAGTTATTTACTCGCCTATTAGTCCTCTATTCTGGCTGTCAAACCAAGCTGTGTGGAAAACTGAATTTTTCACCGATAGTTACTCTCGGTTATGACCACACATTTACCGTGTCATTAGTTAACCGAAGGTCAATGGTGCTAGATATGTGATGTATGCTAATCATGTTGTGGTGTTTGAACGAACTAATAATACCTTTGTACTTGTTGAATGCTCGATTTCGAATTCCGAATACAATACATTCGTTTGTGCTTGTGTCTCACTTCTTAATTCAATTGCGTTATTTCTGGGACTCTCAGTTCGTACTATAATTCAAATAATTCAAGACATTATATTGGCGTCGCGATGGAGCCTGTAATGGAAAAGTTAGATATTCATTCAACTTCGGAAGCTTTTGAAGATTACTTTGAAAGGTTCGAAATCTGGGCTATGACCAAGGGAGATGATGAAGATGTTAATATGGTGATACACTTCCTCACATTCATTGGAAAAGAAGCATACAGCTTATTAAGAATTCTGACTATTCCAGAAAAGCCTATCTCGCTTCCTTATACAACTCTCAAGGAACTGCTGCTAGACTATGTTAATTATACAAATTTCGAAAGCGGTAAAGGAGGAAGATCTCGTAAAATGATTCATGAGGATATAAAAAACACCACTACATTACTACGTCATCCCAACCCAGTGCATACTCAAGGTTATGCAGACAATTCACTGAGTTTGGATGCAGTTCACGAGGATGGGGACAAGTTTGGTCAGTGTTTGTCCTGTTGCAAGTTCCACTCGTCTAATTCATGTCAATTTCGTAATTCTAAGTGCTTCAAATGTCGTGATATTGGACAAGTTCAGTCAGTTTGTAATGCTAATGTTCATCTTACTGCAACTAATATCAAGTCTTGTAATTCTGATTCTACTGAGTCGAGTATTCATGATGATCATTTATCTTTATCAAAGATTTAAAAAGACAGTGCAGAGTCATATGGTAGTTCAGAGTTAAATGAAATCCAGAATTCTTGTGAGACAACAGTTCCTAACCAACCGATTTATCAGAATTCTCATGCTATTGTACTAGGTATGACTTTTCCTAATGATTCACATATTTCTAGTGAAATTACTTGCAGTTCTGAGGAAAATATGTTAAATGAACCTAATCATGATTGAAAACCTGATGTGGTTTGGATAGATGCTGATTTTTTTAACGATTCTACGCTCTGCAATGACAGTCCTAATGAATTTCATGAGAATATTTCAGTAGAATCAAATCCTGATGTCATATCATATATTACCTATCCTCATAATGCATTTGATCCTTGTGAAAAACCTGCTCAATGCGAAGCACGAGTACTAAGTGACCTCGAGTTTGGTTACATTTCGGATGATTTCATATCAACTGCTGTTTACCCTTATCACAAAAACAGTCCTAATGTTTACTCTAAACAATGTGAGAAATATGTTTTAAATGAAGCCACATTATTCATAACTTGGGGATATAAAGATCCAACATTATTTCGTGGGGGAGGATAGTGTTGAAAAATCTATGGTTCGAATTCTAGATATTAATGATTTCATTACAAAACCGACTTGCTGATTGTATACAATTCCAGGTGAGTCTGTTCCGATTTCGTTTGTTAATTCCAATACTAATGAGCACTTTCTAGATACTACAAAGTTTTTATCTTATACAATGTCGGACAGACTCAGGATGAACTTAACAAGAAGACGTACAACCGATTACAAACACTTATACTTCTATTTAAGCTGTGGCAGATGTGGTGTTTGAACGAACTAATAATACCTTTGTACTTGTTGAATGCTCGATTTCGAATTCCGAATACAATACATTCGTTTGTGCTTGTGTCTCACTTCTTAATTCAATTGCGTTATTTCTGGGACTCTCAGTTCGTACTATAATTCAAATAATTCAAAACATTATACATGTCTACAGACATAAATAATATGTAACACCAATCGGAAGCGCAAAACCTAGCAGCAGAATGTTAAGAAGATCGAGTTGAAGAAAACAGAAAGGGAAATAGAAAGTATTTGTGAATTGGGAGAAACATACAGAATGTGAATGACAATTGATAGATTTTCTAGTGAAGTATTTAATGTATGGATCTCATAATTTGTGAAGATATCCTGTAATTTTGTATTGAACAGTAAATTGGATGTTCCTATATGAGTTTCCATTCATTACAGATAAACAGTTTACGCCAGCTAGTCAATACTCGACGAGATCAATACAATCACTCTCCTGTCTTTTGGTCCGATCTCATGAGCCCTAAATAACTAAATAAAGTCCTCATACTCCCTCTCAGACAACTAAATCACAATAATAACAGCAATACTGAATAACAGTATATAAATCGAAAAACGCATAATGATAAAACTCTAAACTAAGTTATATATATCGAAATGTAAAATAACAATGATCGTCATATAATGAATGTCACTTGAGAGTTCCTTTTGGATAGGAACTTTGAATAGAGTCCATGCTATTATTAAATATTCTCCTTATGTTTAGCACCGATGGCGTGAAAAGAAATATAAGTGCAGTACCATTATTGGGAGTTAATCCAGGCCAATAGTCTCACATGTTGAAGAGTGAGCTAAAATAATTATAAAGTTATTACACTCAAAAGTTAATAAAAATAATATAATAAATATAATATATACACACAAGAAAAATATACAGGACGTTATTAAAATTGTCAGGAATCGGCATGTTCGAGTTTCTTTTGGTCTAGTAATCCACAATTATAAGTAGTTAATAATTCCAGTCATAATTGTTATAGTTTGAGATGTATGTTCAGATAAAGCATATAATGAGAATATCACTGTGATCCATAAACAAAGATAGCAACATTAGAGTTCTATCATCATAACTGAAGGTAATTAAGAACAAGAGGTATATGTGTGTAACAGTGTATTTATGAGAAATAATCGGTGTGTCATGCTATGGGGGATTAAAAAAAAACGGTAAATCCAAGGTCATGCGTTTTTAAATAACAATTTTACAGTCACCCATAATAAATGTGTAGTGACTCACATATATCACGAGAACACGACTGGTTTAATAAAAACAATTATTATTATAACCAACTGTACCAGTGTTTGTTTTAATGTGCTTTTGTTTCACTGTGCTAATGACAGCTATTTTGTGCTTCCATTCTTTTACTTACACTTTTGATTGTGACTTCGCGCGAATTCGGTTACGTTCTGTAACCAAGCTTGTATTCTGGCACGATCTCGGTATCCTTTCGATGCCACGAGATCGCCAGCAAATATATCTCGACTTGGTCCATTAACTGTCTTCTAATATTTGGCTTCTCGGGGATTTTATAGATTTATTTGGTTACGTTCAACCTACGCCTTCTGATTAACTTGGCACGTGTTTCTTGGTAGCGGTGTTCATAGTTAATCCCAACTCGACCCCACGCTACAAATGTACCAATTATTAGAATTAATCATAGAAATTCAAATAGTTAAAAACTAAGTCTGTCCTAACTGTCTTCACAAATGTGAATTAATCATCTCATTCTCTAATAACAAACCGAAACAAGCATAATATTCTATTTTATAATTAGCAAAGAGAGGAAAAGAGGATTGGTGATAGGCTCGTTATCTAACAAAGAAGTTAGAAATTATATGCTTAGCAAACAGACATATAATTCATTAACATTTTGTTTTAAAGAGAGAGCAAAAATAAAAACTGGGCAGAATAACATGAATTCATTTTATTTCGTTAGGTTTTCGTTACAGCAACTTGTGACATTGAAATTGGTCAGATATAGATATGCATATATCACTATGATGGTGAGACAGTTCAAATAGATGTATTGATCAGAAGGGGGGTTTTGTGGAGATTTTAGTAATTTCAATTTTTGAGATCATGAGTCACTTCAAGCAAGACCACCATGGAAAACCTGGAAGCACTGGACGGCCGTTTCCTCCTATTGTGGGACTCCTCAGCAGTTGTGAGATAGTAATTCACTGATGACAATAGTGGATGTGTCGCCCAATTTAGTTTAGACATTGGCACCGTTGGATGCAGGCCGGCTCAATGGTCTAGTGGTTAAGTGCTCGCGCGCGAGACCAGTAGGTCCTGGGTTCGAAGCCCGCGAGGCGGGATCGTGGATGTGCACTGCTGAGAAGTCCCACAATAGGAGGAAACGGCCGTCCAGAGCTTCCAGGTTTTCCATTGTGGTCTAGCTTCAAGTGACTCATGATCTCAACAATTGAAATTAAATGTAATGAAATTGAAGAAATGTAAACAAAAGTGTTGTAAGTAGAAATGATATGCGTGGAAAGATCTTGAATTATCTAACATAATAACAAGAGATCATAGAGCAAAAGAAAATAATAATTGATTGTGTAATGAAGTAGCTAATCATAAGTCGACGGTGATTAAGAATGAGTTGATATTAGTCAGTTTAGACATAAAATTATAAATTCGAAAGCAATAAAACTGATTCAATCAAAATAGGTGAAAGAGTTGGGCAAATGACGTAGTAAATTGAGGGTAATTTCACCATGACAAGAAGGAATTACCACTATTTCTTTGTGTATACATAATTCCCATTTGAGAAATGCGGTGTCTGTAGCTTTGGAAAATTTAGGAAGAATTAAGTCTGATTGTCGATTGATAGTCTTAAAAGATTCCCGTGAATCAACCTAGTGTTCTTTGTCAGAGATGTTTAGAAATAACACTACTGAAAGCACTTATTCCCTTTGACTTAGGACTATTGACATGCTCTTGGAACCAAACATATGACCTTTCTGTTCTACCTACCTAGATACGTGGGGAGATACGTCCAGAATTAAATATGCATAGATACCAATTAATCTTAGATTGTTGTAGAGAGAATGTTGCTTCGTGTAAACTAATCAACTTGACTGCAGGATATGTTCTGATCAGTATGATCATTAATCTTCTGTTTATTGTTGCTGCAACATCATCAACTTTGAATTTAAGCTAAATAATAATAAGTATTTGTCTAGTATGGTTTCTTCAGGCGTTCTATTTTTACTTCTCCCAATAAATTTCTATAGATACCCGTTGTTTCTTAGATAATTTTTAACGTTCATTAATTCTACTTCCAATGGTTCGGTAGTAGATATCCTTCCTATTATGTACAATAGCGTCTTGATCAGTAACATTCCATGAGTAATTGATCAAAATCTTTGGAAAACAAATAAATTCCATTTCATGTATTTCTTTTTGATAAAGTAAATGTTAGTTTTTACCATCCTCCTTCCGTTTTATAGTGATGTCAAGGTGTAACTTGTTATTCTTTTAATGTTTCATAGTAAACTGGATACTTTGATGAGCGTATTTGAAAAGGTTCAGCAGATATTTTGCTTATTGTTAACCATTACATGCAACAAAAGCACCGTCAACATACCCCGCATAATACAGCATTTTACCAATAGCTTCTTTAAATTTAATCTTTTCAAGATAAACCTTGAATATATATATCATTACTTACAACTTTTTTATTCCTTCAATCTCATTACATTCTGTTTGAATCGCCAACCCATCATAATTGATATTGTGGCCCAATCAGAAGTAGCTAAATGAGGTCACTTATGGACGATCTGAAATGACCTGAAGGACAAATGAATATAATTGGCCAAAAAATGGATTAGTTTTCTAAAGGGTAGATATGAATGTATATAAATGAGTATTTGTGCAAGTTATTCGATAGACAAATATGTCTTCTCGCTTGCTATTACGTTCTCGCTCAAGTAGTCAAGTGGGAGATTAGCGTGTAGCATCTCAGTGCCCAGTTTTGGGGAAAATGGCATCTAACCCCCGAAATTCCCGCTAAATCTTGGTAAAGGTCATTTGACTTAGCGGATTTCACCAAATTTCCCAAAACTTGGGACATTGTGCATCAATATTAGATCTCGGATACCGCCCATTATAACAATAATGATATATACATCTAGACAATTTCAATGTAATAAATATATTTTTTTATTATTTTAAAATACCATCGGTTACAAGCTACTGATACGAAACCTTAACGAAATGAATCTATGTCATTCTGCTGAATTCTTTGTTCGTGTTTTCCTAAAGATAATAAAGTTTATGTAGTAAGATTTTCATAGTTAAATTGTTTGAAATATTAGTCACTCTACGTTCATATTATTTTTGAAAAGGAATTATATATGGTGTAAAAATGACAACAATTCTGTGAGGTCACTGAATATACGTCTCTGCCTCTGATGTGTTAAAAAGTACAGATCTACTGATTGATATACGCAAAATCATATCCAGATTAGCGGCTGTTTTTTTTGTGATAACAAAGTTAAAAATCTAGCAAAATGACGTATATAAAATCAGTTGTCATTTATCTAAATTTTAAGCTTCTTGCTCTTTCACATACATTTTTTCATATCCACTTGTATTCTGTCCAATGCTCATCTTATAACTTTCCTCTTTGATTGAATTTCGCTTTATATTGGTTTATAGAAATCTCAGTAATTTGAATCAATAAACATTGTACATATTCTATGTTATTATATGATTGTAACTAGTGAAGTGATTAGCTAATTAAGATGAGTGAAGGGTTCTTAACACTGTTACTTACCGTATAGTGAAATACTTAATATTGGAAATGTTATTTGTATCAATTTTTCCCTATCAAGTTGTAAAGTAGTCGATAGTGCAGTTTAATGAAAGAAATTTCGTATTCTTTAAAATAAATTTTCTTCGATTAAGAATAGATCACGGTGACTTTTAGCTGCGATACTTGGATTAAATAATTCTTCAGTAATCTAGCCTAAATTTATTGGAACAGAACAAGAATGAACTTAGGTTATTAAGGTATCTTAACTAAATCTGACTCACGGAATTGCTTAATCTCAAATTACTTGGTGACTAAGACTTAGAATACGAAAAGTTCACGAACAATGTGTTTCAAATGCATCAGAGGATAAAATCAGTGATGTAGAGTGCAAACTGGGCAGGAAGTAACTCATTGTTTAACAGACAGACACGAGTTCGACAAATACTCCTCAACAGTGCTCATCCATGGTCCTGCACGCGGGACTCGAATCCTGGACCTTCGAATCTCGCGCATAGTTGCTTAACCTCTAGACTATTGATCCGACATCCAACGGTGTTAATATCTAACTTCAAATAATTCACGAAATTGAGCGACACATCCACCATTGTCTTCCGTGAGTTACTATCTCACAACAGTGATTCAGTTTTTCAATGAATTAATGGGCCGATGCCCAGTTTTGATTTGGCCGCACCCAAGTTTCTTCTACTTAACTCCCACACTAGTTATCACCCGTCGAGGTAAGCGGTGATTGCGCATACGTATGACACTTTCCAACCACCTCAGTTGATGAAGATTTACTACTTCATCAATCGGTTTACCATTCTTACCTAATACTTTGTTCTTATCCCAGTAATTGTTTACCTAGTGATCCAGAAATACACGGGCAATGCTTCGAAGGTACTTATTATCAAATGCCGGTAGCCTACCAATGTCCTCTACTCTTAATGGACACGTTTCACGTCCATAAAGTAGGACTACTGAGTAGTAAACTCGTCCTTTAGTTTACAGACGGATATTTCTCCTACGCCACAAGTGACCTAATTTGACAAAAGCCAGTCGAGCATCCTGAATCTGTACCAAGATATCGTCAGACACTAAACCATCATGAATGGTGAGACTTCCAAGATATGTGCAGCAGTCAGTGAGTCCAGACAATTCACTCATCATCGATTCAGGAGCCAACCCAAGCCAATTCTGAAGCGACATTTCACACTTCGAAGGAAGCGAGGAATCACATTCCAAACATACATGAATTGTGGTGGTCAGAAGACTGCATTTTGTCAGCGTATTTACCAAGCAAATCCACATCTCCTGCGTATTTTCGGTTAACAGATGAATCTTCTGATAAGTCAACCCCTGAAAAATCAGTCCACATACCCATTTTTATGTGCCCAGTTATACGTACATAAGTGTGAAACGAACGAGTTCTAGAACCGTGAATATTTACTACTGATTTCCAGAATATTCAGCTGTTCCATAAAGGCAACTGTTTTAACACAGTAGAGTTAGTCGATCAACATAATCTGAACAAATTTTATCAAATAAAGCTTGTAAATGGATCTGAAATAAGAAGGTTATCTCGAGTGCATGACATCACTTCTGAAAAATGATGTTTTCATTCATGTTTATTTTGAAACACTGGCAAGTATTTCTTTATCTATGGCGCAAGTTTACTCTAAAAATCACCTTAGCGAAACAATATAAGAATCAGATTATGTTCGATGGTCAGAGTAGATAAGCAGTGTAGAAATCAATTAGAGATCTTACCAATGAGCTCATTATGCCATTCCCGTCCACCATTTTTAGGATTGAGACGCAAACACCCTAATATGTAAATGAGTTGTTAGAAAACTTATGTTGTCTATGCTTGAGCAGTGGTCGAATTCTATTAATTACTATTTATTGTATTCTATAGAGCGAATAGTAAAACATATAGGTAGCGTAATTTTCCAGCAAAGTACATTAAATATAAGACCAAACAACTGGTACATTTTTCGCTTACTTAAACTCGACACAAATTTGAAGCTTCAGCTCGTCTATCTCTATATCGGAAACTCCGGTCTAAGACAAATATAAACCCGTGCCTTCTTGCATTACTTTCAAACGTTAAGTCATGACTAAATTTTTACTATGTATGGCATCAATTAGTAGTCTATGGTCATAATTAGCACTAAACGGTAGAAGCAAATAAAAGTCGTATTGTATATACTTGGGACTTCTAACTGGATAATCACACTCAATATATTTTATACCTGTGATTATCCCACTGTAATTTTGTAGAACTATCGTAGCGAATAAAAAGAGAGCTGTATTATTTTTTCGACATATCAGACATAAAGATATGATGAATACTGAGACAGGTAATTGCAGTCATCATAATGACTAAGAATCTGACAGTTCAACTAAATACTGTTGCTACTGAAAATTCCACAGGAATATTAGTCTATCAAAGTATATCCCACTACGAAGAGATGCGAATTAGATAACAAGTTAATTCGAACAAAACCAACGATTAACTGATAAAACAATGAGTGGTATTTGAAATAATACTTATGCAACATATAAATATTTATGCATAAGAACTTGTAGAAATCAAAAATCAGAAACACAATAGGATGTATACACACCAGAATAATGTTTGGTGATGTACAATCGTAACAAAGAAAAACTGTAATAATATTGTAATAAACAATGAAAGTGACATGAAAACCAACTTGCAAATACACATGCTTATTTGTAAGTAGTATGTTTAAGTTCAAACAACATATTCATCACTCACACAATAATTTTTTTATAATTTCCCACAAAGAGCAAAAACATGTGGACACAGTTTGAAAGGATGAGTAAATTACGAAAAATGAAATGAGTGTATCGCGAAAAAATGAGCAAATGTATTAGTTCTGATAATACTTATACGTTGATATTACTGGAAATTTAAAACACAAATGATTGTCGTAGTGAATTAAAACAGTGTCCATTTCTAATAGGTTCAGTAAGGTAAAAGTAAACATTATATATGTACTACTAAAATCATATTTATACATTATTATGTCAAATGCAACAATTTTCAATGTAATTCATGTTAATGCTGTAGCTGGCATAGTATTTGTATTTGGTGGATTAGGAAATGTTAAATTTAAAGAAGTTGGACAAAATTCACCACCATTTATTTTAGACATACCAATATTTGAATTCGTTAAAAAGTGTTCAACAGATACAGCGGCAGCTGCTGCCGCCGCTGCAGGATGTATAACTGCTTGTGTATGTGGATCGAGAAAAGCACAACCCTCACACTTTGTTTTTTCACAATCTCCTACATTACCAACAAGACTAAATGTATTGTTGTTATTACTACTGGTAATAGGTGTACACCGCTGACTACGTTTTTTATGTGCGCTATAACTACTGTTATCGGAAAACGATCTGCCGCAAAATTCACAACGGTACGGTCTTTCACCGGTATGTATTCGTCTATGTTTTACCAGACTACTTGATACGGAAAAACTTTTGCCACAATCACAACAATGATATGGACGTTCTCCAGTGTGTATTCGTTTATGCGCAGATAAACTACTTGAATCGGCGAACGCTCGACCACATTGCATACAAGCAAATGGTTTTTCACCTGTATGAGTACGACGATGTTTAACTAGATCACTGGCACGATGAAACGATTTTGAACAATCTGTACAATGATGACGTTTTACACGTTCATTAGAATTAGTTGAATGACGTACAGTTACACATCGATTTGATTGGACATTATTGTTGGAAGTAGTAGTAGTAGTAGCAGTAATGGTATTATTTCCACTATTAGAAGGTATTATACTAGGATTAATATTTCCATTATTACTGGTAACAATTTGCTGTATATGCATAATTTCATCCTTAGAGTTACCTAAATTACTCCTGAATGAAAGTTGTCCACAATTCAGAATTGAGTGAATCTTTTTTTCAGCCTGGTGAGATAAAGTTGCACGAGCACAAAGCGCGAGATGGTTAAAATCATCAGCTAAAGGTACGCGACTAAACATTTATGTGTTCCAGAGTGGGAGACTTCTAAATGGTGAAAATATTGACACAATAAAACTGATGTGGAACGAGGTAGTCAATCAAATAAAAGTAGTATACACGAGCATTTGTTTTAAAAAAATCTACAAAAAAAACAAGAAAAGTAGTCAATAACATACACATGGGTTTAAAACGTTATTCATTAAACAACTAAGTAGTAGCTTGAACTTAGAATTTAAATCCAGTCTCACTGAAAAAAATAAAATTCCTAAACAGTTTAGGAAACCGTTGGATTAATGTGAAATATGAGTTTGAATACTTATTAGCATCATCCGTTTGCAAACAACAGTTACAAATAAAGACGAATGGCAGGTAATAGAAGAAACCACTGCACTAAAACTATAGTGACACAAGTGTATGTTGACTTGTATGGTGTTTTGATTACCTTAATTTTGAAATGTTTACAATGACTCAATGAGCCCCATGTTATCATCCACAAAGCATCAATATGAAAATAACAGTATCGAAACACTCTTCTCACTCTCTAAAATCAAGTACTCCTCAAACCTTATCGATTGTAATGATTCACAACTACTGGATTCCATGTAATTGAATCCCTAAAAACTTCGCAAAAAATTCCCTAACCATGTTGTTTGTAAAGTAAAAATATTTTAGGTGCATTAGTGGAAGGAATTAGGCGTGTACAAAATAAAATTTACTCAGAGAACAAATGAAGCAAAAAATACCGGAGGATGTTTCCAAAGATAATTAACCATTTATTCATAAACTATCTGTAATGACAACCATGAAAAAATAACGAATAGGTTTCACAGATGTTCCACAGAATCCCAAGCTACACATCATTTTTTGTACTAGCAATCGGCGGAAAAAGTGGGGGCGGTCAAGTTACGGGAAGGAGAAGTGGAATAAAAGATAACTGTATTGGTTCACCAAGACTCCATAGGTGGGGTTCTAGTGCTCATGCAACTTAGTGGGTTTAACCGTTATAAGGAATGTTCCAGAGTATGAGCTAGTGGTGATCCTGGTTTGCTAGTCAGTCATAATCAACAGAGTCGTAGATAAATGTGAGTCAACACAGGTTTTCGTATCACATTAGCACAAGATAAAATTGGTAAGACGATTATGAAGTAGGATTTTCTACCATTCTTTTTAAAGACAAGAGTTGCATTTGAAAATAAAAGGTCCACCTTAAAATTAAAAATGAGATTTAAATTTATGAAAATCACAGCGACTGAAACAATAACCTTACCGCCCCTCCCCAATAGTCCAGTACAATCAACTTCAAAGTCTACTTCGACAGTCTTTAACTAAACTGTATCTTTAAACAACACTACTCTTGTTCATTTATGTAGCTATCATATGGTTTTTCCTGATATAGACTTCTCAGTGTTGTCATTTTATTCACCCTGGTGCATATTTTGTACTCTATTAAACCGAATTCCTTTTGTTAGAAACTTAAAGTTATAAATTCTATCCAACCTGGTTTTTAGAAAAACTTTAGCTGGAACATGGGTCCTGAATACGAACCTAGGACGAACGCTGGATTGGATCTTCTGAGCCTACAATTCAATATTTGTAGCGCTGCGGCGAACCGCATTAATTGGAAAAATTTTGATTTATTTTCCCGTGACAACCAACAAGTTATTAGGTACTTATTAAAACACAAACATCGGTACAAGGAGGCGCCAAATAGATACGCACCACATAAACCATTCGATTTATATGAGCTCTAGGATAATGCCTGGGTGCACAGACCGAAGCAGGTGGTTTTCTTAGAGGGCTACACCACGAGCCTTTGAACTAAAGGCCTATTCCACAAGGCACTTTAGCAACGTAAGGAGATGCAGTCTCATTATATCAGGTGACCAACAATGGGTTTATACGCCTCTTTTTCCCTCAAGATCTTGTAGTCCATGTGCACCAGTGGTTTGGAATCAGGGTTTTCCAACTCGGCGAGACTCTAATTTAGCGACGAGCCAATCAGAAGCGTTTGAGCAATTTCAAGGTCACGGAGCCAAGTTCAACACGCGATGCTAACATACAGTCGGTTCACAGCGGTTTTTTAGAGGAGGTGATTAATGAGAGGTTAAAACAGATGGGACGGCGAGCCAATGAGAAGCGTTTGAGCAATTTCAGTTATTATCTAATCAGAAGACAGTATAAAGTAAAAATATATTACAAGAAAGTAATGAATTACAGCGGATATTCTTCTTTTACATGATTTAAAAACTTGTTGAGGTTTGATAAAGGCTCAGAAGTTCTGAATTCATAATGCACATTGTATAAAAACTCATCCATAGGGTAAGGATTTGGGGTTAAGGTTAGGGTTAGATTAGGGTTTAGGGTTAGGTTAAGGTTAGGGTTAAGGGTTAGGTTACGGTTAGGGTTAGAGTTAGAGTTAGATTAGGGTTTAGGGTTAGGTTAGGGTTTACCATTAGGGTTAGATTAGGGTTTAGGATTAGGTTAATGTTAGGGTGCTAACATGTGATCGGTTTACATCAGATTTTAGAGAAGTGGTGTTTATTGACAGGTTACAACTCCACCCCGACCCTAACCATAACCGTTAACCCCAACCCTAACCTCTAAAATCCGTTGTAAACTGATCGCATGTAAGCACCCTAACCCAACCCAAGCCCTAACCTTAACCCAAACCCTAGGCTAACACCCTAACCACTAACCTTATGGACGAGTTTCTATACCATATGCATTATGAATTCAAAGCCTCTGAACCTTTATCAAACCTTAACAAGTTTTTAAATCATGTAAAAGAAGAATATCCACTGTAATTCATTACTTACTTACAATATATTCTCACTTTATACTAACTGTCTCCTGATTGACTAATAATTGTCAGGGTCATTTAAGATTCGTTCAAAGGTTGTCGCTAAATTAGAGTCTCGCCTCCAACTCTCCTAGGTGGATCCTCCGTATCCACGACAAACGCTTGTTGAACTTTAAGGAGGACTTAGGATTGTATGGCAAACTCGACCCCCAAATAAACAGTTAAAGATTTTTACGGTGTATTTGACTTATCTGCCAGTAGTTATAAGGAGTATGCTGATTCAAAATAATTGACTGTCATATCCAAAAATCCACGACAGTGGGATAGCAATGAGATCAAAGTACCTAGGTGTGGACAGTAATCGCCTGACAACCCAAGAATCTGCAGGTAGACACTAATCGAAAAGAGGGGAAAGACAAAATCCGGTGGACATATTCTTACTCGAGTTGAACGATATTCGACTTGGCAAATACAACTTGCGATCTCTTGAGACGATTTAACTAAAAAACGGCCAGCCGTCACAGTCAGGCACACCTCGAATTTATTGGGTTGTTCTGGCCAATACAAAAAGTTACTTCATTATCGACAAACGTTTTAAAAGCCCATTTTCTGACGAATAATCACTATTGAGAAATAATTGAGGGAGTTGTCAGAAAGTAATTATGGCTAGAGACCGCAAACAGAGCATAAAAAGGCACATGAAGTCTTGTAGAAAAGAAATTTCCGACTGATTCATCAACCCAAGTTCATTTTGTTATGCAAATCTTAGTGCTCAATATTACCGAGATTTCCCCCGAATAATGAAAACAAGAAACAGTTAATATTTGTCAACCAATAAAAAACGTAAGCCCTTGAAAATAGAGTTTATAGTTTAGTATTAGTGAAACACAGAAATAACTACGATGCCAAACAGACAGTTACCTACAAGGTTACGCCAAATGCAAATCCCGAGCCTATAGACTTTAAGTATTGATGGCGAACTTCAATTTTCAATCTATCTACAGCAAGTAACTGTAAAACAAATCAAGGAAACATAAAAATTGCACCAGGAAATAGGGTAATTCGTAACATAGAGTATCAGATTTACGACCAAAGCATTAAGTTGCTATAAATTTGATTAAAAACACCACATAAAATGGAGTGAAAAGAAGTTTATGGATGATAAATAGTCGTGTATACAATTGCATATCAGGGACTCCATGATTTTGAAGGCATAGAGAGAAGTGCTACTGGTCGGTGGCTCGAAGGTTGATGTGATGTGGAACAGCTTCCAAATTGCCGGCAATGTGCCTCGGTTCTGCGAATGTGAGAACAGCACGATAAGCGGTTTTGCCAAGATTAGGGCTGCTCCGACCAGTATATCAGAATGGACCATATTCGAGCCAGGAGCAGAGTCCTTTTTTAGGCGCTGCGGTAACCGGTACACCAAATCAGTGATCAGGTTCACCTTTGAAAGTCCTCTTGAGTTGCAGATGAAGCTTTCATCAATATAGTCAGTGTGGTAGGCTGTACGGCTGCTCTCGTACAATCAATTCCGATTACGGTTAATTTTTTAAGTCGTCTTAATAACTTACTTAACAGATAATGCTATTCTAGCAGTTACAATTCGGTTATTTATTTGTGCTATTATGATCACTGTCTTGTCTGTACAAATGTGTACTCTTGATCACATGACAGCCTATGGACATATCTCTCTCTAACTTAAATGTTGACAGCCTAAATATCACTCGTTGAATCATTCTCTTTCCTGTGCATATATTTACTCGAATCCCATTATAGCTTTTAACATACCTAGATGAGCCCTTATTCGATGTAACTATAAATTCACCTCTGTATTCGCACACACACATTCGCCTCTCTGCTTCAAATTTGCTCGACGTGATTGTAGCTTTTTTATCCGCGCTATCCAATAGTAAACTGCAGTCGCCGCTTCTTACTGCTTTCTGATTGTAAATACTATTGACATTTATATAATAACGTTTACAAAGGTGATTAATTAACGAGACTAAATTAATACAAGTTTTCTATGAACTTGAGATCAATTCACGGAAAGTTAACTCATATATGTCAATAAATAAGCAATCGGGATTAAGTTCCATATATGGATTTTTTAAACAATATATCGTTCACAACGCGTAGATTGATTTTTAGAGAAAAAAATTGACTAAAATTGTATGATCATATATACACTGGATATTTTACTGAGAAATAAAGGTGCGCATTCTAGTAACTCGACTATAAAAGGCAGAATACATAAAAAAATATGGCGTACATTTCATTTTGAATGATTTTATCGAGTTTTTGATATGGTGTAAGCTATTGATTCAGTTGATTTTCATGGATCTCTAAGTCAAATATAATATTTTCACCTAATCCCATTCAATATGATATTAGAATAAATAAAGACTATACTGTTGTTCATTTGATGAGATTATTACAGAGTTCAAATATGTAAGGAGTGAACCGGTGATTACTAATGATAATGGATGTTTATGACTGTATTTCATATTTGAAATTGTAAAATAATGGCAGGAAGATTAATGGATGCTACAAGACCTAAAGGTTCTTGGTTTGAACCCTAGTCTGGCCATGACTACATTGCTCTGAAGCATTTCGTATTACGATGAAGTCGTTATAGACAGCACGGCTTCATTAGAACAATGTCGTACAGTACATGTGTAAAACTATGGTCTACTATGATATTAGTACTGCTCTAATAATAGACCTAATCCTAAATTTGTAGATTTGTCATGATATAACTGCCTAATCTATAAGATCTTACGTGGAAGTCACACCATCGACTACACCAACTCACTGTATCGTATCAATTACCAATACATGATGTAGAACAAGGTTAGGCTAGAGAAAGAACAATATATTTAATATGAATAGAAGATATAAGGTAACATTCAGATGAACCACGCCTGCATGGCCGAGCCATGCCATCGATCAACTCCAGTCCATTCAATTCATTGTTCGCGCCTTCTCCATTGTTAGGTATTTCTCCGCGTTAAATATTGAATATCTATTTTCTGAGTAGTCTCGTGTTCACAGCTTTGTGGATTGTGTGGCTATTGTCCAATGCCACTACACTACTCTCCCACCAGAATCAACGTGATGTTGGTTCGATACCAAATTGGATGGGATCGTCGCGCGCCGGAGGTTACCAAGGATAATAAGAATCCTCCGGGTATTGGTAAGCTGAAAGATAAATCAAAAAGAAGGCGGCAGCATCTGGTCGGGAAATACATGTAATAATTTTAAAATATCTGCCTTCATGCTTAAAACGCTTGAAATGAAAATTTGGGTGAAGATTATTTGAACTATAAAGAATGGCATAACAATAATAATAATAATAAAACGATGCGTGTTAATAACTTAACTTATAGGTAGTAAGTATTTTGTGTTTAGAAATATTAAAGTAATGAATATTGTAGAAATGTTAATATTGGTATTAGTTTTGGTTTA
Organism: Schistosoma mattheei; assembly: GCA_944470405.2. Classification (NCBI taxonomy): domain Eukaryota; kingdom Metazoa; phylum Platyhelminthes; class Trematoda; order Strigeidida; family Schistosomatidae; genus Schistosoma; species Schistosoma mattheei. The sequence continues at coordinate 7,924,822 of OX103950.1, forward strand.
AATTATGAAATCAAATAACGATTATGCCGGTAAGTTGTCCATATGAGTTGAATTCCAATTGCATCTGTATTAGTAGGCTAACTGAAGGAACAAAAGTATACCGTGGAGAAGAATTCCAACTAGTGTTCCAGTTAGTTTGATACGGTTTATTTAGTTACGGGGAGATTTTCTCAACCTCATTTTTACTTGACCGTGATAGAATTTAGTAATACTACTAATACACATGAATGGTTATCAAAATAAAATTTAAATACATGAGTGATAATTATATGAATTTTGGACAGATAGCTAGGAACAAATCGTTAAACATGAGTGTATTCGTAAGAGACATGCTCTAGACTCAATGTTCTGATCTGTGGCAGACTATTTATATATATTTATACTTGCCGGCTGATTGGGCATACAAGTTAGTTGCAAGTATGCAGTTTATCATAAGGCGGAATACGATTTAATTGAGATATAGTGGTTATAAGTTATTGAAATCAGTTAGGCCTGTGTCATATTACGAAGTGATGTGGTGCTGCAAGATGTATTTGGCTAAATAAGTTTTTACAAGATGATTAATAGTGAGTGATGCTCATGTGATTATCAGGGAGAACATAAGTTGTAACCAGGGGAGTACACTCCCAACTCATGTCTATGATAATGGCTTGAACCTTAGTCAGTGTTGGGGTAAATTCGACATTGATGTTTTCAGTTTGCAGGAGATTTGCTCGACTGCTTATACTGATTATTTGCATGCATGATTGTGTCGCTAAACCATCAATTAGACTGACAAGGTTTTGAGATATTTACTGAATGAGCAACTGATAGAGAAACATACTGTAATCATCTGTAGTGAATGAAGATAAAAGAAAAACAACACTAGTGATAATTATAAGTCAATTTGCTGACCGATTTTGTTAATAGTTTCATTAATTTTATCAATCATATTACGTGATTGTCAAGTCATGACAATGCTTTATGACGATATCCTGAAACTATTATGTTTAACTAGTTATAGTGTTGAATGAGGATTAGTCAGTGGAAAAATAGGTATTGTTGCTTTAGGTGATTCGAAATTATCAGAAATTTATAACGTTAAAGAATCCGAGACGCCTAATTTAATTATAAATTTTAATTCAGAAATATTCGTTTAGTGTTAATTCTAGTAGGCTACGGAGTTTTGATTTTAAACGTTTGTTTAGCCAACAGCTACCTAGGGATTTAGTTATTTTACTAGTGCAGTTGATAGTACCTAAATTTTTAATCTTATTATCTAAACTATGTTCGCATTTTAGGCTGCTAATATGATAAATCAATCCATAAACCCAAATACGATTAGCAACAACGACTATGATGGGTTTATTGATAAATGTTAAAGGCGATTCAGATGATTTCTAAATTTAGAAGACATGAAGATATAGTGTAACGTATGCGCGGGCCAGGTTAACATGCAGGTTGTTGACGTATATGACAATTTAAAAATAATGAACATGACCAGAAAATAATTTTAAAGTTAAGACTGCTTGTGAAACTTCAGGCAGGAATATGACGCGTTATAAACATTCCATAAGAAGTTACTGCATTTAGCCTAGGGACACTTACAAATATATGGCAAAAGCAACTGGAAAACATATACATGTTAAGTACAAAAAATCATTAAGTAAAATAGTTGAACTCGCCTGGATTATTTTTGAAAATTAGATTATTCAGTGGACGACATATATAACGCCATTCGTGAGGAGTAGTAATGATCCAAAAGTATCCAGAATAAAACATGCAGTATGGCAATCACTTCCAGGGTGCTTGATGCTGTTGACGTTTTTGCCACTCGCTCGGATCAGAACAATGAATGAATCCAGATAATTGTGTGTGCCATTGAATGAGCCATCTAAAATGAACTTATGATTGCAGAAAACTTATAGCTGGAACTCACCGTATGTTTTTGGAGAAGTGTCATCCTTGTTGTTTGGCAATGGAACTCGAGAATATGAAATTAGGCAGGCAGTGGTCGGAAGAAAAGATATTACAGGATAGTGCATAGTTTAAAACAGGATGAGGTGTTAAGTGAAGGAACACTAAGAATTAGATCCAGATAACTACTTAGTCCTTGCTTACGTTGTTAGTCAATGTATATTTACGTTATTTACAGGTCATATTTGCTAGAGCTTGATGTTTAAACAAGACTATGTCGCTGAAGCATGTAAATGCTATTAAAGCTTGTTAACGAACCATCAAAGCTAATTAGTTAATTTAGACGACCAGTTTTTACTATCGATTGAGCTAGTATGTTATGAGAACTAATCAATATAACATTACGATAACGCATGTGAGCATTAATCAGAGGACTATTAGAATACTGGGTTTACAAAAATAAAAACCGATTGAGAAGTTTAAGGTGGAAATAAGGATTAACAATAATAGGTTGCGTTTCTTTAGTTGGGCTCACCAATGTAGAACTATGGTCTACTATAATATTAGCGCTGCTCTAATAATAGACCTAATCCTAAATTTGTAGATTTGTCATGATATAACTGCCTAATCTATAAGATCTTACGTGGAAGTCACACCATCGACTACGCCAACTCACTGTATCGTATCAATTACCAATACATGATGTAGAACAAGGTTAGGCTAGAGAAAGAACAATATATTTAATATGAATAGAAGATATAAGGTAACATTCAGATGAACCACGCCTGCATGGTCGAGCCATGCCATCGATCAACTCTAGTCCATTCAATTCATTGTTCGCGCCTTCTCCATTGTTAGGTATTTCTCCGCGTTAAATATTGAATATCTATTTCTGAGTAGTCTTGTGTTCACAGCTTTTTGGATTGTGTGGCTATTGTCCAATGCCACTACACATGTATGATAGACTTCTTTGACGAGGTTACTCGTATACGTGACCAGAAGAAACTAGTTGTTATACTATATGTCTATATTAAGAAAGCCTTTGATAAAGTACCTAATAACCTCCTAATCAACAGGCTTAAGTCATTTGGAATTATCAATCCCCTTTTGGAATGGATCAGGTATTTTCTTACGAACAGATATCAAATAACGAAGATTAACTCTAATACATCTACACCTCGACCAATAACCAGTGGTGTTGTGCAGGGTAGTGTCTTGGGTCTACTGCTCTTCGTAATCTACATTAACAATATATGCAAGTGTTTTAGCACAGGTAAGACCTACCTCTATGCCGATGACTTAAAAGTCATCTATAAAACTGACATTTGCGATTTACGCAGTACTATGCAAACAATCCAACATGAACTGAACATGGTAGACGACTGGTGCAAACGCTGGGGGTTAGAGCTCAACACAGAGAAATGCGGCTGGTTATGTATAGGAGACATGTCTCTTAAAATGAAACTAGCACTTAACAACCACACACTGTCCAGACTGGTATCAGTAACTGACCTGGGGGTTAATTACCCAAACAGTCTTAATTTCTCTGAACACATCTCAGCCACAGCATCTAAAATGCGGAAATTGCTTGGCTTCATTCTCCGTAAATTTTATCAAAATGAATCTAAAAACCTTCTTTATAAAGTCTGTGTAAGACCAATCGTTGAATACTGCTCGTTCATACTCTTCAACCTACGCCTATATGATATATTAGGGTGGAAGGACTACAACGAGACTTCACCCGTAAGGTACTTAAGACTGACTCACTCATTAACTGCAGTTCCCGATGCAAAATCTTAGGAATAGCACCCCTTTGGGAGAGAAGGCTTAGGTCTAATTTGATTCTCTACTTCAAACTACTCAAAAACCTTAATTATTCAACATGTAAGATAATTCTTGCCCGAGATTCACATGAATACGGACTTCGAAACAAAGTATCTACCACCAAAGTTGAGAAATACAAATCAAAAACTCGAGAAAACTTCTTCCTCACCAAGTATGCAATAATATGGAACAGTCTTCCCTCCGAAATTCGCTATGTTGACCAGCGATAATTATTATTTCTCCACTCGTTATCTTATCTACAATTCATATACTTCTATACTTTTCCTACTGATTTAACAAACAACTATCCTACAATATACTCTTCTTAATGCTTATACTCCAATTGGCAAACTATACTTTATACTATGGCTAATTAAAGCACTGTATCGATGCCTTACCCATAGTCCATGACTTGTAACTGCCTAATAAGCTTGTAAAGTGGTAATTATAGAAATAGTGTTTTTCAACAGGATTTGAAACACAGAGGATTGTGTGAGGTATATCCAAAAATAAGCTTAAATGAGTCTAAAATCATAAAAGGAGGGAGGGTGGAGTTACTGACCAGCAAGCTTTGATGGTGAGAGCGATGACTTCAATCCACCTGTGTTTGTGGGGCAGAACATTTTGTATTTATCAGGCTCTTTATGATTGAGAATAAGTCAATCAATCTGTGATATAGATTGTCTTCCTACGCTCACCACTAAGACTCACTACCAAATTTGTGCTGGATTATCTATTCTACTAAGACAACCTATAACATGCTAACTCGGACTTTTACACTAGGATTGTGTGGCTGGCATCGGATGGACAAAAAAAAGAAAAGAAAGAAAAAATTAGATATTAAAAGACATAGTCGTTAGTATCCCTAACACTTCACCCTCTATATGCACACTCTCTTCTAGCAAACCACTTTCCTTGTACCAACCTTGACTTTCCTTCCTTCATGTGAGCATGCTCCAACTTGTTAAACATCACAACTCATTGTTCTTTGTTACTACATTCTCTTATATGGAGCCTCTGACTTCATTTCACTCCAACAAGAGATAATATGAATTTAATCTAATTTATTATACCTCTGTCTGTTCTACTACACAATGTTAAGCAACCTTTGGCGTTCATATTCAAGTGCCTTGTTGCTTTTCTGTTTCCCTTTTCTTTCTTGAGAATCTGGCTTTGAGGGCACAGCAATGGAACTTCTGACGTCTGGAACAAACCTGACCTACGCGTCTCCTCAAGGCCATGGTTTGCAGCAAGTGCTCTACGAGTCTACTTTGTAAAAACTATAAACTTAATAAGTTGGGAAGCATGCTGTGCGCCAACAAATGTTGTAATTTATAGGTCATGCCTGTAAAAATGGCGTGTACCTGCTCATGCAGAAATATATTATTATTATTATCATTATTATTAACTCTTCCTAGTTTCTAAAACTGCCCTAAATAAGGTCAGTTTTTGACGAATAATACCTACAGATGATTATAGTTTAAAGTGATATCATGAATCAGGTTTAAGATTTGAACCCTCTTCGTTCCACCCTGAACGAGGCAGATGTTATCTATTATTGACCTTGTAAACTCGTAATCTGCAACATCATGTGAATACAGTTGCTGTCCTTCCATCTCACAACAAATGAATCAGTTAACTAGCGGTGACTGTAGTCGTACCAACTGTATTGCTATACTTTTGTAACCAATTAACTAAATAGTTCAGGAGTACAATAGGTCGTACAACCCGAGTAGCTAACATCACTTCCACAACGAAATGAAATATTGTGCTCCTAAATGTCTGCGTGCATGTTTTTAAAGATTGCACATGCTTTGCTGTATTTCTTTGTTCGTTGAATTTGGTCAACTGACATACTGTTCATGGAGAATCCGCATATCAGAAAAATGAAATTAATTACACCTAAATTGATCACAAAATCGCCAAGCGTATAGATGAGTTATTCAAGCAGTACAGATATGTACGGCAACTGAATTGAACAGCAGAGCATATGATAATAGTGTTAGCCTTTGCCTTGCCTAGGCACGCCCTTATTCGATTTGACCATAAATTCACCTCTGTATTCGCTCGCACACATATCCGCCTGTCTGCTCAAAATTAACTCGATGCGCTTATAACTTTGTTATTCGTGCTATCCTCTAATACACTGAAGTCGCCGCCTCTTATTATCTTCTGATTTCAAACACCGTTGAAATTTATATAACAATGGTTATCGAGGTGATTGATTGACTAAGTCACCACACATATCAAACTACAGTGCACTAAAGTTAACCATACCTTAGCCTTACTTGTCGCCAGATAATAAAAATTCCCATTTTGGTTTTTTCGAATCACTTGACTTTCATTATTTGTGACTGAACAATAATTCAGTCAAGTAGGATGTAAAAAACGTTTCTGTCGGCACCTGGGGAGCTCGTATCAAAAATTGAAGTCATCATTTGGCCAGAGTTATTGCCAGATGTAGTGCATCTTCACAGTCCTCTTGATAATTCTTCTACATACGTTGAGCAGCAAAGATGCGGAAAAAATTCACCGTTCTCATAAAACCTAAATGCGACCTGTAACCCTCCGAAAATTAAATATACTCTGAAGAAGGAAACCAGTTCTGTTGGTGAAAATGGAGATGTTTTAATATTCCTATACCTAGGCACGACGTGCCTCAGTATATAGAATATGCAAATGGAGCATGTAATCGGCAAATCCTAGATTTGTTAAAGTACGTAGTGTAGGGATAGAATAGATACAAGTAACCCTGAAGTCAAGCATCTAGTGGGTACGCGCCTTCAATTTCGTGCACCGTCAATAACACAAATTAACACATCTTTTCCTGCATTTAAATTTGCCATGTAACACCTAGATATATCCATTTTAGATCACGCAGAATTTTCCAGAAGATTAGTCGTACATTGTGAGCCAAAGCCTGCGAAACTTTTGTGGATGGTTACTTGTGAAATAATCCAAATGACTGTTCACAACTTAGTTGGAGATAGATAGAACATTAGAACAACTGAATAGAAGAAGCCATGACGTAGATGATTGGAAAATCCCGATCAGTGGTCTATACTCCAAGAGGGTAACGAAAGTTGTAGTGGCATTGGACAATAGCCACACAATCCAAAAAGCTGTGAACACAAGACTACTCAGAAATAGATATTCAATATTTAACGCGGAGAAATACCTAACAATGGAGAAGGCGCGAACAATGAATTGAATGAATTAGAGTTGATCGAATGGCATGGCTCGACCATGCAGGCGTGGTTCATCTGAATGTTGCCTTATATCTTCTATTCATATTAAATATATTGTTCTTTCTCTAGCCTAACCTTGTTCTACATCATGTATTGGTAATTGATACGATACAGTGAGTTGGTGTAGTCGATGGTGTGACTTCCACGTAAGATCTTATAGATTAGGCAGTTATATCATGACAAATCTACAAATTTAGGATTAGGTCTATTATTAGAGCAGTACTAATATCATAGTAGACCATAGTTTTACATTGGTGAGCCCAACTAAAGAAACGCAACCTATTATAATAGGATTAACAATATATTATTAATCCTTATTTCCACTTAAACTTTCTCGATCGATTTTATATATATGTTAACCCAGTATTCTAATAGTCCTCTGATTAATGCTCACATGCGTTATCGTAATGTTATATTGATTACTTCTCATAACATACTAGGTCAATCGATAGTAAAAACTGGTCGTCTAAATTAACTAATTAGCTTTGATGGTTCGTTAACAAGCTTTAATAGCATTTACATGCTTCAGCGACATAGTCTTGTTTAAACATCAAGCTCTAGCAAATACGACATGCAAATAACGTAAATATACATTGACTAACAACGTAAGCAAGGACTAAGTAGTTATCTGGATCTAATTCTTAGTGCTCCTTCACTTAACACCTCATCCTGTTTTAAACTATGCACTATCCTGTAATATCTTTTCTTCCGACCACTGCCTGCCTAATTTCATATTCTCGAGTTCCATTGCCAAACAACAAGGATGACACTTCTCCAAAAACATACGGTGAGTTCCAGCTATAAGTTTTCTGCAATCATAAGTTCATTTTAGATGGCTCATTCAATGGCACACACAATTATCTGGATTCATTCATTGTTCTGATCCGAGCGAGTGGCAAAAACGTCAACAGCATCAAGCACCCTGGAAGTGATTGCCATACTGCATGTTTTATTCTGGATACTTTTGGATCATTACTACTCCTCACGAATGGCGTTATATATGTCGTCCACTGAATAATCTAATTTTCAAAAATAATCCAGGCGAGTTCAACTATTTTACTTAATGATTTTTTGTACTTAACATGTATATGTTTTCCAGTTGCTTTTGCCATATATTTGTAAGTGTCCCTAGGCTAAATGCAGTAACTTCTTATGGAATGTTTATAACGCGTCATATTCCTGCCTGAAGTTTCACAAGCAGTCTTAACTTTAAAATTATTTTCTGGTCATGTTCATTATTTTTAAATTGTCATATACGTCAACAACCTGCATGTTAACCTGGCCCGCGCATACGTTACACTATATCTTCATGTCTTCTAAATTTAGAAATCATCTGAATCGCCTTTAACATTTATCAATAAACCCATCATAGTCGTTGTTGCTAATCGTATTTGGGTTTATGGATTGATTTATCATATTAGCAGCCTAAAATGCGAACATAGTTTAGATAATAAGATTAAAAATTTAGGTACTATCAACTGCACTAGTAAAATAACTAAATCCCTAGGTAGCTGTTGGCTAAACAAACGTTTAAAATCAAAACTCCGTAGCCTACTAGAATTAACACTAAACGAATCTTTCTGAATTAAAATTTATAATTAAATTAGGCGTCTCGGATTCTTTAACGTTACAAATTTCTGATAATTTCGAATCACCTAAAGCAACAATACCTATTTTTCCACTGACTAATCCTCATTCAACACTATAACTAGTTAAACATAATAGTTTCAGGATATCGTCATAAAGCATTGTCATGACTTGACAATCACGTAATATGATTGATAAAATTAATGAAACTATTAACAAAATCGGTCAGCAAATTGACTTATAATTATCACTAGTGTTGTTTTTCTTTTATCTTCATTCACTACAGATGATTACAGTATGTTTCTCTATCAGTTGCTCATTCAGTAAATATCTCAAAACCTTGTCAGTCTAATTGATGGTTTAGCGACACAATCATGCATGCAAATAATCAGTATAAGCAGTCGAGCAAATCTCCTGCAAACTGAAAACATCAATGTCGAATTTACCCCAACACTGACTAAGGTTCAAGCCATTATCATAGACATGAGTTGGGAGTGTACTCCCCTGGTTACAACTTATGTTCTCCCTGATAATCACATGAGCATCACTCACTATTAATCATCTTGTAAAAACTTATTTAGCCAAATACATCTTGCAGCACCACATCACTTCGTAATATGACACAGGCCTAACTGATTTCAATAACTTATAACCACTATATCTCAATTAAATCGTATTCCGCCTTATGATAAACTGCATACTTGCAACTAACTTGTATGCCCAATCAGCCGGCAAGTATAAATATATATAAATAGTCTGCCACAGATCAGAACATTGAGTCTAGAGCATGTCTCTTACGAATACACTCATGTTTAACGATTTGTTCCTAGCTATCTGTCCAAAATTCATATAATTATCACTCATGTATTTAAATTTTATTTTGATAACCATTCATGTGTATTAGTAGTATTACTAAATTCTATCACGGTCAAGTAAAAATGAGGTTGAGGAAATCTCCCCGTAACTAAATAAACCGTATCAAACTAACTGGAACACTAGTTGGAATTCTTCTCCACGGTATACTTTTGTTCCTTCAGTTAGCCTACTAATACAGATGCAATTGGAATTCAACTCATATGGACAACTTACCGGCATAATCGTTATTTGATTTCATAATTTAAACCAAAACTAATACCAATATTAACATTTCTACAATATTCATTACTTTAATATTTCTAAACACAAAATACTTACTACCTATAAGTTAAGTTATTAACACGCATCGTTTTATTATTATTATTATTGTTATGCCATTTTTTATAGTTCAAATAATCTTCACCCAAATTTTCATTTCAAGCGTTTTAAGCATGAAGGCAGATATTTTAAAATTATTACATGTATTTCCCGACCAGATGCTGCCGCCTTCTTTTTGATTTATCTTTCAGCTTACCAATACCCGGAGGATTCTTATTATCCTTGGTAACCTCCGGCGCGCGACGATCCCATCCAATTTGGTATCGAACCAACATCACGTTGATTCTGGTGGGAGAGTAGTGTAGTGGCATTGGACAATAGCCACACAATCCACAAAGCTGTGAACACGAGACTACTCAGAAAATAGATATTCAATATTTAACGCGGAGAAATACCTAACAATGGAGAAGGCGCGAACAATGAATTGAATGGACTGGAGTTGATCGATGGCATGGCTCGGCCATGCAGGCGTGGTTCATCTGAATGTTACCTTATATCTTCTATTCATATTAAATATATTGTTCTTTCTCTAGCCTAACCTTGTTCTACATCATGTATTGGTAATTGATACGATACAGTGAGTTGGTGTAGTCGATGGTGTGACTTCCACGTAAGATCTTATAGATTAGGCAGTTATATCATGACAAATCTACAAATTTAGGATTAGGTCTATTATTAGAGCAGTACTAATATCATAGTAGACCATAGTTCTACAAAGTAAATACGCTAGTAAGTGAGAGGTCTTTGCTCGATCCTACGGTCGATGCTTGGAAGTTTTATTCTGCTGTTCCAGTTTTTCCGCCATCAGAAACATCCCACTGAGATTACAGTTCACATTTTCCTTCCTCAGTTTTAAATTCGAGTGTAAAGTTGACTCGAATTATATTTTCTAGGTACTATGCCCTAGTATAAACAGTCAATATTTGAATCACAGCAGTCTGGTTGATAGTTAACTTTTAATCAGTCTCAAAGCATTTAGAGTGGTCAGGTTATAATTAAGAGAAAAAAATGGTATTAACCGTCGATGAAAACTCAACAGGCAGTTGAACGTCTGTAATTGCTTGACTGTGGTCAGTTGTGGGCAATCCAGAATGGCAACCGCTTTGCTTTTCAGAGAGTTAATGCCTCGAGCGTCGATACTGTGTCCAACAAAATCCAGGGAGTCGGTTCCGGTCTGACATTTCTGAATGTTTACAGTGATGTTTTTGCAGTCGTTCGAAAACAATGTTCAAATTCTGTAGATGAGATTCTCGGTCCAGGCTTGCGATCAAGACGTAATTTTCATGTGTGTTCACGAAAATGAGACTTCTAAATACGTCACCGATGAATCTCTGAAATATTTGTGCAGAATTTCCCACACCTAATGGTGTGAGGAAAAACTCTTAGAGTCCGAAGGGAGTGATGATAACAATTTCTGGAACATCATCTACAGTTGTGGACGTTTGTATGCATGCTTTAACAGTTTCACCTTCCAAGTTAGTTGTTAGGTCGTGGGTATGCGTCAAGGGGTAATGATCGGGAGCGGTTTTAGTATTCATTGACCGATAGTCGTCAGTTGCACGCCAATGGTTGCTATCCGTTTTAGAGAGAATTGTGAGGGCTGTTCGGTGGTGCGGTGATCCCTAAGTCTATGGTGTGCTTGAATTCTTTGATGGTCAACCTAGGCTTTTTTGAAGCTAGTCGGTGCTCTTTCAAAAATATAGATGATATTTGCTATATACTGAGGAAGAATAAATGAATGGTAACTGCTAGGAATTATTTATGGGCTGTTAATACGTATATTATTGTTGGATAACTATTAAGTAACTATATTATATGTTTATTCATGTTCCCTTTATTATATGGTTCCATTCGAATCCCTGACCATTATTATAAGATTTACTATTCTTAAGTTATTCTCAATTTGTTGGTTATCGTCCCTAACGATCAAAGTTACTTTTTGGTTTGATCTTAGATAGTTTTTATTTTCTAGTTTGTGGTGTCATGTGATCTAATTTGCTCGTATATAAACCAAGTATGTGTGAAATATACGATTCATGCAGTAGAAGTTGTGTTCTAGTCTCAAACAGGCAGGGCTAGACTGAAGGACCAATCATGACTCAGAGTTGACTACAGACTGCCTGTATAGGTGAACGCGTCATTGGCTTGGTTCACTGTCAAGGTAAGATAAATCAGTGTTTCTAATTGGCAATCTTATCACGTTATATAATAGCAAGCCTTCGAGCCTATAGGTAACCCTCGTTCTATTGATAGAAGAAACCAGACCAGTAGTAAATAAGTATTTAGATCGCGTGGCAGTCACAGTGGAGCTGGGGATTACTTGTTCAAACACACAAAGCTTTTCAACATTCAGTATAAGATAATAGGGAATATAATGCCTATACAAAATAAGGAAGTGAATACATACTTGAGCTCTATTGCTTTGACATATAATTAGTTGCTTGAGGTAAACTCTTAACCAAACAACCTAAGCTGTTACAACGCCACAATAGTACTGTAGTCGTAATGTAGTGTGTAAGATTGCTGATTACGCACTCTAATTTTGGCGGCGTTCCGTACAGTTCACAGCACTTTTCAAGTATCTGTTTGATTATGTGCTTAACGGTGGCTGAGCCTAACTGATAGTCAGGAAATAAGGTTCTATAAATAGATTGTTTAGTACTTCTATAGACTAAACTCTGCCTGTTCGAGTCGATGAGTAGATTATCGCGTTGTAGCAGGTGTATACCAATGATTGGCATAGAAATATCTACAACAATGAAAATCCCATAAAATGGTTTGCATAAAACCACATTGAGGTGAATATATTCATTGCCACATGTGGAAATCAGTTTTCTATTTACCCCCTTGTAATTTGAAGACCGGTCCAAGCAGACCAAATTTATAATTCACGGGAAGAACGCTTACCTTAGTGCCAATGCTGACTATCATAGTCACATCCATGTTGTATGACAGATGGCTATGGGACAAAAATCAATCACGCTTGTCTGCCCCTCGTGGTCTAGAGACAGATCTTTGTCATGATGTAATTCTTTGAGGAGTTTTGGAGCGTAGCGATCGAGATAAGTATTATAATAAGAAGAGTGTGACATAGGTCTGTAGCGTCATTTTTTGTTGTTTTCTGACTTTTTCCCCAGAACAAACTTCTGTGCTAGGGGTTCTGGTGATCTCGAGTATCCGGTCAGTAGATGAGACAAGTTCGCCTACAGCATTATTTTGAAATGAGACAAGAACCTCCTGCACCTGTTGGGAAGCTTAGACAAGAAGAGGTATCTAAATAAGTCTTCGTCAAAGGCCTCTTGACCAATGACTCCTCGCATGCATAGCGACATTTCTGTTGCTGGACTCTGTTGCAACCCAATATTGTGGAGGAGCTGGTTTGAACTTTGTCGGGCGGTTAGGTCTTTACTTTTGAGGATAGTCTTTTTTGTGTGTCGTCAAGTTCAGAAACGTCACTAGGTGTGATGTATATTAAAATCGCTCAGTAGTATCTTCGCTACAGCGAGGAATTGTACGTGTGAGTCTGTCACGTCGTGCTCATGGAAGCCAGCTTCTACTTAGCAGAACCAAGCCTCCGTATTATCATGCCAGAGTTGAAAAGTGGTGGGCGAAAGTCATAATTTCAAACAGCTTAGGTATCTATCTCGTCGTGAAGAAAAGAATATACAAATGGATGAGAAAAAATCTGAATATAAAAATCACTATGTTTAAAAATTAAGATTAAAATACTTCGTAATATTACAACAAGGAACAGATTTACACTTTATTGTTTGGTGTACCAGGTCACGTACGGCTCACCACTAAAAATGCCATAGGTATTTGGAGTTTGATAATGCCTTTACACGTAACAGTTTTTATAAATGAAGTACACCAACCCAGTCAAATCAGAAGTCGGAAATGAAGGGGTCTTGAGATGTATTTGTAAAGCTATAGATGTGTCGAAAAACATTTGGTTTAAGCTGGCTTGAAGTTGTAAGGATTGCGTAGAAAGATGTCCCTATTTGTGATCTGGTGAGGATGTGTGAGCAAAAGCCTTCAGCTAGGGTGTGTCTATTAAAACTAACAAGGTCAGAACCAATGTTGAAGACTTACAGAGCTATTTAGTTTTCGGGACATATTTACCGCTACACGCTCAATTTTCACTGCTTTTTAAAATTATATATTTTGACCATCTCAAAGTTTAAAACAAGAGTTAACGATTATTTTCATCTTACTTATTGGTAAATTACACTATCCTGGAGAACATTGTCTTTGCTAGTTTCGACAGAAATTATTTGTCAATCGTCATCAGGGTTGTTGTTATTCACAAAGCCTGGCGCCGTTTTCAAACTGGGTTTCGTCTTTGAGCCAAAGATGTTGAATATGTATGGGACTATTTATAATCCACCCACCCACCTGTTTACTTCTTCTGTGAAGGAGCTCTCACAAGGTTATAGTAAGTTGTCAGACAAGTATTTTCCCTCGAACATGGCATTCAAGTCCTAAAAAACATCCGATCTTCCGATTGTTACTCTATAAATTGTAATTTGTCTGTAATTTTGTCAGTCGTTAATTCTGAATTAAGTGTTGGCTTCACAGTGTAGCCTTTTAAAATGTTTATTCACTGTCATTTGATACTGTTGCAACATAGATTTAAATTTGTGCTTATACACATAAATAGTTAATGGAGGCAATACTCTTCGTTCGGGAGCTTAATAGTTTAGTCTTGATGTTGCAAAATGGCTTATCAATAGTTCATTCAGTAAATGTGGTTCCACGTTTCGAAGGGAGCAGGACTTTTACGGATATTCAGTTTCTACCTTTAGGGATGGACAAAATTATCATTAGTGCTACTTTTTCAGACCTAACGCCATGGTCAGAAAATAACTTTAATCAGAGACACTGAGTGGTATCCAAACAAATAGTGAATTCGGTTACTACAATCAGAGTAAAACACCAATTTTAAATGATTCCAACGGGTTTACGTTTTAGGTCTCAAAAGCGTCTTTCGCATGATCGTGGGTGGAGAAAGGACATGCTGAATTTTGTGCTGTTTGATAGTAATGGAAGTCTGTGGCCGAAGTTTATTATTCCGTGTCTGTTCCCATTCATGGCTATCTTTTAATAGCTGACCCTCATATAATCATTTTAAACAGTACTAAAAATAAGTATCGTAAATACGATTTCATGGTATCTGCTTTGTTTTGCTTGTGTATGTGGTAGATTCATCACGTAATCCAGTAGCATGTCTGTTAGTAATGCATTTACAGACTTTTCAACACAACACATAAACAATCGTAAAGTATACTTAGCGAAAACAGCCGTAAATTAATTTGTAGATTTGTTTTATTTGTTTATACGAAATTCCATCACCGATGCTCTTCACTCGTTTGTGTGTTTCGAGAGGGAGAGCTAACTCCTCTCACTCTCAGCCGTAACAGGGCATTTGGGGGCCGAAGTTATTGCTTCTTTAATCACTTCTCAGTTGCTGTCCATTGTGGTTTCATCTTCTAGTAGTTATTGTCAAACTTGGTACTGAAAGCCATGTTGAACTCACTGAGTTTGTTAAAATCTCGAAGGCAGGTTGTGTTAAACTTTTGTACTGCTGCTTGTCCAATCGCTGAACGATCCCTTGGTTTCATTGTTAGTTTGGTTGCCACCAGGAGATGATCTAAATCAACATCAGCTGCTCTCTTTGTTCTGACGTCTTTAATGTGTTTTCTCAGTTTTTTTATACATACAGATATGATCGAGAAATGCTGCCACAAGTAACCATGTTGAAAGCACAGATCTACTAGTCTCCTACTGGTTTCTTTCTCAAGGCCCGTACCACTCCATAGTACGTTATAACTCAGTGTTGTTCATCCTAACTTTGGTGTTAAATCCACTCATCAGGGTAGTCAGGTCTTTCCTTGGGCTTCTCTGGAATCGACTGCAACCTGATAAAATTGGTATTTATCATCACTTGGGAGATGCTTTGATGATCCGGGAGCTATGAGATTCCCATCCCATAAACACTTTAAATTTCTTTGAAAAGCGTCAGTGCATCTCATAATGTATGGGAGACATTTTCTTCGTAACCAAAATACAGTAGTGGCTTTCCTGAAATCAGTCCTCTTTGTCCAGATCGTGTCCACTGGGTTTTACTTTGAAACATAGTCTCATTTCTCCGACTGTTTAAATAATCCTCTGGTTTTCCCACATTGTGCAAACATTTCATGTACTTATATTATTTATCTGGTTATTGGAAGGGTCCTCGGCCTCATGGATTCTTGAGAATCTCGACTTTCATCACGGGGCGTCATAATTCTAAATGAAAACCGTTCAACTCTCAGGATACAGTTTTGACGACTTTTTCTGACTGGAGTTTTCTAGGAGGGGTTTTTCTCTTGGGGTCTAGTTGCTAACCTCATGTCAACCCTCCTTCCTTATCCGGGCTTCCGACCGGTAGTAACATCATTGGGCGGAGTTGTCGATCGCATACAAGTGGCTACAAATTGTGGTCTCAAATTTTTCTAGACTCATTAGAGTTTTCATAAGCGACTGTTGATATTGGTCACTGAATATAACGTATTACTCTTTTATGGCTTAGTAGTTAAGGAATTTAAATGCTGAAATATGGGTTCAACCTGTGCTTCACTACGGTTTGGGCATCTGCACAGTATCATCTTACACTGATGCAATATCGTGTGCCTCGTAGCCGAGTAATCCAACCCATATGTATTTTTCTAGTCACCTCATCTTCATTCACCTGATTTAGAACTATAATTTTTCTGGATTAGTAATACTAACTAGACGCCTGTCAGTCATTGAAAGGTGTACCTCAGAAGTACATAAACTTTGTAAAGGCTCTTTACTCGAACACTACCAGTCGAGTCAGAGCTTATGTCATCTGCTTTTGAAACCTCAATTGGTGTATGTTAAGACTGTCCACTTTCTCCATTTTTGTTTAACTTCATCATAGACCTACTAATGGAAATAACGCTCTCGTCGACTGAATTTTCGGGCATTGATCTCCTACCAGGAGGTCTACTTATCGACTTAGAATACGCAGATGATATAGTCCTGTTTAGTGAAGACACTGATAAAATGCAGAGTTTTTTTGGCAGCACTGAGCAACAATACCAGAATGTTTGGGATGCGCTTCTCCCTCTCTAAATGCAAGTTATTGCTTCATAACTGGCCTGCATCAACATATGAACTAAGGATAGGGAGTGAAGTGATCGAACGCGTTGACAACTTCCTTTATCTTGGAATTCTGGTCAGTCCTAATGGGTTGGTGTTTGACGAAATCTCAGCACGGATTCGAATAGCTCATTTTGCTTTTGCCAACTTACGTCAGCTATGGCGAAGGCGAGATATCCGTCTATCGATTAAGTATACTGCGCGGCAGTTCGTTCTGTTCTCCTTTACGGTTGCGAAACGTGGCCATTAAGAGTAAAAGATACTCGTAAGCTACTAGTATTTGACCACAGATGTCTTAGAAATATTGCTCGCATCCGCTGGGATCACCAGGTAAGTAATAGTGAGGCTAAACGCACGGTATTAGGGAATGATGGTAAATCAGTCGATGAACTTGTGAATCTTCATCAACTGAACACCGATTACCAAGACGCGCAATGCTGACTAGTGTTGCGGTTAGTTAGAAGAAAGTTGGGGGCGGCCAAACCAAAACGTCGCATCAGTGCTTGCAGTCACTAACTTCTAGTCTGAGCTATGTTGGTAGATGCAGTCTACTCGGTTAGGGTCTGCGTAACTATCGTAATCAATGGTTGGAGACTCTGGGTGACAAGACTTAATCGATCACAATGGTATAGGTGTATACACTCACTGTCTTCCCCTAAACTATGAGATTAAAATCGCTTCATACCTTCCTTTCTACGAACTAATTCTTTCTTCCTGTACTATGTCCTTATATGCAGTTTTCCTTTTATATATCACCATCACTGAATTAACTACTTCTATGAGTCCAATGTTGATCTTGTTGTGCTAATGGGATATGGTAACTTGGACCGATGTACATATGTGCCTGGTCCAACATTGTAGCTGACTGGTTGAGACGAATAGTCAATAACTTCGGTCAGTGATTTGTGATTTTTCTTAGTTATGAAAAAGCATACATTGATTCTATATTGTCAGAAACCCGCACTATCAGTACCTGACACATTACTGAAATATTCTGTTGTCTATCCTGCATGTGGTTAAAAAGACCTGTAGTGCCATATATTTCACTCCCATTTTTGATTACTTCCTGATGTCTTATTCTTCTTCATAATATTCGTCCTCATTTATTCTACTTTTGAAGTAAGGATGTTTTTTATGTTCGTAAACATTTTTGTCAAAGAATAAATTTGCAATTCTATCAGTCTTGTTAGCCGTCTAGCCATTCTAAAAGATTTGCGGATGTAGCTTTTGTTATCATATAATTCTTGCAAATTTTAGATGCTGTCTCTGGAACTGTAAATTCGGGTCTGTCCAACATAACATCAAATAACCCAGTTAGTCCGGCCCATTGTCAGTCGTCTGTAGTCGGACCAATCGGGTGCGGATCTTCAGGCTCCACTGTTAATAATGGCAATCATTCTCTTCCACCCCTCTGTGGGATGGCTTCTAAAACACCTGGGGCTCCGTACGGGATTAGTAATGGACCGACTGAAGTTGTTCATAACAACATCAGTAATGGAAGTGCAGCAAACGGTAGTGGATCCTCTCCTCCTGTTGTAGGTGGTGTTGGAGACGCACCTCCTTTAAGCGTTGGAGGAGCTGGTAGTAGTGCAGGACCAGGAAGTAATAGCAGTGGCTCTGGTGGTGCCGGTGGATCTATTGGAGGGAGTGGGAGTGGACACTCGTCTGCGTCTACTCAACATCTTATACAATTTGAGCCACCTGCTCGACCTGGAAGAGGTTCAGAGGGTCGCTGCATCAGTTTAAGAGCTAATCACTTTGAAATAAGAATGCCTAAAGGATTTCTTCATCATTATGATGTCTCTATCACACCTGAAAAATGTCCAAGACGCGTAAACCGGTAGGTTTATTGTTTAAAAATCTTAAATCATTTTAATTCTGTATTTTAAAACGACCGTTCAGAACACTACAAATGACAGCTAATTTTGAATGATATGATGACCTAGTTGTTCTTGTAACATTTCTCCCATATTTCAAATATTTTCACTTTTAATTCGTCTGGAAGTTATATTTTGATATAGTTTTAATGTTTGTTTATATTACCTGAGGAGGGCAGGAAACATTTACTAAAATTAAATTTTATCCCCTCTTAGTTCAACATAAACACTGCCGATTTCTTTGAGGATTAGTAGGTTTATTTCAATATTCTCTCTACGTTGTAACTCAACTTATGATGAATGGTATTTCATGTACAGTAAAACTCCAACTGCTCTCGTGAAATATACAAATTTAAATCTTGCAATAAGCACAGGTTTGCTCGATGTTGCAGATTCACTCTAGTAATAAGTCCTAACAAGTAGATAAACCTGACTTGAAGTTTCCTCCAGTCACTCAAAGCCAAATGTAGTAGACCATATTTCCCAGTTATTTGTTTATTTTCATATTTCAGTCTTCAGTGACCACACAGTAAAGTTTGGTAACTCACTTGTTAGAGCATTTCGATTTCAGGTTTGAGTTGTGTTCTACCTACTTTAGCGCTCACACGAAAGTATAATACTAAACGGAGTACTTGAACCTGTACGTAACTACTGGTTCGCCTTGTAAAAAGTTCAGTGTTATTCCTCTATGTAACCTTGATTCATTCACTTTTATCGCTCTAACTGTAATTCGTTGTCCTAATATCTGTTTACTATTGTTTTAAAATAACTCCTAAAAACACGTAACAACTACAATTTCAGTGTGTGTCTGAAATATAGTGACAATAAACTGGGTATTGTCAACTAATTGAAAATTCGAATTATTGTTAGTTGTCTATGCTCAAGGTACCCGTAACTAAGACTATCGGAAGAAAAATTTAACGGCTTTCTAACTGCCATCATCCGCGATTAAGAGGATTTAAGGGAATTATTTCTAATGATGAGTTTTGTTTTTATGATAGTCTTCAATTGTCAATGCCCTGTGTTAGTCAGTACCAAATTCAGCTATTTCTTAACTCGTTTTGAAGTGTGTTTCCAATTCGTCAGTCAGAATTTGTAGATTAATAGATTGCAATAAAATATGGTGGATTAGAGTGTAGTGTGTTTTACCTGGTAGAAATATCGAGATTTCCTTTTTTTTTCCGAGTTATTTTAAACGTTTTACTTCTGTTGAACTACTTTTTAACATTTCTTTGTACATCAAGTGAAATAATCGAGACTATGGTCAATTCAATGCACTATCAAAAATACTTTTACAACCAGAAACCAGTCTTTGATGGTCGCAGAAATATGTATACTCGTGAGCCACTTCCAATCAGTAAAGAGAAGGTATGTGTGTTTTAGCCAATTTCAACAGAAGTATTACAGTAAATTTTATTTCTATGGTCGACTTTGTCGGTAAACTACTGTTATATATTTATTTTTGCAAAACCTGTTTTAATTATTGGCTTAGCTATGAAACTAGTTTTTTTATAAAGTTTAACTTGCCAATAAGCAAAATTTACCAACTGTTATGATTTCTCTTATCGCTTAGTATACTTTGGACAATACTTCACTCGACACACCCCCAAATCAGAACACGGTTGAATAGGAACGTAATTATATTCCAAATGAATAAGATTGAATGGAAGGAGTCACAATAAGAAAAACATTGGCATACTTATGATTTTTTATGTAAGAAAATTCTAGTTTTCTTCTAGTATCCTCTAGCGTTGATTGGTTAAGAAATAGCCATTTAACGTGCCCAGACACAATCCACGGAACATGGCTTAATCGAGCCTATATCCCGCTACCACATCCCCTTTGAGTAGATTCGTACGATCTGGTGTTAGGGTCCACCTGTGGTTGCAGGTGGAACCACGTAATGACTAAATAGTCGATGTAGTTTTCTGATTTTAGCTTGCAGTTGGATGCCCTCTGAGAACAATTTCTGGCCACTTGCTGTATGCATCAAATTCCTAAAGGTAAGTTTTTGCATAATGTGGACCAGCAAAGTACAGGTATATACGCTGTCACAGTGACTGTGGTATTGGCTATAATTTCAGCTCTGCCTTTCACTGTGCTCTTGTTTCTAATGCGCAGTCGACACACCAACTAGATTGCTGTTCCAATTGGGTGTCTAAATGCGGCCAGTATACATAACTTCGTGTTAACACATTCATCCGATTTATTCCAGTGTGTCCTGCGTGCAACTGATCAAGCACTGCTGGTTGTAGCCTCTTTGGGATTATGGTACGTTCGGCAAACAAAAGACGGGTATCGATGATTGAGATAGTCTGCGCTAGTAAAACTGCTGAAGCTCTGTAGAGCTGATTTTCGAGGGCCACCCTTTTAGATGAAACCTTTTAACTTCTTTTTAGGCTGGATCTCGAAGAGTTTCTTCTCTGACTTCATCTGATGACACTGGAGTGTTTTGAATGGCATCTGTCACTACACTCCGTATTTCTAGATCTCTAGTTCTGGAGGCAACGATCATATTTTCTGGTTCAGAATGTTGAATTCTAATCAATCGAGAAAGCGTCGGCTTGACCGATAGTATTTTTGGACTGATACTTGATGTTGAAGTTATAGCTCAGAACCATTGACGCCCAGAGCTGTAATCTGTTAGCCATATAAACAGAAATTTCTTTCTTAGAACCGAAAATTGCAATTAAAGGTTTGTAGTCTGTCAGCGTAGTAAACGTACAGCCGTAGAGCATTTTAGGGAGTCTTTTAACAGTGAAAGTGATTGCGATGCCTTTTTTCGATCTGGTTGTAGTTCTGCTCCCCTGGGTTGAGTGATCTGGCAGCATGAGCGATTTTTTTGTGATCTGTCCGGAAACACATGAGATATCTTTGCTCCAACTCCATGACTTGAGGTATCAGATACAACAACAATTCCCAAACTGGGATCCAAGTATGTCAAGAGAGGCTTTGAGCTGATGATTGATTTGACTTTATCGAAAGATCTTTGATATTCTGCTGACCATTGCCGAGGTTTGTCTTTTGATTGTAATTCATTCAGGGGACCTCTCACTGGATGGATTTCAGGGAGAAACGTGCTGTAATAACTGACCAATCCCAAGAAGGATCTTCATGAATTAACATCAGTTAGTGCAGTTATCTTCTGAAGGGCTTTTATGTTGCCAGGGTCGGGTCCACGACCGTTCTTATATTAGATGAAATCAAGATATTTGATCTAATGCATTAAGATGTACTTTTCTTTACGTAATTGGAAACTATACTCCATCATTCGGTTAAAAAATTGATGTAGTCGGTCATTAAGTTCACTCCCAATTGAACATATAACTATGATATGATCTAGATAAGTTGCTGCTCCAGATATACTTGTTAAAATCGTATCCATTTGCTAAAAGATGAGAGGTACGGTCTTGATGTCAAATGGTAGGTGGGTATATTAAAGCAACCCTTGTGGTGTCAATAGTTAGAAGCTCTCTTGAATCGTCGTCTATTTTCACTTGCATATAGGTATCGAAGTTTATTTTTGCGAAACATGTTCCATCACTAAGCTTAGTAAACAGGTCTTCAGGAACGTAACAGATACGGACATGTATCCAGTAGAGCGTTTAAACCGGTTGAGAAGTCGGCACATATACATGTAGTTCCATTGACCTTATTGTTCACTACGATCGGCCCTGGCCACTAAGACTAATTGACTGATTAGACTACACCAGCTTGTTGTAAACGATCAAGTTCTTGATCGACTAGTTGAAGAGCGGTATATGTTACAGGACGTCTCAGATGAAAAATAGGTTTGGCATCTGGTTTCATTGTTAATTGAGCTTTCACCTTGGTACAGTGACCAAAACTATTCTGAAGAATAGGAGCGAATTTTCTCCTTAGCTTTTCTAGCAACCTTTCACTTGTCTTTTTTGCAAGCATCGGAGTATCCAATGATGAACTCGACACGTTGCAAACACTTTTAATGGCTAAACGAATTATTCCAAGTTTTTCTAGCATATTTAGACCAACAAAATCAAGGTTTGGGCGTTTTGTCAGATAACATATTCCTTCACAGCTATTTTCATTAAAGGAAAATTCACACTGTAGTTCGCAAACCAGTTTTAGCACTCCTCCCGATGCATGATGACTAGACAGCTTTGATGAATATTTATCGTTTAAATTGGTCCTCCTTCAGTGAGCGTAACTTGAACCGTTCACACTCTGTTGATATTTGTTAGGGCACCATAACCAACAACCTTATTTACGCATCAAGTTGTGCTTGCTCTTGTTGTAGTATTCGGTTGAGCTGGTCATCCGATATAGACATCTTGGATGCGTTTTCCCTCTACCTCGTCGCCACTGTTATCTCTTATTGCTTAGTATTCTTGGATACTACCTTACTCGACAAGTCTCGAAGTCAGAAAACTAAGTTATTAAATTATAAAACGACAGTTAGCTCTGGAATGCAAGTACATTCAGCGGAGGAGTTCTGAATAGGACGAACCGCGTGTCATGGATTCAGCTGCTGGTCCCATTCCATCTATTCTATAAAATAATACAGTGGTTCACATACGGTAGTCTGACACTTGTTACAGTTCTGTGCATTTTTCTACATTTATTCCATGGCTGGTCGAATGGTCAGTTATTGCCATAATGCTCGGCTTTCCTGTCTACACGAATGGGGCGTTAATTTACCTTAGACGAATATCTACACTAGACACCCTTCCAGTGTCTATTGTACAGGACTTCAACACAACTCTGATCAAGAACACATGACTGGCCTAACTGGGACGCAAGTATATTTCCACACCGAAAACCAACAACAATCACACTCATAATATTGGTAGGATAATATATAACTCATCTGATGCCTGTCAGACTATCCAGCAGTCTAACTAAGCAAACAACCAACCATTATCTTCCTCGCCCACACATCAGTTAGTTAGTACTGTTCACTTATCTTCTTCCTGTAGGACTTATTAACACTGCCATAATGCTTAGGGTATTATGGTCGTGTTTAGAATTTCTAAAAGTTGTTTAGTCAAACTTGAAATCACCAAGGCCCGCATTTTGTTAAGCATTCACAGCTGATAGGCATGTGTCTTATATTAGTTCAATGATTATTTCTTTGCAGTCCAGTTTGTCCTTCGGATTAGATGGTCTCAGTTAAACGGTATTTCGTCAACAATTTTGTCAGTGTTTGGTTTTGCTTGAGACATCTGTCAAGGCTCTCTTACAATGAAATAACTCATTTTTTTCATGTTTTGGTTGTTAGCAGATTATTACTACTTTTTACTGCTTTTTAGGTTGAACTGGAAGTTACTCTACCTGGAGAAGGAAAAGACAGAGTTTTTCGTGTTGCCATTAAACATGTTTCAGAAGTCTCTCTTTTCGCCTTGGAAGAAGCTCTAGGTGGTCATAACCGACATATTCCAAATGATGCTGTCATATCGTTGGATGTTATCATGCGTCATTTACCGAGCATGAGGTAATAGTTTTCTTATTTTCAACTTCATTTTCTTTTGTTATTGGCATTGTGTAGTGTATCTTATAGTTTAGGTGCTAAAATAAAATGTCATCCTTTTTAGAGTAAAACAATTTTGAGCAACTTAGAACGTATTAAAAGCACATCTCTTAAAGTCAATCAAAAAGTATAGAACCTGGTTCAACAACAGATTAGTTCAAACTTTTATACTTGAGCTGCATACCAACATGTACAAACCTCCTTAGCAATTAAAAATGAAAAGAAATTCCCTCGCTCAATTAGTTCCTTTTTATTTACCAAATGTCAAAATGGGAATTTTCACTAGATTAAAAATGAAATATAACTTGTTTATTGTGTTTGTGTGCCTACGTTAACTGAGTTACATAAAGCATGTGTTGTGAATATCTGGTCATCACTAACTCTTCGCGAAATCACGACTTGTAATAAATGTAGGTTGGGTTAATTATGAAGCTGATCATGTCAGTACATAACATCAGCATATAAAGCCCCCGACCTTGGTACGAGGCACATTGAAATGTTAGAATTTTGGTATTGTAAATCCTTACTCGACAAGTAGAAATTAATTGCGGTGGTGCAATTCTATTCGCTTGATCATAATTCTTGAGCATCTTTTCTAGTTTTTAATTGGTCCATTCCTCTTCATTGCTTTCGAAACAGTTTTAGCGGTTTCGTTTTCAGATTTTTTATAGTCTCATTCTGTTGCGTGATGTGACGACGTAAACTAATGTGGTTCAATGTCACCTGATAGAAACAGAGGCTGAGTAGTCTTTTGCGTAGGTGTAATAATTATAGGTCAGTTAATTAAGTTATTCAAATTATACCTACGTGGATGGTTCAGAACTTCGTGACCTATGTCGAACCGTTGCAGCATATGCTAAAGTAGGCCTAGTATGGGGTAGACATATGAGACTGCAGTTTCTAGGTGATTTCCACTTGTTAACAATCAATAGCTTCAAATCAATCCCAGTAAAATAGAGATCGATCCACTCTTTTCGAATTTTTCTATTCTGTAGTATAGTGTGGATTCCAATCATTGATTCTTTAATTTCATTGGTTCTGTTCATTCGTTCTGTGCAAAAAATTACTTAATTTTCACGAATAAATCACTATTGTTGAAAGTAATTAAGATATTTACTACCATAATAAATTTTAAAGTTCATGAGAAATTATTTTCACGTGTAGTAAGCTAAAATCTTGAACAGAGAATGATTTTACGTATTCTCCTTGTTATGAGGATCCTCTTAATGTTAGTTACAAACATCAGTTATATTTATGTAAGTATATATCGCGAGTAGAGGAGTTTTATTATGCTGTGTTAACTTTGCCTAGTTTCCTGATAATACTCGTAGTTCAACATTTGTGCGATACAATCCATCATTCATGTTTTGGTTCTATTAGTTTACAGTTAGTGAAAGTAAATATATCGAAAATATATGAAATGTCGACCATTAATCGCTGAATTTCTTTATTCATATTAATAGCTACACGCCAGTTGGTCGATCTTTTTTTCAAAATCCTGATGGATATGAAAATCCTCTCGGTGGTGGTCGAGAAGTATGGTTTGGTTTTCATCAGAGTGTTCGACCTTCTCAATGGCGTATGATGCTAAATATCGATGGTTAGTTTTGTTTGTTGGAATGAAATTAGTTACGGAATTAATACTATTTATTTATATTTTATATTTAATGAAATATTTACCTAAGTAGAACAAATCCACAGCTACTAAGTGGTTTTCGTAATTGACTTAGTGTTTTAACTCGGTCTAAAGGTATCCTGTTCATTGAGAGTTTTGAACGTTGTATATATCTAACCCAGTTAGTGGGAGGGTGGTGGTTATGGATACTCATTTTCGGGCAGTCCAGAAGTAGAATAAACAGTTATTCACTGCTTCTATATTCTCAGTGGTTCTTAAACTGATCTCAATCAGTCACGAAAGCCATCTTTCAGTTGAATTAATCTTCTAACTTAAAAAGTACATGCTGTATTATGTATTGTCTGTCAAATAAATCGGGACATTATTATCGCTTTAATGTTTTCTATTTTTTTCTATGAAAAAGGCAAACAAATAAAGATTTTAACGTCTGAAGTCCATTTTTTTCTAGTTGTCTATTTCATTGTCCATAGTTCACCTACGATAAAAATAAAGTTACAGAAAAATTTGATCAAATCCAGCTGTTTTCAAATATAGTAATATTTTGATGATTATTATCATTAATATTGTTTCTTCTCTGTGAACTAGATAAAATTTACTGAATCATTTTTTCCCTCCTAAATTGTAGTATCTGCGACTGCATTCTACAAAGCACAATCTGTTATTGATTTTATGTGCGAAGTATTAGATATATCGGATAAGAATGAACAACGTCGACCATTAACTGATAGTCAGCGAGTGAAATTTACGAAAGAAATTAAAGGTAGTCTTATTATTTTTGTTCTATATATTATTTTACTCCACATGTAGCCCTGCCTGTCCCAAGCCCGGATTGGGCTTAGGGTTAGCAACCCCATCCTGTAGAAAACAACCTTGCTAAAAAAACGTTTACCTGAAAAAGTCATGTAAACCATTTGAACTATCCCCTGGGAGTTGGTGGATCTTTATTTAAGAGAGTTGTGGCACCTCATGATGAAAGCCTAAATTCTTCGGAAATCACGAGGCCGTTGCTCTAACAACCAGAGCAACTATTAATACAGGTATATGGAATATCCGGACAATGTGGGAGGCCAGGAGGACCAGTTGAATAGATACTGAGATTATTATTATTATTAGTGGCTTTATTCAATACTATATTTTTGGTACAATATAGAATTCCCGGCACAAAGTATTTCAACAAGTTTCCTTTCCTTATTTCTTGATCAACCCTTGCGATAAATATTGACTGGTCGCCAGTTAGATGTTAGCAGTTCAGGAATCGACATCTGATTAATGTATATTGCCAGCAACCTCGATGTCTCTGATTGGGCTCTTTTGTAACTTGTACAGCGAAGTGTCGTAAACCTTTCACAAACGCATTTGAATGGGTTACGCGACAAACAGGAAAACGGATAACTTGTTGAAATATCCAGATAGCAGGGACAGGTAGTCCAAATATTCAAGCAGACCACCTTGGTACGAATTGGCGGTCCTCAGAATATGTGAAACACATTGGACTCGAGCTGTATAGAAAAGATAAACTTCGGGAGAAATGCTTTTGTACTCTGATCGTGAAGGAATTGCTTTGCATACAAGGAACTGCACTGATGCTGTCCAAAGAAGCACGAAAAGCACCTATAGGATAGAAATCTCGTGAATCCAGAATCTTCAAAGCATCCTTCTAAATAAAGAAAGAAGAGATTAAAGTGAATAGTTATGAGAATCCAGAATTTCAGGTGAGACAAAGAATGGATGCACCTGCGCCATTGCAAACGATTTTAAGCCATGTCATTCAAAGTCTCTAACCATTGGTTACGATAATCACGCAGAATGTGTAGCATAACCAAACCAACTTAAAGGTTGAAGGTTTCTGTCCTCTTCAATCAGTTTATCATTTCTATTTGAGCTTCAGTATGGTATTCATATTCCATGAAAACTATTTTAATTCTAAAGCCTAAATTCTAACCATAATCTTAAGTGTCTAATGTTGATTTTATTATTAAGACTGATCATCTACATCTGATAGGCAACATATTGTTCTAATAATATATTCCATGACTTTGATAAACCTTACTATTTTCTGATTAGGTCGCCCTTATTCTTTATATTTGCTCCTTAACAGTGCTCACTTAATGGTTTCATTGTAAAGTGGTAATGCTTCGAAGACCTATGTAATCAAATTTTAACAAACCAGATGTTTTACAACTATATGGTAATACAGAGCAGATCAGTGTTCAGTATACTCATCTCTTGATAGATAGACGGACTACTCATTTATGCCTCAGACGGCTCAGACAAATTGACCAAATGTAGAAATCATTTTTGTATTCGTGTTCGGTTTTGTGTAATTTTGTTTAAAAATAACAAGGAATCGTTGATATTTGGTACTCCTACCTGATTATTACCCAGAATACACTTCACAAATTAGGTTAAAATTTGTCATCTAACTATTGAGAACCCACATGAATCGAATATGTAATCATATAGATAAAAATGAAAGGCAAATTAGCTATAAACAATTTCAAGTGTATACTATTTCCAGTATTCATAGAATTGTACAATTCAATTTCTCGTATTTTTTCCTTTCATATTAAGGTTTAAAAGTTGAGATCACTCATTGTGGTACAATGCGACGTAAATATCGTGTGTGTAATGTGACACGACGACCTTCTCAAACTCAATCATTCCCTTTACAATTGGACACTGGTGCTACAGTTGAATGTACTGTTGCTAAATACTTTCAAGAACGTTATAATATACGCCTAGAGTGAGGACTATTATTATTTAATTAATATTTTTATTAGATTGTATTGCATTTGTAACTAGATGTTATTTTCCGGTGCTTGAATGTTTGTTCGTTGTTTGTCTACTGGTTTCAGTTACAGATATCTTTTTTAAAGCTGTTACAAATAATTATGTCATGTTCAATGAAAAACCAACTATGAGTTTAACACAACTTATTCTAACTGCCAGATATTTAGAAAGTTGCTTCTCAGCATCTTTATGCTGGGGGGATATCCAAAGTATTTCTCAAAAATGTCCAGAGGGGCCATGCAAACACTGGAAAACATTTTATCCAATCAGCGTTTAACCTGAATTTCTCAGAAACATTTAGAAAGTGAAGGGTCACGTTTCTGATTGGATGGTTATTTATCCTGCTAATATATTTAATAGGGTTCCAAAACCTTCAATTTTCTTGTACATAAACTAACCTCGGAGTAAAGCGTTCTTTTCACGCTTCATTCCTTTTCTCTTGTGTTCAGGTTGTGTAGAAGAGCTTAGGAAACCGATTCAAGCGTTCAGACAGATTTATCACTTCATCAACAAGGAATAATTATAAATTCAAAATAATATATCGATTTTCAATGTGGAATAATTCTTCGATATGTAATATAGAATTAAATCGGTTTCTTAAAGAGAAGTTGCATGAATGATGGTCGTCCGATATAATGGGATAATGACAAATCTTCAGTTCATATATTGTTAAGAACTGTAAAATTGCAAGATTACGACTTTAAACACTGAATATTAGGATCTACAAATTAGTTTATAAACCCTCTGCTGTCAGTTGATGGCAATCCTTGATCTGTAAACAATTTATTCCTATTTCACATCTTAAATTCGAGAAATTTGTTACTAAGGTTTTTTTTTTAAAAGAATCGGTTTCTTCTCCCAAAATTTCCGGATTCCCTTTCATCATCATTGCGCTGTTCTAACTCCATGCTTGTATTCACAGTAACTTATTTCGTAAAGTTTTACTGATTATTAGCGCAAAAATTTCCTCATGCTTCCCACTGTAATCATTATCGGTTAGGTAGTTAACAAGACGGTCAGACGTATATTTCCCCTTCATTCATTTGGTTATCTGCTAGTAGTTGAGACTAAAAGTAAATCAGTGTTAGGCGATATCAGTTTTTCTAAATGGGACTCAATAATCAAAAATATCTCTGGTTCACTTAGCTTTAAACCACATATTTGTTTGATTGTTAGCTATAATTCAACTATCTAAATCAAACCAGGTAGGACAAAGTTTGAGCTTAGTATTTAATGACTGTAAGTTGATTGGTTCAACCAATAAGTTACCACTCACAGTTACATATTACTGTTTGGAGCATTGACTTAATAGTTAAAACATTGACCATTCAACAAATGGATTGAAAGGCTAAACGCCGCATCTACATTTTGGTCTGGATAATCTAATAGTAAGATTACCTTCCACGCAGTTAGTGCAGTTCAAAAGGGAGTACAAAAATCCTGTATTTCGTAAGTAAGTTATATCACATGTCAATGTGTCACTACATATTATTAACTTCTTATTACTTTGTTTTACTACTTGTAAGGCAATTTCGTTTTCTCAATTTCCTTCTGAAATTTATAGCTACCCTCATTTGCCATGTCTTCAAGTTGGTCAGGAACAAAAGCACACGTATTTACCATTAGAGGTTTGTAACATGGTAGCAGGTCAGAGATGTATTAAAAAGCTAACTGATATGCAGACATCTACTATGATTAAGGCTACAGCTCGTTCAGCCCCCGATCGTGAAAAAGAAATCAATAATCTTGTAAGCCTATTCAATTTTAACTATTCTTTTTTTGTTCGTTATTCTTTATCCTCATGGTTTGTCTTTTTTTTAAATAAGGAAAATGTAATTATCCATTTGTTCACACGAATATACGCAGATATTTATATTTGGTATTTTGGCAAATTGACGAAGTACAATTTGTTATTATTTCTGTTAAATTAGTGAATACATATTATCGTTTGTTGTCCAATTTAGTTTACGTACACTTAATTTTCATTTACCTGCTGTATAGGATTGAGGCAATCTATTGTCTGTTTTGCTTTACCCAACATGTCATGTTCAAACCAACATACAGACCTAATCTATAAAGTTATCAAGTGAATAGTAATGAATCCCTGTAAAAAAATCATTATTTGACTGTTGAAAATGCTCAGTTTTAAGTTAATTCCCTTCACTCAAATAACTGTTGAAAATATCAAAAAATTATGAATAACTATTTTGTCCATACTTTTCAACTGTGAATCTTCTATGAATTGCATTATCTTTGTTGTTACCTATAACGTTCAGCAAAGGAATCAATAGGGTTGAAGTTGTTCACAACGTTTTTAATGCTTCATAAATACATTACATTTAACACTTTCTGCCATTTTCCCGTTCATTTAATGGGCGAGTATGATATACTAGTGTGTAATTACCATTTTAGTCCAAGTCCTAGCTTTTGCTTTGTTTTTGTGTACTTCATTCTGTGTTCTTTGCTATATGGTAAATTTTACCATAGACAGTTGCATATGACTCTAGACTCTTGAAATGAAATGAATTTCCAATACTCAGCCACAAAGTGAATAGAAAAATGACTTAAATTTTTGGATATGACGTAATGAACATTGTTAACGTTGAGAACAACTTGAGCCTGGTAGAGACAGAAACAATGTATTCATGCGTTATATTTACGTCATACTATATCTCGAGGTTTTTAAATCCTAACTAATCGTTACCTTAAAGTATTTCATTCACTCGTGGAAAATGAACTAGTTGGGTTAAGTATTGTAACCCGATACTTGTATGAACTTTACAGATAACCTTTACTATGTGATGCATAATGTCTTCATACTACTCATATATAATAAGTAGTGTCTTGCTATTATTCCGTGGTTCTTAGTTTTGCATTGGACATGTTAAACTTGGGATGTTTTATACTGTCTTCTAGTTTAGGAAGTACTTTCGGCACGTCTTTTCTTTCTCTTCTCTTTAATCAATTTGTTCTTTAAATAAAAACAGGTGAAGCGAGCTAATTTTAATGCTGATCCTCATTTACAAATGTTCGGCATTAATGTTAACACACGTATGGCTGAAATCCAAGGTCGAGTCATTCCTGCGCCAAAGATTCAGTATGGTGGACGTACTAAAGCTCAAGCTTCTCCACAGCTTGGTGTATGGGATATGCGAGGTAAACAATTCTTTTCAGGCATTGAAATAAAAGTTTGGGCCATCGCTTGTTTTGCACCACAGCGTATCGTTCGTGAAGAATCACTCAGGTTGGTTATTGATTTGTATCACTTCAAAATAATTTATATACATAAATATGTATTCATTATTTGATGATATATTCAGTAAATATTCCCTGGCAAGACTGTCTTCATTAAATCCCGTGTAACTTATCAAAGCGACCAATTATCTAATTTTTTGTAGAATTTTTGCGATAATTTAGCTTTGGTGAATGTTGGATTGAAAGGATATTCTTCTGTTATATAAACCAATACACAAATTCCTATCTAGGCAACTACTTAATGCTTTCCCTTTTTTGAGCGCAATTCATTGATCGATCTAACTACTGTTACTACATCGCGTAGAAGTCATGTACTCTGATTGATGAATTTCGGTAAACACAATTTATAACTATAGAATAATATAATGGTCTATGTGTAGGTTTGACTGCGAATAAAAAGATATCGTAGTTAAGGTGTTTAACTTTTTGCCATTAAGTTCCTGGTTTGGATCTTCCTCTGCTTAAATCAGTATAAGGAATCGGGTAGTATTATTAGCCTTTGCACTTAGAGTGTGGCTCATATCCAAGTATCTGGTGAATATGCCAATTATTTACTATAATACTTGTAAATACAATTACACTCTTTTCACTAATGACCTTTTTTTCAAGGTATTTGATTATTCAGCTGATTTTTGTCTTGTTCCATTTTGTTTTCTTACACTTTGTATGCTTAGACTGTTTACTCTACAACTTCAGAAAATTTCCAATGATGCTGGTATGCCTATTTTAGGACAACCTTGTTTTTGTAAATATGCTACTGGTCAAGATCAAGTTGAACCAATGTTTCGATATTTAAAGAATACTCATGCTGGTTTACAGTTGATTGTAGTTGTTCTTCCTGGGAAAACCCCTGTTTACGGTTCGTTTTTTCTCTCGTTTTAATTCACTTTTAAATTAATTACTCTTATGTTACTTATTTTTACTGGCTAAGTAATATTGAATGTTTTGTAGAAAAAGAAATGCGATTGTGAAAAATAAAATAAAAGATGAAGTATTGTGTCGATATGATCTCTAGCGAATGTCAATGAAGATTGTATTTATAGTTGACTGAGTATCCTCTGTAGGCTCGTCAAATCACTTATAAAAATAGAAGGCGAAAATTCTAGCTTTGAGACGAGTATCAGTTATTTATGACAATCAGGTACATCACTTCAGAGTTATGAATTAAAAAGATACCTTAAGCGAGAATTGAAATCTCAGTGGTAAAACTACACTATGCTGATGACATTAAGCGATTAACGAAAAATAGTTAGTCAGAATGCAGCTTCCACAAAAATAATGAAATTACAGAGGATTCGGAGTTTTAACTCCATGAATAGATCTAGTGGTACCAAGTACCTATCATTTAGGTTGGAAATTACAGTCATGTAATCCAGCTAGACCATAATTCCTAGCTTTATATCTTTTAAAACCTAACTCCTAAATTTTCTTGACCCTAGCTCTTCATTCCACAGGAAGATGATCATCCGATTTTTTGGAAACACGAGCTATAATGAAAATCAAGAGTTCCAGGAGGAAAGTATCCGCATTAGCGTTTTAAATTCGCGCATCGAAAAAACCTAAGTTTGATTAGTCACTCAAGGCCGTCAGTATAGTTTTACAATTACAGTCTTATTATTCTCTATACAACTATTCCGGTCATTAATTGATAAAGATAGTATTTTATCTTGAAATTAGACAACTATTGTACTTCTACTCGCGCATTAGTTTTTTAATACCCAATCCATCACATTTATGCACACAGCACTAAAAGATATTTCGCACAAAATAATATGTAGACACTTTAAGGAGAGAAATTAGGTGGTAATATCGTAACCGACCTGTGTTACGCTAAAGAGGCTAAATAGATAATTTACTCACGAAACTCACTGCCATATTTCTACCGAATATATGTTGAGAGACCGATACATTAACTATTGAGTAAATATTATGTATTATGGAAACCATGATTCTATCGTTTACAGAATATTCAACCATCATTATGTAAACCTGAATTACTTACCAAACAACATAATTAAGATGAAAATGAAGATCATAGAACGTGGTCGTTGTAGATTCCTCCTTGCCCGTTTTATCGAAAATAACTTTAAAATTTAGTCTTACATTCGTCATTTCTCACGAAAAATGGGAGAATATCCTAGCGATATAGTCATATCATTTCACTTTTTTGTAAAGATTCACATTGGTAGATCAATTACGATGTTTTATGTATTCTTTGATTTCAGCTGAGGTCAAGCGCGTTGGCGATATTATGTTTGGTCTTGCAACACAATGTGTTCAGTCAAAAAATGTAAATAAAACATCACCTCAAACACTCTCTAATCTCTGTCTTAAAATCAATGTTAAATTAGGCGGTATCAATTCTATTATCGTTCCAAGCGTCCGACCTGCTGTTTTCCGTGAACCAGTTATCTTTCTTGGTGCAGATGTTACACACCCTCCAGCTGGTGATAAAACTAAACCAAGTATTGCTGCCGTTGTTGCTAGCATGGATGCACATCCAAGTCGTTATTCAGCTACTGTACGTGTTCAATCGCATCGTCAAGAAATTATACATGATTTATATCCAATGGTTAGAGATTTGTTACTGCAGTTCTATCGAGCTACTCGTTTCAAACCAACTCGTATTATTTACTATCGAGACGGTGTTGGTGAAGGTCAATTTTTAAATGTAAGCTTCTGTTCAAGTTGTATTACTCTTTTTTTCGGCAACCTAGGATATGATTGTGAATTTATACCTATATTTTAATTCGAATCGGCTACTGTACCGACATTGAAGGTTATACTTTAGTCTCGTAAGTGTATAACCACTGGACATCAGTAACTACATATGCTCCTGACATGGTATATCACATAGCTACTCAGTATTTGAACCTGTATGAGTTGTTTAATGGCACTTTTATCATATCTTTTATTAATCCTGAAGGACTTGAGAATAGTGCTTCATTTATTTTTATACTTTTCATCTCCCTTAGAATATTTTTTTGACATACATTTATCCCGATCCTAAGTTTTACAGCTTCCTTATATTAGGTTGTAAAGATCCACCCATTTTTTAATATTATTTCTACCTGATGACGCTTTGGGTTTCTGGTTATATCAAATTAAGTTTCTTCAAGATGTAACTCATTAAATATTTGAACTGTCCTAACTTCCATTATCAACGAATTAAAGACTGTATACACTCTGGTCAACGAATTACCATAGAAGTTTATTTATTTATTCATATTCGTCTAGCATACAGAATTCAACCTATTAAAGAAAGCATTATGTTCAGCAGTGAGCTATGGGAAAGGAAAGCAGCTGGTAATTTAATCAAATGTCATAAGGTTGCTATATTTATTTGGGGTCCGTGACTTAATGAGTGCTGAAAATGTCTTCTTTCAAACTACTGGATAATTTGTTATTGTTATGATTTTATGTCCGGCTTTTTATCACGTGACTTATCCACCAATCAAAATGCGACTTATACAGTCTCCGCACTGTGCCAAACCAATGACGTCCGACCGGTATGAGCAGCCTAGCGTCTTATTTGGTCCTATGTCTGCATAGCCCGTCCACTTGAGTCCAGAACACAAACACCAGCTTCTGCAATATGAATCATTTGTTTCAAACATACTCGGTTTATATATCAACCAGACAGACGACAACGTACCATAAAATAGAAAATAACATTTGTACAATATTTGGCCAAATGTGGCTGTGAACGTGGGAGGCAGTAGTCAATGAACTGAACATAGCTTAAGAACCGTAAATCGTACAATAATAAATTGTAGGTCAAAATAAAGCTTATAATAAGAGGAATATAAATATATATAATCCAATTATTGAATAGTTACACCATAAGAATATATAAATAATATTAGTCAATTAATGTCTCAGAAGTTACCCGTGATTTAATCTTCGCTGGGATATAACAGTTATGGGTTGATAACTGTTAGGAACCAAAGAAACAGTAGTTTTTCACATGATGGGTTGTATACAAATATGTTGATTCATCATTATTTATTTGTAATAATTTATCTATAATGTATTTTAGTTTGCAGTCAAGTTTTATCCATCCGTATATTATCTTATTTTACACCGTTGAACAACTTCTTTTTCTCTTAGGTTTTAAATCATGAACTCCGTGCTATCCGTGAAGCATGTGTCAAATTAGAATTAGGCTATCAGCCTGGTATTACTTTCATTGTTGTGCAAAAGCGGCATCATACACGTCTATTTTGTGCTGACAAAAAAGATCAGATGGGTAAATCTGGGAATATACCTGCTGGAACAACAGTTGATCAAGTTATTACCCACCCAACGGAATTCGATTTCTATTTGTGTAGTCATGCAGGTATTCAAGGCACTTCACGACCTAGTCATTATCATGTATTATGGGACGATAATAGGTTAGTTTACTATTTTTCCCAGTTCATTTAATGATTTGAATTATAAATAATTTAAAAGAAAGATTTATTTTCTTTCATCATAAATGCACGAATTAGCGAGCTGATCTGCTAGATTTGTTAATAATCGGCATCGTTAAATTCTGAAATTTCATGAAATGTTAAAATCCGTTGAGCGTTTCATTGATGTTAAAAAAAGGTTACTAGGATGATGAAAAGGTAGAACGATCGTTGACCTGTTGTGTTAATGAAAAAAATTCGAAGTATACAATGTCTTATGTTTACTGATCACTGTTTAGTGGTCAGAGTGATGACTAATGAACACAATTAAATCAAATCATTTTAGGTTGGTAAAATTATATGACGATGAGATAGTTCACAAATCTGACTTCTGTGAACAATTGAAACTGATATGGGTCAGGTGTATTACCACTTGTTACACTTGTTAGACATATATAATTACTGACTATGTTAAATGTCCAAAGAACCACTCACTGGTTGTATTGTAAATTTAACTTCTTATTTTCTTTTCACTCCAAAAACCACGAGAGTTTTCCTTCATTTCTACCACGATTAAAACAGTTTTCTTTCTGTATAAATTGTCATTCTTTCAGTATGCTAGTTTTTGTTCTACTTTCAAGTTCATTTTATACATCTGTTAATACACATGTGGTATTTGCTTAAGTTATATACAGATTTATTGATAATCTTTATATTATTGTTATTATTGTCTTTCATTTTCCTGTTTCTTCTTTTTTATTGGTAAATAGATTTAGTGCTGATGATATACAAAATTTAACTTATCAATTATGTCATACATATGTACGTTGTACTCGTTCTGTGTCAATTCCTGCTCCAGCCTATTATGCACATTTAGTTGCATTTCGAGCACGATATCATTTAGTTGAAAAAGAAATAGATAGGTTAGTTTAAAAATGATCTGATTTCATTATGATTTTTTTATTGATTTGATTAGTTACGTTTAATCCCTGTGGTTACATTATTTCGTGATATAAAACTGTTTAAATACTTGTTTATTTTGTGAAATCTCTTAATACCGCTGTTCGTGGTGACCAGCTTGGAGCAACATAAATTCTGTCATGACAGTTTATCTATTCAGTATTAAATGGAGTTCTGTTTTAGGGTTAATAAGGAGTACGTTACTATCGGGATTGATATTTTGAATTTTTTCATCTTCAGTGAAAGGCCATCGCCGGAATTGCTTGCTATTTATGAAATAAGCTTTACTACCGCCGTACTTCAACACAGTCGACAGTACGACTTCGTCCTCAAACCTTGAGTTTAGTCTGTTTTTAGTCTTACCATTACCCAACCGATCTGTTGAAGTGATAAAGCCTTAAAAACTCAGGTGTCTTAGCTCGATTGTCTCTTCACTATAGACCATCTCGTCGGAATCGTCAAGGTATTAACCATAGTCAAGAGTGCTGTTCGAGTCATGTCAAAAAGATTGACATTTCCTGTTTATGCTGGTTCATCAGTTCGGTTAGACTTTAATATGCTTAACATGGTAGCTCAAATATTTGGAAATGCGAAATAAGGTACACATGAGTTTCTTCTAGAAAAACTCAGAAAATATGAAGCAAGAACGATTAAAATAAGAAATTCGAACACTCAAATGAATAATAAAAATAAGTCTGTAGACTAAGTATTCATTATAATTTGAGTAAGCTTATGTTTCCTACTGCTCATTCTGCACACTTTCATCTTCCGAAAAAAAGAAATTAAAAATTCTTCCCTCTCGAATCATAAAATTTTGCAAAGAATTGATCTAAAGGTCTGATCCACAAGGCAGTGAAGCAACATCTCATGGTAGCCGGTGATCAATAATTGATTCATATGCCATTTATTCCATCGGGATCCTGGAGCCCATGTGACCATTGGTTTGGAGAGGTAGAGTTTCCGTATCCACCAGACCGGTTGAAGCACCGGACATTCGCTTTTCGTCCTCTCAATTTCATATATAGCACCCCCGTCGCGAGAAGGCAGTGAGTAGGACTTTCCTGACAGTGGTTTTATGCACATGGCCATGTGAGAGCCTTTCGAGAGAGAAAAGCTGACTCTCCCCACTCTCGGCCGTACCAGAGCATTTGGGGGCGACAAATGTTCAGTCTCATTATCATCAAAAATGATTTTCCGCTTAAAACTCAATCCAATGCATAAACATTTCACAATGTGTGGTTCTGCCACATCTCAGCCATTAATTGTTTTTTGTAGATCTCTATTTTCATCAGTCATATTGTATAATAGGAACTAAAGATAGAAACAACACACTCCATTTCTATGTACATTCAAGACAGATATTTTACTATCATCGAGATTATTATTATCTAATACTTAAACTCCTTGTCAAGTCACTAAATTACGCGCTATACTGATCAAAATATCTCACTTATTCTCCTTGTGTTAATGGATAAATGAAGAGACCTTTTCGGATGCTATCATAACACTTATTCCTGTCAAAACAGTGATTTTTCATAATAAGGAAATTAGACATAATCGATTAAATTACTGAGAGGTTATGTGTGGTTGACAACAGTCTTCAGCTTACAGATCATTATTGAGTATTAATATCTTATCAATTTGGTTTCACTCATATCTCGAATTCAAAGTCAAACACTTTTAAAATATAAATATCACTTCTCTCGATAGCCCTTACATGGTTCACTTTAAAGTTTACAAAACTTGATTATTATGTTTCACTCAATAATTCAACTAAATTATATATCGGTAGTCCTCCAGTAATGTCAATTGTTTCTTATTTTCATTTACTATTGTACAATCTGCTTAACGTACTTAATTAGTAAGTATATAAGTAACAGATTTTTCCTGGTCCATAATATCATATCAGTCTAGGCAACAATAATGCCATAGAGTGTATGCTGTAGTTTTATACAGGTCTGTTCCCCCTTCCCCCTTTTTCCTATTGTTATATCATAGTTATTGTAAGTATGTGATAAATACGTAACTATTAACATTTGTTTAATGTTTGAGATCATTTTCATTAGTATTTTGTATTATAATGCCAATTACAACAACTTTTCGATTTTATTTTTTAGTGGTGAAGGAAGTCAAAATCAGGCAATTCAGATGAACGTACACCTACGGCTATGATGAGGGCTGTTACAGTTCATCCAGAAACCTTAAGAGTCATGTACTTTGCCTAATGTTTACACATGTCGAACAAACTGTGAACTTCCCCCCCCCCAAAGAAATTTAGCTCTCATTCACATTGTCTTTGCTAAAGCAAACAAGATAGCCAAGGCAAACACAACTGACCTACAATAACCACCTCTCAGTTGGCAGCTGTAAAATGCATTGTCATTTGTGTGTATCTTTCAGGTTGCTTTTTTTTCTTTCAAACTGCATTTCTGAATACGATGTGTTTTTATTTACTTTCCTCCTTATGTGCCAACCACTACTACTTTCTTTTTGTCAAGGGGAGGACCATTAGAGTCTTCTTTCATTGTAATGGTTTATTAAAAAATCGTAGTAATAATAATAATAATAATTATTATTATTATTATCTACGTTCATCTTGACTTCTTCGTTCTTTGTGGGCTGTGTTTTAATAATCAATCTTGCCTAATAGAATAGTACTGGTCGTTATAATTGCCAGTAGATAAATATATACTACTACTCATGATAATAATAATACATTTCTGTACAGTACGTAATGCATTAATTTATGTATTATTATTATTATTATTATTATTATTATTATTATTATTATTATTGTAGACGTTAATTATAACTGCTACTATCATTATTACTTGTATGTATCGTTTAATTTGGTGTTGTACTCACACTTATCGCGCTATGAATATATTTACATACTTTTTTCCTTCTTTGTTCACGACTCCAAATATTCTCATTTTCTTTGAGCACTGTATTTTCAAATTAATATGCCCATAATAAGTAACAATGCTGATGATGATGATGACAAATAATCATTATCACATATAATACTTTCATATATCCCAATAAAAGGGAATTATACATTCATTCCCCTGACCATTTTATTGCATTCTATAAATATTTGGAAAAAAATAATAAACATATATATTATAGAATAATAAATGTTAATTCTTTTGTTATTTCCTCCTCCCTCCATTATTCAAATAATTATTAGTTCATTGTCAATCCGGGTTAACTATATCAAGTGTGATGTATACATTTTGTTTCTAAGTCACAGTAATTAATGTGATGGCGGCTTTTTTTGAGAAGGAAAAAAACGACGACTCAATGTGTATATATTTAATATGATCGAAGCACTAATCTTTCATTCATTGGATTAAGAAACGAGATCTTCGACTATCGTAGTCTGAATAATATCAGGCTTGATAATAATCATATGCTTTATACCCTAGTAGATTGATATTAATGAGTGACCGAATGAAAACTTCATAGAATAAAGTGGATTGATTAGATGACTAAAGAATAAACAAATCATAGATATCGTGGACATCAGTGCTGATAGACATAAAATGTTTGGTTATATTTTCGTTAAGTCCATTGGTGACATTCTAGTACAGTCGAATAAGTAGAGATTATATATGAATTTAGATTTTCATTCATTGTGTTCAGTAAGTTATCTACAACGAAGAACCAGGCATAGATATACATCGATCCAAGTTACCGCATCTCATTAGCACAACAAGGTGAACACCAAATTCATAGAAGTAGCTAATTCAGTGATGGTAATATATTAAAAAAAAACTGCATATAAGGACATAGTACAGGAAGAAAGAATTAGTTCGTAGAAAGGAAGGTATGAAACGATTTTAATCTCGGAGTTTAAGAGAAGGCAAAGAGTACACATCTACGCCATTGTGATCGGTTCAGAGTCATATCACCAAGAGTCTCCAACCACTGGTTAGGATAGTCGCACGCACCCCAACCAAGTAGTTTGCATCTGCCAATATCGCTCAGACCAGAAGTTACTGACTATGGACTAATGCCATGTTTTGGTTTGGCCGCCTCTAACCTCTATCTTTTCCCAACACTAATCAGGGTTGCGCGTCATGGTGATCGGTGTTCAGGTATACGCGACACGTGGCCCAACCTTCTTAGTCAATGAAGATCCACAACCTCATCAACTGATTTACCATTTCTCCCTAATACCCTGCGTCTAACCTCAATATTACTTTATTATTATTTTATCTGAACACATGAATATTGGTACAAGAGAGCGCCAATATATATGCGCCACACAAAACAAGGGGAATTCGAAGAGAAGTAGAAAAAAAAACTAAGGAGCGCAAAAGAAAAAGAGAACAACGACGAAGAGATTGGAGTAAGGTAGAATGGTAGTAACGACGGAACGAAAAGGTACAATCAGAAGAAATCTTTCAGTTAAAGGAGACACAACCACTTTTTATGAAGAAAGTAAAAGAAGGTTACAGCAGGATCGCCACTGGCTTCTATTCTGAGCCATATCTGATAACGTCTCTAGCCACTGTGTAGCACCATCTCTCAGACCCCAACAAGGGAGTCGTGAAGGACCAACAGAAGCCAGTCCTTTGCAGCTTTCTTTCATGCCACGACACCATGTCATGCACTGACCACCTCTCCGCTTTCTCCAACCAGTCCCAGAGTCGGCAAATAATGCACGACGTGGAATTCTCTGGGACGACATTCGTAGAACATGCCCAAGCCACCGAAGTCGGTGTTTCAAGATGGTGACACCAATTGAGTTATCATCTCTGTGCCCGAACACACGATGCCGAACCTCTGCATTACTGACATGGTGTTGCCACTGAATGTCAGCAATCCTTCGGAGACAGCGATGATCGAACACAGAGAGTCGGCTAACGTCCTCAACTCGGAGAGGCCAGGTTTCACAAGCGTAGAGCAAAACTGCTCTCACCGACGCGTTGTAGATCCGAACGTTTACAGCCAGACTAACATCACGAAGGCGCCAAAGGTGGCCCAGATTGGCATAAGCCGCTCTGGCTTTCACTATTCGTGCATTGATTGTATAGTGGTTAGTATCTCCACCTGTCACGTGGAAGGCCCGGGTTCGATTCCCGGTCGAGGAGTCGGCTTGCCCCCTGAATGCCCTGGTACGGCCGAGAGTGGGGAGAGTCCGCTCTCCCTCTCGAAATACTCTCACATGGCCACGCGTATACAGCCTCTGCCAGGGAAGTCCTACTCATTGCCTTCTCGTGGCGGGGGTGTTGTTTACGAAAATGAGAGGACGAAAAGCGAATGTCCGGCGCTTTAACCGGATTCCAAATCAATGGTGCACATGGGCTCCAGTATCCTGCGGGAACAAATGGCGTATGAACCAATCGTTGGTCACCGGCTTCCATGGGACTGCATCTCCTTACGATGCTCCACTGCCTTGTGGGTTAGACCTTTAGGTCAAAGGCTCGGGGAGTGGCTTCCTAAGATAACCACCTACTTCGGTTTGGGCACCCGGGCAGTATCACAGCCCACACACAAATTGATGAACTCTTTATGCACTATTACTTACCCAGTGATCTGAGAAACTGTCCATTTTGCTTAATAATCTAACGTTTCTTCTATATCAACGATGAAACCACTTGGTTCCTCAAAGCAATAATGTTCTCCGTAATTTACGCTTTGTACATAAGAAATAACCAAACCCGACTACAAAATTCTATCTCACTGTCGTTAATGGTATTTTGTTGATTTTTATTTTCACTTGCTATTCAAATCTCAACTGAAAAGTAACTCGTAACCACGCTATTATTATTCATTATTTATACCAGCTTATACATGTATACGCTGAGTTCTGTCTTGTGTGATCTATGTGGTTGGGAGTCGACGTTTGATCTGAAAGAAAGTAATTCATTATTTTGGCTAGTTGGTTTGTTCAAACACGTAAACAGTCAGGATAGCTTTTCAAATGGAGGTGGATGATGGCTTTCAGTGTAATGTGGAACACGCGTTTCGACCTAATTGGGACTCATCAGCTGGACTGAATATAAACCTAGGGATGTAGGCACATCCAGTTGACGAATCCAAATTAGGACGACTGGTTAAGCGCAGTCTAAACATCTGTGAGAAGATTCAAAGAGCCAACTGATTAATGTTCATCGGTGAATATATAGTTAACCACCTAGAAAATTAACATCTCACTCCTTAGTAATTATTTTTTATATAGATTCCTTGAAATTCTAGTAGGAAACTGTGACTTTTGGATTCGAACTAATTGAAAGTAACTCAATTAGCTACACTAGACATCATAATACGATTATGTCTTATCAAAAATATGAGTCTCTGGATCTTGATTCACTGTTTAAATAGGATCATCCTGTCCTAAATTAATTAAATGCTTTAATTCAATGCTATCAGTCAGTCTTGAGTGCTGTTAGAGGTATGAGGGCGGTTATCACTTCCCGATTGCCCACACCGTGGAAGGGTTCTTCTGCAGGTCATGAAAAGAAAGTTGGATTAGAGGTAGTCTTAGTGACTTGAGAGCGTGACCGCAGTGCTCAAGGGACAACTTCTTGAGGTCGGTCACACACGACCATTTTATCGGTAATTTTTGTGTTGGCTCCGTACTTGTTGAGACCTCACCGCCGGAGACGGATATCCGTGGGATAAGGCGAAGTGTGCATTTTTAAGGTCGACCTTTTCCTACCCTATCCCTCCTTGAGGAAAGGCAGCATCGCTGCAGATGCTGGTTGTCTGAAGGAAACACCTTACTGCTGTCACACCTCTGTACAGTCAGCAGTACGACTTCGCCTTCGAACCTTAGGTTTGTTGCTTTTAGTCTTACCGCTCTTCAACCGACCTGTCTGACATGGTGGGACCTTGGAGAACGGTTGTTGCGGCCAGCGTAGCTCGGTCGCTTCATCACGATAGGGAAGCCTGACCACCACGTCAAGGTAGCAACAACGGTCGGGAACTAAATGCTATATGGGTTCATGGGTGTAAATAACTGAAAAAAAT
This sequence comes from Schistosoma mattheei, assembly GCA_944470405.2. Classification (NCBI taxonomy): domain Eukaryota; kingdom Metazoa; phylum Platyhelminthes; class Trematoda; order Strigeidida; family Schistosomatidae; genus Schistosoma; species Schistosoma mattheei. The sequence continues at coordinate 7,969,131 of OX103950.1, forward strand.
TACAAAACAATTGGTTGATTCTTTCTTTTCTGTTAGTAATCACTATCAATGAATAATCTACATTATTATAGGGAAGTATCATTCAAAAGGCTATTTGAACTCATTAACTTACTGGTTAATGAGTTAGAGTTTAAAGTAATCGGTAATGTATTAAAACCTCAATGCTAATATCACTACTAATATTCAAGAATATCCATTTAATACGTCTGAAATAGGAAGAAATACTCATTCTGGATTTCATTGTTTAGTTATATTCCAACTTCTTAGAAATCTATTCACAAGGAAAAAAACGAAATCACTTCAAATTCAAAAGTCTATTTATTTATCAAGTACTAACATAAATGTTTAGAAATAAGCTTCTTTTTTGGTTTGTTTCCATTTCCCCAACACCATAAAGACGTACTCAAATAATAATGATAATAATAAAAGAGAGTGAGAGAGAGAGAGGGAATGTATTTATTTGAGTACAAGTAACCACCTTATTACATTATTATTGTATTTCATCATACAACAACACTATCAGTAAGAGCTGAATGAAATTGTATAATAATAATAATAATATATAAATTACATTCATTGTAATTAAACATAATCAAAGTACAATAACTAGTGATGATATGAATTTATAGAAAGAAAGATAAAAGAAAAGTAATAAACAAGATTGACGATGATGATGATGATCATCATCATGATGATATCAGTTCAATTCTGTGCAATGTTTTTGATTATTTAACATTATAATATAAATGATAATGATGATACTAACAGCAGTGATACAATGAATAATAATAATAATAATAATAATAGTTATAAAAAATGTCATATGAAGAGATTGGAAGTGTGAAAAGTGAACCTGTCAACTACATGCATACATACATACATACATACATACATTCATAAAAGCATAGATGTATACATCAACTATGCAAAGGCATTAACTTTATTTTGTTTTATAAAGGCGATGTCCAACAAAAAGAGATCACTTTATTTGAGTATTTAACTCTTAACCGAGTATAGACAAACAATCAATTATGTTTTAATGATTTTTTTTAAAACAATCAATTGAATTCCATTTCATTTAGTTTTGTTTTTTTGTCGGTTTGTTTGTTTGTTTGTTTGTTCAGATAACATCAATACAAATGGTTAAAAATGTGAATAGAACAACGAGCAACTAGAAAAAAAAAGAGAAAAAAGAGAACATTAATAAAGAACAAAGGTTTGATAGTTTAATCTAATTTGAAAGGATCATTGAGAAAAAAATATGATACTGGAATATAGATGATCATGGATTAGTATGGGGAGATACCATACTGCAACTATAGACAATGTAAGACAATTGTTTGTTTGTAGCTTAGAACTTCATAGAATCAATGATTTCATGTTGTTATTAGTTCAAGATGAAAATACAACTTGAATTTATACAAACAATCTAGGTAATTAGTCATCTTCAAGATTGTTAATTATTATCAGAATGGGTTTTGTGGAGATCATGAGTCATACCAGGACGAAACGGCCGTCTAGTTCTTCCAGGTTTTCCATGGTAATCTAGCTTCAATTGACTCATGATTTCAACTTGTGAAATTGTTAATTATACTTATATTTAACAATATAATTAGTTAATAAATGAAAGTGTTGATCTATAACTTCTAAGATTCTCAATGATTTTGGGTTCCATCTATACTTTAAAAAATTTCATAAATTATAGAGTTCATCAAAGAAATTTCCAAAGATTGTATATTTTTAAAATAGATAGAAAACGATAACAGTTATTTAAATTCACTTCGTATTGTTTTACTTGAATATTCCCATTAATGTTTAAAACTGCAATTGATCAGTCTCTTATTGGAATATCTGCATACTGTGTGTATTGTCTCGATATTGACTTAATTCACAAGTATTATAAGCAAAGATGGATAATGGCAAGCAGTGAAGTCCAGGATGCGCTAAGTGCATAACATCATGGCGTTTGAGGTGGGCGGTACTGGGTTCGAGTCCCGAAGTTAACCATAACTCTGCGATGCAAGTACGTTCAACTGATGACGAAACGCGCGTCCCGGATTCCACTGTCAGACACTATCCATCTTTGCTGATAACAGTTATTTTTAAATCATATTGATTCATTAATTAGCATGAATATTTGTACATTCCAGTCAATCAATACAAACTTCTATACCTAACTTTAAAATAAATTTACTATGTAACGAGTAGAGAAAGAATGATTATTGCACAGTCTATGTAGTGGTTCTTCAATGTGAAAGACAATATCGATAAATGCAAGGTTCAATCGTTGAACAACTATCGATGGATGCTAATGCAACTCAACTAGTATCCTACTCATATCTGACGAGTTAAAAAAATATTTGTATCAGAATTCTGTATAAAACTCTATGACTGGTGTAATAGTGAAACTTATTTTAGAATATAAATGTTGTAATTTAGGTAAAGCAACACTGTAGATAGTTTAGGTTTCATTAGTCTCATTTGCAATACTAACAACCTACACCACTGCAGATGTCCTAAAACTTACTGATCACCATTTGTACCATACTTAGAATACATGTAAATACCGCTCAAATTCTCAAAAAAGATTATTACGGATAATATAATTGTTTCATAAACAAAGATGGATGGTGGCTAGCATTGGAATACATGATGCGCGTCTCATCCTATTTGAGACTCGTCAGTTGAATGAACCCGCAACCCAGAGTTGATATTCACTCTGAAACTCCAACCCAGTACCGTTCGCTTCAAACACCATCGCGTTATATATGCGCGTTCTGGATTCCACGTCTAGCCATCATCCATCTTTGCTTATAATACTTGTAACTTAAGGCCATATCGAAGCAATCCATACAGAATACACATATGCTAATGTCTTTAACATCAATCGAAGATTAAAAAACAATGATTGTTTCAGTTTTTCAGGAGCTATTAAAAATTAAATACGGTTTTCTCTTCCAAGGGTGAGACTCTAATTTATGGAAGACCTTTGAACGAATCTTAGGCGACTTTGAGAAATATTAGCCAATCAGCAAACAGTCAGTATAGAGTAAAAAGATGTTACACAAAACCAAGGAAATAAAGTGGATACACTTCTTATACGTGGTTCAGAAACTTGTCAAGGTTAGAAAGAGGTTCAGAGGTTCTAAAATCGTAATGCACGCATTATAGGAAATCATCTATGTGACTACAGAATAGTCGGCCTCTGGAGTCATGATATGGTCTTAAAAACTCTTTCAGCCTCGACCACATAGCTTCAATATTGTTTGTGTGTACTCAGGTTGTTGAGTGCACAAAATGCTACTTGTGGATAACCACACGATGCACATAACTAGGCCTATATAGGAGTCTGCACATTCTCCAATTATCCATGTATTTTGTAGTACCTGGATGCAGCCAGCGTTACTGGTGGTTTTATTATCCAGTTCACAATAATTGTCGTAATTTGCCTTAATTAGGAATTATATATGGTTTTTATCATGAACTGACATTAGCTATAATGTCAAAACTCTATTTCGTCAAATGGATGAAAGACTTTCGCGTTAAAATCCGAGATCTATTATCTTATACCTGATTGATTCGTCCACAAATTATAGTCTCGCCGTTTTATTTGTTATAGCAGCTCAATTATCACGTTTTGTACAAAATTCCCTGTGAACCGATCGTACGTTAGCATTAAGCACTGAAGTTAGCACCGTAATCTTGAAATCTCTAAGACGCCTCTGATTGGCTCGTCCACAAATTAGAGTCTCGCTTTAATTCCTTTTATCCTTACATTTTGATCGTAGCTACCAGTTAAGTAAATGAATTGAACTGAAACCAGATATTGTCACTATGAACAGTCAACTAATTCAGAACTGTAGTTTAAAGCTGCCAAAATCAATAAGTCCTTGGTTTCACCATAGTTTAGATTCGCTGGGTAAGTAAATGTCTAAAAGAAACAAATTCATAATCCATGTTTCTATTGTTTGTATTGAACTAACACCCAATAATTGTTTAGAAGTGATAGACAAAAAAAAAACTTGAAATTAATTTCAAAAGCATTATTGTGATTTATCTTTACTTACCAATAAAACAAATGCCCCAATTAATCCATAAGCTACATAATCCATATATTTAAGGAAAAATTCTTTCAATGGACCTCTACAACCATTTTTATAATAACTGTTATTATCATTAAATTGACCTGGACATGTAGAATCACTGATGGCATAATTTTTATTCATTTTGCAACACGGTACAGGATATTCAATATCTATGCGTTGTAATGAAAGTAAACAGGAAGGGCATATAATTTATTATTTATAAACCAACAGTTTTATTCATTGTAGATGATATTGTTAACCAAGATATATAAATTCCGGATTAATGATTAAAATTCATTCAGTGTCCCAAAGTTTGATGAGACAAATAAAATTCCTATTTTGAGATGAATGTTCAATTTTGAAGATAAGTTTCCTCAGAGGATAATGTCAGATGGCGAATGATTAAAGACTAGTTAGATTTCAATCATAACCCCACCTGGAGCCCCTCTGAGGTTACTGCCGGTCCCAATCCCGGATAAGGGAGGAAGGTTGAGCATGGGGTTATGACGCCTCATGATGAAAGCCGAGTTTCTTCGAAAGTCATGAAACCGATGCCTCTTCCGGCAACCGGAGAAACAACTAGTTTAGGTACATGGAATGCCCGTACAATGTGGGAGACCAGGAGAGTATTCCAAATCGCTGTAGAAAAGATGAGATACAACCTGGAGGTGCTTGGAATCAGTGACACATACTTGACGCAGGCTGGACAAGATTTCAATTATGTAAGTGAATAGCATCGTTTTTATCACACAGCTTGAATATTCTGGGGTAAATTGTTGCTAAATAGCTCAAATCAATCATTATACTAACTACGTGTAAGGCAGTACAGCGAATGTTGTGAGATGAAGTGAACTTATACCAAATATTTAGACAATACAAAATGAGAGTTAATAATAAATCTATTTTTGTTATATCCCAATGAGTAGAAAAATTGTATTGCTGATGTTTTGTCACTTAATGTAAGCCACTTCTTCAGAGTAAATAAATAACTCAGTGTATTGTTTCCCTGGTACTATTTAAACTTGTGGCTATTTACTTACTCTGAAAAAGTGGCTTACATTAAGTGACGAAACGTTAGAACTACATTTTTCTTCTCATTAGGATATAAAAAGAAATATTTTAATAGTTGAGATCATGAGTCAGTTGAAGCTAGACCACCATGGTAATACCTGGAGGCACTGAAAAAATATATATCTATTAGTAATGTTTGATAGTTTTTGTAATCTTAAGTGATTAGATGAAAACATAATGATACACTAAAAATGATTGCTACAAGCATGTTAATACTGACAATATTTAATAAAAATATGTACTATAGATCGACAAAATACTCATAAGAGAACAAAGATTATAATAAACACCTACACGGAAAACGATTGTAATTTATACAACTGTGAAATATCAGATATACACAATTTTATTTACAATATTATGCAATATTCTAATCAAACTAATGTATATTATGGCATTACATAGGCAAACGATTTGTTTTATTTGGGCGCCACTAGCTATATATACATTAGGTTTATTGATATTGTTTTCACACAATGTCTATATTATTGTATATCATAAATGAAGAAATATGAATCCTTTAACTAATCAGACATATCCTCCCATAGTATACTTCAAACTGGCCATAATTTATGGGTATTGCTTTACAAAGAATATTTTTTTCAATTATCTTTAGCATATTTGAAAAACCGTTGTGCTCTGATGATGACATCATTTGGGAGGGACGAAAAACATTCCGAAAATACTTTCATTGTTGATCAATATGATCGGAAGACTCTGCATTTTGTCAGCGTCTCTACAAAATATGGCTATTTAATCAACATATTCAAAGTCAATTCGAGAACCTCCTCCTAAGAGATCAATCTTTTAAAGGTTAGATGAAGAAAGTGTAGTGTCAACAAGCACCAGTCAACATCGAGGTGTACAGGAAAAGCTGTGAACCACATTCGAACGTTGCACTTCTATCTGAAGTTTGTGCTGGTGATGTCATTCATAAGAACGGTGAAAGCTCCACGAACAAACCATCTAGTTCAGAGAACAAAACCCCATCAAAAAGAATATGTAGTCTGCAGAAAGATATCTGCGACAAAATTAATTGAAAAGGAGAAAGGTTGACAATCATGAACAACACCACTTGAAAGTGACGTTTCTGACTACATTTCGTAATAGGCTTTGACTGAGAAATTTGCGATTGAGTACACTGCCTTTACTAGTACGTGTACTACTATGACGAATTAGTCAAATGGAGTTCCATTCAGTTCTCAACATCTATACGGTATCATAGTCAAACTAGTTAGTAAAACTAAAGATAACTAGAGTTAACTCATTAAGCCAATTGAACTGTTGCCTAATTTTTTTAAAATAAATTCATAAACAATCCATTTTTAAAATGAACTTTGAGAGGTCTTGATGATCTAGACATACAATAACTTATGGAAACAAAATACTTAGTATCAATTTTATTTGTCAAATAAAGAAGGAACGAATTGAGCGAAGAAATTTCTTTTCAATTAGTTTTTCATCATGGCTCTACACTAATATATATACGTTCTACAATAATAATATAATACTCATCGAGTGGATATGTTACGTAATAATTACATAATGACATTTAAATTAACATTGATTAATTGGAAGAAAGAGGATTATTAATAATCAAAGTGATCAAGAAGTTGCTAAGTTGCGTAATGTAAGAAACAAAGAAGGAACAGAATTTTAACGGATGGTCAATAGGATGGTAGTTACGTAAGAATCAAAAGATGAATGTTGAGAAGTTATTAAGTTCAAAAGCAACAGAAATAAAATTACAAAAGTTTTTAAAAAAGGAAGAAGTATGAAAAATAGTTCTTTTGAAGGAAATCTTAAACTGATGGCCAGGGGGGGGAAAGTGGTTGTACGAATCTCTTTGGAATGCAAAGGTCAGGTTTGTGAACATGGATTGCGATGGCTTCCGCAATGTGCAAGAGGTGCACTCGTAAACCATGTGGCAAATTAGATGGGATATTGTAGATAACCTTAAAAGCTTTATTCAATTCGACTTGATGACCTGTGTCAACCAAGTGAGAGAAAATAGAACTTTTAATCACTTTTACCTGTCCTTTGTTTAACCACGACGGATGATGTTCAGTAATGCGATGACGGACTTGCCGAATTGTACGCCCAATATAACTGGCTCCACAGGAGCAGTTGAAACGGTAGATACACATAGATTTGGCGAATTCAGGCAGTCTGTCTTTGTTGGCTGTTCTTATCTTAGGATAGTTGTAGAAGATTGCATTTAATCTGGCAGCATTAAATGTTTTTTGTACGGCTCTTCTTGATCACTTTGATTATTAATAATCCTCTTTCTTCCAATTAATCAATGTTAATTTAAATGTCATTATGTAATTATTACGTAACATATCCACTCGATGAGTATTATATTATTATTGTAGAACGTATATATATTAGTGTAGAGCCATGATGAAAAACTAATTGAAAAGAAATTTCTTCGCTCAATTCATTCCTTCTTTATTTGACAAATGGCAAAATGGGAATATTCACTATATCAATTTTATTAATCTAAAGTTCAGCTGTTGTTTCCTCTTCTTGACTAGCGTTCTCTGAGTATATAACTTAGTAAGTATGCATTTAATTGAATATATGGCCTATCAGTAGGTGGCAGCCAGCAAAATATCTAGGTCCAGAATTTCTTGTTGACTAGCCCCAGCTTCCTATTGTTAAAATATGTATATACAGTGTTTAGTTAGTCTGTTGACTCTGAACCGTACTTCAAACCACATTTTGACGCAGAGTAAAAAAGGCATCAAAGTAAATAGGAGAAACGCTTACTAGTATATGTTTGACCACCGTAAGTGTCATTTTTCCAGAAATTAGGTGAATTTTTAAAGTCACTTCCACCATCCACACCACAGCATTGAAGCTATAAAAAATTAAAAAAATATTGTGTGTTGATGAAAGGTTAAACAGAATTATTGTATAATTAAACGCATAATGATCTATCTGTTATTTGTAGAACACTAAATATAAATAAATTTATAAACTCTTCGCACTCAATCACTATAAACATTTTAAGAATAAAGATCCATTAAGTTTCTCAAAACTCGTATGTTTGGATCACATCAGGAACCTGTATGATTTAGCATGTAAAATGTTTGATTCAGCCTATTTCATCTGAAGATCAATATACTGATCAAGTATTTTCTTCTAGGTTATACATATAATTTTGAAGACTGTGATGACTTGAAGAGTATAACAGTTGTCAGGCAATAACTAAGTTAAAGATTCGAATCTCACTTCATTTACTTTCTGCTTCACTAGCCAGGTAGAATTCGTAGCCCTGATACAATGTTAGGAATATGGATTTGCTTGTCATTACGTAGTTGAATTTAATTAGGGTAATCAGGGTCTTAGATGTGACATGTAGTCAAGGGTGCGGTTCATGTCCAAGATCGCTAAGTAAGGACCTTTCTACATCAATAAAACTTAGTCGTTAAATAATTAAAGAAAAAAACCCAGATTCATTGATATTAAAATAATAATTTGCTTTTATTTTGGACAATAACTAGGGAGTAGTAATCAATAAATCATATTCTTCTCTGTTCAAGACTCGTTTAAGACCTCAAATCTATATTGGTTTTGATGCCTAAATGTAGACACACACATTACTCAGAAAAAGAAAACATGAAGTACAAGTGCTTACTGGAGGTGAGATTAGGCCAACCACTAGACTGTCCAGTGTATTTGCTTCCATTGATTGATAATTCTTTACACTCGTCTCGAACATTTCAACTGCTTTGTTGCCAATCTAGATGTTAAAAAGTGTTAAAATAACAGTTAAATTTTGTGGAATAACTTTGCCCATATTTGTTTCGTTGAATATTCAGTTTGGTTTCATATTACATCAGATAAACAAACCTGTGATTTTATGAATGTTTTAAATACCTATGATGTTTGCATAGGTTTTATGCTTCTTTGACTCTAGTTGTTTTAGCCCCCAACTATGTCATGGTTTCTCCTTCCCAGTTTTCCCCCAACTCCTTTTCACTCTTTTGATGTATGCCTATAATTCCTGGGACCATATGTGTTTTGTTTTATCTTTCTTTTCCTTTTCCGTTGAGAATTCCAAGTTAGCAATCGCATTGTGATGTATTTTGATGATTTCCACAATGTGTGTCTTGTTCACCTCCAGCATCTCCTCTTAATTTCCTATTCAGTTAGAAGCTGTTTTTTTCTGTTTCAGTAGGTTATTGCTAATGGTATCTAGCCAACGGATCAAACAATTATTTATAAATACCTGTGAATATTTGATGGTGGTTCAAATCAAAACACTTTCAACCTGAACAATCATTAATATATTGGAAGGAGGTAACTTGTTAGTTAAATAATCTACATTTCATGTAGTACGTGGCAGGTTCGAACCCCCACTTCATCTACCTCGGCAATAGGCAGCTAATCATTAACACTAACCCATTTATAAACAGAGTGGTTCAAACTTAAGAGACATAAGCCTGAATCTGGTAAGTGAGTTAACCCAAAATTATCAGATTATTATTCTCATCCACTTCAATGTCTTTCTTTTTCTCTGTTCTTTAGTAGTAGAACTACCTTGAATTATTGAATCTATAATATTTTATGATACGGTTTGTGATGTATAAATAATCATAGAAGTAGTTTTCCGAGAGATTTATATCGGTTTATGTACCACTGGACATTTATTTCCTTCTATTTGAAAAGTTTCTTTCTTCCAGTGTGAACCTATGTCTTTCGAATAAATGAAAATGTGTAATCAATCTACTAATCATAACATTTAATGATTCAGTTTAGAAAATTTGTAGAACTTACCTCATCTTTACGAGAGAAGTACACACTGAATGTAACCAGAAAAGCAAGTGCCAAAGCTCCTACTAGAATTGCGTACTAAATGGTAATGAATATAAAACAGACAGTTAATCGTCATATAGATAACGTGAATGGTAATTATAGAACAAAAGAAATAAAACACGGGGTATTACTTATATGAAACATTCAGTAGTTTGTGGCAAGTAACTAATATTTTATTACTATTTGAACTGATTAATATTCTGTCATTAAGTAATGTAGTGCATTGCAGATCCTAAAACTATTTCAATATATTAGTGCCTCTGGTTATTGTGTACAATTATTTACGAATGCCTAACCGTTACCTGTACATATCAAGTCAAAACTTACAAGGCATTTAAAAACATAAGACCGTAATTATTATTATTACTATTATCCACTTTTTTTCATAATCAGTTTTGGGGATTTGTGGAGATCGTAGTATTTTCAAAGTTGAATTCACTAATCAATCTAAACTAGACGATGGTTGGAAACCTAGAAGCACTGGACGGGACTCCTCAGAAGTGCTCATCCACGATCCCGCACGCACGACTTGAACACGAGATCTTCGGTTTCGCGCGCTAACACCACCTCTAGACCGCTGTGCCGGGATGTGTACTGTTGAGGACTCACGTACTAGAACGAGGCGGCCATACAGTGCTTCTAGATTTTCAATAGTGGTCTAACTTAGATTGCTTCGTGAACTCACCTTTTTTATAAGTCAATGTTTTTAAAGTTTCCGAGTTCAGCTATTCTCGTTTCTAGTCATATAGAAGTTCGAGGGGTCTGTTCAGTGAGTATTCTATCACAAAGAAAGTGGGATATATATACAATTTTGAGGTTACCAGTCAGAAAATTAGTAGTTCATAAATTCAGTCATAAGTTCAAACCTTAATCCACGGACCTTTATTCTTGCAACAGTACAGTACGTTAGGTAGGAATCGAAACCAAGAGTTTGTAGTAAATATACACAATACTTGCTTGTATTTCAATAATCAGTGAATTGATTCATAATTTTTTATTTACCTAAAACATAACCGGGTTAATGAAAATACTTTTTAGCCTAGCTTTCCCTTATTTTCTACCACTATCAAGAGCCGAAAAGAAATTCTCATGTTGCTTTTTTCTTAAACAGGAATATATGAGTGTAAATTTAACCAATTACGTGTTCTTTCACTCTATGAACTAAATATTTATTGACGAGTATCGTTCCATCTGATATTAAGGGATGACAGTATTTTATCAACTAAGGTTTTAGTATTGCAGTCAAACTAGTAGAATTGGCTTGATAATGTGACGAATATAGATCTGGAGAGTTAAGGTGTAACTGATTTTAAAGAATCTGAAAAGCAAGCGAATAGATCCCATGGAGTTCTAACACAGTTAAATTTGACCTAATATATATTTCCATATATTTATAATACAGTCGAATATATCGATAAAAAGTACGTTTGGACAATTTTGTTAAGAAGCAATCAAGTATTTGATTTTCCTCAGCTATCACTTCTGTGAATTTTATCATTTTTTAAATTATATATTTGGCTAGAATAATCAATCTACTCCAAGTATAGAAGTCCCATGTTTCCTCAAGTAATGTGGAAATGCGTGATTAGATGCGTGGGATAAACTCCGCTCTCGTCCACAAATCTGACCTTGCACCTGGCAACCAACCAAAATGAACCGAGAATTATTACTTACATCATCGTGATCCATAATGGAGGGTGTGTTTCGTTCTCTATCGTCTTTGCTGGATTACATGAAAAATATAGAGTTTTCTACAACAAAAATACCACTTTACTATGCTACGGACATGTCAAGTGTAACGCAGTTTATCATGATGGAAGAAAAATTACAACATACCAAAAGTCACACCTCTAATTGACTATATAGTAGAAATTATTCAAAAATATCTAATATTGAGTGACTAAATAAACGAAAACCTAACTGTAATCACTAACTACGATACACTTGAATGATTTGATAATGTAGAGTTTATCCCCAACCCTTTGAACTAATGAGACAATTTACTCTAAGTTCGTTTTTAGTGGTTAGTAAACTAGCTTGTTTCTCATTGGTAAGACAACTACATACTTATAACTTACTTACTTACTTACTTACTTACTTACACCTGTTACCACTTAAGAAGGAGTATAGGCCATTAACCATCATTTTTCACATATACTGACTACTCATGATAAATTGTAGAAAAAATCTGGATTATATCCTAACCATATACCCCTTAAAGAGGAAGAATGTATTTGTAAAATCTCAGCGAATAAATTTTGAAGTGAATTCAACGTTTCGCCTGACAATCTGGTCCAAGCTTTTTTCAAGGAATTATCTTTAATGTCTCATATTAACTCGGTGCTCAAATACTGTGAAACTATTCGATTAAATTTAGACGAAAGTTCTTATTTATTACCTACACCCCCTTGTTTCTTTTTTTAGGTATCACAAGGTATATATATTTTTCTCATTCAGTCAATCAACTCAGTCAAATAATAATTGTAACCATATGAAAAGTCTATATTAAATTAGTCATCATAATGATCAACTATAGTCAAACTACTAAATATAGAATCAAAAGAACAATGTGATTCTTTTTTTGTAACGGATATAAATTGGAAAACTAAATATGAGAAACCAAATACCCATTAACATTCATAAACTTTATTTAAGTAGCGAGGGGGGGGACTTATCATTTTTATTCATCATTAAATGATCAATTAAAGTAAAAAAAATTTCATTTTTAATGTAATGAAACTTATTATTATTTTTACTTACTATATAAAGTAGTATCTTCATATTGCAACAGGCTCCACAATAACCAAATATTGAGATACCTGTACAAACAGCACCTAGTATAAAGACTGCTAAACCAACTGGAGCTGGAAATAATAAAGATCACAATAAAAATACAAAAACAATTAGATATTATAAATATATTAATAGATTGGTAATATCCCAACGAATAGAAAAATTAGTCAGATTACTGAAGCTTAGGGTAAATACCACTAAGTAGTCTAACGCGAAGCCAGGTGAATGCTTCATTATATATTTTTGGGTCATGATAATGATCGTTCCACAGGTTCACCTACGGAAACCTTGTTACAACTTTTATTTCCTTTAAATATTCAAATTACGTCATCTTCTCAGCATCAGTCGAACGGCAAAGCCATTACAACGACACCAATCTAACGATTTCACTAAACTATTCAATTGGTAGTAACGATGGGCGGTGTGTATAAAGGGTATTATGTTTATGATTTAACTTAAATTATTCATTCTTATGTGATATAAATCACACTCAAACTATTGATCGTAAATAACCTAAATTCTGGAAAGAAAGATGAGCTGGTACTCACTTTCTAAGAAATCAAATAAATTGTATGTACAGGGACAAAAAAAACACAATGTTTTCACCTTAAATATTGAAAGTCGAAGAAATGAAAAGATCATATGAAACTGAAGTATTGAAATGAAATCATAGAGTGAATGGTGATGAGGTTGGACAACATGAAATTGATTTAATCATTAATCTATAATGATTTTGAATACATGTTCCACACATACTCAAGTTGGCATTTAATCTATTCATGTTCCAAAGACTGAATATGGAGTATACTAATAAATTAGTTTGATCAATTGAGTTTCACAGATAGTCAGAGTGAGGAATCAGTATACCTTATGTTTACAAGTTCAAATAACATTCAGTATTGAGTTGAAACAATAATTGAATATTGAATCAGTCTGATGTTAGCATTTACTCGTTATAATGTAGGTTATATTATCTACCTAAATTAATAAGATTTGAAAATCCTTTATTTTGTTTAAAGTTTGATTTCAATGAAAAAATTCTATGAATGATACATTTAAGTGAGAGACACTTTACTGATCCTACATCTACTGTAACAGACGTGGATATAACCACTCTATATTCACCAAATAAATTTCATTAATACGCTAACATAGACAACTTGTAAGTTATTTGAATTTTAGTCGTTGAGATCATGAGCCAATTGATGCTAGACCACCATAGAAAACGTCGAAGTGCTGCATGGCCAATTCGATCTCGCCTTGCGAGATTCAAACCCAGGAACTATAAGTCCCGCGCGCAAGAGCTTAACCACTAAACCACTGAGCTGGCCGGCATTCAGTGGTGTTAATGTTTAACTTCAACTAATACACGAAATTCAGTGACATATCCACCATTGTCTCCAGTGAGTTGCTATCTCACAACAGACCCGGTTGAACTCCACTGATCACTGGTTCTCACTACAACTCTAAGAAATATCTCTTGAAGCCAATTACTAGTGAGCATATGTTCATTAACATCAGAAGGGGTTTTTGTGGATATTAACAGTTATTTACATATGATCTTCCAGAAATCTGATATACAATCAAATAAATAAGTTTACATAGTGTATGTACTTTGATTTCAAAATTTAATAAACCTATTCTTAACATGAGCACATCCTGAAACACATGTAAAAATGTTATAATTGTCCATGTTTTACATTGATTATGCAGAGATGTAATAGAGCTATACCAATATCAAACTTGTTAATATATTAATCCATTGTTATGATTTGAGAATAGCTTATTTGACAGACTGAAATTAGTTGCAGAATCATTGAGAATAAGGGAGCACAGGATTGATATTTGATTCAAGTACTGGATTTCTCAGGGAAGTAATTCGACGACTCAGACAGAAGATAAACTCATGCCATTTTTAATCTCCCAGTAAACCTATTAACTTTGAACAGCTGAGTTGACGTTCATTATTTCGCAATCACAACTTCAATTATTTCACTGTATTGTATAATTATCATCTATCTTCATCTGTGGTACTGGGGTGTGGGTTACTTATATCCATATAAGTAATATATAACGGTGGTCAGGCATAGAATGTATTTCAACAGAAGATCGATAAGGAAAGAACGGGAACGGAACGCAATTGGTATGAAAATGCATGAACAATGAAATCTGAGACAATGGACTAATATTTGCAAACGGAACGGTCACGTTTGAGACGATGGATTAATATTTCGCAAATTAACTACTTACTACATGATTCTCAAATTTTAGTGAGATGCTCTGTATTTTCGCATGTCAAATACATCCCCAGTCGTGTTCTTGTTCACTACAGTACGTATCTCACTCCATACCATTAATTTCTTAAAAATAAAACTTTAGGAACTTATTCTCAACTCATCTGATTATTATCATGATGGAAAATTTAGTCAGGACCAACCGATCAATTTCAAAGACAATTTACATCAACAAAACGTTCTAAGAACGTTTGCTAATGTAGCCAGAAATGATTGTTCCCAACGTAGATAATTTAGAACAAAATTTGTTCATATAAGAGCTTTTGTTTCATTTTGTTCTTTCATTATGGTGAGATAGTAGATATCAAACTAAAATTAACTCATTAAAATCATCTATCATCTCTCTAATCGAAAAAAATGTCTTAAAACAGATCGATTATGGGTAGCAATGGAATCTAAGACGAGCTTTTCTTTTAACTCGGGACTCGTCAAGTGATCCCAATTGCATCTCAGTGTTGATATTCGCTCCGGGACTCGAACTCAGCGTTGAGTGCGTGAGCTCAGTGAATAAGAAGTTAGGCTTTTGAGATCAAGTTGAAATGGCTACGTCGATATAGTTGGTACAGGATGCATATATATTTCAACCAAAACTGGTCAAAATTAGTCAAAATATCAACAACGGAATATTTCAAACTCATCCTAATAATGATATAAATGTCTTAAAAAGATAATCTTGTCAGTCATTACAAATTCTTCTTCTTATATGGAAAATATCAAACCCATCTTTATTAATTTCTAAACTTCAAATAACAGTATTCTATCATTAACCATTTGATATACGCCCTCTGTATAAGTTATTTGACTAGAAATGTTCAGTCATATAGAGAATGGTTATAAATGAAACCGAAAATAAACATTATCTGTTATTTGCTCACTGACCGTTAAGTTGTAATGTGCTTCTTGTGGAGACTGAATAATTTAAGTTCAAGATCTAATGTATACTTTTGCTATAGAATATCTGAGAGTAGCAAGTTACAATGAAACAGATATCCAGTATTTCATTTGAGTTTTCACTAATTCTCCAGAAGATATCAGCTCATAATGAAAACTGATCTCAAAAACTGAATTTATGATAAAGTTGAGTTATGAAAAACAGATGGACATGCACCTATATAAACAATACCATCTGTCCAATTCCTTGTGTTCATTTCTGGTTACTTTCCTTAAACGATTTTTAACATCTCTTTATCCAGTGGCTATTTTTCTAGTTGAATTTTTAAATATAACAAGGTGATATTCTTATTATAGAAGGTTTAGAAAAACTGATTCGATTTATGGTTTTTACTGTATATTAACATTGGTTTTAAGGTCAAACTCTCGTCACAGAGCTTGAGGGTCCCAACTTCATCCCCTAGCAGGGTTGTCGATGATCATTGCTAAATAACCTCATATTATGATAAAACACACATCCAGGATATCCCGGTTTTAAATAGTTCTGTAATCTATAAGGTGAAATTAATCATTCAGTGATGATATAGAGGCCTATTTATGCAGCTTTCTTATTATGCTCTCTTTGAGGTAATCACATATTTAGTACGCTTTGCGTGTATAGATTTGTTTGTCAGTGAATATGAATGAAACATTTAGTTGAGATGCCTATTCATAACTCAATTTAACCAGCTTACCAGTGAATTCTGACAGTATATGGATAGAATTGAAGGAAAATTATAAAAAAACCTTAAGCAATTCGATATCATTAATAGCCATAAGTGCATTTCACGAATCAAGATCCTTTACATAACATGAGAATAAAAGTACTTCTAAGTCACTGCGTTTGATTCCAATAGGTCATATCTTTAACTTAAATCCACTTGTTGATATAGTGTAATTCTAAGTCGATAATATTCACCTTACGTGAAAGCTTATACATTTATACTCAACAATTTTAGAGATTATAGCAACTCTCTTACAATCAATTTCGATTATGGTTAATCTTGGTTAAGACCTTTTATAAACTTAACAGATAATGTTATTTCAACAGTAAAATTCACATATTTCTTTGTAACATATTATGATCACTATCTTGTCTGTATAAACATGTACGCTTGATCATATGTAACAGCCCGCGGACATATGTCTTTCTAGCTTAAATATTGGTAGTTTAAATATCGCTCAATAAATCATTCTCTTTGCCATGTACATATGTACTCGGATCTTATTATGAGTCTTTGCCTTGCCTAGATGCGTCCTTATTCGATTTGACCATAAATTCACCTCTGCATTCGCTCGCACACACATATATCTACCTCTCTGCTCAAAATTCGCTAGATTCACTTATAACTTTGTTATTCGTACTATCCTTTAATAAACTGCAGTCGCTACTTCTTATTGCCCTCTAATTTCAAATACCATTGGGATTTATATAATAAGATTTACAAAGGTGATTGATTAACGAAACTAAGTTACTACTGTGGTGTGTGCTCCTTATATTGACATAAGTAGTATATGATGTTAGTCGTGAACAGAAGGTCTGGCATCAGAGAGACAAAAGGATCGGACAGTAAAGAATGGAAACAGGATCCAGTTAGTATGAAAATGCAAGAACAATGAAGTCTGAGTCATTTTGAGACAATCGATGGACATTTTGCAAATTAAGCATTTATTTTATGATTGTTAGATTTTATTAACAAGTCGTGTAATTTGTGTTAAATACATTCGATTGTTCCCACCCATGTTCTGTTCACCACACTACAAGATGTCTATCAAGTTGAGACCAATTCATGGAAATTTAAGTCCTATATGTCAATCAATAAACAGTCAGGATTAAGTTCCGTTTATCGATTTTTTTTAGACAAAAAATCGTTCACAACGCTTAGATTGATTTTTAGGGAAAAAAATTGACAAAAAATGTATGATCATATATACACTGGATATTTTACTGAGAAATAAAGGTGAACATTCTAGAAACTCGACTATGAAAGTGTGACATACATTTCATTTTGAATGATTTTATCGAGTTAAATCGGATTTTAATTTTGATATGGTGTACACTATTGATTCAGTTGATTTTCATAGGTCTCTAAGTCAAATATAATATTTTCACCTAAGCCCATTCAATATAAGATTGAAATAAGTAAAGACCATACTGTTTTTCATTTGATGATTACAGAGTTCAAATATGTAAGGAGTGAATCAGTGATTACTAATGATAATGAATGTTTATGACTATATTTCATATTTGAAATTGTAAAATAATGTTCAGGAAGATTAATGGATGCTACAAGACCTAAAAGTTCTTGGTTTGAACCTTAGTATAGCCATGACTAGATTGTGCTGAAGCATTTCATATTATGATGAAATCGTTATCCAACTCATCCTAGTTTCCAACAATGCCCTAAATAAGGTCAGTTTTTGACGAATAATATCTACAGATGATTATAGTCTAAAGTGATATTAGAAATTGGGTTTGAGATATGATCCCTGTTCGTTCTACCCTGGACAAGGCAGATGTTATCTATTATTGACCTTGTAAACTCGTAATCAGCAACATTAAGTGAATACAGTTGCTATCCTTGCATCTTACAACAAATGAATCAGTTAACTAGCGGTGACTGTAGTCGTACCAACTGTATTGTTATACTTTTGTAACCAATTAACTAAATAGTTCAGAGTACAATAGGTCGTACAACCCGAGTAGCTAACATCACTTCCACAACGAAATAAAATATTGTGCTCCTAAATGTTTGCGTGCATGGTTTTAAAAATTGTACATGCTTTGCTGTATTTCTTTGCTCGTTGAATTTAGTCAACTGACATACTGTTCATGGAGAATCCATGTATCGGAAAAGTACAAATTATTACCCTTAACTTGATCACAAAATCACCAAGCGTATAGATGAGTTATTCAAGCAGTACAAATATGAACAGCAGATCATATCATGAAAACTTAATATTTTTCAAAAATATTTTAAGGTCTCAATTCGATTACCATTCACACGTAAATCATTTTCTAATAATCTTCTAGAGTTACTTAAATTATTCCCCCATCTTCAGTATATTCGACTATGGCTACTCTGAATGAATAAAAACACATCAAGTTAACTTTATAAACTGTTGACACAATAAACAAAATAATACGCGAAAATTTGTCACCAATATAACATGCTACTTACAAGTAGACGTCAGTATTCTTGTAACCAGTTCATTAATTTGTCCACCATCACTTCCTTTAATATATTGATGAATTAGATTGGTTACAAAATTATTCAATAGAGATTGTATAACACTTTGACCCCAAACCATCAAGGCTCCAAGTATGAGCAATGCCAGCCCTACAATCTTTATTTCAAAAGATTGATGAGTACAGTTGATTAATATTTTGCATGCAAAAATGACACAATCTTGTTTCAATATTAAACATTATAGTAACATATCATTATTTTATTTCATATTAACTCCATCTTGAAGTTGAACTGTAATACGAAACTCTATTTACTTGTTACTATTTAACTCAATAGAACACAATGTTAAAAGTAAGCGAATCCTTTCATTGAAATGACTAAAACAATCTTTTTTAAAAATATAAGTAATTTAAATTCATCTTATGTTGTTTGTTTGCATCAGGCTCTTATTGGCATATGTGCATCTCCTATGGATTGTCTTGATATTACACAAGCATTATAAGCAAAAATGGATGGTGGCTAGACGTGGAATCCAGGATGCGTGTGGATAACGCGATGGCATTTGAAGCGAACGGTACTGGGTTGGAGTCTAGAAGTGAACATCAACTCTGGGATGCAGATACATTCAACTGAGAAGTCTCAAATAGGATGAAACGTGCATCCTGGATTCCACTGATAGCAACATCCATCTTTGCTTATATAGGTAATTTTTTGAGGATTAAATAAAAACAAATCTTCCCAACACTTTATATTTAGATACTTACCAAAATATTTACAATGTTTATGAACAGTAATATGCTATTTCTATCCCTTATTCAAGATACTTCTGTTGTATACTGAACTTAATAACATATTTGTATATGAATAAAACTAAAGTTTCCATGAATCGGTCTGACTATGGTTTACATATTATACAAAGGACAAGAAGATTATGTTTCATGGAATTTTTCACCAAAAAGAATTCATGAACCATATAATCACTCAGTCATAGAAATTATATAATCTGATACAATTGTATAACAGTTTAATTTGTTATTACTCACACTAACATAATGAGAGAAGAAGTGTTTAACATGAGAAGTTAGAAAGTGGAAATGATAACTTATTTCGAATGATATCTCTCATTACCTCCATTAATAGACTTTGATTGTCCGGTTGTTCATAAGCAAGAATTCTACATTTACATTGACGTGTAACAGATCAATAGCTAATGACTTTATGAGCTGATGCAATGTTTATGGTTTACTGTTTTGTCCTTCTTTCAGCCTACTTTTACACCAGCCAATATCATTTACTACGGCAGAGCATAATGGTTATAAACAAGATCAGCAACAGGGATTTTTAATCTTTAAAAATTCATATTTCTTATTGTAGTAGTAGTCATGATAAATTGTATGAAAATTACTCATTTTTTTTAGAAATAAGTTAGACTTATTTAATGCTTATATAATCGTCTTGTGATAATCGTGAATTGATCGAGCTTATACATTAACATCGTTGGACGTTGGCTCTGTGGTCTGGAGGTTAATAGTTCACGTGTGAGGCTCAAGGTCCTCGATTCGAGTCCCATGGATGGGGTTATGAACGTACATTGTTGTAGAGTTTCATACTACGACGAAATGGTCGTCTAGTGTTTACAAGTTTTCAATGATGATCTAACTTAGATCAGTCCATCATTTCAATGAAAGCATAAAACTATATAGATTCTACTTCATGAAACTTATTATTTAGTATACAGACATGTAAATACAATAACAAAACAAGAAAATTATTCTAAACAATAAACAAATTGTAAATGTTTATCACAAATGTTACAGTTTTCTATAAACCCTGATTAGACATTGATCAACTATTTCATTGAATAATTAACAATAAAATCATTGTATAAATATGATTGAAAAAGTTAATTTAAGGTCAACAATAATCATTTGATGAATAGAATAACAATCATTTACATTAGGAATTAAACAAAATGTGTACACTATTATCAACTTTATTATTGAAATGTTCCAGAACATCAATGTGACATTAGACTAATTAATACTTACAATTGATTGATTATTGGGTGGTGATCAATGTCATGTATGTCAGGTCTTTCTTAGTGCAGATTGAATCCTATCGATCAAGTTACAATGTGGACACCAGTCTAGGTGACTCGACATTGTATGCACTATTTTGAGATAAGATGGTGGTTGGAGGTAGTCAACAAGAAACCCTGGACCTAGGTTTCATGCTACTTGGCACTCGTCAGCAAGGTGTACCTTTGATCTCCAAGGGAATGATGCTTCCTGACGAATTCGATCCCGTGTCACCCAGCTTCACGGTCATATACAATAATACACAGACATACATGACATTCATCACCACCCAATCAATTGTAAACACATCTCAGTCCTACAAAAGGTCAGTCGTGGCCCGGATAGCTCAGTAGTAACGTCTCTGATTGTGAAGCTGGGTGACACGGGATTGAATTCATCCGGGAGCATCAGTTCCTTTAAGATTACAGGCACGCCATGCTGACGAGTGCCAAGTGGCACAAAACCTAGGTCCAGGGTTTACTGTTGACTACCTCCAACCACCATCTTAATTAATACTTGCCAACTTCATTGTAGTTATAGAGTTATTTCTATTGTTAAATAGTTGGTTTCCTTTCCAACTTAGTGTTACTGATTTTTTAAAATGTTATTTTACTCAAAAAGAAAGTTTCTGTTGTGAAATAATCGCATCAGTTGAATAGTTACTGAAAACTGTTTCACTAATGTTTTGGATCAATCATTCATAAATTATGTGATTTACAGTATGAGTTAGTACCGCTGAGTTGTTTGTTCAGTGACTGACTTCCTGATACAGTTTCATGTACTAGCCTGTGAACTGCATTATTTATGTAAGAAATAATGATACTACTACTAATTGATTGTTTAAATCGTGTTAGGTAAGGCTTAATTATAATATGAGATTTAATGAATGATAGCGAAGTGCTTTGATCACCAAGCTATCGCTCTCGTTTGTTTTTTCACGCTAGTCAACATCATAAGGACTACTTTTTAATGTTAGATAGATGTAGATAGTCTGCCGTTTATTGAATACATAGGTAATGTCATTCCATAATTTAAAAAAAAAACTATTTGTCGTAATGATAATACCTCCACTCGTTACCCTTTTGATCACTCTCTTTCAATTGGAACTATTTACAAATAAACAGGTTTATATTGTTCAATACCAGTTCGCTCTATTTTTGTACTGTGATATAACAATTCAAGATATATCTGAAAACAATAAATATTTGGCTAAACAACTGTTTTTAACAACATCAACCATCCTTTTTTACAATTATAAATACACAAATATTACGTAACAATAGCCAAAATAAGGCATATAACAATAAGTGAACTAGACAATGTTATATTGTCAAAATAGTGAACTTTTGAGTATTTCTTCTGAGAATTACAATTCATAGTTCTTTGTAGCACTTTGACTTGTTATTGAATGAAATGTACGAGAGAGAGCATATAATATATGAAGCTTACCAAGCTGACAGTGTTCATAGCAATCAAAACAATTCGACATGGTAGATTGCACAACATTTTTCTCTTTGTATAAAAATTAATTAATTACCTATAAAGAATAACATAAAAGTGATTAATGGGAAGAAACGATTGAGTCATTTTTGGAGAGTATTAACAAATCAAAATGAAATATTTTCAGTTAAAGCACCGGACATTCACTTTTCGCCCTCTCAATTTCATATACAGCACCCGCTCCGCAAGAAGGCAATAAGACTCCCATGGTAGTGGCTGCACACGCGTGACCGTGAGAGAGCATTTGGAGAGGGAGAGCTGACTCTCCCCACTGTCAGCCGTACTAGAGCATTTGGGGGTAATAAAGATGTACAGTGAATTGAAGAAGTTCTAGTTATTCACAATATAAACTATACATGAAAACAGTTGTTTGGAAACTTTTCTTTAACATGACCTTAGCAACTAGGATTGAATGAAGAAATTTAAATATAAAGAGAAATAAGGCCTAAGTGAATTAAACCTTTTACCTGACCTGTAGATTTTAAAATCAATAACCATTTTTACTGAACTCATAACATAGTTTATCTTTTCTTAAAGATTCTCTGAGAGAACTTTACATTTTCATTCATTGATCATACACAAATATACACCTTCTTTATTTGACCTTAATTTCTTACAGTCTTGGTAAAAGGTTATAAGCAAACTCACAATCAATCAGACTCATAATACTTAAAATCGAATTATTAAGTTGATAAATGAGAAAACGAGAACAGTCATAGTGAAAATTTCTTTGAATAATTCAATTTTGAACAGTTTCTTACAAATTTAAGTGTTTAAAAGACATACAGACCGATTGTTACAAAAAAAAAATTAGCCAGTATAGAGCTATTCATTATCATTGTTGCTTAGGTTATCAGATAGTTAGTTGGTTCAGCCCAAAGGTAACAATGTGTACTTTATAAAAGGTAGAATATAAATACTATATTATTATTATTGTTATTATTACCATTATCAAACCATCCCATCGGTAATATATTTTTCTCTCCCCCTCCCTCTCTTCCTATCACTTTTTAATCATATTTTAGAAATAATAATAAATAAATAAACAATAAGAGATACATTAATTCTTATTTTAACTTCCCTTTTCATGTATGTTAATTGTTGCCTTTGTTTGTATATGTATGTGAATGAGTTAAGTGTATAACTGTGTTACATTATGAATTTTAATGGGATTAATATTAAAAGCAAACAAAGGTAATGTAAATTCTAGAAATGAGTTTTCTTTTTTTTTGAGTTTTAATAAACAAAACAATTTTTTGCCAACCAATAAAAATCAAACAATCCACCTTAGCAACATAAACCTTACCTACCAATAAAAATACTGTATATATTTATGTGTAGAGAAAGTGTAACTAAGGTTAATTCGTTGTTTTGTTCCATAACAAAAAATGCATATACAGTAACATCTTAAAATATGAACTGCTCTAACCAACTTGGGGAACCATTGACCAATATGTTATTTATCATATGATCAATATTTGTGTTTTATGATTGAGATCATGAACCGATTGATGTTAGACCACCAGTGAAAACATGATAGCATTGGACGGCCGTTTCGTCCTATTGCGAGGCCCCTTAGTAGTGCGCATCCACGAGCCCCCTCAAGGGATTCGAACCCAGGACCCTCAGTCTCGCGTGCGAACTCTCAACCTACTGGACCACTGAACCGGTATCCAATGGTGTTAATGTCTAACATCAACCAATTCACGAAATTGAATCATCATCTTCCATTTTACTTAGGTAGATACCTGTATCTACCCGACACGGATTAGTTCCATTGATCA
This sequence comes from Schistosoma mattheei, assembly GCA_944470405.2. Taxonomy (NCBI): domain Eukaryota; kingdom Metazoa; phylum Platyhelminthes; class Trematoda; order Strigeidida; family Schistosomatidae; genus Schistosoma; species Schistosoma mattheei. Next base: position 7,993,681 of record OX103950.1, read on the forward strand.
CAATTTCGCACTAGAACTCCGATAATTCCCTCACGAAACTGGTCACTAGTGAGCACATGATTTGTATGTTAAGTGTAGTTCAGATCAGAGAACTTTTTAAAATTCACAAGGGAAGATAAGAAAAGCGAATGGGATATGGATGACACTTGGATACAACTACAATTATAATAACCAATATTGTTATTATTCTTATAAGTATTGGTATTATTATTAACAATAGTAGTAATGTTCTCATCCTAATTGTAATTTGAAAAAAAAACCAAGTTCTTTTATTTTGTTCCTCATAAAATAGTCTCGTGATTGTCATTACATTCATTTCTTTCTTGTTTGTACTATTAAAGTATTGTTTCTTTTTCTTTCCTGCTCGCTTTTAATATTCAATGTAAGTTCACCATAAAATGCAATATTGTAATGCATTCCCCCCCCTCATCGTCAAGATTAGTGTGATGAAACAATGAAAGTATAGAACAATTAGTTTGTTAAAATAAAAAAGTTCATAGAATGAACAGTTGAACAATTAATTCACACGTTCATAAGTACATGTATGTCGAGAGAGAGAGAGAGAGAGATAGAAAGTGAAAGGAAGATAGAGACTTGAATGGTGAAGGAATTGCATTAATGTAGCCTTTGCTTACAAATATTTAATACGAAGTCCTACTTTTAGCATAAACATCAACATAAAGATGTAGGTATATACAACTGACGAGGTACTAATAGAACAAAACATGTATTTTGGATTCCACTACTAGTCAAATCTATCCATTCCATAGAAATTGTAATCGTCTTTGTCACTAATCATCTACACATTGTTAGTTGAAATACCTTTGATTGACTGATAAAGTTCTTTTTTTTAAACAAAGTCAATCCTCAAGATGACGTCTAATTGCCTTCATGTTAACTATGAAATTAATGAAAAATAATGAATACTAAAACAAAGTATCTACTATTTCTTAAAATATTCTAAATATGACTATTATTAAATGGGCATAGGAAATTTGTGGAGGGATATCAAGGAACGATCTTAGTTAGATGACCACTGAAAAGTAAGAACCACTGGACTCCTCATCAATGGTCTAAGGATAAGAGCTTTGTCATGAGACTTGAAGGTCATGGGTTCAATCGCCTATGGTAGAGTGGCTTATGTTCACCACTGAAGAATTTCACAGAGCACCAAAATAAACACCCACTTCTTCCTGGTTTCCAATAGTGGTCCTTTTAAGATCAGTCCGCGGTGTTAACCATGTTATTGAATTCTAAGAGATTCAATTTAAAAAAGAATATAATCTGTCCTCGCAATGCTTCATCGGAGTCTTAAGAAGTAAAAAAGAATTGATACAACATTTTTGTTCATCGTACACATAAATATCGTAAACTGATATATAACTGTATTTATTCAGTAAGAAACACTAATCTATTAATTTATGAAGATACCACCGTGTAGATAATTTTTAAACATGATTCGGTAATTCAACGAATTTCACTGGAATAAGCTATAAACTTAAGTTACTGTAACTCAGCGGTATATTTAGATTTATCAATATCTAGTTTTGTTTAGTGGATTAACTTGTTTTCACGATTATGTCATTACTAGTCGTTATCAACCATTGCTCACATTAGATATAAATACATCTAGTGTGATTTCGAAGTCATTGGGTAATGTCATCTCACATTCTCTTTTCTTCTAGATATAACTGGAGATTAAATATAGACCCATTAATACCTAGAAGTCATCCTATTAACTAGCGACGTGTCACTCCATAGAGAGTACGTGAAGTGAAGCAGTCGACTAGTAGAGATTCATCATCATTTTAATACTAAAGTAGAATATATGGATTATGAAAATTTAATTGTATTGGATTATCTATTAATTAATTTTTATAGAATACTTAATTGTATAATAGTGGCCAACAGAAACAACCTATGAAGCAATTAATGGCAAGACTATAATTTATGGATGAATCAATCAGATTTACAATAATAAGTCGTAGACTTTTGCTCAAAATTCATTCACCCATTTAGCTAGAATATCGGAATTATAGCTGATGTCAATTCGTGATGAAAACCCTAAATCTAATTCCTAACCATCAACTATAAATTATAATCCTTATTCCTCAAACTGCTCTATAACCCTCATTTAGCTCTAGTAAGTAGGTAGACACTATCAAGGTGACTTTATTGTCGCTCAAAGATCGTTCATAAATTATATTCTTAGCTAATTAATAGTGCAAGAATAAAGAATTGAGCAGAATAACATAAATTCATTTTATTTCGTCAGGTTCTCATCAGCTGTTTACAATCTAGAATATTTAAACTCAAATCTTCTCTGATATATTATATTCATTTCCAACACTCATTATATTGTGTTCACTCGCACTACTTCATGATGATGTTACATAACCATTTTTAATTTGTAAACAGCTAATGAGAACTTAACGAAATAAAATGAATTTATGTTATTCTGTTTAATTCTTTATTCTTTCTCCAATAAACATAATAAAAGAACTAAATATATTTCACTGGTTGAAATCATGAGTCAATTGAAGGTAGACCACTATGGAAAACCTGGGGGAACTGTACGGCCGTTTCGTTCTAATATGGAACTCCTCAGCAGTGTGCATCCACGATCCCACCTTCCGCGAGATTCGAACACAGCACCTATCAGTCTCGCGCTAGGCGCTTAACCAACTAAACCACTGACTCGGCATCCAGCTGCAATTGACTCATGATTTCAATCAGTGCAATTTCTAAAATCTCCACAAAACCCCTTCTGATAACTAAATACATGACAATTAATGAGTTTTCTTTAGTGTTTATCAAAATCAACATCTACTAAGCTATATGATACATTCATTAGCTTAAATAAAGTTTTTATCCATTGAAATTGTTTACATTTAAGAAAAATAATAATAATAACAAAGAAGCCGACAAGATGATCAAACAGTATTTGATTCTTTAAACATTCAATGATTTGACCATAAATATTATAAACATTGATTGAAGTCATGTTAATGATCGATTACTTTTTCTATGTAAATGAAATCATTCTCACTTTATTAAAAAGTAAACAACTAACGGTCTCTTTTTATCTTATTATTTTATTCTAAACAATATCATTGATAATTTAACATCAAAGTAATTTGATCTATTCACCATGAATGTTTATGACAAGTAATGCTAACTGATTCATTAACTGAAAATAAGAAAACAAACCAGAAATAATAAAAAGAAAACAAACAAACGAAAAGATGCGAGAAGAAAAACACCTCATGAATAAACATGATTTCCAAGTGATAAAAACAGAAAACTCTTGATTGTGATCATGAATCACAATCGATGTTGGACCACCATTGAAAACTATGTACTGAGAATAGAAGATTTGTAAGATGCTATCATATAACTGCAATATGGTATTTCAAAACATTGTCCATTATAATCTTCCTAGTTTATTGTAGAGTTTATCTATATATACTGCATATAGCTTAAGCCATTGATTCAAATCATTGTTAACCAATTGTAAACATTCTGAATTAATTTTGTAAACTTATCTTACTACTGTTGACGGCAGTACGACCGGAAAGTTTACTTTACGTTTTTTTAAATACTAAAGTAAAATGATTTACAAATAACCTTTCACTATTTTGCCATATGGAACTAGTCATCTATTTGATGTTGATCGGCTATATGAGCAACTTAAATCAAACTTTTCATTCGTACTTTACTACTACTAGTATCGGAATTTTAAACAAAGTATTTAGACTTGACCATTAGTTACTATTATTATTATTATTATTATTATTATTATTATCATCACGATTGTAGGTTGTAACCCATGGTATTCAAACATATTGAGAGCGAAACAATCATAGCTAATGGGATCCAATAATTTTGTGCCATATTCCAAATTGATTGACGTTGGAAATATGTATCAATGGATTTCAATACAGTGGTCTGGTGGTTATATATATATATCCCTCGCCTGATTGCAAATCTACACTTTTGAGAAGTCTTATACTAGAACAAAACAACTGTCCAGTACTTCCTGATTTTCACTAGTATATTAACTAAGGTTAACCTATCATAAATACTGCCTACATATAATTTAATATGTCAATACTACTTAAGAAATTGACTTCTTTATTAAATAAAAAAATTTCAATGATATAATGACTTATTCACTATTAAATTCCGTTCCTAATTACTATTTATTAGTTGGACTGATAATCCTAAATTTATAACTACTAAGAACTAATTGACCATTGATTATGAAAAGTCAGCAAAATGTCAATAATTTTTACGTGTTTAAATAGTTCTTTCCTACATCAAGGAAAAGTTACTTCATCAACTTCATTGATTATGAGAAGGCATTTGACAGTGTGGATAGGAGAACATTATGGAAACTCCTTTGACACTATGGAGTTCCTGAGAAGATTGTTAATATTATCCGGAACTCATACGAAGGACTACAGTGCAAAGTCTTGCATGCAGGACAGCTGATAGATGCATTCCAAGTAAGAACCGGAGTCAGACAAGGCTGTTTACTCTCCCTCTTCCTCTTTCTTCTTGTGGTAGACTGGATTATGAAGACCTCGATATCTGAGGGAAAGCACGGAATACAATGAACAGCTCAGAACCAATTAGACAATTTGGACTTCGCAGATGACCTAGCCCTCTTATTCAATGCACACGAACAGCTGAGGAGGAAATTAGGAAAGGACGATAGAAATGTATAGAGCACATCAAAGAAACCATGAAGCTGTATCACAAGGCAAGGGCTAACCTTGAATTCTGAAGGGAAACGAAAGGTGGAAGTTCGAAGTACATACTACGTCGGGAATTGGAAGCAGACATGAAAAGAACGAATAGCAACTAGAAAGAACTGGAAAGGATTGTTCAGGACAGGGTTGGATAGAGAGAAGTGGTGGGTTGCATATGTCCTTCCATGAGGGGTAACAGGCGTAAGTAAGTAACTCAATGAACAATTAATAAATTACATAGCTATTAGTGAATATTCTCGGCATTTAATATCATGAATACTTCACTTTTTGATGAATTATACAAGTAATTTAAATATTTCAAGCGGAGATGGATGTTGGTTACTAGTGACGCGCATTTCATTTTATCTAAGACCCGTCATCTGTATGACCCTGCATCCAAGACTTGATGTTCATTCAGGCTAATCAGTTCAAAACAGGACGAAACGCACGTGATGGACTCCACTGATAGATACTAACAATCTCTGCTTGATTGACTGACAATATCGAGGCAATCTACACAGGATGCACATATTCCAAAAGAGATCGATTAATTGCAGTCTTAAACATCAGTAGAAAGATTCAAACAACTAATATATGTCCGAAGTAAAATTGATTTCAATTAGCTTAACTGGAATTATATTTATGGGAATATTACAAGACCGTATTTCATGATAAGTTATTGAGAAAAAGTGAACTATCTTACCAACGAAATTTCACATAAAATCACAAATGTATGTTGGTGCTGTACAACATTATACTAGTCTTACGTTTTCTTTTATGGAAATAAATGGTTTTATTACAACAGACATACATATATAATCTGGTGTAACTCAATTACTAATTATCAGTATAGGATTGTGGAGATTGTTGAGTTTAGATTGATATCATTAATGGACCAATGTTAGACCTGGGAACATTGGACGGCCATTTCGTCCTAGTATGGGACCACCTCCACAGTGCGCACCTACGATCTTGAATGTAGGATTCGAGCCCAGGGCGTTCGGTTTTGCGCGTGAAGGCTTAAACTCTAGACCACTGAGCCGGCATCCAATGGTGTTAATGTCTGTTATGAGGCAATTACCCACTGAAGACCCTTGGTGGATGGTCCAGTAATATCGTGGATTGAATGAAGTTAGATATTATTATTATTAATTGACAATGAAAATGTTATGAAGTTCCAGATCTAACTTTTTTTCCATTTGTTATTGTTATGGTAATTTGAAATTGTTTAGTTTATGATAAATCATGAATAGTCAATCAAATCATGCTTTATATTATTCTTTTGTTCTTGTTGACAGAATTGAATTTAGTAGTTTATTGTTTTACAATGTAGTTTTTCTTATTTACTTGTGCAGAACTAATCATTTATACACAAAGTGTTTACATCATTACACTGACTAATTCGCATTACTATTTATAACTCGATAGACAGGATAAAATACTATTGAAAACAATCAAAAGATTTCAACGTATCATATAAGTTGAAGAAGTTTCAACAGTTGGCAAAAAAGGGTTTCGGCCTTGTTTAAGACATTTCAGTAGTGTTGATTTAAGAGTTAACTAAAGATTGAATTCAAAAATATCAAGCTTTATAGCTGGCACTATAAATATTGATAGATCTAAGTTTTAAAATTCAGTCGATTTATGATTTAGTGAGGCCATCATTTACCACTGTATGTAATGGTACAATAATCATTGGGTTCCAACGATTCTTGAAGTCATCCCATGCGGAAAACTATAAGTTCAAATCGAAAAGTGTACACTGATTTCTCATCTTAAAAGGTTTCAGTAAACTTTGTAAATTTGACCGAATTTTGTCATATCTTTTATGCTGTTTTATTCTCTAACATCACAGACTGATTCTGATTAAATAATTATAGAATATTAAGAAACTCTAGACTGCGTTGAGCGTTTATCACTCAGATCACTAAAATGACATTCAATGGTTTACAGTTCTAACCACAGTAAATTCTGTTGTTATAACGAACATATATTTAAGTCGTCTAAAAATCAACCAAGTATGATAGATACTCAGATACAATGTCAAACTGAATGTTATTTATGATAAGACTAAAAAATAATTTCAATAGTTGAGATCATGAGTCAATTGAAGATGGACCACCATAGAAAACCTCGAAGCACTGGATGGCCGTTTCGTTCTATTGTGCGCATCCACGACCCCGACACGCGAGATTCCAACCAGGAACTATAAGTCTTGCGCAAGAGCGCTTAACCACTAAACCGCTGAGCTGACCAGCATTCAACGGTGTTAATGTCTAACTTCAACTAATACACGAAATTGAGCGACACATCCACCATTGTCTTCAATGAGTTACTATCTCATAACAGACCCGGTTGAACTCCACCGGTCACTGGATCTCACTAGAACTCTAGGAAATATCTCTTGAAGCCAGTTACTAGTGAGCATATGTTGATCAATATCAGAATGGGTTTTTGTGGATATTATAGCAATTTCAATAGTTGAGATTACGAGTCAATTGAGAGAAAAAATTATTGACAGAAAGGGGACAAAAACACTAAATAAACAATTTTGAACACATATTCCAAAAAGATTTACTAATTTAGCTACTTTAAACTATCAACTCTTCATCTTTCGCTTTCAAATATCACTGTATCAAACTTGTTTTGTTTTAATGAAATATGTTTTCCAGTGACATAATTTCTGTATTGAAACGAGTATTGTGATCATCACTTCTTAATATTCAGTTACTTACTTACTAACGCCTGTTACTCCTAAAGGAGCATAGGCCGCCGACCAGCATTCTCCAACCCACTTTGTCCTGTGCCTTCTTTTCTAATTCCGTCCAATTCTTGTTCATTTTTCTCATGTCTTTTTCCATTTCCCGGCGTAATGTGTTCTTTGGTCTTCCTCTTTTCCTTTGACCCTGAGGATTCCATGTGAGGGCTTGTCTTGTGACTCAGTTGGGTGCTTTCCTCAATGTGTGTCTTATCCACTTCCAGCGCTTCTCCCTAATTTCTTCCTCCACTGGGATCTTGTTTGTTCTCTCCCACAGTACGTTGTTGCTGATAGTGTCCGGCCAACAGATTTGAAGTATTTTGCGTAGACAACTGTTAATAAACACCTGTATTTTCTGGATGATTGCTTTCGTAGTTCTCCAGGTTTCTGCCCCATACAGTCTTGACATTTGCATTGAAAATCCTGACCTTGTTGTTGCTTGACAGTTGTCTCGAGTTCCAGATGTCCTTCAGTTGTTAATACACTGCGCTTGCTTTGCTGATCCGCGCTTTCACATCTGCATCAGACCCAGCATGTTCATCAATGATGCTGCCCAGATATGAAAAGGATTATACATCTTCCAAATCTTCTCCGTCAATTGTGATTGAGTTGGTGCATACTGTGTTGTATCGGAGAATCTTGCGTTTTCCTTTGTGTATATTGAGACCTACTGCTGCCACATTGGTCGTCTTCTCCTGCATTTGTTGTTGCGTTTGGGATAGAAGGGCCAGATCATCTGCGCAATATTCAGTAATATAGGATTTATTATTACTTTTTTATTCATTATTTTTTCGCGAGCTAAATGTCTTCTCGTATAGATCAACTTTGACAGAATATTCCGGAAATTCTCATAGTAATTTTGATATAAGCAGAGATGGATGTGGATTAGAATTGTGATCCAGGATGTACGTTTTGTCCCATTTGGAGCTTATCAGCTGGATGTACCTGGATCTTAATAATCAATACAAAACTGAACTAAAAATTTGATGTGTTTGTAAAATCAATGATAACCGTAAATTAAAAAAAAAAGTCATTTCATTTCATCCATTTTGTTTTAGTCTAAAGGCTACAACAGTGAAAACAGTTTAATGTAACATTATGTACAAAAAACAATTCACATCACTTGTGAAAAAGAATACTTAATTGAACAAAATCAAAATCTGTTTCATCTAGGTGCATACATGAATATAAATTAGCAACTAAATAAAAGTCAAGAAAAATTGCACCTAGATGATTATAAATATTAATTTAACTTGGATAAAATCAAAGAAACTTTTGTTATCCCATGAAATCTCTAATAGACAAAATTTTTAGTTCAATCTGAAATTATTAAGGCAATCAGCAACACCCTACTGTGGGAGAGGACAAACTAGTTTAGGAGGAAATTAGGAAAGGACGATAGAAGTGGATAGGACACACATTAAGGAAATCATCAGACTGCATCACGAAGTAAGCGTTAACTTGAACTTCTGAAAGGAAACGAAAAAGAGGAAGGTCAAAGTACACAATGGGAAGCAGATATGAGAAGGATGTATAGCAACTGGAATGAACTGGAATTGTTCAGGACAAGGTTGGATGGAGTGTGCTGGTGATTTGCCTATGCTCCTCCACTAGGGGTAACAGGCGTAAGTAAGTAAGTAAGTAAGTAAGTGTAATCATTAAATATTAATCGATGTAAAAAAAGGTCAATAGCTCTCATAATCTAAGGTCAGTATATCAAGAAAATTACTGGAAATTAAAAAAAAAACACGAAGATTATGCAATCAAAAGAGACAACCAATTACAAACAAATTCATTAGGATGAACTGATTCAGCATTCGTGCGAAATTGTCTTGGAAGCTCACCAATTCAAACAAGACGTTGATGAAATTATCTAGCAAGCTAATGAAAGTTTCATCAGTATATCGTCAGAGAATATTACATTTTCAAAACTGTATGATGTGACCATTGTAGGTAGCTGTCCAATTAGAAAATGTCGTTGAGTTTAGGAAAGCAGACAGTGAATCCAAAGTTATTGGTGTTATCACATCACAACTGTAATATTCTCATGAGTACTATTGAAAAAAACCAAACATAGATATTCCAGTAATTCAATGACGTCTGAGCTTATTTGATTCTACTCCATTTAAAATGTTCTAATATATCACTAAGTTATTAAATTAGTACCCAGCTAAACTTAATCAAGCAATGATGAAACCTTAACAAAAGTGGTCATTTTTAAATTTATACACATTTTGATGATAAGGAATATGGCTTGCCTCTTGTCGGAAATCTCAAAGCTTATCAAAAAGGGTGTAGTTTAGTTAAGTTAATTGAAGAGATATAATTGAGATTACTTCAATCTATGAATTGCTTTCTTCTCAGATTGAGTACGTTTAAGAACTAGAGAACACTGGACAGCTATCTTTTTATAGGAAAAGCCTACTTAGCAGTGCATACCCAACATTTCACCAGGGATCAATTCCATAACCATCAAATATCACTACTTGCACTTCACCATTAAAACACTATGTTGACACATGATGGTACACATTTTCAACGTCAATTAATTCATGATATATAACATGACTATCATCCAATCTGATGGATGATAGCTGTTTCACTTCCAAATTATCTGAACGCCACCGGTCATAACATTTCTCTAAAACTTCTGGAATATCTTAAATCAAATCATGGATAAACTGACAACTCTAGTAAGTTTCCTACAGTATCCCAATGAAAATCAACCTGTAACGAATACATCCTATAATATAATTAATCCTCACTAATGAAAACAAATGTACAGTATATTAAATTGAATGAATGAATGAATTAGTCAACTAGATTCAAGTATAATTTATCCTCTTCTGTTTTAAATTAAATCAATAATTTTTCTGAGATGTATCTTGGAGACACTTTTTTTGTAAAATACCAAAAAAAACCAACTTTACTAGTGTACAATGATCAACATTTACTACTGATTAATAAACTAGAAAAGTTATAATGTAAAATATTAGTGATTTGCATAATTGTATTAAATTCTTATATTTAACGTTGATTAAAGTACAAATGAAAATGAAAATTTATGAAAGAAATTCGAAAATGAACATAACAGACTTAACATACTTCACTTGGTATTGTTTTACTTGAATACCATGTGAATTAAACTTCACCCCATTGCACAAGCAAGTGGCTATCAGAACTCAATAGCTAAGTGGATAACGCGATGGCGTTTGAAGTGAACGGTACTGAGTTCGAGTCCCAGAGTGAACATCAACTCTGAGATGCAGATACATCCAGCTGACGAGTCCCAAGCATGACGAGACGTGCGCCCTGGATTCCACTACTAGCCATTATCCATCTTTGCTTATAAGACTTAACATACATTATATAAATATATATACATAACAATAAAACTACTTTTATGTTGTTTGCTTGTATCTTCCTATTGTTATTTAGGACTGTAAACGATCAGTCATTTGTTGGCATATATGTGCATCCTGTGTGGATCGACTTGATATTGCCTTAAGACACAAGCTATATATAAGCAAAAATGAATGGTGGATAGCATTGGAATCCAGGATGCGAGTTCCGTCCTAGTCTGGACTCGTCAGCTGGATATACCTGCATCTCAGAGTTGATGTTCATTATGAGACTCCAACCCAGTACTGTTTGCTTCAAACACCATCGCGTTATCCACTTGACTACTAATTCCTGATAGCCGCTTACTTGCACAATGGGATTCACTTGGTGTTGTTTGCTTGTATCTTCCTACTGTTGTTTAGGACTGCACTTATAGTTAATATTTTTTTCATAGAAAAGTTATATATATATATATATATATATATATATGTAACTGTATAATAGGAACATCGATAGTTAAATATTACATGAAATGTTTTAACTATCATAGATACTGGACCATTTCATAATAAACTGTCACTCTGGTAACACTACAATGATCTAAGGTTATATTTTAGTAAATTAAGCAAACATCTATCGACAAAATATAAGCTTTAAAACTTTTCACAAATTTTCTTAATACATTAAACTTTGGTATATTTGTGATAATTATCAGAATGAGATTTTTATATAGATTGTAGTAACTTTAACGGTTGAATTAGTTGAAGTTAAACATTAACACCGTTGGATGCCGGCTCAATGGTCTAGAGGTTATGTATTCGAGCGCGAGACCGAAGGTTTTGATTTCTGGTTGCGCATGCGAGTTTGTTGATGCATGCTGTTGAGGAGTCACATACTAAGACGAAAAAATCGTCACAATTGATTGATCACTGGGTGGTGATCAATGTCATGCTTATCTAGTCCTTATTATTGCAGATCGAATGCTATCGATCATATTGCAGTGTGGCCACCAGTCTAGGTGACTCGACACTGCGGGCACTATATATTGAGATTTAGATGGTGGTTAGAGGTAGTCAACAGGAAACCCTGGACCCTGGACTAGACAAGCATGACATTGATCACCACCCAGTGATCAATCAATTGTGATTACATCTCAGTCCTACAGGAGGTCAGTCGCGGCTCGAATAGCTCAGTGGTAACGTCTCTGATTGTGAAGCTGGGTGACACGAGATCGAGTCCGCCGGGGAGCACCAGTTCCCTCAAGATTACAGGTACACTTTGCGGACGAGTGCCAAGTAGCACGAAACCCGAGTCCAGGGTTTCCTGTTGACTACCTCCAACCACCATCTAAATCTCAACGAAACAATCGTCCCGGGCTTCCAGGATTTCAATTCATTATTTGTGTTAGTTTAAAGAATTTAAAGAGGGTGGTTAACAAGATAAGCTTTTTTTCTGGTTTATAATTGACCTCATCAAAAATCCTAACTGTCAATTTATTAAACCACTTATTGATAAGAATTTAATAAGTTGGGAATAAAAGTAGGAAATGTTAAGTGTTTTCTCATTACTTCACTCATGAAATATCCACTTAAATGTTAAGTATTTGGATGTATTAAGTCATTTGTGTTTAAATAAACATAATCGAGTATAAATATCATATAACCCATATATTATTCAAATAATATTTGAAAGAATTGACCTACGATATACTTCTGATTAGTCGACATTTATATTTTTAATCGTATGACTTGTTCCTTAAAGATAAAGGAAGGCGGCCTGCTTGAGTATCTGGTCAACCTGTTTCTACCCTTTAGATATTTTAATAAGTTATCTAATTTTGTTTATTTTAATACATCATTATGGCTATTAGTCACATAACCTATTCAGGGTTCATTTATGAAAACTTTTCAACATTTCTTTGTACAAGTTACAAAAAAGTACAATCATTAGAGATATCGTGGTTACTGGAAATATTTAGTGAAAAGAATATACATTATTGAAATGTCAATTCCTGAACTGTTAACTTCTAGCTGACGATCACTCAATATTTATCGTCAGGATCGACTAAGAAGTAAGAAACGGAAACTTGTTGAAATACTTTGTCCTAAGATTTCTATATTATACCAAAAATATATTAGTGAATTAAGCTAATAATAGTAATAATAATAATAATAATGAAATAAAAGACTGAAACCGAGCTTCATTTCCTGACAACATTTAATGTTAATGAGCACCTGAGCAAGTTATGTGTTTAGTTTGAACTAATAAAAATAACTAAATCAGTCGGTGACAATCTTAGTTAATCGATTAATTTAAAAGTACATAATTTACTTTTTTTTGGATATTGATATAGATAAAATTAGAAATAAACTGTAGTGTATGTGTATCTATGTGTAGGTATGACAGTGTCAACGAAATATGATCTGATCTGATAGATTTATTAACATGTAACAATTTAAGTTGGCTAGAACTGTAAACGTTATCTGACTAGTTAGCTAGCAATGACTTAAAACAACTTATACACAAAATACCATTCAAGCGATACCTAATTGAATGAGACGTAAAACCATGAAAAATAGAATTATTCTAAACCCCTTCTCTGTAATTTGCTATTATAATCATCATAATTATGACTATAATTCATTAAGGTCTGTATTTTTCTGTTGAAGAAATTAATGATTATTGTGACACAGTAGATTAGAGAATAACACATTGATGTTTGAATCAAAATGTATTGAGTTCGAATCATTGCGTAACACATCTACACTTAATAGAATGAAGGTAAATGCAGTCAATTAATAAGTCCTAAGTGAAAGAATAAATTAGTCCTATGTTACCTATATTTCCAGAAAAATTATTACGATTTATACGAATATTCGTCAAGACTAGAACGAATAGTTTGACAGAAATCGGGCACCGAGTAAAGAGAAGTCATTATATGTGAAAATTATATTTGAAATAATCTCAGCGATTGAAATTTAAATAATTCCAACGTTTCGTCCAACTAACTTGTCTGGACTTCTCCAGGGTAATAATCGAAGTCAAAATCAATATTTCTTTGATGATTTTGATTATTACCCTGAAGAAGTCCAGACAAGTTAGTTGGACGAAACGTTGGAATTATTACGATTGTTTTACAGAAATTAACACGTTCGAGATTACTATTTATATTACAGCTTGAATATACATCTTCAATGTTATTGATATCATGAGTTTTGAAGTGTATTTCATGTTCTAAAGTACTAAAAATACTAAAACTTAACTGAAACGAATTCAAAGTTTAAAGTTCATATGTTATCTGTTGATTCCGATCAGTATGTTTCAATCTTGAGATTGTTAAACTCGACTTGAAGACAAAATAGTACTATAATCTGTCACTAATATTATCGAAACTAATCTCAAGATCATCACTATCAATAATACATCATAAAGAATAGAACATTAATCACTGAATCACTGAATCTGATTTTATTATATTTTTAAGTTAACAACAAGAAAACTAATCGAAATAATAAATAAATAAAACAGTTTATTTATTCAAATCAAATTGAGAAGTATCAGAATGATGTTTCGTGGATATTTTAGCAATCTTTAATAGTTAAATTCATAAGTCGTTTAAAGCTAGACCACTATGGAAAACCCGAAAGCATTGAATGGTCGTTTCGTCCTCGTATGAGACTCCTCAGCAGTAAGGATCCATTATCCCACATAAACTTTTAAAATAGAACTTCACTCACTATTGGTTATGTTTTATAGTTAAATAATTAACTGAACAAAACTTCACTTATCACATTAATCCATTTGAATAGCATCTTTCCAACTACATATAAAGTTAATTTATTATTGTCTGGGTTTATTGTATTAAGAGAATACTCTATATATACCCAGTTAATGCATATTTTGAGAAAAATTCTACATTCTTGATATGAAGTTGATATGAATTACTGAAAAATTAAGTCATTATGATTGTCAAAGTGTGAATATTCACTTCTAGTTTATATCATCAATGTCTATGCCAATAGGTATGAGTGTTTTATGTACAAATGACATGGATTAGATCCATTAATAGATTATTTTGAAATGAAGCACTCATAAATTAGCATATATTAAATCTATATTTAACTAAATTATACCATATACTTATTACACAATCAAAATAAGATTAGACTAATGAACAAATTTTATTAAACTTACTTTTTTTTTCCAGATACTTGTAACTATGACGTTGATCTTTCAACTTGATGAATATCGTAGTTGTTCGTGTTGTCACTAGAGTTTTTATAGAATTTCAAATTTAGTTTTTTTTTTCTTGTCCTGTATTCTGTTCACCACCCACAAATTACGTATGCACAAATTAATACTGTCCAAGCAATAGTAGTAATAGTATTGATAATAATAGTAATAATAATAATAATAGTAATTTAATGTCAGTTATTATTTCCAAAATTGGTTGGTTCATAGGTCTCGTCACCAAGGTTACTCGATTGCTTTTATTTCCTTTCATTGGATTACATGTGAAATGGTCATACTTTAATATGATTGGTTGAAATGAATGCGTATGTGTTTATTTGAATGTGAATTATTTAATGAATAGAATTATATACGGACAGAGCAGATTTCTTTTTTAATTACTAGAATTATATTGTATTAACTGGGACTGTATTTGACAAAAGAGGATTCAAGTTATTTTCAGAAATACCAACTATTTCATTACACAAACATTTACAACAATAATGAATGTGTGAAAGTAAAGTTATCAAAACAATAATGTTTTAACTTATTTTGACTGACTGATTGAATGATTAAGGTTTTGAGAACTATAAATATATATGTACTAGAGTAATATGCTTCAAACAATCAGATCACTCATATTTATATTCGATAAGCAAACACAAGAGTACAAGATAATAAGTACAACATAATATGTGATCAGAACCAATTTTAAAAGTATTTCCCTAATAGATCATATTGTCAGAAGCGGTTTTGTGGAGAGTTTAGCAATTTCAATAGTTGAAATCATGAGTCAATTGAAGCTAGACCACCATGGAAAACCTGGGGGCATTGGACGGCCGTTTCATCCTAATATGAGACTCCTCAGCAGTGCGCATCCACGACCCCACCTTCCGCGAGATTCGAACCCAGGGCCTATCAATCTCGCTCACGAGCACTCAACCAATAGACGAAACGGCCGTGCAGTGCTTCCAGGTTTTCCATGAAGGTCTAGCTTTAATTGACTCATGGTTTCAACTATTGAAATCATGTTGGTTCTGATGAATTTATATCTATGAATACACTATCCAAATTTGTTGTCAAGAAAAAAGTTACTAAAAAAATTAGAACTGGTAAAAATTTGAAAACAACGATTTAAATGATATTCGATGAGCTGTAGAATCCAGGAATTGTTTTACGGACCATATATAACTAATCAGTTGGAATAACCGGTATCTACAATTTGTTAATCGTGATTAGACTGGAATCACTGATGACCAAAGAGTGCTAGATTAATTTTTTACTAATTCATTAAGCGTTTCTCACCACATTGGACTATCACAAACCTTAAATTCTGAAATATCTAGGGAATTCATTCGACCTTCATCGATAACTTGGTCGCAGTTGGTGAAATAATGATACACGTTGTTTTAACTTGTGACCTGTGTGCCCTGTTAATGTATAACGCATGATACCACCAATTAGAGAGCAGTGAATTATCAATTGAACCTATGGCGCATAAAGCCCGTGCGGGCAGTCTAGAGTCCTTATTGTTCCTGCTTCCTGCTTAGCCCAGCCAGTTAAGTCCAGAACACCAATCCGAGCCTCTGCAACATGAATCATTTATTTCAAACAACTGGGTTTATATGCCAACCAGACAGACCACATCGTACCATAAAATAGGAAACAACATTTCTACAAGATGTAGTCAAAAGTGGCTGTGAATGTGGGAGGTAGTGATTAATAGACAGGGCATAATTCAAGAATGTTAGGTCGTATATTACTAGTTCATAGGTCAAAATAAAGCTTATGATAGTAGGAACATGAATATACATAGCTTAGCTGCTTAATAATTATACGGTAAAAATGTACGCATATTATTGGTCCATAAATGGATCCCAAAAGTTACCATTCATTATGCTTATCGAGACATAACACATTTTGAACACAGCTTTCAAAACAATGCATTGTTATTATCATCTGCAGTAAAATGAAGGCCTCTAATAAAATATGAAATCCCATGATAGTAGTGTATTGGTTGATCATCAATATAAACTTAGAATAGTTTTAGTCATTAACCGCATAATAAATATTGTGATATCATTTGTGTGATTCAGTTATGCGACTATGACTAATTAACTCATGATATTTTACATTAGAATGTCACGAATCTCATAGTGATTTCCATTTCCATTATGAATGACATGTTAGCAACAAATGGGGTAATAAAGGGAAACATAAGCCTTGAATATTCATTCTTTTTTACTTCACTTTATTTAGTTTAGTGAGAAAATTCTTTCATTGTATTTCATATAAGCACTAATTGCAAGTTTCTTTAATACACTTATTACTGTAAACAATTAGATAACAGTACATTTTATGAAAATCTTCTCTAGAAGCACATTAAAAGGCCTAAAGGATAGTCACAGAGCTATTTCTTACTTTACAATTTTCTAAAAGATTTCTAAAAACTCCTACAGAAGCCTTTTTTAGGGTTACTGTCAGTTCCGAGCCTGTGAAAAGGAAGAGGCTTGGATATGGTGTTACCAGTTTTATTCCGTAAAAAAAACCTTGCTAAAAAGTCGCTAATCAGGAACAACCATTTTGACAATTTAAACTCTGGGTATTTTACAAAGAAGATTTGTGGTTCCTCAACATGAATGCTGACATTCTCCGAACATTTTTCAATAATTGTTCGTTCTTTAATGTATACGATCTTCACCTTTTGAATAGGGTTTTAAAATGTTCAAAATTGACTGATTACTAGGTTGTGATTAATGCCATATGTGTTAGGTTTTTCTTAGTGCAGATTGACTTCTGTCGATCACGTTTCAATTTGAACGCTAGTCTACTTACTACAGGAAGTCAGACGTGGTCGAGATAGCTCATTGGTAACGTCTCTGAATGTAAAGTTGGGTGAAATGGGATCGGATTCACCACGGAACATCAGTTCTTTCAAGATTACAGGTACACCAAATTGATCAACGCCAACTAGGGAGAAACCAAGGTTCAGAGATATTTGTCGACTGTCTATAACCACCACCTATTGAAGTATTCGATAAAAAAATGCTATGGAACTAGAGTTAACAAATATTTATTAGTTAGCTCACGAATAAAAATTTCTAACATACGAAGATAATCTATGCTTTATACTGATTACTATTGATAAAACAACACCAGGGTGCATACTGTAGTTTCATTTCTTTTTTACACATAGTAATCAATAATACAACTTGATCAATATACAGTGGTCAAACTCAAGAGCAAGTCTAAACGATTAGATCAAAACAATTTATCATTCTCATTCAATGTAATATTAGTCACATCACCCTACTATGCACTTTTGCTTTGTACAATCTCTGTATTTTATGCTAACTGATATTTGGAAAGGAAAATAGAGTGAATTTCGTATTTGGATAAACATCAAACAAGCACATATTCATCGTATATTTGATTATGTAATCTTAAGATGAGACGTAATTTATATAGTATAAACTATTAAGCAAAGAAATTATCAAATTATTGATGAGTCTAAGTGTTTAGATTGGTAGACTGGATATTTGAAATAGATTTGCAGTTATTTACACTAATAAGATAGAGCTATAAGTAATCATAATTATATTAGGGATCATAGTGAGCATCATTAAAGTTTCTGATGTTATTCAGATTAAAAGTTGCTGATAAGATAAGCTGATTTCTAGGTCTAGTTAACTCTTATCTTTTTAACGGTTACTCATACGCTAGCTGACAATAACAAATTAGATGAATGATGGCTGCACATGTACAATATGCGTCTCAACCAGTACATTGTACGGTCAGTAATCATCATACATGTTTCGTGCTTTCCAGTCAATGATTCATGGTTCCAATGGTTGTTGATAAAGTAAATTTACGAAAATCGTTTACGTAAAATACGAAACAATGAGACTGTTGAAAAGCCTCACGTTCGAGGACTTTCGTGGAATACTTTAAACGACAACAGATCAATATATATATATATATATATATATATATATATATATATATATATATATATATATATATATATATATATATATATATATATATATATATATAATTGCTGCGTCAAGATAAACTGAGTTGAGTGTTTTACGATGTCTTCAGAATAAATATGAATAGTCACTCATATTCTATTTATTATGGAATTTAATCTACTTTGAGTTCTTAAGAATGAAGTGTTTTGTCTAAAACACATCTAATTATACTATTTCACACTAGTCAATGTTATGTCGTCTTGTTGAGGATTTCCTAACTATCGACACTAATCACTGAATATACCAGACTGTCATTATGATTACGTAACGTTTGCTCTAATTTCCTTTACTGGCAAAAAGTGAACTAACTAAAAATGCTCTCACAAGTGCATTTGTTCAAATTAAGTGAAGTTTCTCCGGTAAATAGTTGTTTACTTTAATGTTTCATAAATTAGAATCCATTAAAATTAGTTGATGTTTTTCAACTAATGCCGTTTTCTTTCCTAGCTTCTTTTGTTTATTATTGTCTTCAACTTTGCAAACAATCATTTGAACAGATTAGTGATTGCATTTTTCTAACATAACTGATAGGCTATGAAAATTTGTAATTACATTACCCAAAGACTAGTTAGAACAAATCGCTAATAATGTTCGGTCATTATTATGGATCACCTACATGCGATGATGTTTTACCATAGCATTCAATAATTTAAAACTTAGGAGTATGTTATTTAAAAGTTTTGTTACAGAAATAACTAACCTATTTATAGCTGGCTGACTGTTTTTGTTGTCGGTAATACAACTGTGATAATAATAATAATAATAATAATAACAATAAATATTAATGAGTGAAATTAATAATTTTCAGTTTGAGATTGAAGAGATTGCTGAGGTTCATTGAAATCATGAACCATTCAGTGCTGTGGAGTTCGATACTAAGATGAAATGACTATCTAACACTTCCAGGTTTTCAATGATGGTTTAACATTGGTCGGTTCACGATTTCAATGAAATTAATAAACCGAATGAAATTACTATTCCATAAAAATACTAGATAACAATATTTGATAAATAACTCTTATAGCTGATCGTATAAATTGATGTGATTAGGATGATCAGATTATGATTGCTCAAAAAATGGAGTAACTAATGTGAAAACAGAGATGGATGTAGATCGGAAGACAATAGAATTGGTTAACAAAACATGAGACCCGAACTCAGTACTAATCGATTCGAGCAGTGGAATCCAGGACGCACGTTTCGTCCTATTTAGGACTCGTCAGCTGGATGTACCTTCATCTCAGAGTTGATGTTCACAGACTGATCAATTGCAGTCTTAAACCTCAGTGGGAAGATACAAGCCAAACAATACCAAGTGTACTAGTCAATATTATGTATTTTTTACAGATTTGTGAGTTGTATTATGTAAATATATTGGGAAGATACAACCTTAATCTCTAATAAAAAGGTTAGTTTTCACTAAATGATATTTCAACTGTATAAAATACAAGTCGATGATAACTTCTGTGTTAATTTTAATAATAAACTCAAGGTCTATGGATTTTAGGTTCTTTGTCAACTTAACCAGATACATTTACAATTAATAAGAATCAATTATCTACTATTCTTATTTAAGCATACATGAATAGCTCAACAATGTATCATTTAGACAAATATTCAAGTTATATAATAAGAATGAATATCATGATTGTCTTAGTGTATTCATATGATCAACACTTCAGTCCATTTATTTTTCGATTAGATTATCAGTTCTAGAATAGTCATTTGAATTCCTAACGATGAACAGTATCAATTCTTTATGAATTTTGACCACAGTGACAGATTTGAACTTCGTTCAATGACCTTTAAAGCTCTATATTTTCTTGTAACAATTCAGTATAAACTTTGTTCTATTTAATCATTATAAACTGTCGTTTAGTATGATAATTGTATTCCTTGTCTTAAATCACATGAACTGTACTTATTACGAGTTTTTTCTTCAGTAACTGTTATCTATTCTCACACAATTGATACCACAAAGTGTATGTAAAATTTGGTATATAAATTATTTTTATGTGGTTTAAGTATTATGTGATATTGGGACCACTTTGGAGAAGTATTTTTATTGAGCTAGTTAATCCATCATTCCAACAATCTTGTAGTGTCAGTTACTATGTTTTAAGCCCACATAACTTATTCTAGCTTCTGGACAGGCCAATTTATTTATTCTTCTTGAGTCACGCTTTGACCTTATTAATTATTTACTTACCAATCTTGACTGTTTTTTATATGAGCGTCTGTGTGTACACTTCTTATCCTATTCATCACATGTCTGTGACCTATTTTATCTGACTATAAATATTGATTAACGCTTGATTAAACCGAGTCGGCTTCCATGTCATTTCACTTCTCCCTCTTTCTCTTCGTTTCGTCTCCCTGATTGCCTATTCAAATCACTGAGTGCATGAAATATACATATTTAAAATCCATTGTCGTATTCGGCTTATTTAATTCTGTTATATTCACTAACGCGAATTAAGTCGATATTATTATACGGGAATAGTCAGGATGTATATTTTGACAGCAATCATTCAATAAAAATCATTCATACGATCTACTTGGAGTCAGATTCTGGGTCACTAAAGTCTTTCATGCTCTTATTTTGCGTTGTGGGGATTGTAGTGGTTCCTATTTCCCGATATAAGCAGTAAGATCGAATAACTGCAGTAGTTCTCAGGTGTCGAGTAAAAGCAATAAGACTTAGGACTAAAAAAAAAGTTGATACGCACATCAGAATGACAACTCTAAAGATATAATAGTTGACTACCCCAGTTACAACAATGCCAAGGTACCCAAACGTTTTTCCATTATAACAGTGTTCATTCAGTGACATAACAATATCTAATTTTCCATTGATACCTAGGATAAAACTAAGTAGATTCACAGTAATTTCACATGTTAATTAAAAGTCTTTTTCCTCATTGTTTAATATTTACCAGTTCCTATGCCGATGTAGATGGGATCTTTTCCTTGATTCTAACTAAATCACTTTGAAAAGCTTTGGTTGTCTTATAGAATGCTTTAGTTCTGTGTAATTCTAGGACATATAGAGATTCTTGTATTATATCATGGCGGCAAGAGAAAACCAGTTTACAAATCCCTGATGTTTCATGAAATTTGTTACTTAAAAGTAGTGTGTACTATTATTATGTTTTCAGAAGGGGTTCTGTGGAAATTGTATTAATTTCAATAGTTGAGATCATGAGTCCATTGGAGTTAAACCACTGAAATTACTACATTCTCCATAAACTCCCTTCTGAGATCGTTCAACATATGCTCACTAGTGACTAGCTTCGAGAGGTATATCTTGGAGTTCTAGTGAGAAGCAGTGAACAGTGGAGTTCAACCAGGTCTGTTGTGAGATAGTAACTCACTGATGATAATGATGGATGTGTCACTCAATTCCGTGTATTATTTGAAGTTAGACATTAACACCGTTGGATGCCGGCCAGTTCAGTGATCCAGTGGTTTGGCACTCGCACGCGAGACCGGTAGGTCCTGGTTTGGAATCTCACGCGGTGAGATCGTGGGCGCGCACTGCTGAGGAGTCCCGCACTAGGATGAAATTCCCGTCCAGTGCTTCCAGATTTTCCATAGTGGTCTAGCTTCAATTACCTCATGATTTCAACGACTGGTATTATTAAGTTGTTAATGTTCACAGAAAAATTAACTTACATGTTATTTATTGTTATTTCATTACATTGAAGTATCTTCTTTTATATACTAGTGACTATTCGGAATCCCTTTACAGCCAGGAAGATTTTTACATTGAATGAATGTGCCGAATTGAAATCTATGTACAGACTAAAATGAGTTAGTTTTCAGTAGACAGCCATTGGAATTCCTTTCAACAAAATCGTCTAAAAATGGTTGCTCACTATGTTCATTAGTTTTTTAATAAAAATAACAGAAAACTATGTACAACAATAACAACTACTACGGAGAACAAAGTTTTAATAAACAAATTACAGATAAATCAAACTATTCGAATAGTAGTTAAGAAAACAGATAAGTTGATTTTCGACAATAAATCGATTCTTTTACGGAAAATGCTATCTCATATCATAAAATGTATAATTCTAAACCCCACCCAGGCTAGTTAATATTGTTAGTACAAGCGTGTTAAATTCAAACAAATAGTATTTATAATAATTGAATTCATGAATCGATTAAAGCTAAACCACCATGAGAAACCTAGAAGCACTGGATGGATATATCGTCCTAGTACGGAAGTTCCCAGTAGTGCGCAACCGCGAACCCGCACGTGGGACTCGAACCCAAGACCTCCAGCCTCGTAGATAAAGCTTAACCTCTAAACAAATGAGCCGGGATTCAGCGGTGTTAATGTCTAACTTCAACCAATCCACGATATTGCGCGACCATCCACCATTGTTTTCAGTGAGTAACTGCCTCTACAACAAACACAGTATTTAGTCAATATCAAATATACTTAGAAAAATAATGAAATGAGTGTATAAAAGTTCTCAAATGAACAAAAATGTTGACACCATGGTAAACATATTGGATCAGTTTTTGTAGAAATGGATAAATCTTGTGAATAAACCAATTATTATTTCATTTAATTTCATGAAAACATCATATGATTTGAATGATCTGGTCACGTGGTTAATGAGGATATTCAAGGTTATATTGAATTAAAAGGACAATAAGTATTATTTAATGAAAAGACGCTTATCATTATGAAGATAATTTAAGATGGTTACATTATTGATTTATGGAGACTAATAAGCCTACTCATACTACGAGAATGTTTAATATTACTATAATGCTTGTAAGTTCATTAGTAAAATGGATGACACTATTTACTACTATTTACGTTCATTGTTGTTAATTCATTCAATAGTTTATAAGTCACATTTGTAAAAGTATAGTAAACTGACAGCCTTGAGTTGATCAATCAAAAACCAAGGTTAAGCATCATGTATTTTGGGCGAAATTTATAGTGTCCTGATTAATAACTTGAGGTTGAGAATAAACTCTACTCGTCTGCGATTTTGATCATAAATCTGGCAACCAACCAAAATGAACCGAGAATTATTACTCACATGATCGTGCTCTATGTTGAAGGGTGTTTCATTTTCTATCGTCTTTGATGGATTACATAAAAAATTTAGAGTTTTCTACAACGAAAATACTACTCTATTATGCTACGGATATGTCAAGTGTAGCGTAGTCTGTCATGATGGAAGAAAAATTACAGCATACCAAAAGTCACACCTCTAATTAACTATGCAATAGAAATTACTCCAAAATAAACGGAAATATAAGCGTAATCACTGAATAAGCTACACTTAGATGACTTGACAATGTGGAGTTTATCCCCAGCTGATAACACATATGTTATGATTAATGAAATAAAAATTGGCAATATTTGGTCACCCGTGAGGACGGCTCACGGGTGAACTCGAGGAAGCTCTAAAAAGCTCAGAAAGAGCTGAAGATATTACATCCAATCTTTTGGAAAAATATTCTAGAATCCCTACATGTAGCTTCTTGATTGGACAAATGGTAATAACCCTCTCTATGCAGACTGGAGGACTATAATGATGATTTTGTTTTTGATAAAAACTATAAATACCTGACAATTTTGTACCATAATTGACACTGTTTGGAATAGTATTCCTTTCACTTGTCATCTGTCTTCTCATTTGCGACTTGTGAGGGTTTTAGAGTTCGAGTGCTCAAGTTGTACGCAGTATATTAAGAATCTAAGCCTTAGATATAACAAATAATCAAGCTAATACCATAGGTTTCTCGCTACTGGGACATCTCTGAAATATGAACCGACGAAATTCACTACAAAATAAGGTAACATCTAATAATAAATCTATTTCCATGAAGATTTGTACATCATTTACTAATCACATCTTTTTTAGTTTGTTCTAATGTATGTATACACAATTTTTATTTTACTTTCTAGGACATTTATTACACTTTTATAGGGAGATTTATGTAAGAGAATTGTGTTCTCATAAAGTAAACTTGTGACACTAAGGTAGTTATCACGGTGTAGGAATATATACTACTTACTTCTGTCTCTATAAATAAGATTCACTTACCAAGTAAAGGTTTTATTCACTCACTTTTGCACCATACTGCTTTTGTATGAAACGTTTACTACCTGACTATCCGAACCAACATAGGTGGAGTGAATTTCGAACTGGTGACCTATAAGTTGAAAACCGAACGCCTAAACAGTCAAATCATGACTCCACTAATAGCGTTACATAATGATGGAGTGTATATATGAAATCTTAGTATTATATATTTAGTATTTAAATATCGATTTCAAAACATTGTTTAAAATTATTGCTAAATTGGTGGTTTTTAGGTTGTCCATATTTCTAAACTCTAAAGACATAACACATTTGAATACTCCTATTGTATATATTTGTATATAGTTCTCATTTTCTTAAGTAGTCCTGCAAAATTAGACACATAATCATTATCCTAATTCATTTTATTATGAATGAGACTAACACCCGTTTGACCTAACCAAACCATTAAGTTCACTTAGTGGTAAGCCTTATAGATGATTAAACTCAGCTAAAAAGTTGTATCAGATTTGGGTTTGACCTTGATGGGAGTAGTAACTAGTAATTTTCGTTTTCTACATGTCATTCTTCCGCCTAAATTTAGATGAACTTATCAATAGTAGAATAGAATAGAATAGAATACCTTAACAAAAATGCTGGAAATAAATTCTGTCGACAACATAGATCTGCACACAACTTAATCATTGAGTTTGAAGTGGCCTACTTTTATGAAGAGAACGCGATTGATTTAATGGAAACAGTTATTATTATAACTAATTGCACCAGTGATTTTTTTACTGTACTTGTTTGTTTAACTGTACTAAAGACATTCTTTCATTTCGTTGATTGTGACCTTGCACGAATTCGGTTACGCTCAGTAACCACACTTGTAACCTGGCAAGATCTCGGTATTCTTTCGATACCACGAGATCGCCAACAAATACATCTCGACTACAGCCATCAACTGCCTTTTGATATTTGGCTTACTGGGGATCTTATCGGTTAATTGGTACGCAACCTTCCTGTAATGGTGATCATAGTCAACTGCGACTCGACGCCACACTACAAGTTCTTGACTTAAATTGATAGATAGCAAGCTCGGATCTTGAAATGATGTAGATTTTGGTAGACTTTCGTTCTCTGAGCTCAATCATTTAAACCAAAGTCATTAACCTCAGCTGGAGATAATTTATAATATGTCAAAATCATTTAGCTTAATGCAGCCAAAATCTTTCAAAAATTAA
This sequence comes from Schistosoma mattheei, assembly GCA_944470405.2. Taxonomy (NCBI): domain Eukaryota; kingdom Metazoa; phylum Platyhelminthes; class Trematoda; order Strigeidida; family Schistosomatidae; genus Schistosoma; species Schistosoma mattheei. The sequence goes on from OX103950.1 coordinate 8,020,099, forward strand.
CAAAGATTGTATCGCTAAAAATTAATGATTAGAGGTGATCGTTCAGGAGCTATACACTAAAGTTCTAGATTTAATACATCGTTAACTCTGGGGTCGATAGGTTTTTCTGAAACGTTACCCCACTATTAGGTCAGTTGAAATATAATTACACTTTGCTATTTAGGACCGCAATTGATCGGTCTCATGTTGGCATATGTGCATCCTGTGAGGATCGCCTCGACATAGCCTTAAGTCATAAGCTTTATAGGCAAAGATGGATAGTGACCAGCAGTGGACTTCACTTGTGACTTAAGGCTATATCGAGGCAATCCTCACACGATGCACATATGCCAAAATGAGACTGATCAATTGCAGTCCTAAATAACAATGGAAAGATACAAGTAAAACAACACCCAATGAATTTAAACTTCACCCCATTGTACAAGCAGGTGGCCATCAGGACTTAGTAGCTGAGTGGATAACGCGATGGCGTTTGAAGCGAACGGTACTGGGTTGGAGTCCCAGAGTGAACATCAACTCTGGGATGTAGTTACATCCAGCTGACGGATTCCACTGCTAGCCATTATCCATCCTTGCTTATAATTATACTATATATATATATATATATATATATATATATATATATATATATATATATATATATAGCACTTGCAACATGATAACTCGTGTTATTTGAGTTCTCAGCGTCAGTCATATTGTAAATTACAAACGAAAATGTACTGGGTTGCCTTAACTATGCCCTCTACTTTAGCAATCTAGTAAATATATTCACTAAATCTATTCTATTAAGGTATCTATTTTACACATGACAAGTGTTTTTAAGCCTTATATAGAGTTTAATTCTTTTATTGCACACATAAGTTAATCACAAATCTGTTGCGTTATTCAAACTGATTCCATATGTAAAAAAGATTATTTCATACTTTCCTAATAAGTTTGACCAGAATAAGTCATCATAAAATGCATGATTTCCGTTCATATAGAAGTGGTGAAAATAATTGATATAACTAATTCTGGTTACTAGTTTTCTGTTATCTTAATGACTTATTCAAATGCTGTACACAGAATGTAAAGTTATGATTTCGAACAATTTACTCCTGGGTAGATATTCATCTCTGACACTAGTGGTCACTCAAGTATTGTTCGAGATTTTAGATACTGTTTGTCAACTAACTTGTGAATTGATTACCTGATTAGTTATAAGTGTGTAATGAATACAAATTGATAACTAGTATCCATGTGTAAACGGATTCTTTGATACTATAGTAATTTAATAGTTGAATTCATGGGTTGATATTTCACAACAGACCTGGTTGAACCCCACTGGTCACGGCTTCTCACTAGAAATCCAGGAAATGCCTCTTGAAGTCAGTCACTAGTGAGCAGATTATTCTTATCAGAAGGGGTTTTGTGGAGATTTTAATGATTTCAACATTTGAAATCATGAGTCAATTGAAGCTCACTGAAGACAATGGTGTACGGTGGCGCAATTTCGTGGATTGGTTGAAGTTAGACATTAACACCGTTGATGGTTAAGCGCTCGCGCGCGAGACTGATAGATCCTGGGTTCGAACATCGCGGGGGCGGGATCGTGGATGCTCACTGCTGAGGATTCCCATACTAGGATGAAATTCTCGTTCAGCGCTTCCAGGTTTTCCATAGTGGTCTAGCTTCAATTGACTTATGATTCCAAATATTAAAATTATTAAATAACTGTCAAATTATCAGTCATACTGAAATAAACTAAATATCTGGAGCGCGTAAGTAAGTATTTGAATTGCCTAAAACTTAGATTAAATATGAGCGTAAAATAACATATCGTTTATGTTACGGACTGACAGCTGATGAGAACTAGGCAGTAGTGGGAAATAATAGCAATAAGACTCCTTGGCATTGTCCATCTGTTACCCCGTTAAAGAGAAAAACTCCTTCAGTGAGCACTCAACATGCAGGATTTACTACTTTTAGGTTTCATGGTACAGAAAATACATTGGAATATAGGATATTATCTAAGAGTATCGATCTATTAGTCAATTTAACTAAAACCATGAAAAATTATAGAACTGATTCTAGAAAACGTTTAATGTTCACGTTAGATGGTGGTTGGAGGTAGTCGAGTGGAAACCTTGGACCTGGGTTTCGTGTTATTTGGCACTCGTCAGCAAGGTGTGCCTGTAATCTTGAGGGAACATGGTAGATAGCATTCGATCTGCACTAAATAAGGACATGACACACATGACATTGATCACCACCCAGTGATCAGTCAATTGTGAATGTTCACGTTTCAATGAAAATATAAACCATAATTAAAATGTGAGTAAAATGTTCGTTGATTATAAGGATAGTCAATATAGATTTATTGAGTACAATTAGAAGTAACTAATAATTAAGTGAAATCTATACTTTGTCAATAATAATAGGAACTACAATCAGAGATAATCAGAGACAGTTTAACTTGGAAATTAGAGAATTTTGAGATGGTGGAGAAGATTTGTGGCTCAAGTGGATATTTTTAATGAAGTTTTGTTTTTTGAGCTGGATGGTTTGGTCGTGGAGCTTTCATCATTTTTCTGAACGACATCATCAGAACAAACTTCAGGTAAAAGGAAAACTAATATCAGGTTTACAAAAGAAATTCAATTAATTTTTTCAGAATGCACACACTTCTAAAATTTATATAAACTTTGTTGGATAAATAACCTGATCTAAGATACATAACAGTGAGTAAAGTACGAGTTAGAATAACTAATCATTACTTATTGGTCAATGTCATGTTTGTCTAGTTCTTTAACATTGTTAAGATTTCACAATCATGTTATACTAGTCCAAGTGTTGAGATTTTAAATATTTGGAAATAATTGGCGGAAGATCTTGGACCTAGTTTTACTGCTAGTCGAGAAATCTATTAACTGTATGAAAACGGAAATTCCCAATCGATAGAATTTGACTAGTAGTAAAGACACTGGAGAAACAAGACATTGGTCACTCAGTTTTCAATGAATGATCAGTTGTTAATATATCTCAGCTCTACAAGAGGTCGTTGTCTTCATTGAATAACTGAGTTCAATGTATCAATCATTTAGAATACCAGCTTCCATGGTCACTTATTACTGTGATTAAATTTAATGTACTTTATAAGGTCAATGTTAATTTGATTCTCCATAGTTATTTGACGTGTAGCTAAGTGACAGTTCTGCATTAAAAAAAAACCGTATTGACTACTTAATCCTTATTAAATAAATGAATATTAAAAGACAAACTTATAAGCAAAATAGGTCGCGTTTAAAAGTTATGTGAAACATGAATGATCGTAAAATGAATGTTTTTTGAGATTAGGTCAGTAAGATTGATCCAGATTATCTTTATTCTGTAATCCATACTTTTGTGATTTCATGCAAATAACATCCAGTGTTAGTGTAAGAGTTTAATGGACAGTGTTCAATTTATAGCGTACGCCACAGAGTAAATGTGTTTAAACATACATCGGAAGCTAGCAAGCGCTGGACAGTTGTTACGTCTTAATATCAAGTTCATTGATAGTAAACATTCACAACCCTACCGGGTGTCGGATTCAGGACTTATGGAGCTTATGAAGAGCACTTAACCTTCAAAGAACCGAGTTGATATCCAGTGGTTCTCAGTTCTAGGTTCAGTCAGTTTACAATATCAATTATTAGCGATAAGTGTCTATCCAGGTTTGTGCATATGCGTCGCTGAAGAGACTCAAACCATAAAAAAAGAACTATTAAGGTTTCGATCGAGTTTATATGACGTCGATCAGTAATAAAATTTTCAAAATCCACTTAAATATACGTTATTTGCCTTGAAGTTGAATGTATGATGGGTTTTGAACTTCTGTTTATGAGCAGCATGACATCGACTAAGAAATTATACAACTGGTTAAGTATTTTTTACACTTTTTGTTGTTTATAGTAACAATAATAATAAACAGACTATGTAATATCATATCGATTTACATCAGTTTATTTACATGTAGTTAGAAATTGAATAGTCTAGTTTCTTTCCCTTACACTCTCGATAACTAAAACTTTTCAAATCATCTGATTCAATGCAACAAATCTTAAATACGGACGCCTGTTACTCCCCATTGAGCAGCATAGGTCGCTTACCAGCATTCTCCACAAAACTCTGTCCTGGTCAATCCTTTCCAGTTCCTTCAAATCGCTATTCATGCCTGCTTTCAATTCCTGACGCAGTGCATTCCTTTTCCCTTCACATTGAGTATTCCAACTTAGCGCTTACCTCGTGGTACAGTTTTGTGATTTCCTCAATGTATGTTCTAGCCACTTCTAAGGCCTTTTCCTAATTTTCTCTTCGCCTGGAAGATGGTTTGTTCTCTTCTACAGTAGGCTGTTGCTGATGGTATACGTTTAACGGACATTCAGAATCCTACGTAGATAACCGTTTAGAAATACTTGTACCTTCTTGATGATAGTTCTAGTAGTGCTCCACATTTCAGCTCCGTACATTGGAACTGTCTTGACGTTTGTATTGAAGATTGTGACTTTGATATTGATCGGCAGATGATTTGAGTTCCACATGTTCTTCAACTGTGGGAATCCTATCCTTGATTTTCAATCCTCACTTTTACGTCTGCATCTGATCCTCCTTGTTCGTCGATAATGCTATCCAGATACTTGAAACTTTCCATCACTTCCAGAGTTTTTCCATCAAGTGTGATTTTGTTGATGCTCTCCGTGTTGTATTTGAAAGTCTTGTTTTTTCCTTTTTGTATGTTCAGGCCTATTGATTCAGAGTCTGCTGATACATTGGTTGTATTAACCTGCATTTGTTAATGTGCATGGGATAGAAGGACTAGGTTATCTGTGAAGCCTAAATCGTCTTATTTCATCCAACCTGTCCGTTGTATTCAGCGCTTACCCTGAGATATGGAGCTCTTCATAATCCAGTCAACCACCAGAAGAAAGAGGAAGGGGAAGAGTAAGCAACCTAGTTTGACTCTCGTCATCACTTGAAATGCGTTTATCAGCTGTCTTCCATGCACAGCTTTGCACTGCAGCCCGTCGTATAAATTCCGGATGATGCTGACGACTTTTCGAGTATCGAAGATGGTTCCATAAGTTTCTTGTATCCACAAGATTCGTCTCTGTAATTGTATTGTTTAATCTTCAACCATTTGCAGTACTATAGATTTTTTCAGTACGGATTGATAGTTATCTTATTCAGCTAAATAAACCAATATATACTGTTTAACTTTAGACTGTATTATTCTAAGTAAAGACATTAATCAGAAGCTGGGTTTCAATTGTTATTGTATGTTTATCATTAAGGATTTTACCATATGTTGAGGTTTAAACACATTTTATCGCACAAGGGATTGTTTTGTTCGTCTAGTGGGTGAATGAAAGACCATTTTAACAAGCTTTCCACTTTATCCTTTAAAGTTGATTAGATTTGAGTTTTTTTAAAATTACAGATGTCTGGTTGCCCTTTATTGGACTTATCTATAGCTGGCTTGTGTATAACCGGGTTAGTAAAAAACAGGAAAGAATGATGTGATACCTGTTGAGTGTTTTTGAGGTATGATCTTGTCCATTCATTTTTATGTATATCTACCAAAATAATGGATCAATAAAGGTATTTAAGAATTTTTGAAGGATCCTTGTCTTAAATATAAATAAAACTACTGGAATAAGAATGAACAAGATCTGTCTAGAATGTATTGTGAATATTTAGTGAAATATACTACATTTCCGTATTAGTGGTTTTGGCAACTATTTTTGTTTACTTCCATTTCGGATTCCATATGTAAAACTTTGAGGTAATAATTAGAAACTTGAACTGACTGTCATTGAATTACTTCGATAATTAAAATAGAGTTAAAGAGATTGTTAAAATACCTGAAATCATCTATATTTTTCAAATCTTACTATATTAACAATTTCCTTTCTCATTTTAATTTGGCTAACTCGTTATTCATGGAAGTTAGATGCTGAGTTGTTATAGTCGAGAAGAGCATACACAAATTGGAGAGTATCTAGTAAGTAACGATAGAAACAGCTTTTGTATCGAACTAACTGATTACACCCATGATCCATATACTTATATTGGTAATGAATCTTGTCATGTGATAAATCGTATTGATAAAAAACGTCTCGCATAGATATATGACAAAATTTCTACTGTCTGAATAAACATAATATGTGTTATTATAAATCAAGAAGGTAATTATGTAGAGAATAGACCAATCAATAATAAGTGGGGTTCAATTCATGTGTAAAACAATTGACAACAAGTTTGTGAGGTTAGTGAAGTGATAATGAAGAAGACTGATAGAGACCTAGTAAACAGGTACAAAAAAAAACGCAATATACATCCTACTCCACATATTTGCAGTGTATGCATGGTTCAAATATTTTCAAGACAATCTACTCAGTATATTTTGAGTTTAATGGTAAACTTATCGGACAGCAATATGATGTTGTTATCTCATTTACAATCGAAATTTATTTGTACAGTTATATTATACATTAAAATTTTATTTTACTATGAATTATATGATTGCCTGGCAAGTTCTGTAGCCCAACTATGATAACCTTGTGTAGATACCTCATATATTTATGTCATAAGTATGGTCGCCATGATAATTAGTGTCTTTTTAAGTAAAAAGCGGAATATCTCTCAGTTACAAATGAACTATTCGGCCTTAAAATATTGAATACAAACGTGGTAATCCAAAAGTATTCTACTAGCTGCAAACATCCAGTTGTCGGTTATTTAATTGCACTAAGAACTTCCATACCAATACAAACCAACTATAAAGTGTTTCCTTGTTTTGATATCAATTCTTGAAGTACTCTACCCTTTTGAGTAACCATCTATTTTTAAGTAGATGTGACATGAAACCAGTGAAGAAAATATTAGAAACTTGAACAAGGTAAATGTAATAAGTTTTCTTTTTTAATCATTTCCGGGATCAAACTCGAAATTCTTGTGTTTATAAGCCGCCTAATCAAAAAGTTTGATTATACTGCAATTTTATCAGTGCCTATCTACAATCAATTCTACATTTCTATCTTAAGACACTGGAAACAGATAAATAAAGATTCGTAGGTATCGTTACCAAGGTTTGACTGGATAATTTCGAATTAATCGAGCATTGGGTAGATTGTTATAAACAAAACTAATATATTTGTATTATCCCAATGAGTATAATAATTATATTTTTCTGACGTTTCGTGACTCAGTGTAAGCCCCTTTCTTCACAGAATAAATAACCAGATCAAACTTAATCCAAGTTTAAGTAGTACAAAAAAGAACAGAAACACCGTGCACACATACACACACACTTCTGTACATAAATGTCGCTTATAAATCATCTTGACCGAAATGACATAACATTGAATTGTTAAGACCTGTTTTTCTGAATGATCGCATATAATATTCTTACGTCGTTCCTTTGTACTATTTAAACTTGGATTAAATTTGATCTGGTTATTTATTCTCTGAAGAAGTGGCTTACACGAAGTCGCGAAAAGTCAAAAAATCTAATTTTTCTACTCATTGGGATATTACAAATATATTAGTTTTGTTTATAACAATCTACCTAATGCTCGAATAATTCGAAATTATCTAGTCAAATCTTGGTAATGATACCTATTAATCTATATATCTATCTTCGTTCAAGATATCTAACATGGTGGACATCATAGACTTGATAATATTTTCTCGTCTCTTAGTACAGTTCAGTTTCATAGTTTGTATCACTGACTAACTTTATTTAGGTATTTAAATCAATTAGTCCCTTTAAGAAAAACTTCGATAATGTAATAGTATAGAAGAAGATTAGCAGAATATCTGGTTTGACTTACAGTTAATGTGGAGGCCTCATCTACGAAAGCCATCATCCAGAAGATACAGGTGTTTATTAACAGTTGTCTACGCAAAATACTCCGGACACTATTAGCAAGAACCAACTGTGGGAGAGAACGAACCAGATCTTAGCGGAGGAAGAAATTAGGAAGAAGTGCTGAGAGTGGATAGGATACATATTGAAGAAAGCACCCAACTGCGTCACAAGACAAGCCCTCACATGGAATCCTCAGCGTCAAAGGAAAAGAGGAAGACCAAAGAACACATTACTCCGGGAAATGGAAACAGACATGAGAAGAATGAACAAGAGTTGGATGTAATTAGAAAAGAAGGCCCAGGACAGAGTGGGTTGGAGACTGATGGTCGGCGCCCTATGCTCCATTAAGAGTAACAGGCGTAAGTAGGTAAGTGGAGGCCTCATATAATTATCAGATTATTAAGTATTGTTAAAGCTTACTGTCAACATTTTAAACTGTCATACAATGAGATAAGAAAATTTCTACTTGTATAATTCGGTTTATATTACTATGTGATTTATTCCATCATTAAACAAAAATTAACTTTTATAGGATACAATCGATTTTTTCATAAACCCATGGTTTCATTGATTAAAAAGGTACTGATACACAATCATTATGTTTATTACTTCATTATTCTTTTACCATCATAGAGTAGATATATTGTCTTTTGACAATCTTGTATGCCAATATGATCAAAGATTTATTGAGATCATATTTATTGTCTGATTATATAGCTCATTACAAACCATTCATTCAAAAATATAGCTGATATTATGATTAAGATATGAGAAAAAATACCTTGACTATTATTTGATTCTCATATATAGAGTATGTGACGTAAAAAAGAAAACCACTAGAATTCAATTAAATTAGTGATAACACAGAAGAGATCAAATCATAAAATATAATTTGAAATGTTTTTATTTATTTATTTGATAATTTCAAATAAATTGAGCATTGGATAGATTGTTATCCCAACTCCACCTAGGGTACTTCTGAGGTTACTGCCGATTTCAAGCATGGATAAAAGAGGAGAGTTGGGCATGGGGTTAGCGAACCCATTCCTTAGAAAACTAACTCGCTAAAAAATTATTTATTTATTTATTTGAACACATAAATATTACTGCAACGGGGCAGCATATATATATATATATATATATATATATATATATATATATATATATATATATATATATATATATATATATATATATATATACGCCACACAAAACAATGAGAATGAGAAGAGAAAAAGAATGTAAGGTGCGTATAAGAAAAAAAAGAACAATAACGACCACAGATTAGTGTATAGAAGTGTAATAATACTAATAATGTGAGAAACTGAAAGGTACAACCAGAAAGAATCCTTTCAGTTAAGTGCCCCCAATGCCCTGGTAGGGCCGAGAGTGGGGCGAGTCAGCTCTCCCTCTCTAAACGCTCTCACATGACCACGCGTATATAGCCTCTGCCAGGGAAGTCCTACTCACTGCCTTCTCGTGACGGGGGTATTTTCTACGAAATTGAGAGGACGAAAAGCGAGTTTCCGGCGCTTTAATCCGGTTATGGACATGGAGAGTCCACCTAGGAGAGTTGCAAAACCCTGATTTTAAACCAATGGTGCAAATGGGCTCGAGTGTCGTGAACGAACAAATGGCGTACGAACCAATCGTTGGTCACCGGCTACCATGGGAATGCATCTCCTCACGATGCTCCACTGTCTTGTGCATCAGACCTTTAGATCGAAGGCTCCGGGTGTGGCCCCCCAAGAAAACCATCTGCTTCGGTTCAGGCACCCAGGCAGTATTACAGCCCACACGAAAATAAAGTGACATCACGATATTCACTCGCTAAAAAAAAGCGCTAACCAGAAAATCAGATTTTTATCCCAATAAGTGGAAAAATGAGATTTTCTGACATTTTATATCTCAGTGTAAGTCACTTTCTTCAAAGAATAAATAACCAAATCAAAATTAATTCAAGTTTAAATAGGACAATGAAACGACACAAGTTTTCCAAGTGAGATTATTCTTTCAACTGTTCAGATAATTAAAATAAGCCCATAGTGTCATTGAATAAGAATAAAAAGAATTCAGCGAAGAAGAAAATGTTCTTTTCCACGAAATCATTTACATAAGCTGTACATCCATATTTATAGTTATATAGAGAATATATGTCTATAGAAGTATGCAAAAAAATCGTATCATAAATTGATTCTAAACTTTTATTATCAAATGAGGTTACTCAATAATCAAAGGGTAAAGAAGGAATAAAAGGATGAAAATAATTTATGGGTCCGATAATTAACCAATTTTTTTGATCGAGATCATAAACCGATTGATGTTAGACCATTGTTGGAAACCTGGAAGCACTGGAAGGCCGTTTCTTCCTATTGCAGGACTCCTCAGCATTGGTCATCCACGATCCCACTCAAGGGATTCGAACCTAGGGACCTCAGTCTAGCGTGCGAACACTTAACTTATTGGACCACTGAGCCGGCATCCAATGGTGTTAATGTCTAACCTCAACCAATCCACGAAGTTGCGCGACCATCTTCTATTGTATTGAGGTAGATACCTGTCTCTACCCGACATGGATTAGCTCCACTGGTTACAGCTTCTCACTAGAACTCCGAGAATTTTCTCTCACTAAGCTAGTCACTAGTGAGCACATAGTAATTATCAGTTTAGGGGTTGTGAAGATTTTTAATTTTTTTATTTGAGATCAATGGTGATCTAACATCAATCGGTTCATGATCTCAATCAAAAAAACTTAACAATCTCCACAACCCCTAAACTGATAATTATCCAATTGACAGATATGAAGTAAAGTAATTTAAACAGTCAAATGAATTGGATCGAAAGAATGTTGGATCAATATTTTATTCACTGCTGACGCAATGACAATCCATAAACTCAAGTCCGAACTTTGCATGTAAAAATGATTCATTCAATCTCTTATTCTTCCTTGACCTTAATTCTTTTTAGTGATATGATTTTGTTTATTGGTTTTCCTTTTTTTTTATTTGATCATTATTGATTTTTCAAATTGTTGTTATGTAATTATTATTAACTTATAAAAACTTTCTTGATCATTATTCAGTTTGTATTATGATGACCTTTATGTTTGTCGTTTTTCTGACCCATAAATTAACTGTATCCTTCTATTCCTCTCTAATCCCTTGATTATTGTGCAATCTCATTTGATATTTATAATTTTGTATCACTTAATGATGCTATCTTTTTTTTTAATCCTTCTATAGACATATCTTTTCTATATAACTATAAATATGAATGTACAACTGAAGTGGTGAGACTATAATTTATGGACGACATTTGAGTGATTCCAGACTGATCTTGAGAATGACCACTTAATAACCGGGACCAAATGAGGGTTATAAACCTGTGTAAGGAATTATAATTATAATTCACAGTTGATGATTAAGGTTAGAAATTCGATTTCGGGTTTTCATCATGAACTGACATCAGCTATAATGTGAAGATTTCCACAACCCCCATACAAATAATTAACATGTGCTCACTAGTGACTAGCTTCGTGAAGGAATTATCGGAGTTCTAGTGAGAAACCGTGACCAGTGGAGCTAATCCGTGTCGAGTAGAGACAGGTATCTACCTAAGTAAAATGGAAGATTATGACTCAGTTTCGTGAATCGGTTGATGTTAGTCACTAACACCACTGGATGCCGGCCAGCTCAGTGGTCCAGTAGGTTAAGCGTTCGCACGCAAGACTGAGTGGGATCGTGGATGCGCATTGCTGAGGAGTCCTACAATAGGACGAAACGGCCTTCCAGTGCTTCCAGGTTTCCAACAATGGTCTAACATCAATCGGTTCAATATTTGAATCAAAAACTTTAGAATCTCCACAACCCCCCTCCTCATAACTCTATTTATCCAAATGGATGAGTGAATTTCGCTTCCAGAATCCAAGACCTATTATCTTATACATGAATGGTTCATCCATAAATTATAGTTTCGTTGCTTAAGTAAACGATTTCATTGAAAACAAAATTTTCTTCTTCGCTGAATCCTCTTATTCAATGAGAACATTCTTAGATCAAATAAATCTTTCCAAGTTCATTTCTAATCACCATGGTTACACTAATTGTGAAAACAAAATTCATTTAAAATCAGTTTTATTCTAACTTAAATCAACATTGTAGTTACATAAATTTCGTCACAAATTTTTATTTATTATTATTTAGTTATTTATGTTTTTTCGTACATAAAAAAGGTTAAATGTAGATCATTTTTTCAGAAGAAAAAATGATAATTTTGGACCGATCAATTACTTCCAGCAAAAACAAACAGATATTGATTGTCTGTATTTATTTAGGCAGTTTATTTATACACTAAATAGTTCCCATGGTGTAAATCAGATAGTATAACCCTTATAGAATATAGAATGTATCAGAATAATGTATCAGATTATATATATGGTAGACCTATGAGGTTATGTGTGTATAACGGATATGTTTGCTTGTGTATCAGTGTGTTTTGTGTGAGTGACAGAGTGAGAGAGAGAGTGAGAGAGAGAGGGAACCAATACCAAGAGAAAAGAAATGTTATCATTTTAAGACTAAATAGACAATACAGTAAACAATGTTTTATTTTTATTGAGAAAAATAGTTTAGAAAGTAGTAAGTATAGTGTATCATATACAAAATATTTTTACCACATCTCTAGATTGTTCAATATAATTTTTCTATTATGTGACATAACAAATAGTGATTCAATGTTAGTGAAGTATTGATTTCAAACGTGAAATTTGGTGATAAAATGGGGACTAATACAAATTTCAAAAATCTGATAGTTAAAGTCACGTACCGATCTTAGTTAAATAATCGGATAATTGTTTCTCCTTAGTGTAGGTCTTTAGAGGAGTTTGTATCTAAAGCCCCACTAATTGGGACCTTCAGACTCGCGAGAGAATACTTAATCTCTAGACCTCAGTGGTTGGCATATTTAACTTAGATCAGTTTGTAATATTACGCAACAATCTGCCAATGCAACTGCATCGCAATTGACATGTTTCAACTCTACTTCATAGACACTTCTGAGGATTTGTGTACTAAAACGAAACAGCTATTTAGTTTATTCCGATTTTCAATGGTTGTCTAGATAAGATCATTTCACGATATTAATTATGAAATCTGTTATGTTTGTTAGAGAATCAATTGTTGACAAATTCATCAAACCGAATTTCGTTTACTCGTGAAGTAAACTATTTGTAGAAATCGTTCGGTTCGAATTCAGATCAGATTTTATGTATTACCATAAGTTTGTAACCATGTTTGTTATTATTACGCATATTCAAATAGGAAAGAAAAGTGATAAAGAACGAAACCTTGTAAATAAGTTCAAGTGCCTATAAAATGTTACTTATCCTCTTAAGTAGTTGAAAAGTTCATCTCCAAAATATGTACTTAAATGTACCGATATGAAGAAACGTCAATGTGGAATATCACGTGGTAAACAGATAGACTAGTTTCATAAATCATAAACTTCCTTATCCGAAAAGTTGTCACTGACTACTCATTCGAATATCCAACTTATGATTGATCCTTCAAAGTCGTGTCCATTAAAACAATCCAACTAATCTCATAATTCATTCAAAGAATTCAACACAGTTTTGTAGTTGTATCAAATTATTTAGTGTAACAATTTTACGAATTGTTTATCATACTGATGACATGATAATCTGATCAGGCAAATCAATCACCGGTTTCTACATGATCCGAACTATTCACCTCTTTTAATTCCAAAAATACGTTTATGTTTGTTGTCCAATACCAATAAACGTGAATCAATGGTGTAATTCTATCACTGAAATCCCTAACTTTTTCTCATTTGTAACACGATTGATGGGAGAATGCTAAGAATATCTTATCAGTGATACCATCCATCTGTGTCCATTTTAACATGCCGTATGTAATCAGATCGAATAAGTAAACAACCCCTATGAATTTCATTGTAAATTTAATAAAAACAGAGTATGGGATCATTTGAAAATTAACCTATTTTTTTATTACTCTGACATTACTTAGAAGAGTAAGTGATGAGATGATCTTCTGTAATACTAATTTGTCTAAGATATAAGAAAAATATACAAAATAATTAAGAGGGAACTCTTAGAAAGACAACAGAGTATTAAATACATTTACATTTTTTATTACAAGAAAATCAATAAAAAAAAGAAATAAAAGGTGATCATATCGATTTCACACAGCACCTAAATACAAAAGAACAAACTAATAATAATAATAATAACGATAATCGAGAAACATTTATGATGTTTCTTTCATCAGAAAATACCGACGGGGTGATTCATTTACCAACAACAAAGTCATTCTCACAGAGTATTCCATTTTTTTCTTTTAATTATTTCACTGCAGTACTACAAATAATTTATATCATCTGCATCAGTAGCTCTCAACGTACACAATGGAAATAGTAAGATCCTCAAACACAACACGGAGAACACCAACACCATCACACTTGATGGAGAAGCTCTAGAAGTGGTGGAAACATTCACTTATCTGGGTAGCATCATTAATGAACAAGGGGGATCTGATGCAGATGTGAATGCAAGGATTGGTAAAGCAAGGACGGCATTCCCACAATTGAAGAACACATGGAACTCAAAACAACTGTTAACCAAAATTAAAGTCACAATCTTCAATACAAACTACCACAAAAATTATCGAAGTCGTACAAGTTTTTATGAACAATTGTCTACATATGATACTCAATGTCCGTTGACTGGATACCATCAGCAACAAACTACTTTGGGAGAGAAGAAACCAGTTTCCAGTTGAGGTGGAAATCAGGAAAAGACGATGGAAGTGGCTAGAACACACATTGAAGTAGTCGTAAAACTGCATCACAAGGTAAGCGCTAACTTTAAACCCTGTAGGGAAACAGAAAAATGGAAGGCCGAAGAACACACTACGCCAAAAATTAGAAGCAGATATGAAAAGGACGAATAGCAGTTGGAAATAACGGGAAAGGATTGATTAGGACAGGGTTGGATGGAGAATGCTGATGTTTAGTCTATGTTCCTCCACGAGTTGTGACAGATGTAAGTAAGCATTCAGTGAGCTGTTCATTCTGATTCAACGAAATAGTATCATCCACCTGCTCCATGTAGAAGAGTTGGCCATGATCGACTAACTCCATCTCCGGAATGTCCTGTGACAGAAATGTGAATTCTAGGAGCGAATCTATTGTGAAGTCACATAAAGATGATAGAAATGGGTAGAGGTGGCGAAGTTATGGATTCTTGTAACCATTAGCTGTTAGATGTGAAGTGGTCAACAGTGAACAAGTTTGCAGCTATTCATCAAAAACTGATAATTTACAGATGTCTCAAAATTTTATATTTTAGGACTCATGATTTAAAAAGTGTCATGATCTTCTGTTTCATACACGTAATTAGATGAGTCTATAAGCCTGAATAATACAGAATAATACAAGCCATTGGGATAGTTTCTCTGTTGTTCTTATTAATAGATCGGTAACGATTTAAATGTTTGTGTAAACTATCGGGGATAAGCTTACACTGTAACTGAGTTCTCAAATTCATAGTTAGAGGGCAGAAACTTTAAACTTCTTAGTTCAAATAAGACTTCACTTGAATTTATCGGATCAAGAAATTAGTTGATAACGATTACTCCGCAAAAGTTAAGTAGCAGTTATTCGTATTATATTAAGCAACTAACAACTGATATATCATTGCTAATCATCATAATATGTATAGGACTCAAATAACTTCAACGCTCACTTTTGCATTTCTATTAAAGAAATGAATTTATTTCTGTATAATAACAGTCGGTCAGTAACAGCGTAGAACTTCATACGTACGTACATCAATTCAACTTGTCATACCACATTACCACAGAGATAAAGTTGTCGATTCAAATCCCGTAGTGGTAGAGGTAGTAAGAGTATAAACAGTAATCGGGAAGATTAGGGTTTGGAGATGTTATTCAAGGAGTATAATACAATGAGATATATTTGGAAAGAGGAAACAAGGGATACGAAGAATTCAGAAGATTAGAATTTGGGCGAACACAAAGAGTGGATGCACCTGCGCCATTGCAAACAATTTCGATCCACGTCATTTAACGTATCTAAACATCGGTTACTATCATCTCGCGGATGCTAACCAGGTAGTCTACACCTATCAACACGACTCAGTCCACTTGTCAGTGACGTCATGGACTTGTGCCATATTTTGGTTTGGCCGCCCCTAGCTTTCTTCCAACCTACTTCTATACCACTGAATATAGCACGTCGAGGCAGTCGGTCGTTACTTTACAAAGTTAATCTCATGTTGAAACGTGACTTTGCTTACTTCCATTTGGACATTTCAGTAATATACCAATCGTTCTACATATAATGAACAAACATATTACTTCATGTGCAATGAAAAGCACATATTAGCTTAGATATAATTCTATTTAATTGATAAGGTCTAAATTGAAAATCACATTACAACATGTCATCTACTTAACTTTATTTAATGTTTATAGAACAATTAAAAGTATCCTTAATGAGATTCACCAATCACATGTTTCTTGACTATTTAATATGCTTAAAGGTGACTCTGAAAACAATAAAATAATCTTTAATTGTTCATCACTAGTATAGAATATATTTATATATATATAAAGGTGAATCGATTAAATTTGATGAAAAGTGAAACGAACAAACGAACAAAGAACCGGTCCAATGTAACTTTCACAATCAGATTTTCTCATAGCATACACGAACAATAATGTTTGTGAACATATTGGAGTTCTCTATTCAATGTAAACTTAAAGTTGAGCAATTGAAAATGATGCTAGAATAATCAACACTACCTGGAATGTGAGTACAAATAGAAAACAAAAAACAATAACAACAACAACAGTGGATATAAATAGGTGGGTAAGATATATGTTATTCCTAAACCAATTCATTAATCATGAATACGTTTATGTAAATCAATTAACTTACTTGATAAAATTAGCATACTGATGCATGATGTATATAGTCAGACATTATTCATAATTATTTCAAGACTTAATTGATTGAACACATAGCAAACGATATTTTTCAATAACAATGTTTATCTTTAGACTACAGTCGTTAGTCATTTTCACTGACAGACGTTGAAACGAATAAAGCTAAATAGTTCAGATCATGTAGAAACTGGTGATCGATTTGTCTGATCACATTGTCATATCATTGGTATGATAAACAATTCGTAAAATTCACTTGGTATTGTTTTACTTGAATCTTCCCATTGATGTTTTAGGACTGAAATTGATCAGTCTCTTATTGGCATATGTGCATACTGTGCGTATGTCTCGATATTGCCTTAATTTACAAGCATTATAAGGAAAGATAAATAGTGGCTAGCAGTGGAATCCAGGACGCGCGTTTCGTCCCATTTGGGACTCGTCAGCTGGATGTACCTACATTTCAGAGTTGATGTTCACTCTGGGACTCGAACTCAGTACCGTTCGCTTCAAACGCCATCGCGTTATCCACTTAGCTACTGAGTCCTGATAGTCACTTGCTTGTGAAATGGGGTGAAGTAAAATTGCTACACTAATTCGTTTAATACAGCTACAAAACTGTGTTGAATTCTCTGAATGAATTATGCGATTAGTTGGATTGTTTTGATGGAAACGAGTGTGTAGGATGAATTATAAGTTGGATATTCGAATGAGTAATCAATGACAATTTTTCTGATGAATGAGGAAGCTTGTCATTTAAGAAACTAGTTTAACTGTATACCGCTTGACATTTTTCAGATCGGTCGTCACAGACATTGAGGTAGTAACCGGCATTTATCAGAAAGCCAAACGTCGTTAGATAAAGATTATTCTCACTCTTTTGTATTGAGACTGATTAAAACCATAATCTTTTCCATATCAACTGTGTTTTTGGAAAACTAACAAACATCGTCACCATTCATATCGTCTATTTGTAATAACATTCATTTAGAAGAGTTGTTTGAGTGCCTTAGACTGTTCTTTGTACATTTATATTCTGACTATTAGTTTCTATTAATTGAAAGTCAGCATTATCATCACACATTTGTGATGTTTTGTCACAGTTCGATTAATGCTTTATTTCTTAGGCAGATTATGAGTGATTTGATAGTGAGATTAATCGTTGTGATTCACGGTCCGAGTTTAGTGTGGTTTACTTAGACTAGACACATCTCGATTTTCACACTTCGTTGACTATTTCGCTAGAGTATCTGTGTGATCTCATAATTGATTACTGGAACTCTATCTATAAGCAAATAGTGATGAGTGAAAATTCCACTGTCGTTACATTAAAGTAGATATTGTGTATATGAATGTTTCAACTAAATAAGATGATAAATTAAATTTTGTCTAATATGTTAGTCAGTGAAATATTAGTAGAATAGTGATGAACAACCTGAACCATTCGGAATAAAAAAAACCCTGGAAATGATTATTCACTTTGTCTCCATGTAAACTTTAGTGGATATTTGAAACAAAATGATCGTAAAGATATTTCATAGGTGGAAAAATGTTCATCTACTCACAATGGAACATTCTATTGTTATTTTGTTGACTTGTCGTTGATGGATCAGGATATTTTCTACATTGCACTCTCAATCGCGTGTAGAACATATTCATAATTATGTGTTGTTTCGAGATTTCTATTGTAATCACTTCCTATGTTTTTGTAATCTATTAGGCAAACTGACACCATGGAGTATTATTTATGAGCTTACGAATAGTTTTACACAATCGTTTGAGTATGATTGACTTATCCGATCTAAACTTTGTTTGTCGATTTCACCACCGATGACGCTTTGATAGCAACACCGAAAAAGATTAACTCTTAAGGTGTTGATGTGTCTTCGAAATAGTGATGTTTTTATCTTGGTACGAGGGTGATATGGTCCGAACTCTAGATTAATAAAGCATTTATCTAATCGACAGTGGTAGAATTAATTTTTAAGAAGAGGAGTCGATATTCCTGACAAACCTAGGTTAATCACATAATTTCAAGTGCTCACACTGTGTATTCGTGTATGTGTGTGTGTGTGTGTAAGATGAAAGTACATTCTTCGGCGATACTGCTTATTTGCTGTATATAGTTCCAACATAACAGACAAATTCGTTGATTATTTATGACTTAAATATACTACTATTTTGGTTATTTTGCATGACCATAAGTACTGAGTAAATTATCATTTAAAACTATTTGAAACAAATACAGACATGTTGGTTCTGAAAAGTTCACGTAGTTTAGTTACTTCAGCATCTGAACTATTTAATACTTCTCAACTTTTACCACAAGAAAATACGAGTCATGTATCAGGCAATCTATTCGATGTGTCAGTCGATTTTAGTGCTAAGTGTTTGTTTAAGTTCCAAATTAATTTTAAAGTGGATAACAGTTTATAAAATAGGTGAGTTGTAGCCGGTAAGCGAGTTCAGATTCAGGTTTCATCGAATTTGGAGCTCTTCATTTTATACTGCTTGTTGATTGATTCTAACCACCTAAAATCGAAGCAAAGTTAGTTCTAATGTTGAGCCTCTTAGATTACTGAACATACATTACAAGCAGATTGATAGAGTTTGACCAACATTAAGCATAAGACAGCAAGAAACCACTTGCTTTCAAGTGAGGAATTCGTACATACCACTTTACCTTTAGAAAATAAGCACATTTATCATTGTTCAAGGTTACTTTTTATTAGAAGTTTGAAGCTGCTGAACATATGTTTCATCTCAATTGTTATTAGGAGATGACTGTTCAAGATATCTTAGATTAGATACCGCATAAGAATATGCCTTAGCTAAAGAGCTTCAAATCAGGACGAAACGGAAGTCTAGATCTCTTTCCGTTATTTTAATAGTCTTCTATCCACTGTCATCTTGTGATGGAAACTACCACCACATTGGGCAATTATAATAAAATTCCTCTCATGTCATGCCATAACTACCTATAACACTGAGGTCTAAACGGAAATATGCAGATCAAACAAGGTTAGTTGAGCGAACAAAAAACTCAAATCATAATAGAATATAAATGGAAAGAAACGTTTGAATGTTAAAATTGAACTTACCAAGAAGGCTAAGACCCCAAACGAAACATACATAATAACGTCAGCCGAAGTAGTAATATACGACCGGATAACCGTTTTACATCCAGTTGAGTCATTTTGGTTGGTAGAACTCGATGTTGTTGGACAAGTTGAATCAGTCAAGGCAAGACTCGAATCAACTTTACAACATGGAATTGGTCGAACCATAGCTAAATAAAAGAAGTTTGGAGGAGTTAGTTGCAAAGTGTACACCCAGAAGAATACAGTTGATATGATGAATAACATATCGGCTTTAATGGATAGTGAATAACCTATGAAAACGTATCTCCTTAAATGAACTTTATTTTCTTAGTGGCTTCTAACCATGTTTGTTATTGTGCTTGATTCTTTGTATTGATGTGTATCATCGTAGTGAAATGAAAACGAGGTTATTTTGGTCACTGATTCACTTAGATGTGAGTATCATAATAATTAAACTCAATAATAATCACCCGACCACTCGTAATATAATTTCAGGTGATTGAATATACATACATACATGAATTATCTAACTAAGGTCCCAGTAATGTTTATTGATTTCGATATCGAAATTAACGGAACAAACGAAGTACCGTGTCTCACATGTCACCAATGTTGAACACTACCTCCGTTATTAAATTCTCCAATTTTCAGGAGGAATAAACAAAAGTATCTAAGGTAGTTGTTTGCAAAGAACTGGTTGTAATTCAGCACAAACTAGAGAAATCTTGACAACCAATAACGTTAGGGAAGATGCTCTGTTTCGACTTATGACACATCAAAAGTATATACTCTCGAATCTATATGATATAGAATTTCAGGACACTCGAACATGCTTTCATTTCACTGAAAACCGTATGTAACAATAAGTAACGCTTGATAGAATACAATCAAATTTCTCTTTTAAAACAACTTTCCACTTGTAATCTGTTTATGAGATTAGAAATTATTGTTACTAACCAATGACTCTATCATCAAGTCAGAAAATGTACAATATAATCCGGTTTTAATAAGGTCTAAGAGACCTGTTTTACCAAATCGGTATTATGTGATAGTAATAAGGATTTTCGAATCTATATAATTTCTTCTAAATTGTCAATACACTTTGGTGTTCAATAAGAATTGCTATTCATAAGAAGTCGGTTAAGAATATTTTTGTGTGACACTATCCCTAATCAATCAATGTTAAACACAGTTAATTGTGAGCGTGAACCTGACAGGAATTAACTGGAAAATGCTTTAAACTATTGAAATGAAATTCGTGACTATTTCAGATATTAATCATGAGTTGTTCTTCATGAAGAATTCTGTTCGAATTCAACTGAAATGTGAAAGTCTACCTGTGTGATTGTTATAACTGAATACAACAGCTTATCAGTTTCCCATTAGAGTGTTAATGCTCAGTAGTTCAACTTTGAAGTCTTTAATAACCTTGTATAATATTTAAGTATAAATCATTGTCTTACATGTGTACGATTGTGATGAATATGTATCGGAGGTTGCGAAGTTGCTGGATGAGGTAATGTCGGTTACACTAGTGGATCCACAACATTGTAGCTTTTTGCAAAAAGAAAAACCAAGATTGAATAACATTGCGTAAATTGTGAAGTATATTGTAAAGTGAATATTACATAATCTAAAAACAAAAAGCCATTAACACTAGTCATGATATATAGTGAGTGTAGGTAAGTAGTTTACCGCAAAGCAACTGTTCATTATTTGTTTGACTTGATTAATCAGGTTAATTAATAATGTTTGAGCTTTATTCGAACACATTCAACAGTTCTGTAGACTGTTTTATTCGTTTTAAACAAGATTTAAAAATTAGGTATATACTAGTGACTAATTTTGAGATGGATTCCTGAAGTTGTGTTAAGAAGCAATGAATAAAGAAGAGATGTAAGTCAGGTCTAATCTCATGACTGATCAATGGGATTGAATAAGCATCACGTTGTCATTAAATGACAAATGTTGGAAGTATAGATATTTTGAATTTAAAACGATGGTCTAAATATATCGTTTTCGCTACGTGGTCCGAGGTTCGTGTGCTCATCTGTGCGCACAGTTGAGAAGTGAAACATTTTGCTGAAATGACTGACCAGTGTACCACTATCTTAAACACTTGTTCAATTGATGTTGTTTCATAACAGGAACTACTCTATCTCAGTGACTCAATGGATCTTTTTCTCTGTTTAACAGAACATGTGATTCATTTGAATTATCTTTGGGAGGTGTTTTATATTCGCGACTTACAAGCATCATCAATGAAGCAAATAACACACTATTAGTATTTCCCGAAACAATTGAAACATAACTGGTAGCCCATGAATCGACTGTTGAATCTAGCACCGAGGTGACCTTGAAAAAGAAAAAAAGCAGATACACAACAAAATACAGATGTGAATTACCATTTGCAGTATGTTGCAAACGAAACCTTGTTAAATTTAGTCATTGGGGAAATGTAACTACTTTAATTAGTTCACAGTAGTTCATCGAAATTTTACTAAACTAATACACATTCTCAATCATATCATGGGAATTAGTTTTTTACTACAACACTAGTTGCAACCTGAGTACCAATGATATTCACGAAATATTTTACTCTCTACCGTTTATGATTAGGACGATAATTCATGGACCATCTATGAGCGACGCGAAATTTGAGTTCTGGAAAATTCACGTACTTACTAGGGTCTAAAGAGAGTTGTATATCGGTGTGAGGAACTAGAATTAGGATTATGACTTAGAGATTTGATATTGTATTTAAAGTTAGATTTTTTATCAAGCATCGACCTCGGCTACAATGACTAGATGTGGTTTAATCAAATGGATGGATGAATTTAGTGCTGAAATTCAAGAACTACCATCATTAATTTTGTTGTTACATCTTTAATTTATATTCAAACCAGAAAATATCTTCGTGAAAATTCTATGATAAACATTTTGTTTGCTGTATTATCAAAATTTTATGTATGTGTCGGACGAGGACACAGGTTGATCTACTGGTTAATCGCTTAGTTAAATATTTTGTACTAAAAAGTTGCAGTGAGATTATAACTATGGAACTATGATCCAGTGATTGAGGCGATTAGAATCAAGCAACTAAGACTCAGGAACAAAACACACTTCACAAGATTAAATTTAGTCAATCAGACAGTATCTCTAGCATCCACACTCAAAGATTTACTAGAGATAAGGCACAAAATCATCATCATCATCATCATCATCATCATCATCATCATCATCATCATCATCATCATAACGTTTTCGGAATTGAATGGCCAAATATAATGCAGACGTTGATTTTATATATGATGTTTTATCTTACATGATATCGTTGTGAAGTAATCAGCATGTTAGACGATTTCCTATTCGAAGTAATTTAATTAGAATTGATAAAATGTAAACAAATTGTAAATAAATCAACTTACCAATGTCGGTTGTACTTTGTATGTGATAATTAATGCAACTACAGCGATAGTAATTGCTATCACAATGGCAAGATACTTCAAATTTTTTTCATGGTTGTTTTGTTTTAAATGAATGGTGAAACAATGAAAAGGAAAAAAACAGTATGAAATTGAAAACAATACTATTGAAATAGTTAATTTCATTACAAATAAACAAGATGACTTGCAGTTATTTCTGTCAAATTCTAAGTATATATAAACTTGTGGACCTTCTTAAACCGTATTCGTGACAAAATTATGTTATGTTATAAATCAACAATATCTTTGTGCTAATGTGGTATGGCAACTTGTACTGATGTACATACGTACGTACGAAGTTCTACGTTGTTGCTGACTGATACTATATTTGCAAAAAACGCATTATAGATTAATAGTTTCTAGCTAGATACTATTATATGACATTTTCAATCTTTGCTGATCGGTATCACAGATTGAATTAATTTTATTATTCATTTAAGTCTGTTTGGATTATCACAGTAGAGTGAATTAATCAAAATTCCAATTAACGAATATGATATTAGTTTTTGTGAGTATTGTCTCAACTGATTTAAGATTTTTTTTCATTCTGATGATTAGAATGTTCTCCATTGGTTTTCTATTCGAAATCTAATGGGTGTACTTTGGCTCTGAGATATAATTATGTTCTACGGTTGGATTTGGTTATAGTTTACGCTTCTGAAGATTAATCCAACCAGCCTTGAAGAGGATGAAGACTACGATTGTTTGACTGAGAATTGAACCCAGTACTTTCACTTCAAATGACAACTGTGTTGTCCATCGAACCACTGAGACCAGATAATCACCTGATTTTGCAATTCGTGTATAGCAATAGTATTAAGCAAAGATCGATGGTGGCTAGTAGTGGAATACAGCACGCGCATTTCGTCCCAGTTGGGACTCGTCAGCCGGGTGTAACTGCATCTCAAAGTTGATATTCACTATGGGACCCGAACCTAGTACCGTTCATTTCAAACGCCATCTCGTTATTCACTTAACTATTGAATCCTGATAGCCACCTGCTTTTGCAATGGGGTGAAGTTTAAATTCACTTGGTGTTGTTTCGCTTTTTCCTTCCCACTGTTATCTAGGACTGCAATTGGTCAGTCTCATGTTGGCATATGTGCAAACGGCGCTGGGTTCAAGTCCCAGAGTGAACATCAACTCTGGGATACTGGTACATCGAGCTGACGAGTCCTGAATAGGGTGAAATGCGCTTCCTGGATTCCACTGCTAGCCACCATCCATCTTTGCTTAAAAAGCTTGCGACTTAGGGCTATATCGAGGCAATCCTCACAGGACGCACATATGCCAACATGAGACTGATCAATTGTAGTCCTAAATAACAATGGGAATATACAAGTAAAACAACACCAATAGTATTAAGATTTGAATTATCTCGTTTTTGTTACTAAGAAATGGATTGTCATCAGTCTTTGGTTTCCATATGTGCACATAAATGTTGTTAGTTGATCAGTCGTTTCGTCTTTTGTATTCCTGTGGGCTAATTTAGAGGCAGTTTGAGAAAGAACTACAAATTAAGCCACCTACTAGAACAATTCAAATGTGTATTTATTCAAACTGCTCAATAAAAGTATCACCATCACTTACCAATGCAAGACAAACTTTCGATCTACAACATACACCAAATATACCCAACCAACAGATTGCCATCAGTATCATTCCGATTATGAAGATAACCAAGCCAATTGGTTCTATATTGACAAAATATTGGAAAAACAAAGCGACATGCTACAAATAGGATCAATATTGAACAGTCCACTTTTAATTATTACTACTATTCATGATGATGAGAACAAATTTCCAAATTAACGGACATCAATAATGCATTGCTTACGAATGATTGCCGAGTTGCATTACAAATCGATCGAAGTTGAGAATGCTGATCGTCAGATTAAAATCCAACAATTTAAAGTTTGTACGCTCACCATGAAATCCTAACTTCGTGGATTCGACATATAGGAGAGCTGTGAGTGTGCACCGTTGAGACGACAACGGAATGTACGTTGCTCTGTCAGATTTAATGGTTCCAAACTTATTTTAAGTTTACATAAGCCTGTTTAATATAGTATTAAACAAGTGTTTGTTAACTACCAAAAGCTGGATGGTAGACTGACTAAATTATGAGCCGTCAAGATTCTAGTTTTATTTTAGTAAATGGGCATGCGTGAATTTAACCATATGTCTAAAATAATTAACCAGGTGATCCGTTTATCATCGAGTTATCAGTTGTTTTCTTTTTGACAAACTTGTCTATTAGTCTCTTCAAACTAGAAAGCCTACCGTTCTTCATACTGGCCGATTAGTGTTTTACGAAAATAAAGACACATCAATATTTGATAGTTGACAGCTTTATCAACGAATTTCCCTCCATTTCAAATTGGTTAACTTCATATTAAACGTTTTGAATATCTTACTAGCCATACCTCACATTCACGAAACAGTAGTAATCTGTTGTATGATAGATAATCATTCACTGATAATCACTCTAATAGATCGCTGTCATCATAAATAATCCCATATGATTAGAGTAAGTCAGTCAGTCAGCTACAACGTAGGATCAGACACATATATGCATCGGCCTAAGTTGCCATATATGAATGCTGTTAGAGTTATAAGGGCGGTTATCACTTCCCGGTTGCCCGCACCGTGGAAGGGTTCTTCCGGAGGTACGTGAAAAGGAAATTGGATTAGAGGTGGTCTTAGTGACCTGAGAGCGTGACCGCAGTGCCCAAGGGACAAATGCTTGAGCTCGGTCACACACGACCTTTTTATGGGTAATTTTTGTGTTAGCTCCGTACTTGTTGAGACTTTTTCGCCGGAGACGGATATCCATGGGATAAGGCGAGGTGTGCATTTTTAGGGTCGACCTTTTCCAACCCTACCCCTCCTTGTGGAAAGGCAGCATCGCTGCAGATGCTGGTTGTCTGAAGGAAACACCTTACTGCTGTCACATCTCTGTACAGTCAGCAGTACTACTACGCCTTTGGACCTAAGGTTTGTTGCTTTTAGCCTTACTGCTCTCCAACCGACCTGTCTGACATGGTAGGACCTTGAGGAACGGTTGTTCCAGACAATATAGCTCGGTTACTTTATTACTATAGGCAAGCCAGACCACCACGTCAAGGTAGCAACAACGGTGGGGATGATTAGAGTAAACTCACTCAGTGTTTATCATCACTAATCTCACTTCAACTGATACGAACTAACGGAGAATAGTCAACTGAGAAAATTAATTTCCCATTCATATTTATCAACTACATTTATTTATGACTTATTATTTTTAAACTATTCAGAAATCTACAATTCATTAATAATAAGTAACTGATGAAGCTTTAACTTACGAACAATGCTAATAATATTATTCACTAATGTAGTAGTATCCACGGACATTTTACTCGAAAATGTTGTTTTAATATATGACACTAATGTACTGCTTAAAATATTCGTAACTGTTGTTGAACTCCATGCAAATATTCCACCAGCAATAACAATAGCGATTGATATTGCCTATCCAAAGTATAAAAGGGAATGATGTTACTTCCTTGAAAGTGAATATCTTTATGTATATATGTATAAATGTAATAGTAGAAACAATAGTGTAGAATAGCGTATATTTTTACCCAAATTGGGTTTATAATACTTAGTATAGAAGTGAATATGAGTTATTGAAAGAGTCACATTTTATTTCAGTTGTATAATGTCAGATTAACTTCTTGAGATTGTCGACGTATTCAAATCACTATTACTCAAGTTTTATGTGGTTTGTTCCAATATCAAAGTGAGAATCTTCAATACGAACGTCAAGGCAGTTCTACTGTATGGAGCTGAAACTTGGAGAACTACAACAACCACAATCAAGAAAGTACAAGTATTTATAAATAGCTGCCTACGCAAGATACTCAACATCCACTGGCCGGATACCATCAGCAATAGCCTTCTGTGGGAGAGAACAAACCAGCTTCCAGCTGAAGAGGAAATTAGGAAAAGACGATGGAAATGGATAGGACATACATTACGCAAATCGTCAAACTGCATCACGAGGCAAGCCCTAACTTGGAACCCTGAAGGGAAGCGAAAAAGAGGAAGGCCAAAGAACACATTGCGTCGGATTATAGAAGCAGATATGAAAAGGATGAATTACAACTGGACGGAGCTAGAAAGGATTGCCCAGGACAGGGTTGGATGGAGAATGCTGGTGAGTGGCCTATGCTCCTTCACGAGGAGTAACAGGCGTTAGTAAGTAATGTGGTTTGTTATCGATGAATACTGCGAAACATGCATTTAATATGACGATTAGTGTAAATGTTTCGGTTAAGCAGTACACGAATTAAATTTTCAATGTTTTTGGTGAAAAATTGAATAATCTTTTACGAGAGTTACTTTAATTGTGAGCTGTGTTTAAAAAATTGTTTGATTAAGGCCCGTAAACAGTGCAAACGATGATGTAAAGCTGAGACGGTCACTGACTAACCGAATTGATGATTACCATTGAATGATTTTTGGGATCATCATCACCCATTATCGTTTAGAATAACTAAACAGTCTGACAACTAAAGATTTTCATAGATGACTTGGACGGAAACCAAAGAGAAGTATTATCACTATTTGAGGATATTGGGAGATGATAAGCATTACGTACTCCAAGTATTGCGAAATGTAGTTGCTATCAGTTTAATTCCGGTAATTTTTGTAATGAGTGGTGTATATGTAAATGATACGTTCATATTTGAATTGAAGTCTGAAATGACTAGTATTCTCTGGGAATTTAATTTGCTTAATTTAGATGACAGTCCTTATTTGAAACAATGTAATGTTCTGCCACAATAAAATTCAAACAATCTGATCATATATTTATAAGGGAATCTTTGCGATACCCGTTAAAACTTGGTAAAAGATAATTAGTACTTAATTGAGCAGCAGGCTATCACAAATGGAGTTTAGTTGATCCGAACATTATTAGGAACGTAAACAAACGATATATTCTCAACAATCAGTGAGTCTTCAAGTCAGTAATCTGAGAAAAGATGCTTCGAATTCTAATTTGGCTTAGATCTCCTATCAACATTCGTCATAATTATTGTTCATGTAAGCTAATCAAGTGGCTAATTTCCGGTAGTCTTTGTGTATGTTTATTCCCTCAGATTAATTCCATGACGAATTTAAATGAGATAAGGTTGCTGACCAGTGAGTATATGACTTCAATGAACTTCATTTCAGTTTTAGATTTTAGATTTTTTAGCTATCTGTATGAAGGATATTATTATAGTCATACCAATCATTAAAATGAATGATCGAAATTCAATGCAATGCACTAAGTACCAAACGACAAAAATAATTTTGTTTAAATTAGCGGTATTCCTGTCTGGAATATCGAGTGATTATGGTAATTGCAGTTGAGGAATATTTAAATCAGAACTGTTTAGGAACACTACATTCTCCCGTTAGGAGTTCAGTTTACAAAACGTAAGAAAATTATAGACATTAAATTCACTTGGTATTGTTATACTTGAATGTTTCGATTGATGTTTAGCACTGCAATTGTTCAGTCTCTTATTGACATATATTCATACTGTGCGTATTGCCTCGATAATGCCTTAATTCACAAGCTTTATAAGCAAAAACGGATAGTGGTTAGCGATGGAATGCAGGAAGCGCGTTTTGCCCTATGTAGAACTCGTCAGCTAGATGTGCTTGCGTCTCAGAGTTGCCCATTTGTTATCACATTATCTAATACTCAATATCATCAAAAAATACTAACAACACAAGTAGACTATCAATATCAATTGAAGACACGTGAATTAAGCTCTTTGTAATAGATAAAACAAGATCTGCTTCTATTTAGAAATATCAGAAATACAATCTACGAAGAACACTTAACTCTAAAGTGAAACACCAACGTGATAAAGAGTGTAATTCTACTGAAGATTGTTTGTGAAGTGAAATATGATTAATTACGAATCTAGGACATTTGTTGAATTTTTGATTCGAGAAAGCCTCCAACTATCACAAAGAACAGGCTAATTAATTTTATGAAATTTGTTAGTTGATATGTTAAATGTTGCTGAAAAATATCAAAATAACCACTCACCAGAAATATACTATTAATTATAGTTAAAACACAACCACATGCAGCCATTGTTTAGTGTAGTTGAATCTTGTCTTTTCGATTCTGAACACTGAGAAAGATGATATCAACAAAGATAAAAAGATGAGAAATGAGTGGATATATTCAAGGCAATATATATATATATATTAAAACACTTGTTAACTATCAGTAAATCATCAAAAAGATGAATCGACTCCAGCTTACATGAATAAATCTTATTACTTGTTGAGTCATTATTGAGGTCATTAACCTGTTAATGTTAGACCACCATTGAAAACCTGGAAGTGCTGAACGTCAGTTTCGTCCTAGTATATGGCTTGTGAACAATGCGCATCCACTATCCGTCACGCAGGTTTCCAATCTAGGACCTTTGGTCTCATACGAACACTTAACCTCTAGATCACTGAATCGGGATCTGATGGTGTTAATATCTATGTTCAACTAATCTATGATATTCCGCGACCATTTTCAATTGTCTATGTGGGTAAATGACTCACACCTATTTGGTCATTATATAATCCAAATACCTTATAAGCAATAGACGTAATATTTTTGTATATATGATTTTTCAATAAAGGAGACTTTTCATTCACGTTCACATCAGATGAAATTCACTATCGAATCAGGAATTTCACTTGTTTGGAATCCGCAATGGAGGCATGAAATCTGTCTTTCACTTTGCAAGCAAGTTGTTTGTGATATGCATCATCCAACTGAAAGACTGGGTACATTTCAATTGACTTAGACAGTTAACTACATGTAAATCCGGAAGACAAGTATTTAGTAAGAGTATCGTAAATTAATTAAACCATTTGAAGTAATCAGGTAGTCACCTTGAACTTCAATTTCATTCTCGAAAAAACTTGCCATCGAAAAGGGTATGAAATCTTCATGAAACTAATGCTCAACGTGTGATTCGAATACATATTATTTAGCATCACCTCAAGCGATGTTACGGCTGAAGTATTTGGGGCAAAATTGATCACCTCTATGACTGAAGTATTCACACTGACTGATCACTGAGTTGTAATTCTCTTTCCGTTTGTCCTATCTTATGCGCTGATCGGATAGTATCAATAAATTTGCTTTGTAGTCACCATTCAACCGCTTCCTACTGATTGCACCAGACCAATGATATTTGTCTGATTGACAGATTCTGAATTAAACTAAACAACGATCAAAGTCTAGCTCATTTCGCCTTGGAGCTTATTGGAATAGATCATTTATAGTACAACTCAGTGTCAAAGTCACAAACATCAAGTCTTATGAAGGGTGTTTCGCCTTCAAACTATTAGTTTTCACTCCAATAGTCACATTTCCAACATTAGTTGATTAACGGTGTAATACTGGGATCAAGCAACACTATCATTAAGTAACCATCGAAATAAAGACCTTCCCTTTAGAACTTTAGAAAAAATATTCTTTTGTGTGTGTGTGTGTGTGTGTGTGTGACGTCATTCAAACAAAACGCATGGCTATACCGATTACCATAATCTCTTAACTAAACTTTCTATCATTGTGATAAAACATTCATGATGTCACTTTTATTTAAACCAAATAAATATTAAGACATTACGAAGGAAAATGTTGCATATAAAGTATATGCGATTGAATTTTAAGTCAATCTAACGTTTCCCTAAACAATCTGATTTAGGCTATTTTTGGGATATATCACAATTAGTAATTGAGATTTTACAAATATAATTTTCTTCCTTAGTGTCTTTACATTAACTCAACGCCCATTTATTGTGAAACTTTCGTTCAAGTTTCAAGGGAGATTTTTATATATTGTTGGTAAGCTATTAATTGGATAAATTGATAAGTTAATTGAAAAGTGGAAAAAAGCAAGTTAAGAAATGGGAACTTACAATGTTAGACTGTATAGAAAAGTCAAAATATGCACCTTACGTCTTCACTTTTTGTTAAAGTAATGAACAGTGATGGTTAACAGTACAAAGCTAAAAATGATATCACCAACTCAAAAGTAAGCGAATAATATTGCGTTCTTTTTGATTTGAATGAGGTCAATATGACTAGAAAGGGTGATATAGTAATAAAATAGATGTAATAAATATAAATATGAAAATACTGGTACTATAGCAATATAGTCGTGTTTAAATACTTATGTGTATGTATGCGCATCTGTGAAATTCTTTTCATTCATTTCATTCTAACCTATTTGTAAACAGATCATCTTTTTTATGACAATTAAGGTCAATTCTGTTTAAACTTTAGGTTCACAGATAATATTGTCCAGTCAATGATGCGTTTCGAATGGTACGAAACGTCATAGCAACCAATCATTTTACAAATCTCTTTGACTCTCGTGTTTGTTTAGTCTATTTTTTCGTATCTCTTTTATATTTTGAAGAAGCAGTTTGAACTCTCTAGACTTCAGTTTTCTGAGATGTTCTTTAAACTAGTCATCGTTCAATCATATAGGTTAGTGGACAACATCAAATTTTATTGAAGTCACTAGCCTATCTAACTCAAACAATCATTAAAAGCCTGGACGTATTGGGTTGTTGTTTTATCCTGGTATGGGACTCCGCATCAGTGCGCTTTTATGGCGTAGCGACCGAGAATTAAGTCCGGGATTTTATTATGGATCTCGAGACCTAAATAAGTATGATTATCACACAACTTGGTTATCTTGAAAAACACTTGCATGTTGTAAGTTATTGGGGTAGGAAAATAAATGACATAATCACGAGGCTCATACTTGTATAAGTTAACTGAAAGGTTAGTTGTTCTTTCAATCCTACATTTTATGTTTCTCTCGTAAGTACCAGAATAACCAGAAGACCATTAAGTCATCGTGTAATTATCACCAGACTGAGGAAGTACCCTTATCTATAGACAGGTAGCTTTCGTTAGTTTAATGGCAAAAACTAACATTGTTTTCTGCCGTAATACTACACTGTTAGTTAAAATAACTCTATGAGTAATCAGGTAATATAATACTTTATTCTTGTGTGGACCGTTTCAGAGAATAATGTTACCTTCATTGACTGGTCACTGAATGAATCCCAATGTGATATTCGTCTACGTCTTAGTACCGATTGAATGTAATCAATCAAATGTAATATGTAATGGTTGTGTAACAGACTAGATATCACGTACCGATGAACAGCATCAGTTTCTTCAAGATTGTAAATAACCCTTGCTAACGAGTTCCAACTATCTTAAAGTCTAAGTGGACAGTTTCTTATAAGTTACCTGCAACCACATTATAATAGAGTTACTACATAATTCATTTATATATATAGAATTTATGAAAAAAGTAGCAACAAGGATGTATTATTTCAAGTGAACAACTAAAATGTTTCGTGGAATTGTTTAAATCTACGATATTTACACATAAATACATAGTACATAAAAGTATCCATATATCTTTTTTTAATATATTAAAATTATCGCAAATGTCTAGTCTCAAGAGGTAATTATTGGAGTTCTAATGAAAGGCCTTGACCAGTAGGGTTCACCTGTGTCGGGTGTGAGGCAGTTACCCACCGAAGACAATGGAAGATAGTCACGCGGCATGGTAGATTGGTTGAAGTAGACACCAACACCGTCAAATCCCTGTTCGGCGAACTAGAGGTTAGGCGTTTACGCTCGAGACCTAATGTACTGAATTGGAATCATGCATACGAGATTGTGGATGCGCGCTGTTCAGGAGCCCTACACTAGGACGAAACAGACGTCTAGTGCTTCAAGTTTTTCAATGGGTTCCTAACATTGATCAGTTCATTGTCTCCATTATTTTGAAATTATTAACATCTTCAGTTGTTTTGTCGTTACATTTATTTTCCTCAACTACGAATGTTTTACTAAAATCGTATGCACTGACAGTTCTGTGAAACTCAACCATCAGAAAATTATTCGGATAGTAAATTTGTAACTGCAAACCTTAAGGAGCCGAAGACGGTAGATAGTTTCACCAACAGAAGAGATCAACAGTTGCTATATGTTTCTCGAAAGTTTCTCCTTAGTTTCACAAGCAATCTTAGTATCTCTGTCTGGATATCTATTTGACAAGGGAAGTATATCAACAGATTGAATTTTGTTATTTTGATTGATTAGTTTGTTATCACCATGTAGTAGTCGTCGTATTGTTGATAACCGGAAACTTCGTTAGTCATTGCAAAAAACACTAGTTTTCTGTGCTTTGCAAAACAGCAAATACTGACACAATTCACTAACATGTGCAAAGTTACAAAGTACAATACCAGTCTATTTAAAAGACTTTAAATCATCAATAAGTCATCGCTCATGCTTTTGAAATCAATTAAAGGTACATTTATTTGTAACAGAAATACACTGATAAATGTTGTTTTAAGGTTTATTGTAGAGTATATGTATGATGATTAGGAGTATTTGAATTATAGTGCAAACTAGCAATCCCAGAAATAACACAATTGGATCAAGAAGTATTCCATAAGCACGAACGAATGTACTGTATTTGGAATTCGGAATCAAGCATGCAGCAAGTACAAAGGAATCATTAGTTCATTCAAACACCACATTATGGTATTAAGTTGTGAAACAA
Organism: Schistosoma mattheei; assembly: GCA_944470405.2. NCBI lineage: Eukaryota > Metazoa > Platyhelminthes > Trematoda > Strigeidida > Schistosomatidae > Schistosoma > Schistosoma mattheei. The sequence continues at coordinate 8,054,236 of OX103950.1, forward strand.
TAACAATAATCGTAGCAGATTTTCATCTGCTGACGACCTAGAAATAAATATACTGATCATTTTTGTAAACTACAATGTACATTACACTATCAGAAAGGTTCTCATCAATGAAGATTGATAAATGAGTGATAAGTATGAAAGATATTCTCATAAAGTTAAATATTTATTTGTTAGAAGACAGTCAAGCAATCCCGAGGATTGATTGAAGTTAGACATGTAGAACATTAAATCATTTTTCAGTAATCTTGAGGTTAATATCTTGCGCGCAAGATTATGAGTTTGTTCCCGGTTGTGAAGACAAGAATGTGCAACGCTTAAGGGTCCCACTCTAAGGTGAAACGGCAGTTCAATTCTTTCAGGTTTTCAATGATTGTCCAAGTTAGTTCGGTTCGTGATACTGAGGAAAATGTATTTGAATAACTATGTAATTCATTGTCAAAACAAATAGTCTGGAATTTTTACCGCGTAGTTTAAATATACAGTAAGCCACCGAACGTATAGATGCACAATCAGTAGATTAGGTTCAAACCATCGTCATCAACTTATATTCGAGGTGTCCCTTCTGTCAAATTTGTATCTTAAAGTCAGGTTGCTATAGAACAACATAATCATAAATTGTTCATAAAATCCCTAACTTAAAACAGTTTTTTCATCGTTTTTCAGAATGACGCTTGATCGACATCAACCGATATCACAAAGATCACAGAAAATATTTATTTACTTTTCTTCCACGTTGCTGATGATGAATGATAGCGAATACAAATCTTGGCTCATTTGTTTTCTCATGTTTAACCTCAATTTACCGTTACTATTCACTTTAAACGTCATTTTAAAATATTGCTATTAAACTTGTAATGCACTCTGGAGAGATGTTTAGAAATGATAACATTAAGTAGGTTAGAATTTGTTTCTTATGTATTGAAGCCAAAAACTTTAGGGACAGTTAAGGAATCTACACTCTGTAACTGGCTAACCTGGCAAATACATCAAGTTCTTTTTAGTCTGTTCATTATGTTCAGCCAACCGTCATAATAAAACTCATCATAAAATCTCTTCTTGGGAATGCATAATCTTACCATTTTTTAGGTTTAAAATTATGAAACGTACTGCAGAATATTTGCATAGTAGGTATATTCATTTTAAACCTAAGAGGATAAGTTTTTTTGGGACGTTAACTGTCATGAAGGCAGCTGTTGTATTTGAAGAGGTTTTTTGTATAAGCTAGCATTTTTCACTTTTCTGCTACTTTTGTATAGGTATCTTTATCGTAGAATACTAAGATTTCTATTGAATCCTTGTAGGACTTATCAGCAGTTGTCATAATCAACGTCGATATCGTAAGTGCTTTACAGATGGAGTAGAAACTAACCACTAAACATGTTATTACACTTTGGTGTACTGTATATTTCTTAGAATATATTGAATTACGACCATAAAACAATTTGATTATCTCAACTGTAAGTTATCCTTTCAGAAGTTAATTTGTCGAAAATGTTCTTCACCGCAGCTACCAAAAGCAGAGTATTTTAAAAACGGTTAAGTTATCTAATAACAAAAATTTTATGAAGAAAGCGTGAATACTTCATCATGTACTGTGAATATACATTAAGCTATTGAGGTAAGATTTTCAGTTGAGTTTGAGTATATAATCACTACGTATTGTATACAAGTATTTAAAACACTTCTCATTAGTCCAAACAACCTGTAAACATTATTTCTAGTTCAGCAAAATTAAATATGAACAACTAATGTTTATTGCGCACTGCCGAGGAGTCCCACAGTCGGACGAAACGGCCGTCCAATGATTCTAGGTTTTCCATGGTGGTCTAGCATCAACTGACTCATGATCTTAACCATTGAAATTACTATAATATCCACAAAACCTATATGATATTGTTTAATAATTCAATTTTCTTCTGAATACAGTTTTGTTTGAATTCTAATCATGCTACATTCAATGTTTATTAGTAGTAGCCTCAAAAAGGTCTCAACTCAAACTATGTATATCTTTGCTTGTCGACGTTAATCATTGTTTTGTGAAAAAATAATTCACTTAGGTGAAGCTTTCGATGGGTACTTAAACTTACTATCCTTGTTTAAAACCTCATTTTAGTTTACTATTCATAACGGATTTTAATCTTTCAAATGTGTACTTTCGTGGTAAGGGTTTTTGTAAATAATGTTCTTAATTGCATACGAAGATCAAAACACGTATTCTTTACATAAAATTACATATACAGCTCATCAATAGATACTAGCAAAGTGTGAATACAAGAACTATGATGTACTATAAAATGATATGAATGATTTAACACAAAACACAATGGATCCTCATTTTTCATTTCATCTTATCCCAAAGCGATCATGCTGCAAAATCAACTTGAATGATATTACCCAAGATTGGAAATAAAACCATGTGCTCACTAGTGACTAGCTTCGTAAAAGAATTCTCGGAGAAGCCGTGACCAGTAGAGCTAATCCTCGTCGGGTAGAGACAGATATCTGTCTCAGTACAATAGGAGATGGTTACGCGATTTTGTGGATTGGTTGAGGTTAGACATTAACACTATTGGATGCCGGCTCATTGGTCTCGAGTTTAAGCGTTCGCGCGCGAGACCGAATCCTGCAAGTGGGATCGTGGATAAACACTGCTGAGGAGTTCCACAATTGAACGAAATGACCGTCCAATGCTTCAAGGTTTTCAATAGTGATCTAACATCAATCGGTTTATGATCTCAATCTAAAACCAATGATTACCGAATTCATATTTTATTCTTAAATATAAACGGAATATGAAAACCTTCTAATGATGATATAGTTTACAGAAATGTATTAGTTCATTGAATTCAATTAACAACATATTCATTATGTTTTTATTATTCAAAATGCAAACTCTATAATTTTAACAATAAAATGATTCACTTCAACTGTTTAACATATAACATAATTACGTTATAAGTTTATTATTTATGGTACAATATAAATGATACATAAGTCCAAGAAATCTAAAGTCAATCTATGCATATTATAATAAACTGATTTTGTAATCTGTATTTATTCAAAGTACTTTATGGATAAACAAAAGTTGTTTTACGTGGAATTATTTCTAATGATGAAAATCCTGACAGAATGAACTTTGAATAGAAGAGGAGAGAAAAAAAAAACAGAAGACCAACAATTAACGATTAATTCACAATTCTTTTATTTCAATTCGTAAAAAGGTATTCATGATAAACTAATCTAGTGGTTAAAGGGCTTGAGCGTGAGGTCAGTAAGTCCTGGGTTCGAGTTTCGCGAGGCATGGTCGTGAATGCGCACTATCACGGAGGAGTCTCATAATAGGACGAAATGGCCGTTCAGTGCTTGCAGGTTTTCCATGGTGGTGTAGCTTCAATTGACTCATGATCTCAACTATTGAAAACTAATCTCAGTTGAGATACCATTTAGTTGTCAAAACGTACGTCACTAAAGATAAACTCATCAGTTTACTAGTGACTTACTTCAAGATGAGTTCACGAAGTTGTGATAGATTGAGTTCAGACATATCTCAGTTGAAACATTTATCATCAATATTATTGGATAATCGTCGTGCTTAATTGTGAATTGATTGAAGTGGAAAATGTTTACCGTCCAACAATAAATGTAACAGTTCTAATTGTTACGCTCTCGCTTCGAGATATGAAGGTAATGTGATCTATCCGTGTGGAGGTTTTGAGTCTCACACTAGAATGAAACAACTGTCTAGTGCTTCTTGATTTACAAATGTTTTTTTAACTAAACTAGATTCACTATGAATACATTCTATAATGTAATGTTCCTTTACTGTAACCAACTTAAAAAATATTTGCTGCGAAATCTGTCTAATAAGTAAACAAATTCTCAATCTCATGGAATAATTCATTCCAGAATAATAGATTAGAACAATAAACTCTTCTATATTTACAGTGATACTGTGACAAATAATAATTCCTAAACTTTTTAGTGTTATCTTATCATATGACTACATAGTTATACAGATTATAAACAGTATGACCGTTATTATTAGAATAGGGGTTTGTGGAGATTGTAGTGATTCTCAATAGTTGAACTCATTAGTCGATTTAAGCTAGGCCATCATTGTAAACCTGGAAGCATTGGATGGCCGTTTCCTCAACAGTGCACATCCATGATCTTGCACGGGGGACTCGAACCCAGGATAATCGGTTTCGCATGCGAACATTTAACCTCTAGAATACTGAAACAGTATACAACTGTAATTCACTTGATATTGTTTTACTTGAATCTTCCCATTGATGTTTTTAGGACTGATATTGATCAGTCTCTTATTGGGATATGTGTATACTATGCGTATGCCTCAATATTGCCAGCTGACGAGTCCTAAACAGGACGAGACGCGCGTCCTGGATTCCACTGCTAGCCACTATCCATCTTTGCTTAGTATCCAACTGTGTTTATATCTAACTTCAAATGATTCATGGTCTTACGCAACCATATGACAGTGGAACACTTGATTACATAAAGATTCATTTGAATTATTTTATTATTACTTACCAATATTCCAATTTTACCAACTATAACTAATATCATAGCATGTCGAATAAGTACAATTAAATCATTTAATTTATTCCAACAACCAATTTGAATAAAGCTATTTGATTCAGTATAGTAATTTGGACATGAAGAATATCTTAAAGAGAATTTCGAATCCAATTGACAACATGTGATTGGATACTGAATGTCTACATTAATAAACCAAAAATGGATCATTCACGTAATTGATCACCATTTATGCAATCAGTAACATAGAAACTAATTAATTAATTATTATAAATACTGATCAATTTCAGTTTTAACGTTAGTATTGGGAAAATACAAGCAATTTAACGAGTTAGCGGTAATTCCAATACAGTAACTTAGTGAACAATGCGTTTGAATCCGAATTTGAACATTAACAATGGTATTGTTTGTGTGAGCTACTTATATCCACATCAGTAGTATATGACGGTGGTCAGGCATAGAATGTATTTCAGTGATAGATCGATAAGGAAAGAATGGAAACGGAACGCAATTGGTATGAAAAGGCATGAACAATGAAATCAGAGACAATGGACTGATATTTGCAAAGGAACGGTCACGTTTGAGACGATGGATTAATATTTTGCAAATTAACTATTTACTATATGATTCTCAGATTTTAATGAGATGTTCTGTAATTTTATGCTCAGATACATTCGGTTGCCCTCACCTGTCTTTCCCTTCACTACAGGACAAAGATACATCTAGCTAATGAGTTTTAAATAGGACAAAACGCGATTCTTGGATTTCACTACTAATCATAATTAACTTCATTAATTATTACGTTTAGATATCTTCCGTTCTGCTTTTGATTAACATTTTAAGACACAAGACGACTTCTTTTTTAAAGCAATTAGTCCGTTTTATAAAGTTTGATAGAACAATGAGAAGACGTAGTTAATCTGAAAAATGTGATGTATTTGTGCTATACACTTCGAACAATCTGGTCACACATATACTTGTCAGGGCATTTTATATGAAAATAAATAAAGGTCAAGTAAATGAAAGTTCAAGTAAATAAGTAATAAAGGGGAGAGAAAGAATAAGAAATTGTCGCGTTATCCTAGGCCATAGAATGACTTAAGGATTACCAAGGTAAATTCAAGGTTACGACAAATTGTTTTTGTACACATAAGGGGGGTTTAAATTTACGAATAGGCAAAGCTTCAATAAACTTGAGAATTCGTCCTTGACGATTTCTATACAACGTTCTAAATGCTGTATTAATGTTAATTTTGTGCCCCGTCTCAATTATATGGTTCGCTATCGATGAGCCTGGTTTTCTACCTCCCACATCGATCGGATCATTTGACACACATTAATTTTGAAGCCATCTAGGCACATGTTCATAGATCCTTGGTTACATTTCAATTACTCCTCCCTATGTACGTGTGCCCACACAAACATGTAAATTGGTAATACAGTGGGATGTGACGTAATCATTAGTGCATTGTTTGGATCTATTAGGAATCATGGGCTTAAAGTTTTCAATCACAACCAACTGAGTAGCATAATACGTATTCTCGATGCCTGCTTTCAATCTCTGTCTTAAAACTATCCTGTTGGATTCATCTCTATATGGCAGATGGATAGAAACTTTTTTCTTTGGAACTAAATGAACAAGAGGTCTTGGCATTAACTGACTTTTGCACCTTTTTTTAAAATCAATTTTGGGGATTTCTGGAGATTGTAATGCTTCTAGGTTTTCAATGTTGGTGTAGCTTAGATTGACTTGTGAATTCCACTACATTTTTTCTTATCAACTCATACATTAATAGGCTCAATATACTAGATTCTTTTCCAACTGGATTTTAATAAAAGCAACACCATATACGTATGAATGACTTCAAATATAGCCATTTGAGCAAATTAGTCACTAGATAACTTACATCCTCACTGTAAACAAAATGACCATCTGAACATGATTGAACTTAGGCTCTTAAGACACTGGAAACAGATAAATAAAGATTCGTAGGTATCATTACCAAGGTTTGACTGGATAATTTCGAATTAATCGAGCATTGGGTAGATTGTTATAAACAAAACTAATATATTTGTATTATCCCAATGAGTATAATAATTATATTTTTCTGACGTTTCGTGACTCAGTGTAAGCCCCTTTCTTCACAGAATAAATAACCAGATCAAATTTAATCCAAGTTTAAGTAGTACAAAAAAGAACAGAAACACCGTGCACACATACACACACACTTCTGTACATATATGTCGCTTATAAATCATCTTGACCGAAATGACATAACATTGAATTGTTAAGACCTGTTTTTCTGAATGATCGCATATAATATGCTTGCGTTGTTTCTTTGTACTATTTAAACTTGGATTAAATTTGATCTGGTTATTTATTTATTCTCCGAAGAAGTGGCTTACACTAAGTCACGAAACGTCAAAAAATCTAATTTTTCTACTCATTGGGATAATACAAATATATTAGTTTTGTTTATAACAATCTACCCAGTGCTGAGTTTATTCGAAATTATCCAGTCAAATCTTGGTAATGATACCTATTAATCTATATATCTATCTTCGTTCAAGATATCTAACATAGTGGACATCATAGACTTGATAATATTTTCACGTCTCTTAGCATAGTTCAGTTTCATAGTTTGTATCACTGACTAACTTTATTTAGGTATTTAAATCAATTAGTCCCTTTAATAAATTTCGATAATGGAAGATTATCAGAACTATGCGATATATTAGCACAGTGCATTTCAAACAAACTGATCACACCTATACGTGTTAAAAGACATTTAGATACAAAAATAAGAGATCAACTAAACAAATGAAAGGTAAAAGGAAACAAGGTTAATAGAGAAAAATGATGTGAAACTTACCATGTTGGATAATATACTAATATTACCAGGTAGGTTTAAGTTGAGAACAAACTGTTTCTGAATACTGTTATATCTAAATATTTTTAACAAGTTTATGCGTGATCAGATTATTTGAAATGTATTGAGCTAATATGGTTAAGTGGATAACGCGATGACGTTTGAAGTGGGCAGTACTGGGTTCGATTCTCAGAGTTAACATCAACTCTGAAATGCAGGTACATTAAGCTGACGAGTCCCAAATGGGATGAAACGCGCGGCAAACTGGATTCCATAGCTAACCACCATCCATCTTTGCTTGGAGAATCTTATTATTATCATTACGCTATTCAACTTTATTTAGATAGCCATTTCAAATCAGGTAGCACTTAGTAATTATTTAGTTTTATCATGTAACTCTTTATCAATGTACAACTGTGTTGTATCCCGGTAAGAATAATGAATGGTAGTTTTTGGGATCCATTTATAGACAAATACTATGAGTGTATTTTTATCGTGTAATTGTTATGTAACTAAACTGTTCATATTCATGCCCCTCTTATTATGAGCTTTATATTGACCTATGAACTATTATTATACGATTTACCATTCTTGAGTTATCCTCAGTTTATTAATTACTACCTCCCACATTCACAGCCACTTTTTGACTAGATCTTGTACAAATGTTGTTTCATATTTAATTGATACGTTGTGGTTGGTTTGATTGGTATATAAACTCAGTATGCTTGAAATATAATGATTCATATCTCAGAGGCTGAGACTTGCGTTCTGGACTCAACTGGCTGGACTAGACAGGGAAGCAGGGCCAATCGGGACTCTAGGTCGTTCTTACGTGTTTTACGCGTCTTTGGTCCGATCGATAATTCGCTGCTGTCTAATCTGCAGTCACGAGTTATAACAAACTGTCCAAAAATTCTTGATCTTTCACACAGTTATCTGACTAATGTTAGTCAACTTGTAAAATTAACTATCATTAAATAAGAGAACAAAATGATCTAAATATTTTAGTTAATTTACCTGGATATTCCATATTCTGGTAAGATTCATTACGAACAAATCGTGATTTTTCAAAATCTTCACCATTAAGTAACCACAACATGAAAGCTGAAATTTTGTGAATCCAAATAAAAAAAGTATTGAATCATTTAAACAACTGTAACTCGTTAATATAGATTATTATTGCAATGATGACATAATGGAAGATAAATAATTTGATCTGTTTACAACTTCAAAGTAGTTGTTTACTTCCTAAATCATTGTTACTCGAGACTATTTTTTTTGTTTTCCTTATACAGTTACAGCATCAGATGTGTACGTAAAACTTTAACTATGAAAAACTATCCTAAACTTCAGAAGTACGATTGCGAAACATTTTCGATATTCATTATGTCTAATAGATTAGTAGAAAGGAGGTTTAGTGGGGCTCTTTATTTGGATCGGACGATATCTGTTGACGGGCCCTTCACTTTAGTGGCCCGGGATCTGATTCCAAGTAGATCGTATCAATAATTGTTATTAGATGATTGCTGACGAAATGTATATGTCGCCTATCCTCGTATATAATCATCTACTTAAATCGCGTGAGTCAATAACGGAATTAGATAAGTCAAATAACGAGAATGGACATTTGAATACATGGATTTTGTATATGGAGCGATTGCAATAGAGCAAAGCGAAATGACGTGCAGTGAAGATGGCGGGTAAGCCAACTTATTTTAGTCAAGCAATAATCAATATTTGTAGTCACACAAAAATGGGCTACAGATATGTGATGAATAGGATAAGAAGTGCACACGCATACGCTCATATAAAAACAATCAAGAAACGATTGATGTTAGACTACCATTGAAAACCTGGATGCACTGGACGGCCGTTTCGTCCTATTGTGGGACTCCTCACCAGTGCGCATCCACGATTCAGCTCGCAGGATCTATCGGTTCATGACCTCAGTTAAAAACTTAATAATCTTCACAACCCCTATACTGATAAAAACAATCAAGATTGATAAGCGAATAATTAACAAGGTCAAAATATGACTCAAGTAGAATCAATAGATTGGGCTGTCCGAAGGCTAGAATAAAGTATATGGGCTGGCATAATAACCGGCACTACAGAAGCCTCTATTTAACTAGAGTTATAGATGAAACAGCTCCATTTGTGTCATATTGTCAAGGTACAGGAATTTTATTATGATTGAGTGCAAATATACTTGTTATATTATAAAAACGAATAATCAATAGTTCACTCTACACTTTTTACTACAAAATGAGTATTGGTAAGAAAGTGGGATATTGTCAGGAATTTTACTCAGTTAGGAATACACACCTTATGTTTGGGAAATCAACTGGGAATGGAACAAGATAAATTGTATAGAAATCTGGTTTTTCAGAACAATAATAATTCTGTTATTTATGCTACTTATGTTTGCAGATATAAGTAGTATGAAATACCAGTTTGATATGGAATGTCTATGATAGAAGGTAAAGAAGATCTAAATGAAGAGAATAGAGAAGGAGACTGAAAGCAATCAAAATGACAACAGGAATGAAGAAACAATGAAGCTTGTAAGAGTCTACTTAAAGATGTGCAAATAACATGTTAATGTATGGTTTTCACATTTTACAAAACTACTGTGTAATAACGTATATCTTGGAGAAAACCTTTGGGTGAGTAATTCAGTTATTCATTAACCCTACTATAATTCTGCATTAACCTGATTAACTATGTTTATTTTGCGCCCTGTATCTTAAGTAATTTTTTAAATTTTTCTCAGGTCAAATGATTCCTATCAATGGGACCATACATTCCACACTTTTTTTTTTATCTTGCTGAACATCATTAAAAGAAACAATAACGAGGTGTTTACAAATCTTTTAATAAAGGATATACTTATGAGCAGAAAGTGTTTATAATGTGAAACCGTTTTAGAATACAGTTAATTAAAATGGGAAGAAATCATTCGAAGCATCACTAAGGATACATCGATACTAAAGTGCTTGGATTATGTTTATCATTGTTATGTATAATAATATACATTTCAAAATGGTTTAACTTAAATTTAAGGAGATACGACTATGAAAGTAACATTTAAATACTAACCATGTAATGTATGCTACTTATGTTGACAGACATAAGTAGTATGTAACATCATTCGGAAGTGGAAACACTAGCAGCAGAAGTTTATGAAGAGCAATTTAAAGAGAATAGAAACGGAAATAGAAAGGAATTGTGAATAAGAAGAATCATACAGAATTTGAAGGATCAATGTTGGAAATTTAGAAGGGAAGTATTCAATATATGGGCTTTTGAGAAAAAAACTTTGTTGCATTGCAGAGAGTGCTGAAGGCAGTTAGCAAAGTGTGTGATGAATCTTTCTAGGTCATAATTAATATGGTTGTAGATAGACATCTGAAGTCATGCAAACACCTGGCAGGTGTTATTTTATCAGGTACTAACCATCCCCTACACTCATATCTTTCTCCTTGTATATCTTCTGGTAGAACGAGACGTAATTACATTAAAATCCATGCACGCAAGCAAAAATATAAAAGTTCTGTAATACCTTACCTAGCAAATATACTCTGTGACGAACAGATTGTTAGAGTTAGCCTGAGTAAGAATCCAAAATTTTCGTTCCCAATATCATTCAGTTGGTTATGTGGTACGATAATCTTCGAATTTTATCTATGCTTCAGCCCAATTCTTACGTGACCGAACTTCACTGGTCACGACTCTCCACGAGAATCTTGTACATTAGTGTATTATATCAATACTTAAAGAGAATCATCTACAAATAGGCGACATGTCAGCTCAATTTACGTTGTTCACTTCTAACAGAATAACTACTGAAAATTTTAAATTTCAATAAAAATTACGATTCCCAATCAAAGCAGTTAGAGATAAGAAAGGTTGCACAAACTTCACTGAATAAGTTCAGAAGTAAGTAAATCATAATTAGAATAGTGAATTTGACTAGTTTAACTGCTCTGTCACTACTCCACATCATTTTACAGCAATTCATATCATTTGTATATGTAAAACGTAAACGCTGTAATGCAAATAAATGTGATAAAATATACTTACCAAAGGCATTAAAGTTGCTAATATCACACTATCCGCTTCATTAGATCCCACAGAATGATAATTAGCAATTAATAACTTCAGTTGGTTTTTAATAGGAATGTTTATCTAACAAGAATATGATGAAATGAATTGAAAATGATTTCACGAGTATCTGTTACTTATAGATAAAAACTTGTAAAACTGTTGGTAAAAAGTGCTGTGGAGATTTCTGAATTTAAAGTTTAGTATCACAGAATGGGTTTGGTTAAAGAACTAGTGAAAAGCAGGAAGCGCTTGATGACTATTACACTCTAGTATAAGATTCCTTAGTAGTACACATGTACGACTACAGAGACGTCAAAAGCTGGGGCCTTCAGGCATCATGATAAGTGTCGTATCTTCAAACTACTGAGTTGGTATTTATTATTTTACCGATGAACATGAACAATCGTCATTGTTGAAGTCTGTCTAATATCTAACATGGCTTAAGTCCCTTGGTAATGGGCTCTTACTAGAACTTCGGACGACTTTGTAGGTTTGAAGACGAGGTGCTATTTGGGAGGGTCTAGTACGGAGAGGTCACGTCGAGTAGAGTGTTCTGGTGGGGCGGCATTTGCTGTAACGGGTGCCTTCGACGGTGAGGAGCAGTGGGACATGTGGGTGTTGGGCAGACATCAGATGTGGATAGCTCAGTAGGTCTTTGGAGTGCAGGCTTTGATCGTCTTAGGTGCTGGGTGTACTTCTGGTTGTGACGGTCCGGAAGGTCGAAGGAGCTATGAAGGTCAATGCGCCGCAGTTTCGACATTTTGAAGGAGAGCGTGGCACAGACTGGAGGAAAGAAGGAAGTGTTGCGCCGGACAGAACCACCACAAGAACGATTGCTTAAACGGGGATGAGTGTGGTGTGTGCCGACAGATATATATACTATGTATCATCATTCAAAGATGAAATACCTGACAGCAGAAGTTTAAGAAGATCGAAGAAAAGAGAACGAGAACAAAGAATGATTGGTATGGAGACGAAAGAACAATGAAGTCTGAGACGATTGATTGACATTTTGCAAATAAAGTATTTAGTGTATAGTACTCAAATTTTACTTAGATGTTCTGTAATTTTGTTTTCAAATACAGTCGATTGTTCCCACCGGTGTTCCCGTTTACTACATTATCTTTTCAGTATTGACTTGTATTTTGATGAAAACTGACAGAATTTGTTAAACAGAGTTCTTAATTGATTTCTAGTATATCGAGAAAATATTTTTTGTAAACTGTTTGTCAAAATTGACTGAAATCTGTTCACCAGTTAGATTTCACTGTTTGACTGATTAATAGCCGACTAGATTTTAAGAAAAAATAACATCAGGGATTTTCTTTTAGATAATATGTTTATCCATAATTTTACTTGCTTTGATGGAACTGGTCATATCTGCCAAACAAATAGAGCTCTCTAAAAATGCATCTGTTGGTCACCATATAAACTCTGGCTCCGTCGCCTTACCTGTATCTTACTCCGAAGTTATGTATAACGTCAAACAAAGTGTTCGAAAAGATTACAAACCAAAATCTTATATAAAACAGTGGTTTTAGCAATTTACTGATTCTTGGCTAATCTCTGTGTTCAAAGATAACATGTCTAGATTGTAATCTTATCGCTTTGTTTCCTCAATGATTCTATGGTTTTTTATTTATTTAAAACTTTTTTCACTGATTGAAATCATGAGTCAATCGAAGCTAGACCACCATGGAAAACCTGGAAGCACTGGACCGCCGTTTTGTCCTAGTATGGGACTCAGTGGTCTAGTTGGTTAAGCGCCTGGCGCGAGACCGACAGCTCTTGGGTTCGAATCTCGCGGGGTGCGGGATCGTGGGTGTGCACTGCTGAGGAGCCCAATACTAGGACGAGACGACCGTCCAGTGCTTCCTGGTTTTCCATGGTGGTCTAGCTTCAATTGACTCACAATTTCAACCAGTGAAATTTCTAAAATCTCCACAAAAAACCACTTCTGATAAAACTTTTCTGTTTATTTCACAACAAAAATGGATTCAAATAGTCGAATGTGGGCATAGGATAAATGGAAATTTTCCTACGTTGTGGAAGATTTGGTTGAAATGGATTGTAGGATTGAAATTGACTCAGTCGTTTTAGAGTTGAATAGAACATTAGCAGAGAGGCTTATTGAAATCAGAAAGGCTTATTAAAGTCCTAGACATTTACAAATTCGAAACTGTTAAATTTGTTCAAAAGAAATTTATTCTCATTTTGATACTATTTCAGTAGTGTTGATTTATTTTCTAGTGTGGTGTAATTCAAACTGTTTTCCCCTCATTATGTTCGTTTTCTCCTATTTTTAAATTTATCTTGTTTGATTTCTTTTAATTACTCACATATAAATACCTTAACAAGTAAATGCATAATCAGATTGTTCTGTACGTATTAAATTAATATAGCACATTGTCTTCATGTGGTGAACGAGAACACAAGTGGGGATAATCGAATGTAGTTGAACACATGATTACAGAACATGTTTGTACAATCTGAGAACCATACAATGAATACTTAATTTGCAAAATGTCAGTCAATCGTCTCAGACTGTATTGTTCTTGAATTATTATATGTTCCCGTTTTTCCCTTCTCGATCTTTTTGACTTTCTACTGCCAGAAATTCTACTCTTGACTGGCGTTATATACTACTTACGTTGATATAAGTAATACACACCACATTTTCATTGCATTATCCAAATCATTCTTTTTTTTTCTTATTTGAGGTAAATAGTTTCAAATAATCAGTCTCATGATTATACAGCTTTCTTATGTTCACAACCATTTTGTTTTCCGTTTTTTTAAAAATGCATTTGTCATACATACTCATTTGAATGTCGGGTCAACTTTAAAAAACACATATATTGAGATTAGATGGTGGTTGGAGGTAGTCGACAGGAAGCCCTGAACCCGGGTTTCGTTCTACTTGGCACTCGTCAGCAAGGTGTACCTGTGATCTTGAGGGAACTGGTGTTCCCTGGCGGATTCGATCCCGTATCACCCAGCTCCACAGTCAGAGATGTCACCACCGATTTATCCGGGCAGCGACCGAGGACTGAGATGTAATCACAATTGATTGGTCACGGGGTGGTGACCACTGTCATGTGTGTCAAGTTTTTATTTAGTTCAGGTTCACCTTGCTGACGAGTGCACGAAACCTGGGTTTAGGGTTCCCTGTAGACTACCTCCAACCACCATCTAATCTCAATAATATAGTGCACACAGTGTCGAGTCACCTAGACTTGTGGCCACATTGCAACATGGTCGATAGCATTCGATCTGCACTAAATAAGAACTTGGCATACATGACATTGATCACTACCCAGTGATCAATCAAATGTAAAAATAACATATACTTCAGTTGAAGAGTCAACTGAACTTTAAAAAAGCACTATATATCAGAAGAAACACGATTTAACATTGTAAACAACCAAATAGCTTATTGTTATGTAATATCTTTTTATGGTTATTTTAGCACTTTTGTTTCGAGTCATTAACAGAGTAAACAATTATATCACTGAACTATTTTTTTAAATATTCTATTCTATGATTAACTTAAAACTGAAATTGTATTTGTTATAAATTATTCAAACTCAGAAAACTAATTACAATAATGTCATGCTGTGATCAATTGGATATGAGTTCACTAATGGATTGTCTTTTCGATTATGAAGTACTTACTATCTGATGAAGTTCTGTTGTTTTTAGTTTAGCATAGATAATGCACAATTTTAAAGTTGATAAATGATGAACGTTTACAAAGTACAATGCTGAAATTTCGGATATATATATATATATATATATATATATATATATATATATATATATATATATATATATATATATATATATATATATATATATATATAAATTATTTAACCCATCGTTTTTATATGTTGTAGAATTCTTGGATGCGCCGTAGACTGATCAACTGTAGTCCTAAACATCAATGAGAAGATTCAAGTGAAACAATACCATGTGAATTTAAATTCACCTCATTGCACAAGCAAGTGGCTATCAGGACTCACTAGCTGAGTGGATAACGCGATGGCGTTTGAAGCGGATGGTACTGGGTTCGAGTCGAAGAGTGAAAATCAACTCTGAGATGTAGGTACATCCAGCTGATGAGTCCCAAACAGGCAGAACGCGCGTCAAACTGGATTCCACTGCTAGCCTTTATCCATCTTTGAGAATAATAAAGTTGTCTGGATTAAAGTTTACGATGTACTCTAAATTCTCCGGTATATTTAATAACACGGCAGAAATTGGTGAAGGTAAAAAATGGAGTATTTTCGTTTGTTGAATATGAGCACTGCTATGAAAATTTAATAAATCTATAAAATGGTTCAAGACTGGTGCTTTTCATCACTTTAAGGAACGGGGAAATGACTAATACCATCAACTTTTTTATTGAATGAAACTAGACTACTTTTAAATTAATTAAGTAGGCCAGATGACATTATAAATTTTGTAAGCCTTTTGTTTTACGTTTTGCTACTCGATTACAACAAATAATTAGTAAATTACTCATGAATTCAAATATTAGACTCACTATTTCTGGATCAGCAGATTCTGTTATCAACCAAACGGACAATAATACAATAGAAAGTGCTAATAGAAGAATGTACTTTAAAAAAATGCAAAAATATATTCAATATAGGAGATATATTACAATTATTTCTTTCTTAAACATAGAGTTCACATAATAAACTAGTCTTTAGGTTTACTCTTATTTAACCAATTCCAAAAAAACATTCACTTCAAACATGTTTGCTAGGCATGAAATATCTCTTAACCATAATCAAGACAAATTGTAAAACATAAACATCTAAGGATCAAGAGTTACGTAATTGACTTACTAGACAACAACTTTTACCTTAGTAGACTATCATTTATTGACTCGAAATTCTTCTAATAACAAAAGAGATTGTTTCAATGGGGTAAATTTTCTATGTCATTCGGTTGTTTATTTATCTGTTGCTTCGTGTTAGACATTTACTTAAGAAATTCTAATTATGCATTATAATGTGATTCCTTTAACAAGCGATTTAAATACGGTGATTATCGTGTATACCTGATTTATTTAATAATGTTTTGAAAATGTTTACTGAATAACTTAAGAGAGGTTTGCTTTATATTATGAATGTCCTCTATGAGAGACAAATATATACATATTCTTCAGAAGAGATTTTAAACATCTCGGTTTAGATAAGAAGTGTTAAGTATTTTAGCAAAATGTTTACTATCAGAAGGGGTTTTTGTGGATATTATAGTGACTTTAATAGTTGAGATCATGAGTCAATTGAAGCTAGACCACCACGGAAATCCTCAAAGCACTGGATGGCCGTTTTGTCCTATTGTGCGACTCCTCAGCAGTGCGCATCCACGATTCCCCCTCGCGAGATTCGAACTCAGGACCTATCGATCTCGCGCACAAATGCTTGAACTCTAGACCACTGAGCTGACCAGCATTCAACGGTGTTAATGTCTAACTTCATCTAATCCACGAAATCGAGTGACACATCCACCATTGTCATCAGTGAGTTACTATCTCACAACGGACCTGGCTGAACTCCCCTGGTGACGGCTGCTCACTAGAACTCCAAGAAATAACTCTTGAAGCCAGTCACTAGTGAGCATAGGTTGAATAATATTAGAAGGGTTTTTGTGGATATTATAGTAATCTTAATAGTTTTCCATGGTGGTTTAGCTTCAGTTGACTCATGATCTCGACAATTAAAAATGTTCATTCCAATTCTATTAGAAGAAAATATACTTCATGAGATTTGTTTATCATAATAAATAATGAAAAAGAAAGAACACAGATCTACTTTTCCATTCTTGTATAAGACTTTTAGGTGATGTTCACTCGGCTGTTGTCAGGGACTACAATTGATAACTTAAGAACTAGCTGGTGAGTTCATGACACTTGGATCACCGAATCGACACCAAATGGACCATAATTTCAAATTCAGTAGATTGAAATCAACTTGATACACAGTATGGCTTGCGCATAGATGCATTATATAACTACTATAGTCAGAGTTGAAAATGTTTATTCGAATATGAGTTTCATTTTAGTTTGTAATGTAAACATTAAATTTCGCTTATTATTAATATTAAGTTTTAGAATTTTAATATTGTGGCTTGTAGTGAGATTCATGAAAAGAGTTTAATCCTGCATGAGAATCATAATGTATCGTGATATTGATTTTCAATTATATCAAAATGACAAGCTCCAAATATCAGTCGCTCTTTCTATTGTTCAGCCATACCTGTAACTAAAAGCTGAATCAAGGCACTCTTCTGAAGATGCATATAAGTTAACAAAGATTGGTCACAATTAACTCCTAAATATTAATAAGGCAAAAATTCAAAACATTTTCAAAAATATGCTTTAGTGGACAATCATCGTAACTCCACCTGTAGCTCTTCAAGGGCTAAGGACGGTCCCAAGCTTGGGTAAAGGAGGAGAGTTGAGTATGTGGTCAGCATCCATATCCAGTGGAAAATAACCTTACTAAAAATACTCTAACCAGAATGTTCATAATAATATATAGTAATCATAAAAAGGTATTTCACTTACAATGAAAATAATGACCTTGCTACGAAAACAAATTCCAACCATACCAAAACACAAAATTACCAAAAGTATTATGGTAACAATAAAAACTGCCAATGTTAGATGATCTGAAAACAAGAAAAACAAATAAAAAAAAAACAAGCTAACAATAATTGATTACTTTCTTCTGTAACTTACACAAGTATACAGATCACATACTAAAAACAAATCAAATCCCACCTTCGAATTAAAACACTTAGTTTGAACCATATTCTTATTATTGGATCAGAAATCATTTAAATAGTTGCTAACGAATAGCTTCAAGCACATTAATCAGTGTTTAGATGTTGTTTACCGCAATAATAAACTGATTAAACACCATACTGTGTTCTTTCCAATTAAGATTTGATTGAAATCTGATTAATCATTTATGTTAAAACGTAAATTTCTCATTTGGAACAAATCTACGTTTACTCTAAATTTTTTCTATCTAATTGTTTTGACTTATTTACATTTATGAGGGGTTTCGAACTAATAAATTGTGTTATGGTTAGTTATATTGTTTAAATGTCAGCTGGATGCCATCAGCAACAGCCTTTTGTGGGAGAGGAAAAAACAGCTTCTAGCTGAGGAGGAAATCAGAAAAAGACGTTGGAAGTGGATAAGACATGCATTACGGAAATCATCAACCTGTATCATAAGGTAAGAGGTAACCTGGAATCCTGAAGCGAAACGGAAAAGAGGAAGGCCGAAGAACAAACTACGTTGGGAATTGGAAACAAACATGAAAAGGATGAATGGAAATAGGAAATTACTGGTAGGGATTGCCCAAGACAGGCTTGAATGAAGAGTGCTGTTGGGCGGCCTATACTCTTCGACGAGGTTAACAGGCGTGAGTCAGTAAGATTTTTTTTACATACAGTTATCAATCTACTAAAGAAAGAAATCATTCGTGCTATTTAATAATACTTCAGAATGTTATGCCAGAATTTTAAACTATGTTTCACCATAATATCAAGATACAGGAGTTGATGGTTTCTTGTTGTAATCACTGAAATTGTATAAACATAACCTTTCTTAAAGTAACAGTTTGTCAAGGCTTTTTTTCATCTTCAAATAAAATCGCAGATAACGATACTTTATAGATGAATGTCGATAACCTGCTTACTATTGATCTGGTCATTCATGATAGATATTTCTTAAATTTTTAACTATGATATTTACCGAAATAATCATTCATTTGATTATTGATTTTGTTTACAATAGAAAAAGAAAGAATGGTGAAACTATAATTTATGGACGAATCATTCAGGTACAAAATAATAGGTTTCGGATTTCGGCGCGAAAATTAACTCATCCATTTGACTAAATAGAGTTTTGGCATTTAAGATGATGTCAGTTCATGTTAAAAACACTAAATCTAATTCCTAACCTTAACCACCAATTGTAAATCATAATTCTAATTTCTCATACTGGTTTATAATCCTCAATCGGTCCTAGTGGATACTCTCAAGGTCACTTTAGCGTCGCTCAAAGGTCGTCCATAAGTTATAGCCTCATCGGAAGAACTTATATTAAGTTTGTTTTTTTTCATTTAGCATATACCTGTTGCTGAACGTATATGTTCTATCAGTCTTTGAATGGTTGTTTCATCAGCATTATTGTTTACTTGCTTTAATATTGGCAATAGCAATGATTTCATTATAAATTGAAAAGTGACATCACACCATTTCAGTATACCAATAAATGCTACGAAAATAGATAAAATGCACTGAAAACAATAAAAAAGTATATAAAAGCTTCGATTAATTAGTGTAATAAAATAATGTAACATAAAAAAGGTATAAACATTCATTTTGTTTTGCACTTTCCATTAAAGGATTCATCAGATACATTTAATTATCTCAATCAAAAACTTAATAATCTCCACAACCCCTATACTAGTACATTTGTAATATTTTACAAAAGAAGAAAACCATGATAAACTATGTAAATAGTTAATGTGAAGATATAATGATAAACAGTTTTGAGGTGCCTTCATAATATTAAAATAATATGAAATATTTTATATTCAGAAGATTTTTTGGGGATTTTTAGTAATTCATTAGTTGAATTATTTATGAGTTAATTAAAGCTAGACCACCATGGAAAACCTGGAAGCATTGGGCGGCCGTTTCGTCCTTGTATGATACTATTCAGTGGCACTGCCACTCCACTATCCCACCCACGGGATTCGAACCCAGAACCTGTCGATCTCGCACGCGAATGCTTAACCTCTAGAGAGATCATATTATCATTATTATCAGAGAGGATATAAGTTTTCACGTTGTCGATATTTAGAAGTACATTGTGACCAATATTTATTGGTTGATGTAGCATTTTATTACATGTCTTAGTATTATTAGATTGTGACTGACAGTGTAATCCAAACCAGAGTTATATCGCTTCTGTTTTTTAGTCAGCTGGATGTCCCCAAACAGACGGAGTCTTTGGCTCAAATTCATTTTCAAGCCATGATCCATCAATTCCCAAATGTTACTTAGCAACATGGCTTATTTCATTTATTTCACTATCATCTTAAGTGTTATTTTAAAGTAGTTGAGCATAAACTGAGTTATTTATCCATTACTAGTGAATTTAAAAATCTGAATAATAATAACGGTCGTGTCGTATGTCTCATCATGTGTTTATGCATAGAAAAAGTGTGCCATAGTTAGTCAGAAAAAATAAAACGTTTATATCATTTATTATTCAGCGCTAATTAACCTTCTAAAACGGGTTTTTTCCTTTTTCTATTAAATATCAACACGATCATGGCAACTCACATAACGACTTCATAAAGAAAAAAAAACATATGGAGTGGATAGATGTGTTGTATCTACCATAAGTTTGCCCCCAATGCCCTGGTACGGCCGAGAGTGGAGGGAGTCCGTTCTCCCTCTCGAAATGCTCTCACATGGCCACGCGTATATAGTCTCTGCCAGGGAAGTCCTACTCACTGCCTTCTCGTGTCAGGGGCGTTGTTTAGGAAATTGAGAGGACGAAAAGCGAATGTCCGGCGCTTTAAACCGGATCCCAAACCAATGGTACACATGGGCTCCAGTATCCTGAAGGAACAGATGGCGTGTGAACCAATCGTTGGTCACCGGCTACCATAGGACTGCATCTCCTTACGATGCTCTACTATCTTGTGGATCAGACCTTCAGGTCAAAGGCTCCGGTTGTGGCCTCCTAAGAAAATCATCTGCTTCGGTTTAGGCACCCGGGCAGTATCACAGCCCTCACACATATCAAATGAGATCTGTGTGGCGCATATGCATTTGGTTTCTCCTTGTACCAATATCTATGTGCTAAAATAAATAAATAAAATATCATAGGTTTAACATGATTCATTGTCAGGTTTTGTTCTTCATGCTTTGAAAGACTGTGTGTCAGGTAAATAAATAAGTCAAACTCACTTTCAAGAGACAGGGAAGTATTTCTTTCTAATATCAATTCACTAACAAACCTGAAAATCTATACTTAATAACAGTTACAAAATTACCTAATCAATTCGTACCATTAGTCTACTTGAAGACTGTTTATTGAATTGGTCTATTTTAGAAAAGACAGAACTCTCCATTGATAGCTATAAGATAATATTTTTCTATCACTGGACTCCTGGAATAATGGATATCTGTTTCGTCCTAGTACTAGACTCCTCGTCTGTACATATCCAAACTTTTATAGATGTTATTGATCATTAGTCTTTGTTTAAAGAAAACTTGTTGAGAAACATTTTTTGTGCGAGGGGTAAAATGTGATAATCGATTAATATGGTCAATTATGCTTAACTGGAGTTAATCAGAGTTTGTATACGGCTTAACAATGACACCGTTCTAATAGGCTGTCAGTTTTATCCAAATTCTACAACATCTGAATTAATAACTAGTGCCATAGAAATGAAACGGTGATTTAAAAGACTTATAGTAGATGAATCTAAATATATAAGAACGTAATACACTGAAATGTCATATCATTTGAATTAGTATTCACAATATGTTTTATTAGGTGACTTATTATACAACACAAATATAAACCACTTGACTAAAGGTCCCAGATCATCTACTATAATAAGGTCCATACAGTTTGGTAGTATCACAAAGCGATATATACGAGTAGAATAACTCAGATCTGATCTAATGAACTGATCTTCAGATACCTAAAATTCAATTAAGTGGACTTGTATCAGAGAAGCATCATGGATAACCTAATTGGTTTTAGAAAACCTTTGAAAGCTCTTTGACTATTTCGCTCAAGGTTGAGAACATAAATTATCGTATACATTATATACTACCACTGATGTAAAATGAGGTCACTTCAATCGAGTTGTAAATAATAAACGATCTGATCAAATGTCTAACTCAAAAATAATTATTGTCTAGTGAAGACAATAGCAAATATCTAATCCACTACGTTTGACTGTCTTCTAAATCTCAGGGAAAGGAAGAAATACATTGCACAGCTTGCATACAGTTAGACATTTTGGACGTCGCAGATGACTTGCTTCTTCTATCTTATACACACCTACAATGCAGATAATGTCAACCAGTGTAGCAGTAGCCTCTACAGCAATAGGCCTCAGCATACACAAAGTAAAAACGAGACCCTGAAAAACAACACTGAGAACACCAGCCCAACCACACTCTATGGAGAAACTCTGGAAGAGGTGAAACTTGGTCAACATCATCGATCAACAAGGAGGATCTGATACAGACGTAAAGCCAAGCATTGAAAAAGCAAGAGTAGCATTCATATAACTGAAGAACATATGGAACTCAGAATAAACGCCAGCCAACATAAAATTCAGAATCTTCAATACGAACGTCAAGCCAGTTCGACTGTATGGAGCTGAAACTTTAAGAACTACTACAACTACTATCAAAAAAGTACAGGTATTTACAAACAGCTGTCTAAACAGGATGCTGAACGTTCGTAAACCGGGACCATCAGCAACAGCCTACGATGATTAAGAACAAACTAACTTCCAACTAAAGAAGAAAATAAGAAAAGTTCCTGGAGGTGGGCAGGACACACATTGAGAAAGTGACCAAACTTGCCCCTAACTTGCAATCCTGAAGTGTAGAGGAAAACATGTTAAACCAAGGAACATATTACGTCGAGATTTGGAAGTAGACATGAAAGGAATGAACAACAACTGGAAAGGATTGTCCATGAAAGAGTTCGATAGAGAATGCAAGTGGACGGCCTTTGTTCTTCCACGAAGGGTAACAGGCGTAAGTCAGTACGTGAGTAATGTTCGATCTTCTGATCACGGTATTCTCCAACGTCCTAGTTTATATTCAATGATTCGAGATTATTCATAATTTCAACCATCGAGTAATCAAATTAAAATTTTTAATCAATAATTTCATAGTACTTTATAAAAACTTTCTGATCAACGTATTCATCGTAATGATCATATGCTAAAAGAATAAAATAGACTATCATTGTTCCTTTGGTATTTAGTATTTGAGAATAACAAAATACGATTGATATAACACTAGAAAAATGATGTGAACAATTTTGGATTTGAAAAAAACCCCAGCTGTTTAGGTTTCATTATGAAATTTAGAAGGAAGAAATTTACGTCTGAGAATTTGCAACTTCAAAGTATTATCTGTGCCTTTTTTCCAGAAATTCTAAGAATCGGTCGAGCAACTGACGTGTTTTTGATAATTCAAATTCTGTTCCATCACAATTAACCTTAACAAATAATCTTAATTGAACTTCATTTAGCTATACAAGATGAGTTTTGAGGGTTTGGTATCGGATTTCTTAAATTATACAACCGATAAAACTAGGTACAAAAGAACCACCTAGATTTATTTAACCAAGTTAATGCCAGAGATTTATGCTATATGTCTACTGTCAGGTTTAAGTATTGGGCAGTCGTACAATAAAATCCACAGCTTAATTACAGAAACTGTTTTCTCCTGATCTGTTTTACCCAATGTATGATTATTTATTATGTAACTATTTCACACATTTTACTAACGTACTTCGGTTTATTTATCATTTATTAGTTTAGGACATTATGTTAAACTACACATTTTCATCTTTGATGTACTTTGATAATCACTTACTATTATTTATATGAGATCATGGAATATGTGTCGATGAGTAATGATTATTTTACTATTGTATAAGATATGTATCAATACAGGAATATGGTGAAAGGTTAATTTGAAAGAATGTCTTTCTTTGTTCTATTCTGTTTTCTTCTTCTAAATACTTAAACTGTAATTCATCCTTTTACTAAAACAATTCTGGATGTAGACCATTTACAAGCCATTAAATATCAGTACTTTGTGTATTTATATAGAAATTAGTTCTTATTTTAATGATTTTCAGCAGTTTGTATGTTTTACATCATCAGACTTATTAAGTTTAGGTGGATATTCGCATAACTAGATTCAGTATAAGTAATAGTTATAACCAGAGAGGGATTTTGTGGATACTATAATAATTTTAATAATTGAGATCATGAGTCAATTGAAATTAGACCACTATGGAAAACCTGGATTAGTTGAGGATGGACATTAACTCCGTTAGATGCCGGCTCAATGGTCTAGATGTTAGGCGTTCTCGTGTGAGACTGATAGATCCTGGGTTGAAATCTCGCGAAGCGTGATCGTGAATGCGCACTGTTGAGAAGCTCCACAATAAGGCAAACGGACGTTCAGTGCTTCCAGGCTTTCCATGATAGTCTAGTTTTAATTGAATCATTATTTCAACTTTCAAAATTATTAGTGAGAAATACAATTGTACTATACATAAATACAAGGCTGAATTAGGTTATTAAAACAAACTTACCATTAATATAGTACTAATAAATATGTGTAAACATGCTGTCATAACACCCATTTCTTTATATACATCAACAATCACTCTAAAAGACAAAATTTCAAACGATTTCAAATGAATTTAATTAGGATAGATGAAAGATTTTTATAAAGTTAATTCAATATAAACTTAGCTATCACTTTAATATAACATCACCATAAGAAATGAACACTATTTTTATTCCAGTTTAAGACTTCATAACAGTATATACAGACTATTCTACACGGAATCCAATCCAAAACATTCAGGTCATGATATCAATGGGTTATTACTGAAGATTTAAATGTCACGAGTCACAGTTTCTCAGTTTATGATCTTCACTTTAACTCGTTTTTACTGGAATACTTGCAGTGGTATATTGTTCTATCATTTGAGATTAATACAGTTTTATTAGAAGATTAAGATCTGTTCCCATTCGTTTTTTTATATTTAAGCATATAATTAAAGAATAATGCCATTTTAGTCTTGATATTCAAATGGAATGATTTACAACAAAGAACTAGTCTGAAAATCAATCTGATTATAGATTCGTTATATCATAATGGTTTGAATTACTTTTCTGGTTAGTATTTTTTTTAGAGAGTTAGTTTTCTTCGGGATGGGGTCGTTAATCCCATGCTCAACCCTCCTCTTTTCTCCAGGCTTGAGACTGGCAGTAGCCTCAGAGGGTGTCCAGGTGGAGTAAATCCAAATAGTTAATCTTAACAAAGTTAATAGTGTAAATTATTGGTTCACATATTGACCACAATCCTTTAAAGAATCATGAATTTTCCCTACCAATAAGTTTCAAACTATGATAAAACTATAAGCTAATACTTTCTAGTTTCTAATAGTTACCAGATTAAAGCCAATTACTAAGGTTTACTATATTTGAAACTATTTCATTAGTTTATTTGTAATATCCATTAAACTTACTACTTATTCACTGATTCATAAATATTTAGATAAATTGAGGGTTAAATTAAAACTATCCTTATATTACTCCATAAACTGTTCTAGAACATTTCATGTCATATCCATAGAAGTGCTATATTCATCTATAGAAATGTTATACAACGTAATTAATTATTTCTTTCACTTTCCTCATTCATTGAAGTAAAGGTGAGGAATTTTCGATTTGTCACAAATGTTGTTAATAATAATAATAATGATAATTTGTTTACCTTCATCAATTTTTTTTTGTTTCCATATACAATTAATAATTAAAATTATGAACATAATAATAATAACAGTGGTTAGGATATTGTCAGTGGTCTAGATTCACCATAGTTGTTTCATGTTCTAACACACAGGTATACATATATACAAATCTATGCTACGAATATATATGTATACTATATGAGGCGGAAACTTGGAGAACTACGAAAGCCATCGTCCAGAAGATACAAGTGTTTATTAACAACTATCTCCGCAAAATACTTCGGGTCCGCTGGCCAGACACTATTAGCAATAATCTACTGCGAGAGAGAACAAATCAGATCCCAAAGGAGAAAGAAATCAAGAAGAAGCGCTGGGAGTGAATAAGATATACATTGAAGAAATCACCCAACTGCATCACAAAGCAATCTCTCACTTGTAATCCTCAAGACCAAAAGAGAAAAGGAAGACCAAAGAACACATTACGCCGAGAAATGGAGACAGACATGAGAAGAAAGAACAACAATTGGATAGAACTAGAAAAGAAGTCCCAGGAAAGAGTGTGTTGGAGAATGCTGGTCGGCGGCCTATGCTCCAATGGGAGTAACTGGCTTAAGTAAGTAATTAAGTAATCACATAAGTAAACAAATAATAATTCCATACCGAATATACTTTATTGAAAATGTTTATTGTCAATAAATTACACTTACTGTTTGTCTTTGAAGAAACAAAAAAACACAACAAAATTATACAAAACTTTTAACGTTTAAACAATCAATTTGATCAACGGTTCCAAAGTAATAAACAAATAAAACTAATCGTTATTTAATTAATAGTAACAACTGTCTATATTAGAGTTTATCTAAGGTCATTTCATCATTATGTCAACAATTATCAAATAGAAACAAAAAAACCGTAATTCACTACAATGATTATGCAACAAATGACCTAGACATCTATGTATCGTTATCACAATTCAATTTGATCTTCGTATAAATTGTCAACAAATAAGTGATTGTCAACTTGTTCATTTTTAGAAGAAATCATTGGATAGGTTAACTTACAATCTAATTAAGTAGTATATATATGTATATGTCTGTTTTTATTTGTTTAAAACTACGTTATGTGAAAACTAGTTCATCTAGTCAAAAAACAAATCAGTTTCAAAAGGCTAAGGGTATCTATAGGTGGTCTTCAATGTTCTATAATTTATATATTCTTTTATTTGGTGAAATGGTTATAAGAGAGTTTAATATAAGTTGAATTCTGTAAGAAGGATTTTTGATTAGCATCAAGTTAGAATGAAGGACTTATCTAACGGTTGTTGAGTTAGTATAATATCTTATCTGATGATAAACTTTGTTTAAAATCTCTTTTCACATGAATCGAAATGTGAGATAACACAAATGCTTGGCGAGACTCGAATTTATGGACGAGCCAATCAGAGGTGTTTTAGAGATTTCAAGGTCACGGCGCCAACTTCAGTACTTAATGCTAACGTAAGATCGGTTCACAGGGAATTTTGTACTAAACGTGATAATTGAGCAGCTATAACAAATAAAACGGCGGGTCTATGATTTGTGGACGAAACAATCAGGTGTAAGATAATAGATCTCGGATTTTAACGCGAAAGTCTTTCATCCATTTGGCTAAATAAATTTATGGCATTATAGCTGATGTCAGTTCATGATGAAAACCCTATATATAAATCCTAAATAAGGCAAGTTACGACAATTATTGCGAGCTGCATAATAAAACCACCAGTAACACTGGCTGCATCCATATACTACAATATATACGGATGATTGGAGAGCGTACAAACTCCTATATAGAGTTGGTTATATGCATCGTGTCGTTATCCACAAGTAGCATTTTGTGCACTCAACAACCGGAGTGCACATAAACAATGTTGAAGCTATGTGGTCGAGGCTGAAGAGTTTTGAGACTTTATCAATACTCCAGAGGCCGACTATTCTGTAACCGTATGGATGATTTCCTCTACTGCATGCATTACGATTGTAGAACCTCTGAACCTCTTTCTAACCTTGACAAGTTTTTGAACCACGTATGAGAAGTGTATCCACCTTGTTTCCTTAGTTTTGTATAACATCTTTTTATTCTATACTGACTGTTTGCTAATATTTCTCAAGGTCACTTAAAATTCGTTCAAAAGTCGTCCATAAACTAGAGTCTCGCCAAATTCTTTTGATACAAAATAACACCCGCTAAAAAAACATTAACTCCTCTCTGTAGATTAACAGATAATGCGTTGTTGTTTTGAGATGGAAAATTTGAATATTGTTTTATTTTCGTATATATAGTTTGCTGAAGGTGATGTGTATATAATTGGATGTAATGAATTATACAGTCATGTAATTTGTTTTATGGATGGATTTTCGTTTTATTTTCCTTACTGTTATGTTTTTCACTGTGGCTTATAGATAAGGCTGATATTGAAGATTTTTAAGATCTTTTCGTTTGTTTCTGAAATAATTTAAAAATATGGTAGCATGATCTGTTTTCAGATTTTCAGTTAAACGTGAATTGGAAGAGGGATGTTAATTTGCAATAATTTATAGTGTGGCGTCGAGTCACAGTTGATTATAATCACTACTACAGGAAGACCACGTACCAGTTAACCGATAAGATCCTCTGTAAGCCAAATATCAGAAGGCAGTTGATGGCTGTAGTCAAGATGTATTTGTTGGCGATCTCGTGGTGTCGAAAAAATACCGAGATCGTGCCAGGTTACAAGTGTGGTTACTGAGCGTAACCAAATTCGTTCAAGGTCACAATCAACGGAAGAATGTACGTATGTTTTTTGTACAGTTAAACAAACAAGTACAGTAGAACAATCCTTTATACAATTGGTTACAATAATAATTGTTCCCATTATACCAATCGCGTTCTCTTGATAAAAGTAGGTCACTACAAGCTACAGTGATGGAGTTGTAAATTTCTGTTTGAAATATCGATAACCTCTGAAAACCTAAGGTCAGTAAGTCAATGAATTTTTAGAGAAAATGTAAATAAGGTCTTGAATTGCATGAGAACGTTTTTTAGAGTAACTTTCTAGTAATTGTCTTGACTAGCTATTGTAATGAATATCAAATGGAAAATTGATAAATCTAGGAGAAATCATTGTCAGTAAGGGGTTGTGGATATTGTTGAGCTTAGAGTTATACCATGAATGGATCAATTTTAGACTACCATGGAAAACCTGGATGTACTGGACGGCCGTTTCGTCCTAGTATCGGACTCCAGTGGTTGTCTAACATTGATCCACTCATAATATCAATCCATGAGGACTTATTGTTTAAAAATGCAATGTACTCGAAGTGAACTCCTCATCCATGAGTTGTTTGGTAAGGTGGCACGTGAATAAATTCATCAGTTTTTCACTATTTCTAGTACGAAGTCGTATAAAACTAGGAAACCGAAATCTCTAATGAACTGCCACTCTGAGGAGATAACTGGATTTCGATAATAATAGTCCAAAAGTGTAGTGGTCGCTAATATGTTTGAAATTTGTGGATTTGTCATCTTTTATGGTGGTGAATACTAACTATTCAAGAGTCTTTTACTGAAATAAAGCAGCTATTCAGTACTTACTGATTGTCAATTGTTTCAGATGTAAGTGACAATGAACATAATTTTGTTACCAAAAATTAATAATTTTATAAACACAATTTTATTACTAGTAAGTAGTGTAAATTCAAAACTTAAATGTTTTGTGTCATATTGTACCCTTATCAATTGTAATGAAGTGGGTTGTGGGTTAAATACAGGCTTTTCCACTCTATATTCTGGACAGTATGAAAGAAGATCTGGGAGCTTTGTCTTCGAATTCATACCGATATAAATTCGACTGGAATTTTTAGACAAAACAATTCAGCAAAAAAAGCAGATTATTTTTTTTAATCAGTTTAATCAATTTGTTCACAAAAATTAATAGGAAAATTACATTTCTAATCTCCCTTTATGATTGTTTGTTTAACTGCAATAATATATGTCTATCTGTGCACTTGCAACAGTTTGATTTTAGTTATAAACGAAAATATTGACTTTTTAGATGTTTTAAGAACGATAGGAAAATAAGCAAAGATGGGTAGTGATCAGCAGTGGAATCCAGGACTCACGTTTCGTTCCATTTGGGATTCGTCAGCTTGACGTACCTACATCGCAGAGTTGATTTTCACTGCCGAACTCAAAGATACAAACAAACAACACCAAGTGTATAGAAAAAATAGTTTGATACTTTTCATGCGTACTTGTCTAGCAGTTTACATACACTTATCAGTAATTGTAATAACCATGTAAATCAAAAGACAATCTTTAAGTGTACAGTGTTGTCACACTGGAAACGAACGGGTTATAAATAATAATAAATAAAAAACAACACATGATAATGATAAGCAGGTTTGATAATAAGACCAGCATATTAGTGGGCTGAGGCCATATAATCGTTTGCTAAGGAAAAATTGTTATTATACGTATAACTTTGCTAAATCTCACTATATCAAACTCAACTTTGTTTCTGAACGAAATTTTGATATTTTTAAAGCTGGACTGTTATTACAATAGAATTCAAAATTCGTGTTACATCCTATTCTCCTGGATATACCTGCATTCGCGTATTGATACTCACAATGAGATTCAAACTCTATGGCTACACTTGAAAACATCAAGCTGTTATCCACTAGCTATTAAGTATGGATGGTCACTAACATGTTTGTTATATCACTTCACAGAAATTCTATTCAGTGAATTTCATGTAATATTATTGAGAAAATGTTGAAGCTTTATTCAGTTTGACAGAAGAAATCCGAAGTTCTTTTCGTTCGAAAGCTTTTATCATTCTATGGATACAATCATATTTAGACAATTTCTTCCTTAATTATATTAAATTATTTAATTAATTTCAATTTAGAAAATTCAGAACATCTTACTAACCTAATTACTGACTCTTCAACCCTGAGAAGGAAACAATAAAAGATGTTGGGTAGACAATACAAAGCCTAAAATAAATCACACTTATATTATTTTTCACCTGAATAATCGAAGAATCATGTATATGTGAATACTTTATATACATTTAGAATTATTGTACAAAGTATATTTAAAACGGTAACCTATAATCACAGATTAAGTAATGGTGAGGTATTTGCCGTCTCCATTGCTTGCTGCAGTTAGGATTGTTGTTTTTATCTATTATGTATCACTACAATTCCGGTGTTGAGTAGATGACGGAATTTGAAATTCACATCACGGACTTGCATAGGTTAGAAAACCGATGAAAATTAGGAACTAATAGACAAATGTCATGTCCTAATCTCATTCTACTAAAAGCCAAATTTTCGCCGCGAGATCTAATAGTCCTTGGTTTGATCCCGGGTGTGGTCGTGAGTGCAATTTTCTATACGAGGATAAAACGTCTGTCCGGTGATTCTTGGAGGTCGACTTTCATCTAGCCGAAGTTGGTCAGTGATGTGAAACTTCAATCACTAAAGACATTTTGGAAAAAGAAGACAGTGTGACGAATCTTAACAGTTTCCGTCGTGTTTTTAAAACACTCAAGACGAAATTGACTTTGATGGATTTGAATTGTGTAAGTTGCTTTCTGTAATCATACGCTTGACGTTGTATTCATCAGGCTGACTAGGCTGATTCCCAGCATAAGTGGAATGATTGACACGTATCATTACATAAAATTACTTAAATAGCTATACACGGAATAAACTGTGTTCATATATGCATTAGACTCCACCGATCTCCGTAAGAACGTAAATCAGAGGGGAATAATTGACTAGATCATCAAAACGTTCAAATAGGAACATATATTCCAAATATGTGAATCAGTAAGTCGAATATTGTATTCTTAACCAACATAATTTTTCACTAAATGAAAAGGTCTGACCTATTTAATTAAAAGTACCGATGAGTTTCAGTTTGAAATAAAAACAAACATTT
Organism: Schistosoma mattheei; assembly: GCA_944470405.2. NCBI lineage: Eukaryota > Metazoa > Platyhelminthes > Trematoda > Strigeidida > Schistosomatidae > Schistosoma > Schistosoma mattheei. The sequence continues at coordinate 8,086,318 of OX103950.1, forward strand.
AATGGGCTAAAGGTAACATCAAATCAAAACAAAGAAACGATTATCTTGTATTCTAGTAGCAAGCATCTTAAAATATTCACAAGAATCGCTAAATAATTAATGTTTTTAAACTTAATATTTGTACAAGGTGTTTTTAGAGGTTTGTGTGACCGTTACTGTAGTAACGTTCACGTATCTGGGTAACATCATCAATCGACAATGACGATCTGATACAAATGTGAAGGCAATAATTTTCAAAGTAAGGGCGGTATTCCCACAGTTGAAGAACATAAGGAACTCAAGACAACGGTTAATCAATATCAAAATCACGATCTTGAATACAAACGTCAAGATATTTCGACTGTATGGAGCTTAAACTTCAAAAAATATTACAGCAACCATCAAGGAAGTACAAGTATTTATAAACAATTGTCTACGCAATTATTATATGTTCGTTAACCGGATTCAATCAGCAGTAGCGTAATGTGGGAGGGAATAGACCAACTTCCAGTTAAAGAAGAAATTAGGAAAAGAAGTTGAAGGTGGATTGGAGATACATTATGGAAATCATCAGACTATATCACAAGGCGGTCCCAAACTTAGAATCCTGAAGGGAAGAAGGGAAGTAAAAGGCTAAGTAACATATTACTTCGAGAATTGAAATTCGCAATCCTTGTAAGTTCAGTTTTCATTGTGCTAAATGCAAAATATTAAAAGTATTTTTATATAATTTATAGTTTGATAAGGTTGATTCCTAGAAGTATAATTGGCATTTAAATTATTTATTCGTTTCAAATATACAACTTTACAGGACATGTAAAACCCTTTGTAGTATAGTTTTATAGCACCAACTTTCTTCAAAAAATTTCCGTTAAAGAAACTAACCACTGACTAGAAATAGAATAGTGTACTCATTTATTCATCAATTATTTGGATAGGATGTAGGAATATTTCATAATTTGCTATGTTTGAAGCGGCTACGAGTTCACCTAGTCTGCGAATGGAACAAAGACTCTATGACCAAAGACTAATAAGCTAGTTATTCTGATGCGTCGCAGTCCCGCTAACTAGAGAGAGAACTCCAAGTTCGAGACGAGGAAATATATTCCGCAAGCAGCCAGAAGCACGAGCGGTGACAACAGGCATAAATCAAACGTATATATACAGCGTACAATTGTCCTTGGGAAGCGTTACAAAATAGCACACTACATGATACAACGAACCAATAGCGTCTAAGATTCTCCCAAGTGGGAAATACGACATGAAAGTGAAAAACAGCGCTTTTGGCGCGAAAACAAAGAAATTTAAAATTTAAAAATAAAATCACAAAAATAAGGTATTTATTAAGTGAGTTCTTGGGATATAACATCACCAACACCTCCCCTTTTAAAAACGTACGTTCATGGGATCCACTTGTATTTTGACCTCCTGTCACCGTTGTCAGAGTGACCACCTTTTGGATCTTAGATCGACTTATCGATGTGCCTCATCCTGTGCTGGGACTACGGGTAGATCAAAGGTATCTAACTGTACAACCATACAAATGAGAAATGTATCAAGTCTACTCATTACAAATGTAAAACGAAGTAATCAATATCATAGATACCGTAATAACAATTACAGTATAATTACTCGATTTACTGTGTCAGATGATAAACATAGTATATTATATCAGTTGGCTGACATAATATTCCATAACAACTAGCCATAATTGTAACGTTTTTACGATGAGCCCTGGGTTGAGTATTGAATACGTGACGACAGTTGTAAAATCAAATTATCTTATCTATACAATACCGGAAAAATATTTATTTCCATCTTATTTGTTTAATTTTACTTGAAAACTTTTCATACAAATAATATTTTGAATCATTTTCCTTAACTAATTAATGATTCAGGGATGATTCGGCTGATTGCATTGAAAATAACATGCAAATTTTCATGATCCACATAATCTTTACTGCAATCTCAGTTCAATGATTACTACATTAACCTTCATTTCAATATTTCGGTTAAAAAAGCGTTTATCAGACATGTAAGGCAAATCATGGCTCGAATAGCTTAATGGTAACGTCTTTTACAGGCGTTAAATAACATAAATAAAAACTATGTCAAGAGCTTCCTATCAATCACCTGCCATCAACCAAGATCTTAATATAGCAGTGTGAGATGCGTTGTTACTTACCATAGTGAGCCAAATTATTATCTACATCAGCTTTCTCTACCAAATCACCTTCAACATCATTGCCATCATTTCTACAACCAAGATCATTAGTAGCATTCAAACAGTGTCTATTATTCGTAATATATGATTATTTTTTTATAAATTCCGGCGAGGCTGTAATTTATAGACGTAACAATCAGATATAAGATATCAGGTTTCAGATTTTGGAGCGAAATTCAATCATTCATTTGGCTAAATAGAGTTTTAGTATTAAAACTTATATCAGTTCGTGATTAAAACGTGAAATTTAATTCCGAAGTTTAATCATCAACTGTAAATTATAATTCGAATTTCTCACACAGGTTCATAACCGTCATTTGGACACTCTCAAAGTCAGTCTAGCGTCGTTCAAAGGTCGTCCATAAATTATAATCTCACCTAAATATCATAACTTGATTATTCACTTGATATTGTTTTACTTGAATCTTCCCATTGATGTTTTTGGACTGAAATTGATCAGTCTCTTATTGGCATATGTGCATACTGTGCGTATGCCTCGATATTGCCTTAATTTACAAGCATTATAAGCAAAGATGGATAGTGGCTAGCAGTGGAATCCAGGAATCCATTGCACAAGCAAGTGGCTATCAGGACTCAGTAGCTAAGTGGATAACGCGATGGCGTTTGAAGCGAACGGTACTGAGTTCGAGTCCCAGAGTGAACATCAACTCTGAGATGCAGGTACATCCGGCTGACGAGTCCCACAACAGGACGAAACGCGCGTCCTGGATTCCACTGCTAGCCACTATCGATCTTTGCTTATAATAACTTGATTATGTCTAAATATCACTATTTTATGATTTAAATTTGTACAAAGTCCCATTAACTTAAAACAAAAAAGGAATTCAATTTTACATTTAACAAAGAGTTTAATCTTACCCTATGTCATTTTCTTAAACTCGTTTTTTTCCTGGTTAAATTTGTTTGTAATAACAGTTAGACCAGGAGAAGAAACTTGTTCACTGTCATTCTTATTCACGCCATAATAGTAATCATACATTTTGAATCAATTACATAATGTATATTACGTAACATATTGTCTATCATTATTGTCAACGTTTCGCCTTTTAAAAGAATATTCTTACTCTATTGAATAGAATATTTCAAATGATACGGCTTATTGATTTTTTTTTACTGTTCTAGTTATTTTAACTTTATGTATACACTTATCTCAAATGTATTTTAACATTACCTTGTTTTATACTAAAGTTTGCATAGTTAAATCGATTCTCAGTTTTCTTGTTGTTTTTTTTTGTAATGGTTAACTTGATATTTAGCTGAGAATTACTTGAAACTAGATGGTGGTTGGAGGTAGTCAACAGGAAACCCTGGACCCAGTGATCAATCAATTGTGATTACTTGAAACTGTCGGAATGGTTAGAAAAATTTCGATTCTTATCGTTACAAATAATAATAGTAACAGATGTATTCGTTGTATGAAATGGAATAAAAAAAAGGTTAAACCCCTTCCGGTATAAATTAACATATGCTCAGTAGTGACTGGCTTCAAGAGGTATTTCTTGGAGTTCTAACGAGAACCAGTGACCAGTGGGGTTCAACTGGGTCTGTCATGAGATAGTAACTCACTGACGACAAGGGTGGATCGATTTCGATCAATGTCGTGTATTAGTTGAAGTTAGACATTAACACAGTTGAATGCCGACCAGTTAATTGGTCTAGTGGTTAGGCGTTCGCATGCGAGACTGACAGGTTATGGGTTTCAATCTCGCGAGGGGATGATCTTGGGTGCGCACTGTCACGGAGGAGTCCCACAATAGGACGAAACGGCCATCCAGTGGTTTGAGGATTTCCATGGTGATCTAGCTTCAATTGATTCATGATCTCAACCATTGAAATTACTATAATATCCACAAAACACCTTCTGTTAAAAGTTATCTTAGTAAAAATAACTTGGTGTATATTTAGCCTGAAATTTGCACGTTAGCCTTTTATCATCAATTCATTATGCCCAATAACTGAATGATTAAAACAGAAAATCGTGATTAAACTGAAATTGAAATATGACGTAGATGGACGCAACCAATAGGACATACACTGTTTGTAGATCTAAAATCAACTGACCTCTTGATAACATTGCTTCACTTTCAATTGAATATACCTGAATAACTTATTTCATTACGGATCAATTTGATCATCCTTTGTCCTCATTTGTTACAACCTGGTTATTTTAATTTTTTAAACTAATGTAAATTCTCAGAATGGGGATTTGTGTAGATTGTAGTATTTTTTTAATAATTGAATTCATGAGTCCATTGAAGCTAGTATGGCATTCCTGACCAGTAAGCATTCACGATCTCTCACGTCGGACTCGGACTCGAGGCCTTCAGTTTAACACGCGAGCACTTAACCACCAGACCACTGATCCGGCATCCAATGGTGTTAATCTCTAACTTCAATCGATCCATGATCTTTTGCAACCATTCATCCATTGTCTGAGGTAGATACCTGTCTCTACCCGACACTAATTTGACTCCACTGGTCACGGCTTGTTTTTACAGTTCTTTGTAGTAGTTAAGCGTCGTAAACAAATCATCGATATACTACACTACTACTACTAATACTATTACTAGCACTGACACTTTTGATAATAAGAATAATGATGTATTGAAAACAACACACATAAGTGTTTGATTTTTATTTAGTAATAATAATATCACTAGTCATAAAGTGCTTTCATGAGTAATAAAACATTTCAGTCGAAAACTAAAATGGCAGATTCTTACTGTCATCATTTTCAGTTCATTAATCATCATTACAATTCACTGATTGATGATTTATTTGAAAAACAAAATAGAATTCCTTATAAAATATACTTGGTCAAGGTGTAATAATTAGTACAAGACTACTTACAATTAGATCTTTATCAAATTTTACTCTAATTTACGATAATATTTGTATGGTATATGAAAACTCCTCCTGGAGCCCCTCTGGGCCCTCCGCCGGTCCCAAGCCCGGATAAAGTAGGAGGGTTGAGTATGGGGTTAGCGACCACATCCCGTAGAAAACTAACTCTCTAAAAAACTCTAACCAGAAAAAATAATTCAAACCATTTAAACTCTTCCCTGGGATTTAGAAAGTCTTCACATAGAAAACTTATGATGCCTCATGGTGAAGGCCACGTTCCTTCGGAAGTCACGAGACTGATGCCCTTTCTGAGAACCAGAGCAACAGTTAATTTAGGTACATGGAATGCTCGTGCAATGTGGGAGACCGGTAAAGTCTTCTATATTGTTGCAGTTACTGCATATGAAAAAAAATTTATTGAAACAATCAAGACAATTAATGGGTCAGCGATCATGAGTGGTTTATACATTAAGTCAAGGTTCCGTGGAGAGAGAATCATGTTGGAAAAAAATGAAACAATTAAAGTTGTTATAAAAAAACACATGTACATAGGCATATATATATGTACACAGAAGACTAATCATAAACACCAATAAACTGGAACAAAATATGACAAAATACAACAGAATTCTATCAAATTTCATTTATTTGCGAATCAGTTCAGTAAATTCTGTTTCGTATCGGCTACTGACTTCGATGCAGGATGTACTGATGGCTTTACATGGATTAGAGTTCAAAAGATACAGCTATTATAGTAAACATAGTATGTTTAGACCACTATTTCAACTTTAATAAACACTATTCAATCAGTAACCCTAAGATTCTTATTCATTGAGGATAAGCACCAATAGCTAAGTATCCTCACAAAAAATTCAGGATTTTGTTTAAACACATATGACTATTGTTTAGTTGGATAGTTAATTGACAGAGTAATCCAGTTTAGAGATAATAGCTGGTTTTCACTAATACTTACCAACTCAAAAACATGAATCTATAACATCAAGAGAGACTGAACATAAGATCATTATAATGCATCGGTACCTTAAAAACTATAACAAACTGTTCGAGAAATCATCAATAATCAATACTTACTTACTTACTTATGCCTATTACTCTTCGTAGAGAAGCATAGGCCACCCACCACCACTCTCCACTCAACCCTATCGTGGGCAATCCTTTCCAGCTCTTTCCAATTGTTATTCATCCTTTTCATATCTGCTTCTGATTCCCGACGTAGTGTGTTCTTCCACCTTCCTCTTTTCTGTTTCGCTTCAGGATTCCAAGTTAGGGCTTGCCTCGTGATGCAGTTTGGTGATTTGCATAGTGCATGTCCTATCTATTTCCATCCTCTTTTCCCAATTTCCTCTTCAGCTGAAAGCTGTGGTATCCGGCCAATAGATGTAAATAAATACCTGTACTTTTTTGATGATGGTTGAGGTAGTTCTCCAAGTTTCAGCTCCATACAGTAGAACTATCTTGATTTTCGTATCGAAGATTTTGACTTTGATATTGGTTGAAAGTTGTTTTGAGTTCCATATGTTCTTCAACTGTGAGAATGCCGCCCTTACTTTGACAATTCTTGCCTTTACATCTGTATCAGATCCTCCTTGTTCATCGATGATACTTCTCAGGTTTGTGAAGGATTCTACATCTTCTAGAGTTTCTCCATAAAGTGTTATAGTGTTGGTGTTCCCTGTGTTGTATTTTGGGGACCTTGGTTTTCCACATTGTGTATGTTGAGGCCTGCTGCTGCAGAGGCTGGTGCTACACGAGTTGTCTTCATCTGCATTTGTTCATGTGTATGGGATGAAAAATGATTAATACTATTATTAAAATATTAATAAGTAATATAATCTTACAAACAGAATAATAATGGTACAATGATGTAATTTATTCTATTCTATAAAAAAAATTTAGTTCTCTTACAAGATTTCATTGTTTTTCATACTAAAATTAACTGATAAATCATTAACTATGAATTCACTTTTATTCGAATGAAATACTGATTATTCAGTCTATATTCATTCATTATGCCATGGTTTCTCTACTTTTTATAGAATCTTTTGACAGTGGTCTTTTTCTCTCTTTATTTCTCTGTTTTAATTTTGGTTTGTGTGTGAAAATGTAAAACTGGACTAATAGTTTCTTCTCTTCTCAATTTATAATTCAAGGCAATGCCAAAGAATGTAAGGTTAGTTAATGTATAATAATAATAATAATAAATCATTGTTGAAAAGTAATGTAAATGTATTTTTTTTCTTCATTCATATATGATGTAATACATTCAATCTATTTACTTGTAAAGAATGCTGATTACTGAAGATTGTGTAGGTGTAGAATGAAATGAGTAATTGAGTAGGTGAATTATGGACTAATAGAATTTCATTGATTTATTTATTATTTTTTTAATTATTTTTCATTTATTTATTTATTTTTTATTAATAACATAAACATGAAAGGAATTTAAGAAATTTTATTAAAAAATATTTATCAACAACAAAACCGTATACATTGAATTGAATGTTATGATGTTTGTTTGTTTGTATTATATGTGTGTGTAACGAAAATTATTATTGCCAAACTTGTTGAATGATAAAAGAGATAGATGAATTTGAATTATTCTGGTCACTATGATCATTAGTCTGGAAAATAATAAAGTTTAGAAATAAGTTTATCATGTCTCTTGTTTAATATTGAAGTGAATTGAAGTCACAGTGTGTTATAAGTTAATGGGAATTTTACAATAGAATTTTCAATGAACTGTGATTCAAATACTTGATGAAGGGTTTAAAACTCATTTCAAATAGAAATTTTGATGTCAAGTATTTAAAGATTCTTTGCCGGGAGTGTTGAAGTTGGATTTTGTAACAGTTGGTACTTGTCAATAAGCCTTATCCACAATATTATGAGAACTGACAGTCTTTGTAGGATCGAAACCTACGTCACATAGCTTCGCTAAGATGTCAGCACGGAATTATTGAGGCATCGACTGGCATCACGTTGAATTAAGATACTTTTATTGAGAATATTTATTTAACTATTAGGAAGTTTGGTTTGTAATATTTTTGTGTTGTATCTAAACGTTCTATTCTCTTTTCCATTATCACTTCTCTCTTCCCACTTCTATTCATTTCATACTTTCCCATTTCAATAATTCAAAATGAGGAAAGATATAGAGTATTGATGAGTTTTTAACTTTTACGGCGTATTTTTATAGTTTGATGTCATGCTAAGACTATCATTTAGAACTTTTGAAACCTATGAAGCCATTTGAGTCCTCAAGTGTCTATAAGTGTGACACAGAGAATGAATGATGGTGAGTAATAAAATTAACAATGACAGCATATTAATACACTTTCATTAGCCACCGATTGTGTTATAATGCAACCCATTGTTGTGTTTGTTGGGATATTCAGAAAAATATCCCAAAAATTATCCTGTTAAGTCTAATGCTGTCCTTGGACTTGACATGGTATCATTTTCCTACTGGTCAATATTTATCTGACGTGTCATTTTTTTGTTGGCAAAATATTGTAGAAATGTTATTTTCTATTTTATGGTACGTTGTGGTCTGCTTGATTGGTATATAAACAGAGTATGCTTGAAATATAATGATTCATATCACAGAGGCTGAGACTTGTGTTCTAGACTTATCTGGCTGGGCTAGGCGGAAAGCAGGGCCAATCAGAACTCTAAGCTGCTCATACGGATTTACGCGTCATTGTTCCAATCGATAAGTCACTGCTCTCTAATCGGCGGTCACAAGTTATAACAGTGTTAAGTAACGATTTCGCGTAAATGAACTTTTGAATAATGAAATTATACAAGACAGGAACGATGAGGTGGATACTGAGTGAATATCCTCTGAACTTGAATTTTATCAATGTCATATATATGTTGGTGTTATTATATTCAATATCAATCTAGTTCGACAAAACTCTTCATTTTGTTTAGTTACAATTGTGCATATCATTTGAAATTTGTTTATACTATCTGCTGTAATCATTTGAGTTAATGAAGAATGAAAACAAAAATTTAGATGATTGTGAAAAAGAAATGCCAAATTTTATCATGTTACCTGAGTGATATACTTTAGCTTTTCTGGTTAACCAATCACAATGATAATAATAAAGGTCATTTATGTACATGACTATGATCAAGTGTAATTATCCAATCACAAATTAACCATGTTTATACATACGCACACACATATTTGGAGTGGTTTTTAGCACTTGTTTCAAATAATGAGAGATCAATGGTGAAAATAAAACCCATAAAATATATATTAATCACGTTTACAATATTACTTTCAGTTTACTTTTATAATAGTAAACACTTATAAATGTGGAATATAGACTTCGCCAATAAATTTTCCATTAAATATATAGTTGAATAGGGTGCAAATGATCTTTTATATCGTATAATGAACGGTAAATTGATGTTTGACAGTGAATCAGCCCCAGGTGGACCATCTGGAAGACAAGTATCACAATCATCACAATACATATCTAAATTAACTGGTCACAATTTCGATGTAGACTTTGCACAAAATTAAGGATGCAAAAACATAACAATCAATTGGCTTCGTTACAAAAAATAAATTATCCTCAACAACAGCATTCATTCGATTCACATCAGTACAATAACCGTTATCCTTTACAATTTATCTCTGGACAGTTAGAATTAAAACATAATTATTCGGATTCTGATGAGCCGTCTAGTTTTTATCAACCAATATCATCAAAACAACATTATTATTCATCATATCGTCGATTTAAAACATGTGATCGTTTGCCAAACATAAACACTTTGAAACTTCATTTCATCCAAAGCCGTTGGATTCTAATATATTCATGTCACATACTGATCATCACCTACCTAGTACGCCAACAGTATCTGGACTTAGTGAATTACAAACAGACAATAAAACAATGTCTTTAACAACACCACCGGCACAAATGCCTACTACTTTGTCTCTCCCACTTCGAATTTCGCGTGAAACAGCATTTAAGCCGATAAATCATAAAACTTTTGATAGAAATGCATCATCCTCCTCTTCTCAGTCTATCCATGAATGTAACAGTGAAAGTTACGTCATCGCTAATGTCAACAATGAAGTAGGTCATAGTAGTAATAACGTAAAAATAAATTCCACACCGAATTTATTAGATTATATTAACACAATTAATTCTTCTGTTAGCAGTTACAAGTATAATAATCCATTGATCTATGCACAACAACAGTTCCACTTACAACAACTTAAACAGTTTCAACAACGTGACATACCAAATCATGGTGATAATAGATTACCGACAACTGGAAAAAACTGTACCACAAGAAGTATGGAAGAACTTTTGAAGCGACAAAAAAAGGTAAATAAATAAATATTCAATGAGTGATTTATGTCAGAATCTGTATTCTGTGTTCAACTAGTTATATCGTGTTGGTGTCATATTTGATAAAGTAAGGGGAAATGTTTTGTTTGTTGTGAATTAATAAAGTCAATGTTTAAAAGAAATTTGTATGGGTAAATGAGTTTCTCAATATCTAATAAAAACACAGCTTTTCTATTGACGAAACGCACCAACATATATGGCTTGAGAGGAAAGAATGAATAGGTACGAGTCATCTATTTAATTGATCTTAACTAATATTTAGATTTTAAATGATCCCGCAAGCGGGATCGGAGATGCGCACTTCTGACGAGTCCCATACTGGGACAAAACGACCGTCTAGTGCTTTTAGGTTTCCCTTGGTGGTCCAGCGTTAATCGATTCATGAATTCCACTATTGATTTTAAACAGCTGATTAATCAATAATCTATTGTATACAACTAATTAATTAAAATTTTAATATTAGAAATATCACAAGCTATAACAATAAAAACTGATTTATAGCATCATATGCTCGATATATACGTTTAATTCATGAAAATCTGGATCCTAATTGAAATTCCAAAAGGAAAGGTTTGTTACATTTTGATTATTGATATTAAGAGATGTTTGTCACGAACAATATCAACGCAAAAGACGCTTTCAATATAAGATATATTTATAGAGTAACAAAACTGAAAAAGAAACAATAAATCAGTATAGGGTTGTGGAAATTCATGAGTTTTATTAAGGTCCTGACCTCATTAATGTTAGAGCATAGCTGAAAAGCTGAAGGCCTTGGACAACCGTTTTGTCCTAGTGTGAGGCTCGTCAGCATCGACTGTAAACTCAGGGACCGAACCCAAGTCTCTTGATCTTTCGTGCACAAACTCTTAATCTTTAAGTCAGTGAGTTTATACTCAACAGTAATAATGTTTAATTTCATTCAATTCACAATATTGGGGAACAAACAAGGACAAAACGGCCATCCAACATTGATGAATATTTGTTATTCCTTCATTTATAAATTATTACTTCATTCTTTGGAGTAGTTAAATTTATATTATTCACTGCCAAGTTCCTTTTACTTTTACAATGAAGGTCAAAATTTCATTTTGTTCTGTTCTAGACTAAATCTCTTTACTTATGAAGCTTTATCAAGATTCAACATAAGATTTCAATGTTATAGAATTGGTTAATTCTATAAACACTGTTTATATGTGGATAGGGCTAATAGATAAAATTCCTAATTCTTAGAATTCTTAACAAAATAATATCTTCTTTTCCAGTGTGTATGTAGATTATTAATTCAAATACATTTATAGCATTTTAAAGAATTTAAATGAAATATCTGTTATGAGATAGTAACTCACTGATGACAATGGTGGATATGTCGATCAATTTCGTGGATTAGTTGAAGTTAGACATTAACACAGTTGAATGCCGGTCAGCTCAGTGGTCTAGTGTTTAAGCGTTCGCATGCGAGACTGACAGGTTATGGGTTTCAATCTCGCGAGGGGATGATCTTGGGTGCGCACTGTCAAGGAGGAGTCCCACAATAGGACGAAACGGCCATCCAGTGCTTCGACGTTTTCCATGGTGATCTAGCTTCAATTGATTCATGATCTCAACCATTGAAATCACTACAATCTTCACAAAACTCCTTTGGATACTAAATGACATTTTTCAACTTTACATTCAATTCATCACGAATCAGTGAATTGTGTAATTCTAGATGTTTTATTTTTGTTTCAGTGAGTCGTTCACAATTTGAAAAAAAAACAGTTTTTAATTAAAATAACAATGATTTTTTTAATTAGAATACACTTTAGTTCTCATGACGTCTTGCAAAGTATATATAAATATAAATTATCGATTGTAACTAATATAATGGTTGTTTAAACTACTTTATCTCAATCTCTCGTATGTTACAGCAATACGTTAAAGTGATCATAAGACTAGTCACATGATGACAGAACCAGGATTGATGACCCAAAATAGAGAACCAAATTAACACTAGATAATATTTTACTCAATACAGTTACATGCAGTCACACTTAGTGAGTCCGAAGTATAAACCAATGACAGGGAGGGAAATCACATATTTAATAGTCCGTTGCCTGTAGCTGTTTGTCTAGGCTCAATGACCCATCATACTTTACTTTCACTAGCATATCAATAACTTTTATCATTGAAGTGATATTATTAACAAACAGTTTTGATCATTGTGGTTTTCATTTGAAAAATAACTAGTTACGTTCAAATGACTTTCTAGTGTGATTTTGTTACCATGTGAAACATAATACAAATTATTTTCGATGTTGTTAACTGAAACACATACCGCTTCTGATGATCTTCAAATTTAAGTTATAAATATATCTCAATAATTGAGATTATGAGTCAATAGAAGCTAGACCACCATGGAAAACCTGGAAGCACATGGGGGCCGTTTCGTCCTATTGTGAGACACCTCAGCAGTGCGCATCCACGACAAAACGGCCTTCCAGTGCTTTCAGGTTTTCCATGGTGGTCTAGCTTTAATTATCTCATGACTTCAACAATTGAAATTGCTACAATCTCCACAAAACCCCTTCTGTTATAAATATATATCATGATTATTTTCGGTGTACTGTAATTGTTATCACTTAAATGAATAAGTGTCTGAAGATGACCTTCAGAAAACCATTAGTCTGGGTTTCTGGCAAGTTGACACTAATCTGTAAGTCATATCCGCAATCATAAAGGGACTGATGCTCCTTGTGATATTTGAAGACGCGTAAACCGTCTCCAAGTCATGAATGTTTACCATGGAGTTGTTTAGCTTGCTAATTTTCTTCTGTAGGACTGAGTTATTTACAAATGATTTATATCTGAGTTGAGGACCAACGCCTTGTTTGTCAATCATTTCTCCATATGTATCTATTGATTAATTGGGTTTTGATGTTATGTTGGTTCTTTCCTTCATAGATTAACATCTAATTACTTATTTGGTTACTCTGTAAAGTTATTTTCAATTATCGCTTGTTTGAATACAGTTACAATGATGCTCTACCTAATGTATACCTGGTGATAGGCAATTAATTTATTCCATACTAAAATCTTCATAAAAAACCAGAATTCACGATATTACGGTCGTAATTAGTGGTGGTGGTCGGTTTCCGGATAGATTTTTCGACGTTTATTTAAAAATTCTTGACCAATCCAGCAAAAAATGCTCAAGCTGAAGCGACAACACATTCAGAACATTAGATTAGGGAAACTATGATTTATAAGCTACCGTTTAGGCTATGAATACTTCATCGTTGTTGTTGAACATTCTAGGTCTTCTAAAAAAGATGGGTTATGGCTAGTAGTGGAATTCAGGTAACTCTAACGCGTTATGCACCGAGTTACTCAGTCTACATAACTACTAACATGTTCAACAGTTATGATCCTCAGATCATCAGTAGTACACGTTTGAGTTATCCCGCTATTTATGTTGGATCTTCTTTAATGTTTTTATGCGTGCATAGAAACTGATGAATACTAAATTTTGTTGTTCCCCACATGATGTTTGTTTTTAGAGTAGTATCCGTTTAATGAGTTAAATATTTTCTTGTTTGAGATTATCAAAAAATTTTCACTTCATAGGTTAATCAAGGTGTAATTGAATTAAATATTTTGTCTACATCCCGAAACTTCCTAAACCAATTCTTAAGCAAAGTATGAAAGCCGAAAACTTTTAAATGAACATTTATAGAATGCAAAATTCCACTTTGTTTAAAAGAGGCCTGATAAGTAAAAAAGAAAAACCAACTCTTCGATTTATATATTGACCATTGAGTATTGAATATTAACATTATCCTATTTATAGTGAAGTAAATTTGTATGTTATGAAAAGACTGAATCATGATCGTTAAGATATGGTTACACAGTTTACTGGGTATCGCGTCTCGATGAGTTTATTGGCTTATGAAATCCCAGACGAAGGCTAAACATATATGTTATCCCATATTGTCGTCATTTGTTCCCTAGTCAGTGTCCGTTCATAATTTTTTTCAGAAAAACTACTTTTAAAAATTTTACAACTGTGGTTCGATTTTGTATGAAAAAATATTGTAGACTTATTTACATTTAAATTGTTTGTTGGCACACTGATAATTTTTTTGGTTGAAAGATTAGTCATAACTTAATGAAACAGAGGTTTAAGGACATAAAATCAAGAAAATGGGGGAACTAGGACTTCCTACTGTGATCTTGGTTTTTAAACATATTTGAAGTAGATAAACACGATGATTTATCTCTTCTACCAATTCTACTACTACTACTACTACTACTACTACTACTACTATCAATTATGACTTTCACCTATTCAAATACACTTGAAAGAAGAAGAACATAAAACATCATTCATCATATGTTTCTGATTGTTTCACTATCAGTCGTTTTCATTTTATCGATTTATTATCATTATTTGTTTCCATAGGCCATTAGGACGAATCGACTTCAATCATGACTAGTTGTTACGTTTTGTCTCCATGACTTTAAATCTGTCTACTGGACTAATCATATACATAAGAAGTGATATGATTGGTTGTCAGAGTGAGCAATTTGTTTTACAAACATACAGCCACTAATTTGTCAACAATTAATTACAGTTCGTAAATTTTCTGACGATTTAATCAGATGCCTCAAAAAATCTTTGGGCCTCAGCCTAACAACTGTTGAAAAGATCAAGTAACTGAATAGTTATTTTGCCTAAGTATGAGATTACCCAGATCTTCATATTATGGTTTGTACCCAAGACATGAAGACCATTGTTTGAGCTCATTATCCTTAAACTACTAACTAGTGAAGCAGTGAAATATTGATCACTTTTGACAAATCGATGATTCCAATATTAATCGATTGTATGGTACAAAATAGTCTATTATAAATGTTTGGATGTTGACTGGATGTAATTACACACTAATATTGAGGTTTTTCCCTCTTACTTCCTCTATTCAGAACTAAGAATAATCTATCCATAATTGAAACAGACATAATAGATACAGTTGACTATTATAACAATCTGAAAAGAACTTGTAATTTAGTTGATATAAACAAAATATAACTAGGAAGAGGATATGGTTATTGTGTTTTCCAGTTAAATAGAAAATATAAAACAATCGCATAACAGGAAGTAATTAATTATGAAAATCAAACTGAAAATAATATTGATAATCGCGTTCAATCAAACGCATCTTTAATAAAGGTCACAGTAACAGTAGAATAGAGTTGAACATAGATTTTTTCAGTACAGAATAACATAAAATAAATCACTTATTAATAAAATAAGATAAGAATCTTTATATAGTTATTTTCAGGGTTTAAAATACTATCTACTAATATATCATCAATTCCATTTCATCAAAAACATCAGTAAACGAGTGTTATGCATGAAAAGTACACTAATCACTCAAGCTTTCAAATGTAATTTATACCACAAATCGACATCAGCTGGAGAAATACCATCATCCAAAGGCTAAGACACCTGTTTCATATCGTGCTTGGATTTAAAAAAAAATGCTATTTCATAAACAGTCGATAGAAAATTGAACATTTTAGACTTTGGTATCATGATGAACAGGATACCCTTCAACCAATTTGTTGAGATTCTATAAGGTTCAACATTTGTCAACTTCAGCTAATTTATAATATGATAGTGTCATAGACATCCAAAATCATTTATGAGTTACTATTGGACTATCGTTATGATTAACTTCATACATTTTATGTGAATGAAATTCAATATGAGTTAAATAAATCTCTTTATAATGTACACGACTAGTTGATAATAAAACTTATTCTTTATTCTTTTATTTCTTTTCCAAATATCTTGATCATTTGGTTTACAGAACAATAGTCATCTGGTATTGATTTGTTAGATACTGTTTTTCAATACTTAACATATTCACATTTCTATATATGCATGTATGTATGTATGTCTGTAAGTATTTATATCACTCAAGTCAATCATCGTGAATACATTTCTGTTGTCATTGTAACACATAACAAGTATTACTTAATATATATCCATTTGTGTGTTTGTGTGTATGTGGTAGTTGAAGAGTAAAGAGCTAGAACGAGAGAAAATTCCATTCGATTTATCAACAACAACAACAACAAAAAATGGGATAGATAACGAAATTCCCTTTTTTCTCCTACCACAGTCAAGTTTAATGAATAGTTTTTGGATCGGTTTAGGTCAAGATTAAGAAAGATTTTATAAAAACACAGATAAGTTTCATAGGTATTCTTATTTAAGAGTTTTTATTTAAGAAATGTAAATTTACCGTGAAAATTGCCTCAAAACTAATGACTTTCATTGAGATATAAATATATTGTACAAAATCTTATGGGAGAAAAGGGATCAGATACCAGTGACTGGTAGCAACAAACAGTTGATCAATATGGAGTAGATTTAAGCTTGTCTCGGAAAAATCGATAAAATCGTAGTTGTAAGTATCACAGATTCCTCGTGTGTACAGACATTTAACATAAAACCTCACCTCGTCTGGATGAGTGGATTTACAAAGGTTAACAGCTATAAAGTCTGAAACATGACTTTTCAAGATTAAGTTTCTAATAAAATGTTCATAACCCTGTCTTCTGCATAAATTGTCAAAAAAGCCCACCAATTATCTGCCTACTAATTATTGGTTTGAAGATACATCTAAGATCATCTAGTCGATTTTTAACATAAATATCTGTTTCTGATGGGGCCGAACTATGATGTCTTAAATTTCTTCCATAAATATACGTATATATGGTAAAGTCTTTATAGTCCCATTAGAGATTCTATTCTTTAATCAATTAAAAAGAGATAACATAAATAAATCGATCCATTCTGACCTGATGACTATAATAACTTTATTTTAGTGGTAGTGTTTACTTTGATCTAAATCTGTGTTGTTCAGTCCGTTGGTTGACTTTTTTCTAAACTGCTTTAAATGATTTTTGAGTGTTTATTTTTCCCTCCATTAACGTTAGAAAAAAATAATTTATCAGTTTCATTTGAGATGCGTACATCTTGTCGTCGGTTATCGCCGTTTAATCGCAAGTTTCTAATCAAAACCGGATAATGAATAATAGTAGAAGCTAGGACTCTTGGCTAGATATACACTTACCCGTGTTCATAGTTACACTAGGACTGGAACATCAGATTATTGCTGTCTATTCAGGTAATATTTTCAACAGAAAGATAGTCACAGTCGAAATACAGTGTGTTTCTTTTGGCTGTTACAATACACATGCAAGATACTCTCTAAACATTTCACTTAGAATAAGGCTATCGGTTTATATCACTTAAATACAGAATAATATTTTGTGATAATTGACTACGTAAGTTGTAGAAGTGTCATTTTAGTAAACAGTACATGAACTTGATTTTGTTCTTATACTAAACAGTTAAAAGTTTCATCAACACAAACTGTATACATGACAGTCCTATTTCACTTCAATACACATATATATTTACTGTAAAATAGAACTATCAGAATCTTTTCTTATTCAATTATCGAAAATAAGCTTTCAATTAACTATAATTTAGATAAAATAAAAGAATATAAGTGATGCTCAACACACGCGTAAACCATTCAGAAAAATGAAAATAAAACAGCATCATTATGTCACCCAGACAAAATGTATCAATTAAATAAAGAACAAAAAAACAAACAAACCAAGAAATAAACTATTGATACCTTCATTTCAGTCGACTTAAAACACTGAATTAAGATCATCTTATTTATTCGAGCTAACACTGGGAAAAACAAATACGTTGTCATCCATAAAATGATAAACAGAAATACGGAGAGAAAGAATTAGATTAGATGAACATGCCAATCGATATGTGTGTCTTTGAGTGTTCAGATGGACCAAGTTTAATGTAGCTCATTTATAATAACTATTTCAGCAATAGGATATAGTTCTTTCTTGTATTAAATGTCGACAGGTTAGGCGTTCGTGTGCAAGACCGAAGGTATTGAGTTCGAGTCTCACGTGCCAGATCGTGGATGCGCACTGCTGAGAAGTCTCATACTGGGACGAAACGGCCCTCCAGTGTTTCCAAGTTTTCAATGGTGGTCTATCTTAGATCGACTCATGAAATCAACTAGTAAAAGTATATTCCCTTGTTTTTCGGTTATGCTGAACTTTCGAAAACTAACAAGCAAGATTTCATACTCTAAACGAACAACTTTTTAAAATGTGTTATTTACTTTCTTCATGTGAAAAGAAATATCCATGTGTGGCATGAGTAAAGTACGACATTTAGAAGTGACTTTTTATCACGAGTTGAATATAATTCCTGGATCATTAAAAACCAGATGAGGTGAGACTATAATTTATGGACTACTTTTGAGTGACGCTAGAGTAACCTTGAGAGTGTTTGCCAAATAACTAGAACCAAATGAGGATTATAAACCAGTATGAAGAATTAAAATTATGATTTACAGTTGATGGTTAAAGTTATGAATTACATTTAAGATTTTTATCACTAACTGACATCAGCTATAATGCCAAAACTCTATTTGGCCAAATAGATGAGTGAATTTGGCGCCAAAATCCGAGACCTGATATCTTATACGTGTTTGGTTCATCCATAAATTATAATCACGCGACAAATGATTGTGTTCTCATTTGTAACTGCTAAACAGTGTACAAAAAAGATATGACATTAAACCGAAAGCCATTTGAGATAAAAATTTACTACTGGATTATACAAAATTCCTGAATAAACAACAATCCTAATCAATGGTAATAATTTGTGACTAATTCTGAGATTCAATTATGAAGGTTCCGCTTGAAAGCTGCCGATCTATTCAGTTAATTTCCAATTCATTGGATTATGTAATATGAATGTTACCAAAATTATATGGCGACTAGTATACGTGAAAACATTTGAACATAAACAAAGATTATCTGAAGAGTGGTTGGCAATAAGACAAATAATTATTCATTTAATAATTGAATTCATGAGTCAATTGAAGCTAGACCACTACGGAAAACTTAGAAGCACCGGACGACCTTATCATCCTAGTATGAGACTCCTCAGCAGTGCTTCCAGGTTTTCTATGGTGGTCTAGCTTCGAATGACACATGAATTCAATTATTAAATTACCACAATCTACACAAAACCCCTCTCTGATTATGACTATTCGTCATGAATTTCCTACTCTCACATTCTTCGAATTTCTTTTGTGAATCGGTTGATTTGAATAGATATGAATCAGTGGATTCTAAATTACTTATCTGAAAGTATTGATTAGACTCAGAGCCAAACTTAAACGTTATGGTTACAGACTGTTAACGAGTATAAAATAGATAGAAAATATTTTTGAGCGATCCACAACTTTTCATTCCAAATTAATATGTACTATTGAATCTTTTACCTTTTAGATACTTATCATGTCATTCTTACAACAAAGTTTTACATTAATTGTACTTGGTTGGAGTTAGACATTAACACCATTGGGTGCCGCCTGGCTCAGTGGCCCAACAAGTTAGGCGCTCGCGCGCGAGACTGGAGGCCCTGGGTTCGAATCCCGCGAGCGGAACCGTGGATGCGCACTGCTGAGGAGTCCCACGATAGGACTAAACGGCTGTCCAGTGGTTCCAGGTTTCCAATGGTGGTCTAAAATCAATTGGTTCATGATCTCAATCAAAAAAGTTTATGCTTGGGATATTTATATTCTACATCAGTAATGTATTGAATTAAGAGAAGAAGCTTAGTGATAAAGATGCCGGGTTTTAGGTTCTAACCTAACCTGACCTAATACAGTCTTGAAGAGAGAGTAAAACAAAGATTGATGTAGAATGATATGAGTTTATCTTATTTTGTTAGGTCTTCATCATGTTGCTTATCCAGTTGGCATCATATATTGTCATACTTGAAAAGTGTTCTTCCAAACTGAAAACATGAATTTGTAACTGGCTAATGGGTTACATGAAAGTTTCTTGATTGATTGGTTTTAAACATCAGATGAATTCTTCCTTAATATGATAATAATTCATCGTTTCCAATTGTTCATATTCATGACAATAGTACTTTATGCCTATAATTGAGTGAGTTAGACTAAGTCTCAAAACATTAAGTTTATACACTAAGGCATGAAACAAAATGAATTAAAATCACACATTACGTAATGAATCAGGACAATGTATTCACTTGATAGGTTAATAGTGATAACTATCGAAATGGACTACTCAGTAGCGATTGCAAATCTGTTTAATGAAGTCCACTGTTTAGTTCGATGTAATTGTTACATTCTTCGGATAAATAAGGACGGTAAATATGAAAAAAAACCAATGTTTTCCAATGCTTTTCCAAAACATTTTTATTTAACTACCCAGTATCAATAGAAGGTTATTTAATGATTCTATAATTTGGTGAATTTTATAATGATAAAAAAAATATATAGTTTACTCTCTAAATGAAACGTCAATTCTTGCTTTTCTAATAATATAATCGGTATGGTTAAAATTTAAGAGCTAACTACTCAAGAACAATGAATTCACTTCAAAGTCAAGAAGTATATATCAAACTAGAATGTTGTCTGTCGAATGTAGATGATTTAATCTACTGACAAAATGTCATCCCATGTCTAAATTTAAATTAAGGAATTGGATATTAAGTTTAGAAATAAGGATTAGTGTTAAACTGTAAATGTTAGGGTTAAGATTTAGGTTTAGGACATAGACAAACTAACAGTACAATATAAACCTGTTTGTAAACTTAAAGTCATAATCCCAAATCTTGCTTCAAAATTGTAAGACTTAATCGCAATTATTACCTTAAATTTTAAACTATTCATTTTAATCCTAAACTTGAAATCCAATTCCTAGGTGTTTATAAGTCAGTCATTCATATTTACTATCTACTGATTGTATTGATGTGCGGTACATATCAAGGTCATTTAACAAAATCGTTCTAAGCCAGCATATATTGTTACGTCTTACCGTAACTGTTACTGAGTAATCTGATTTAAGTGTTTAAGAGATGATGTGTTTTTTTTTGGCTACCTACGATTAACTTACACTATAATCATCTATGGATTGCTCTCATATCTCATATTTATTTATTTCATCTATTCAGCTTGTTTGTTCACCTCAAGTCATTCAACTAACTTTGCATATTTTAGAAAAAACAATATTATTTTGAATGACACTTTTTTTGTTTAAAGATGAAATTTACTTTCATTGTCCAATGTCATTTAATTCTGTTATTCACATCATAACAATATTGAATAAATAACTTTTAACAGATTGTAATATGTTAATAAAGATTTCACAGAGATACAATATATGACGTTTGTTGCCAAGTTTTATCAACAACAACTATAATAACAAAATGTTTACTTTTACAGTATGGATTATTCACTAATTGTATTTGTATAATCAGATTATTCAAATTGAAGTGATGTATTTACACTCATGGAGAGAATAACTTAAACATTAATTGACAGTTATTGTATTGTTCGTTCATTCAGTCATTATCAATTAGATGCCTGAAGTAAATTGTTCTCAAGTCACTGTGGAAGACAATTGTTTATAAGTCAAACAATTGAAAACTGTAGTTTATGATTGTTATATTTGAATTCCGCCAAGTTATAATTCAAATTGTTTTAATGGCATAACTCAGTAACAGTTTTCATGCGTTTTGTAATCACATTTGTATCTCACTGTATGCCAGATGGCGCTAAGTTGTATAACCTACTAATCAATTTCTGTGAATTGAATGGTTTATCTACTCTAAACAGGTTACCATTACAATTGTCTAAGTTATCCCACAACATTAACACTAATTTTTACTTCGTTGTTTTAAATTCTTAGTTGTATGTAGGTAACCTAACAGGTGAGACAATAATTTATGGATGACATTCGAGCGACGCTAGACTGACCTTGAGAGTGTCCATCTAAAATAACTAGAACCACATGAGGATTATAAACCAGTGTGAGGAATGAGAATTATGATATACAGTTGTTGGTTAAAGTTATGAATTAGATTTAGGGTTTTCATCATGAACTGACACTAGCTAAAATGCAAAAACGCTATTTAGACAAATGAATGAATGAATTTGGCGCCAAAATATAAGACATGCTATTTTATGCCGAATTAGTTCATCCATAAATTACATAGTCTCGCCGCATCAACTTTACCATTATTTCTTCATATAAAATAGCTAACTTCATTACTATTCACTTAATCAGTAATTTCAATCTACAGTGTTAATTATATAGTAGTGAATAGTTTAATTAGGTATTATTGGGAAATTCACTGTATAAAATATCATTTTCCAAAAAAATCCTTTACTATTATGTAAATGAAGTAGAAATGATTTGCATCATCTTAATTCAAATAAATCAAGTCAAGGGTCAAAAATAAGCTGGTAACATTTATTATTATCATTATTTTGTTGTAATGCCGCAACAAAATAAAATGCCTGTGTTCAACATATCTAGTCTTTATACTAATTATAAGATGTGTAAGAATGTACCAATACATTGAACTATTATAGATTAGAAACTATACTTCAATAAATAAGTTTATATAATGCCGCCTTTAATTCTAATCAAATCTTAACCATTATTTATTACTTAAGGTAGACAATTCAATGATTCATCAGGATAGTTACTTTTGTTCTTAATAAAAAAAAACCCAAAGATCAAATATCACTATATGGAAATTAAATTTACAATGATTAGTTGTCTTTTTTTCAAACCCTTAAATTGTTTGAGTACTTGGTAACATGGAATATTGATCCAAGTCAATAAAGTCTATAACCAACATACCATATTCATTGTATATATATATACATATATATATATATATATATATATATATATATTTATATATATATATATATACTTTAATGGTTCTGTTTAGTACAGATTATGATTGTTATATTTTTGGTAAATTAGAAGCAAATGACACAATATTCTGTTTGAGTAAATAAACGTATAAAATAGCTAAGAGAAAATGTTGTATTCATCCTGATGTTTGTTTGATCATTGTGTGTGTGTGTGCGTGTGCATGCGTGTGCATGTGCGTGCATGTTTGCATTTGCTAACATGTGAATCTAGTTTCAATATAAAAATTAAAATTCGTTTATTAAGGAAAGAAATATAAATTTTGATCGATTATTTTTGGCCTCATATCGATTTTTTCTATAGTTTATTTAAATTTGAATTTAAATAAATAATCATGTTTACACATGTGTGAAGGTACATACACACCTGTTTGGTTTAAAGTGTAAGTTCAGTAATGTAGAAATACATATATATATATATATATACAACCTAGTGTCACTACTGGAATCGCTATTTGTATAACAACAGTAATGAGCTTTCCATACTGAATGGTAACCAATAAAATGTTTAGATTCACATGGTATTGTTTGTTTGAATCTTCTCATTGATGTTTACCACTGCGATTGATCAATCTCTTATTGGCATGTGTGCATACTGTACGGATTGCCTTGATATAGCCTTAAGTCACAAGCATTATATACAAAGATGGATAGTGGCTAGCAGTGGAATCCAAGATGCGCGTTTTGTTCTATTTGGGACTCGTTAGCTGGATGTACCTAAACCTCAGAGTTGATGTTTGTCTAGTTCTTATCATAAATTCAATTTCACTGATTACGTTGTAATATGGCCACTAGCTAGTATAATATGAATTATATACAAGGGAAGGTAGCACCCATTAAATGGAAATAATAAAATTGATACTAAAAACTGACAGCTACTTATGAAAGTGACTTAGGTTTGAATAGTATAAGAAATAGACGTCTCCTTAGGTTTCCGGATATGCGTGGATGATTAGTGTTGGTTGTCCCAAAGATTAGGTGTATGAGCTGAAGTCAACTGACTGTAATCTTTTTACTTTAAAGTATGGTGTGTGTGATATTGGGTCATTTAGACAATTTATTACATTTGAATTTTATCGGCAGAATTAATTGTGTTTTAATGGTTTGAAAGACAGGAGTTTTCAGTGATCAATAAGTGTAGGTAAACTAGATTGATTAAGATTACGTTGTAGCAAGTTGAACGAATTTGACAACCATCCAAAAACGTCTGAAGACCTGTTTTACATTACTTTGAATATATTAAGTAGCATATTTCTAGAACTTTTTGAGTGTAAAGCAAGAACGACTAAACCTGGATCTGCGTATTATCCTAACGAACTGTTCAATTTGAATCTTAAAATACACACTCAACAATTTTATGAGTATTTTGCAGTGTATTCTGTATCATTAGTTATTTATGTCTCTTCTATCCACCTACCAAACCAACTACCGACAGAACATAAATTACCATTAAAAATTCACGAAAATCTTATTTCTAAAAAAAACGATTAAAGACAACATTGCAGTCTATGTTTTTCTGTATTTATTTAGATGTGTCCATTATGCTTTCTCAAATCTCCTTATAACTTGTTACTTATGCCTGTTATCCTACGTTGAAGAGTGTAGGCCGCCCAACATCATTCTACACAAAACTCCGTCCTGGGAAATCCTTACCAGTTGCTATACAATCTTTAGATGTCTGTTTTTAATTCCTGGCCCAACGTGTTCCCTGATCTTCTACTTTTCGTTTTCTCTTGAGGATTCTAAGTTAGCGATTGGTTCGTCATGTAGTCTGATGATTTCCACAATGATCTCATATCCACCTCCAAATTCTTCTCCTAAGTTCCTCTTCACCTCTTACTTGGTTTACTCTCTCTAACAGTAGGCTATTCCTAATGGTATCCAGTTAACGAACATTTAATATCTTGAGTAGACAATTGTAAATAAATACTTGTACCGTCTTGATGGCGGTTGAGACAGTTCTCCAAGTTTCAGCTGCATACAGTAGAACTGTCTTGACATTCGTATTGAAGATTGTGACTATGATATTGGTTGACAGACAGTTGTTTTGAGTGCCATATGTTCTTCAACTGTGGGAATACCGCTCTTACTTTGACAATTCTTGCCTTTACATCCGTATCAGATCGCGCTTGTTTATTGGTGATGCTACCAATATATGTGGAAGTTTCCACCTCTTCGAGAGTTTCCCCATCAGGTTCCACCCAGTCAATTGCTCAACGATGATTCGTAGTGTCGTGATTTGATCTGTGCACGACTGATCCTCACGAAATCCGGTCTGTTGATCTCCTAGCTAGGTGTCCACTAAGTCTTTCATCCGGTCCAACAACACTCTGTTGAAAAAGTTTCCTGGTACAGGTAGTAATGTGATTCTTCTGTGGTTCTCATGTTTGCTCATATCTTCTTTCTTTGGTATCTTGATGACGTATCCTTCTTTCCAGTTTGTAGGCGCTTGTTCTTCGCCTCAAGTCTTCATCAATAGAACGTAAAACGTGTTTGTAGCTGCTTCTATGTCTGACTTGAGTGCTTCAGCTGGTTTTTTGTCAGATCCTGCTTCTTCCTCACTCTTCATTTGTCTGATAACGATCTTGATTTCTTTGATCGTTGGCGTAGTGACATCTTTAGGAAGGTCTGTAGGTGCTGGTCCGATGTCCGGTGTATCCAATGGAGCTGGTCTATTCAAGAGTTTCTCGAAATGTTCAACTCATATGTTCCTCTGTTCTTGAATCTTGATGATTGGCTTTCCGTCTTTGTCCATTACCGGTCTCTCTGGTTTATTATATTTCCCTGCTAGTTTTTTCTTTATCGTAATGCCGTCTCATATTCCCTCTTCTTGAAGTTTCTTCCACTGTTGTTGCTAGACCTTTCGCGTATTTCCGCTTGTCAGTTATAATGCCTCTCTTCATTTTCTTGCTTGCTCCTGTGTATTCGGTCTGTCCCTAGGCTTTCTCTGTTCTTGTCCGACTGTTGATAATCGCTGTTTTCATGTTCTTCTTTTCTTGAATCTTGCCTAGGTTTTCGATAGAGATCCATTCCTTATGATGATGCTTCTTGAGGCCCAGCACCTCCTGACATGTTGAAGTTAGTACTTCTTTAGTCATTTTCAAGTTTTTCTCCCTAGTGGATCTTGTAAGGTTTGAATCCTGTTGCTTAAAATTATTTTTAATTCCTTGAGTTGATCACTATGTCGAAAGAAAGGCTGTATTGAACCTATGCGATGTTTTTTGTCCAGTTGTCCAATGCTTCTATATCTTCAATTTCATCTAGGCAACCACCAGGTGATGATCTGAAGCTATATTAGCTTCTCTCTTGATTCTCGAGTCTTCAGTTGACCTTCTGAATGCAGATATGATCGGTCTGGTTCTCCGTAAGGTGGTCTAGTGAGACCCATATATCTTTGTTTGTGCCTTTGTGTGGGAATATTGTTCCGCTTGTAACTATTTTGTTGAATACACAAGAGTTTGCAAATGTCTCGTCTTTCTCGTTCCTTTCTCCTAGTCCATGTTGTTCCATGATGTCCTCATACTTGGTGTTGTCCACTCAGACCTTGACGTTTAGGTCTGACATCAGTATGGTCAGTTCCTTTCCTTGGAACTTCTCTACTTTAACCCATGCCTGAGACCGGTAGTACCGTAGGAAGAGCTTCAGGATGCACTAAGAAAATGGAAAATATTAGATTAGAATTAAATAACCAGATAGTAATCGAATCATTCCCGAGTAATAGATTAAAATATGGAAATTCATAATTTATAAAATACAAATGTATATGCATACACATACAAATAGTGAAAGAATTCAGGCAAAATGCCAAGTAATAAGACTGAAAAAATTCGATTGCTTTAACTATAAAACAATGAGTTGGGTAATAAAGTTTCAGTAAAATTAAAAAAGCACTCATTTTTACTTTCAGTTTGTGTTTCGCACCTGAAAAGCTTTTAGAAGTCATTGGTTCGTTTGCCCTTTTAGTGCTCTATTTTGTGACGCTTTTCAAGGACATTTTTGTATTGTAGATACTACGCGTGTGTCGAGTGCTTGTCATTTGTTCTTTTGGCCTGCATGTAAAATTACATGTTTTCCGTGCTGACTCTCTTCTTCTTCTTCTCGTTGGCAGGGCTGGAACACAGAGGGATAGCTTAGCTTCGTCGTATTATTGTGTTTCTAGTAAACATTTGTTTGCTGCTACTAAAGTGATACCATAATATCTCGAACATAGCAACTTCGCAAAATATACTGGCATTTTTTGTATAAATCAGTCATATTTTGAAAGCGGTATATGCTTAAACCCGATTTACACTTTAGAGACTTTAACCATTGACAACTGAAATCCAAGAACCAAATTCGCTTATTATTGTTTACCTGAATCTTCCTACTGTTATTTAGCACTTCAATTGTCCAGTCTCTTATAGAAATATATGAATACTGTGCATATTGCCTCAATATTGCCTTAATTCACAAGCATTATAATCAAGGATGGATAGTATATAAGTATCTGAACAGCTAAATGGACAAGGCGATGGCTTTTGAAATGAACGATACTGGATTCGAGTTTTATATTGAACACCAACTCTAAGGTTCAGGTACATCCATCTGATGAGTATCAAATAGGATGAAACGTGCGTCAAACTGGATTCCACTACTAGCCACTATCCATCTTCGCTTTTAATCCAAGAGTTGTTTAAACAGAAAACAGTTGATTATAAACTTGTCTTAATCATGACTTAATATGTTTCTCGTATACAAAAATATTCCGATTTATTCTACGTTCTTGATTATTTATTTGATTTGTTATTCATTCTAAATTTTCGATTAATTACATTAACCCCCAGTGTTTCTTCTATCTCATAAACTATTCAATTTATGTGTTTACTGCAAATTCAGTAGTCAATTTTCTGATCAAAACTATGAGGAAAATCACATTCTTATAATGAACAATTTGTTTATAAGCTAATAGTGTAATACACGTTTATTAGATTGTTTAACTATAAAAATGAATAAATTGAACAAGATAATGTTTTTCTTTTCGTTGAATTCATCTTTTGTGACTTTATATGTAAATTAAACTAAGCAAGTATTTCAGTTATAGGCTAAGACTATTCATCAGTGTTTAGTGAAAACTCTTAGATATACTATAAAGTATAACATCTTGAACTGGGGTTCACATAGAAGTATTTTGACTTTCCTGTTGTTGATATTATGAAAATTAAATGCACTATTTTCATTGGTATATGGGCATATTGAGCGTACTTCGCCAATATTGACATCAGTGTCTAATGAGTTGGTATTTTTGAAGCGAAAGGTATTGAGCTAGCGTTCTAATGTAAAGAATATCACCAAAATAATACAATGATGTCCAGTAGAATAGTCCCAAGTAAAACATGAATATCATGAATTTCACTACCAAAAATACATATTTCGACGAAAAGATGGAATTAATTTGTCAATCTGCTATTCAATAACACAACAAAAATACAGGATTCTTTTATCACTTCATTTTTGCTTCTTTTTTTTTCTGTTTTACATTCTTCTGTAACATAAAATATCAACATTCAATGATAGCTAGATCATCTTCAATATTGTCTTCAAAGATATGAAATAGAACGTGAAGAAGCTGGACAAGCAATACGTAGAATAGAAGAACGTATGCAAGAATTAGAAGCTAGAGCATCGGATCTATTAGAATATGTAAGTTTATAATGATAATTTATTTAAACCATTCATCTATATTAATTCCGTTTTAAATTATTGATATCAATTGGTTTGATTACAATGGTGAAAGACTTGTGTATTTGATCAAATCCACAGAATAGATGAGGAATGGAGATAGAAATAATGCGAAATCACTTCTGTTTTAATAATTTTGATTAAGATATTAATGAATACTGGATTAAGTTTATGTGATACACACATTTCTTCAGAGGTGATTAATTCACTCAAGCAAACCAGCAAATCTTTTATTGCTTACTTTCAACTATGTAGCATATGATTCTTATAAACATTTAACGTTATTTAATTTTTAAGTTAATACGGCAAGTTATCTATTTCTAGCGGTTTTCCTTTGATGATACATTGAATAAGATATATTCTGAACATCATCATAGAACACACATCAATTTTCAGGATTAATCAGGACTACTACATGAAGGTAATGAAAATAACAAGAAATATATATATATATATATATATAAATCTATCACTTTGATTAAGCTTTTAGTGACTAGCTACACGTCTTAATTAGTTTAGTTTTACGTATCTTCTACAATCCATTCTTGAAAAAACCGTTCAGTGAACATTAGAGACTTCGAATTTTTCAAAGAAGTCTCAGTGATACAAATTGATTATGATAGATTAGTCCATTTCTCTGAAAAGGTATCGTTAATCAAACTATTATTTATGCATTTATTTTTAATATTTTTCATTTAAAAATACTTTCCCCATGGCGGTCTAGCTTTAATTGACTCATGAACTTAACTATTAAATCTCAACAAAACCCCCTTCTAAAAATAAATGTTTGCTTGTAAGCAATTCTCATCTTGAACTGAGAGAGACGAAATAAACAGTGGTAATTAGATAACATCAGTCGGTCGTTTCATCTTAATTTTGAAATCGCTTAGCATTATATACCAAACACCTACAAGTCCTGCAGATACTAAGTTTCATTCCACATGAAGTTACTGGTGCCCACTGATAAAAATTTTATGTTATTACACAATGACTGCTTGGTAATATTTGATCTTCAATCACTGATTAGCTAATGTTATCGATTCATAACGAAAAATCTCTTCATAATAATTTGATTTTAAATTAACTAGTATTCTTAATTGACATCAGTTAAACAACCGTTGAAAACAATTGAGCAAAGAACAACTGTTTCTCTGTAGCTTGATACTTATCTCTCCAAACATTTGAAGCAAGTTGAAGAAATGAGTGGGTAATTTATGAACAAATACAATTAATGGATAGTGTTACTGATTATTTCTATATTTTGAATGATCTGCTATCAGAGTTATTTGAATGTCTATCAAAGCTTTCCACTAATACAAACTGAAAATTTCCACTTTATGGTGGTAATAAGGGAAACGTATAGACAAAGTAGTGAAGATTTAGAAAAAAAACGTTAAATGCCAATAACTCTAATAATTAAAAAATAAACAAAAAACTAGAGAAAAATGAAGATACTATTTAGGAATAATGATTTTATTTGAGTTTTCTATTAGTCAGTAATGTGTATCCATATTACCAATATTGACAGTACAACAGATAACTGATAGTAGTGAGAGAATAGCGAATAACGACACAATTTTCGTTTACTCATTTCCTTCAATCTCGATCATTCATCTAAGTACAATCATGTTTTTATTGTTCACTATGACGAACGATTTATTTTCAATATAGATTCAATATCTTATCAATTTAACCATCAAAGTATTTACAGTTTCTTAGAATATTTACACTATCTTGAATAACTGTGATTATCTTATCGTTAAAAGAGGTTCTACAGGTATGAGATTCATCTGTAAGTGGTATTTACCATGTTTCAAAATGATTGGAAATGTGAATAAGATAGTCTATAGATTTAATGCTCGTCACAAAACCTGAAAATCTTTTGTTTTGTCCTTAGTGGCGATGAATCGATAGACCAGGATAAAATAGATGCGTAATACACCATGGTTCTTAATCGACTCTCAAATAATGCTTACTCTTAATGACTATCGCTTTTATTTTTTTGAGATACTAGATTTTGCTTTCATATTTTTATTTTATTTTATTCAAACACATAAACATTGGTACAAGGAAGCATTAAATACATATGTGCCACACCATCAAATTTGTGTGACAGTTATGATACTGCCCGGGTGCCCAAACCGAAGCAGATGGTTTTCTTAGTGGGCCACTCCCGGAGCCTTTGACCTAAAAGTCTGATCCACAAGACAGTGATGCATCGTAAAATGTAGTCCCATGGTAGCCGGTGACCAACGATTGGTTCGTACGCCATTTGTTCGTTCACGATACTCGAGTCCATGTGCACCATTGGTTTGAAATCATGGTTTTGCAACACTCCTAGGTGGACTCTCCATGTCCATAACCGGGTTAAAGTGCCGGACATTCGCTTTTCGTCCTCTCAATTTCGTAGACAACACCCCAGCCTCAAGGAAGTGAGTAGGACTTCCCTGGCAGTGGTTGTTTGCACGTGGCCATGTGAGAGCATTTGAAGAAGGAGAGCTGACACTCCCTGCTCTCGGCCGTACCACGGCATTTAGGAGCAAGGTTGTGATGGGAGTGGGATTTCTTTCATGAGTTATTATTTATTCAATAACCTTA
The DNA here is from genome assembly GCA_944470405.2 of Schistosoma mattheei. Taxonomy (NCBI): domain Eukaryota; kingdom Metazoa; phylum Platyhelminthes; class Trematoda; order Strigeidida; family Schistosomatidae; genus Schistosoma; species Schistosoma mattheei. Next base: position 8,117,961 of record OX103950.1, read on the forward strand.
ATTAAGTGTTCAGTGATTATATGTCATTACATAATCTTGTTAGTCAATTTTAAGTCCATCAGTTAGACTTACCTGTAGTGAATTCTTTCCTGAATGAACCAAATGATGTATTAACGTAATGACCGAAAAATATCTAATACTAAACTGACTTAGTGATTAGATATTCGCCTGCCTAGTTTTTTTGGTTACATTAGAGCACTAAATAGTAATATACACAGTTGAAAACCGAAGAATGATATTAGATTTATGATAAAACGACTGTTCCTATTAGCTTCATTGATTTAAGCAAAATAATATTTGATGAATAAAGTGAATTTGTTTATGAAATAACATTAAAGCTCATATATCCAACGTTATTTTTAAAAATATTTACTAGGTAAACGAAAATCAGGATCACTCAGGCAACCAGTAAAATTTCTAAAAAATCTGCACAAAACCCATTCTAATAAGAATAGTAATCATCTGCTCACTAGTGACTGACTTCAGGAGATACTCCTGGAGTTCTGGTGAGAAGTCGTTACCAGTGGAGTACAATAAGGTCTGTTGTGAGATATCAGCTCACTGAAGACAATGGTGTACGGTGGAGCAACTTCGTGGATTGGTTGAAGTTAAACATTAACACCGTTGGATACCGGCTCAGTGGTCTAGTTGGTTAAGCGCCTGGCGCGAGATTTATAGGTTCTGGGTTCGAATCTCACGGGGTGCGGGATCGTGTGTGCGCACTGCTGAGGAGTCCCATACTACGACGAAACGGCCATTCAGTGCTTCCAGGTTTTCCATGGTGGTCTAGCTTCAACTGACTCATGATTACAACCAGTGAAATTTCTAAAAATTCTCCACAAAACCCATTCTGATAAAACTAATATCTCTTTTCTATAAAATCCTTGTTGATAAAGGAAAACTAATCAATTTTCAATTGACTATCATTCAGCATCAGTTCTTTTTGTTCTACTTATCATAAAGTCGATATTATCAATGTGTAATAATGTGAATTTTTGATAGAGATTCAAGTAACATTAGTAACAGATCATCTGCAAATAAACTTTTCACACACTGATTTATTCAACTAAGAATGATGTACTGTGATTAATCCCAAACTATAACGAAACACATGTCCTTTGATGGAGTTTTGTTCTCTCAGCTCAAACAATAAAACCACTAAAATCATTCACCTGAGCTACAAGTCGTCTTCACCATCTCAAAACAGATATCCTTTGCCTGGTTGACATTACTTAATGATAACAGTTATATTAAGAAATGATTATTTTTAGAATTGGTTTTAAAGAAGTGATGTTCTATGTAATAGTTGCATTTAATTACATGATAAATGTTTACTCAGTTTTATGAAATAACTTCTCTTACAATAGTGAAAGCACCCACATGTATATAAGCAAGTATATATATATATATATATATATATATATATATGAAGAAATATGTTCACACACACACAAAATATGTAATCAATCACGGTCCATACTAAGTTCAATATCTCATCAAGAATGCCTGCATCTATATATGTATATGTTGTATAAATTCAGTTAAATGATCTGCATAATATTTCTATGATAAAAATTTGTTTAATATCATAAGCAGAAATGATTTAAATGAGTAACCGTCAATTTTCTCTGTTTCTCTACGTCTGTCACGAAAACCAAATGACAAAATATTTTTATTGTTTCTTTTTTTGAGTAGGTCATTTCACTAATCGATCGTAATACAATAGTTACTGTGAGAAAAAAAACTAGTTCGCATAATTAGTTCCAATTATAATTAGACAATGTAAATCCTAGCATAGATCACCTCATGTAAGCATTCAATTGGTCAGATGTAAATAAATAAAACTCTAACACCATGATACTACTGATAATTCTTATTAATAAAAATATTGTCAAGCTATCATGTCATAATTGAGTGAATGAGTACTTAGATATGGTAAACCGATTTGTTCTTCAAAAGCAACATAACATAATGCCTTTGTAACATATGAAAATCTAACGTTATAGACATTATTTGCACATTCTCCTCGGACTATCCTTTACACACTCCATCATTCTTTCAATTCTATTGTTATTCCGATCAATCTCTGTTTTCCTTTCTTTTCTCTTAATTACAGTTTTTTGCTGATAAACATTTCATTTCCATATATTTGTTATAGCTTGTGGCATGTGTGCCCTGTTAATGATAACGTAATGATACCGCCAATTAGAGAACAGTGAATTATCGATCGGACCAATGACGCGTAAAACTCGTACGAGCAGTCTAGAGTCCTTATCGGCGCTGCTTCCTGCCTAGCCTAGCCAGTTAAGTCCAGAACACCAATATCAGCCGCTGCGATATGAATCATTTATTTCAAACATATGGGATTTATATACCAACCAGACAGACCACATCGTACCAGAAAATAAGAAACAACATTTATACAAGATTTGGCCAAATGTGGCTGTCAATGTGGGAGGTAGTAATTAATAGACAGCATAATTCAAGAATGATACATCGTAAAATAATAGTTCATAGGTCAAAAAATTTAGTAATAAGAGGGACATTTATACGATAAAAATATACGCATAGTATTGGTCCATAAATGGATCCCAAAAGTTACCATTCATTACGCATATCGGGACAGAACAAAATTCAACAAAACATAACAGTAATACTCTAATACAAATTGAGGATGACATCTAAATACAGTAATTCTTTCTACGCTTAAACTAATCTGTGCTTACTAGACTCTGGTGATATTGATTAAAAAGTTTAATAATCACAGTGGTATGATCTATATTTAATTGTTCTTTTCAGTTCCCTGTCAACAATTTTCATATTTTAAAATTCTCAAATGAACTAAACTATATGACTGTTGATCTTTTTAAACGTCTAGTTTTAAGTATAAATACTTGGAATGACAGTTAGATTATGAAACTTGTAAAAATTCACTAGCAGTTAAATTGGAATAAAGAATGATTGGAATATTGTTGAAAGACTGAAATTTCTCTAAATTCTTGGTATTCTATAGATTAATGTTAGATTGTCTAAATTTCAATAAAATGATAACTCAAAAAAAAATTTCTTTAAACAAATACCCGTATATGTTTTATGAATATAACCAACAAATTGAATCTCCGCTAAACGAGTTCACTTCATCTATAATATTCAACGTAATAGTGATTCATTTTAAAATGTTCCTGTGGTAATAGTGGGAAGTTGTGATTGATGGAAGTTAAACATGTTTGAAATGATACAATATTCACAAAGATCATTGGATGTTCATCACCCTTTAAGAATTTTACTATCAAACGTTGACCCACTGGTTCAAATGTCGAAACTGAAGGTTTCAGATTTTATCCCTGGCAAGGTTCATAGTGTGTACTACTAAGGAATCCATGGCTAGGAAATTAAATTTCTAATACTTTTTATGGTGCAAAACTAAAAATAGGAAGTCCAATTTTTAAAAAAAAGTGAACGAAATCGAAGAATGCAAAGCAGAAAAGAAATTGAAACGAAAATTAACACTCAGAGCTTAAATGGCGAAAGAAAACAAAGAATTAGAACAACTTTATTATTACTGGAAAAGATTTTAAATAATGTCATATTAAATCTGCATTAATTATAGTTACCAATTATTCCTGACCTGTAATTTCCAGAAAGACTCAGTATGACAATTATCTACTCTAATCAACTGATTCTTAAACCTAGTCTGTAAAACACACATAAAATAGTCTAATCAATGAAAGTTCCTTGCCTTATTAATTGATTTATCATTTTCTATATGAATAATGTACCTGATCTCAATGTTACTTATTTATCCGTTAGTCATACATACTGACAACGTTTCTTTTGCTCAGGCTTTGGAAAACTGTGTTTCATAGTTAGAAATTAACATAGAACAAATTCAGATATTGTAACAAGTTAACTACATTTAAAGTTGTCAGTTTAATTTTATCAGTATAGGGTTGTCGAGATTATTAATTTATTGATTCAGATATTGAACCGATTGATGTTAGACCACCATTGAAAACGTGGAAGCGCTGGACGGCCGTTTCGTCCTATTGTGGGACTCCTTAGCAGTGCGCATTATGGACTAGTTGAGTTTAGACATTAACACCATTAGATGCTGGCTAGCTCAGTGATCTAGTAGGTTAAGCGTTTGCACCAGAGACTGAAGGCCCTGGGTTCGAAGCCCTTGAGCAGGATAATGGATGCACACCTCTAAAGAGACCCATAATAGGACGAAACAGCCGTCCATTTCTTCCAGGTTCTCAATGCTGGTCTAACATCAACCGGTTCAAGATCTCAATCAAGTTTAATTTTAGTCGATTTGTTGATTCAACCATAGAAATACCACAAATTAGACACTAAAACTTATGAACCATATACCTTGGGATTTATAAGGGATAACGCACAATTTAATTAACATTTATTTCATATTGTTTAAAATTTCATTTTAATCATAAATTAATTATTCAATCAAAAGAATCTTTCCAACAATTTTATTGATTTTTTGCTCACTTCCGCTAATTCCCACCCCCCGCTTCGTCTCTCTTATACACAGTCGATCTTAATTTTATTGATGCACTAGTAAAGTAAAGAATACCGTAATGTCAATATTACGACTGCTGGTAATGATAATAATAATAATAATGCTTGTACAAGTGTAATGAACGAAGTCTTGGGTAGTAAACCAATTCATTGGATTATGAGAAATCACACACTGTATTTGTAAAATATGAAAATAATATATTAAATACATCATATGCCAATCTTCCACCGTTTTATTATCCGTATTTTTAATTTTGTTGTTTTCTGTTTTACTTCCTTTTCTCTTCATTTTCCTCATCTGCATTCGATTCCAGATATTTACTACTTATATCTGTCCATACAAGTAGAACGCACGACATCAAGATTGTTTTAGTATTCGTTGATGTTATTATCATCTGTAACATGCAAATTCAATAATCCGGATAAATATATATTTTTTCTAAAATGAATTTCGACTTTAATTATACAAAATAACAATATGAAAATGTAATTTCAATGGTTAAGATCATGAGTCAGTTGAAGCTAGACCACTATGGAAAACATGGAAGCACTGGACGGCCGTTTCGTCCCATTGTGGAACTCCTCCTTGACGGCGCGCATCCACAACCTCGCTCCCCGCGAGATTCGGACTCAAGACCTACTGGTTTCGCGCGCGAGCACTTAACCACTAGACAACTGACTCGGCATCCAACGGTGTTAATGTCTAACTTCAACTAATCCACGAAATTGAGCGACACATCCACCAGTGTCTTCAGTGAGTTACTATCTCACAACAGACCTGGTTGAACTCCACTGGTTATTAATCATATGAGATTGTTAGGAGTGATGGTGACTTTAAACATTTTCATTTGGTTTATTGTTACCTATGACAAAATTCTGTGTTGTGTGGGTATGTTTAATTTCTAAGCTTGAAAAAATGAGTACCTACCTGAAGATTAGAGATTCAAATTCAGTCTGGTTATATAATTTACAATAGGTTTTGTTTCGCTTTAAAGATTGGTTTCTTTAAGGGACTTCGATGAAGTAAAATGAGGCACTGAAATATAATATGTGTATAATTGACTAAGAATCATTCCTAATTTTATATGAGTTAGAATTCAATACTCATTGATTAGCCATTGCAATAGTATTCAGTCCATGTGTTTAAATTCAACAGTTCGTAGTTTTATGCGTAAATTTATCGTGATCGCTGTTCATGCGAATCATACTAATCGAGCGTTTACTTCGAGTGTTTCAATTGGTTATAGCCTCCCGTTATAACTCTGCGAAATCTATCCTAAATCCGGTCATTAATAAGCACTATTTAATATTTCTTGATGCTTATCATTTCTGACACAGAATGTACGTACAATTGATGAAATGTATTTTAGATTAGTTTAAAACTGAATAAGTTGATGGCATAAACAAATGACTATTGAGCGAGACTATAATTTATGGAAGAACCAATCATGTTTACGACAACATGTCTTAGATTTTGGCGCAAAATTCGTTCCCACATTTGGCTAAATAGAGTCTTGGCATTATAGCTGATGACAATTCGTGATGAAAACCCCAAATCTAATTCTTAACCCTAACTATCAACTGTAAATCATAATCCTTATTATTTAAACTGCTATATAACCCTCATTTAGCCCTAGTAAGTAGGTAGACACTCTCAAGGTCACTTTAGCGTCGCTCAAATGTCGTTCATAAATTATAGTCTCTCGGACTACTGAATAATTATTTCTCAAAATATCACTCAAGTCATAATGTTTAATGTTTTAAAGATACTTTCTTTACAATTTGAACAGATGCTCAACCGATACCAGTAATATATTTTTACAGGTTACTTAAATTTGCAAACGTAGCACAAAACAACATTTAAGTAGCTTGTGTCAACAACATTTCATATAACAGTAAAGAATGTTGATGTTTGTATGAAGAAAAATCATAGAATGTATTGAATAACTCAGTCATTATGTTTTAGACATGTTGTTATAAAATATTCCTCAAATGTGCTTATCTACCTACAACTTCATATACTACTACATTCAATAAAACACTAAATTATCTAAAGTACTTATTTTTATTTTGGAAAATTATTATAAGCGAATGAATTGATACGTCGATAAACAGTACAGTAGAGTGAACAATAAAAATCGACAATAAATACAACTACACTTCCTAGTATCTTATGGCTTATTGCGTTCGCGGGAATATTAGAAGATAATACCATGTATATAACTTTAGAGAATTATTATTTAGTATATATATATAACCCCTTTCAAAATCATATCTAACCAATACAAAGTACAAAACGAGATGAAACACAATGTAATAAATAATGATGTTTGGTATAAAGTGATAAAAACAAACTATCCAATAAGATTATTCATATGAAGCAGCAATATATAACAGAAGATGAGATGAATAAACTTTCATCTCACTAATTTTTATTTATTTATTTAAACACAAAAACATTGGTACAATGAGACACCAAATACATATGCGCCACACAAATCACTCGATTTCTGTGAGGGCTACAATACTGTCCGGGTGCTAAAACCGAGACAGGTGGTTTTCTTAGGAGGTCATCATCCGAGCCCTTGACCTGGAGGTTTAATCCACAAGGCAGTGGTGCAACATTAGAAGATGCAGTTCCATGGTAGCCAGTGACCAACAACAGGTTTATACTCGATTTGTTCCTTTAAGATCCTGGAGCCCATGTGCACCATTAGTTTAGAATCAGGGCTTTTTTTCACTCCCCTAAGTTGATTCTCCATATCCACCAACCCGGTTAAAGCGCCAGACGTTTGTTTTCCATCCTCCCAATTTCGTAAACAATAGTAATACCACGAGAAGGTAGTGAGTAGGAATTCCCTGGCAGTGGTTGTATACACGTGGCCATGTGAGAGCATTTGGAGGGGGAGAGCTGAATCTCCCCACTCTTTGCCGTAACAGAGCATTTAGGGGCATCTCACTAATCGAAAAACTCAAAGTGTTGAAATTGAATTAAGACATTTTTCTTTTCATAAATGAACTTGAATTAATTAGATTTTCTTCTCGAAATATTGAAAATCTACCTGAAATCTTTTGATTATTTCAACTTTACAGAACTATATTTCAGTTAACGGAATGAAAATCAGTTAGAATCAGTTACCTAATATTCCATAAAGGTACTTATTAAATTGAGAGCATTTGATAGACAACTTATGAAGTGTTCAATTAATTTGAAGATGATTATAAATATAACTAGGAATACATCATGCCACGATTGGAATTTTAAGGTTAATAATTGGTTCAATGTTAAGTGGGCTTTGATCGAAAATTGAAATCAGGTGAGGAAAAATTAAAAAGAACAAATAGTTTGGTTGTTATTTTGCTTAAGTACATGAATTTTAACCGGCAACGCAATTTGTATGTTTAAATCCATTCTTCTACTTGTTTACTGTGGATTTACTAAGTGGACACCAATCAGAATCGCTTAGATAATTTCATATATCTTCTCTATAACTTCTTTATTGATATAGGAAAACGAAACATTGTTCAGTTAAATGGAGTTCGACACCATTAAACTTCTGGGTTCCTCATGTTCTTGTTTCTTTTATGATTTCCTTATCATAAAGTGAACATTTTCAATTTGTGCTAGTGGAAAACTTTGATTAAACTTAAATAACTTAACTAAGAAACTAATTGCAAATCAGAATAATCATCAACACTATACGTCAACCATGCATATTGATCAACTTTTCACATATTGGTTCATCCAACGTCAAATATTTACAGAGATTGGTACTAAACTACAGAGAAACATTTGTCTCTTGTCCCATAGTTTTTAGCGGTTGCCTAGCCAACATCATTTTGTAATGACAGTCGCCTTGAAAGTATATTACTTTATGATATATGGTGCAAGAAGGTTTTTCATCACGAACCGATATCAGGTGTGGAATCATTGAAAATCATGGAGACCTCAATAGGTATTTCGAATTAGCAGGAAAGTATATCTGAAATCTACTAGTCACGATTTCTTATTAGAGCCTCACTAACATTGATTAATTTCAGTCATTATTGATGAAACTATAGTTTATTTGAGTGGAGTAGTTCCAAGATGTAACAAAACGAATGTCTAACATCATCTGGTTTTCAGTGGCATCAGTTTACTTCGAAATACATCTCATAGTAAACTACTCTTTATAATAGATATAAATCTCAGTGTTGATTTAATGAATGGTTTTGGGTCACATATACAATTTCTGACTTTAAGAATATATGATTACAATACCAAACTTACTTCAGAAAATATTAAAAGATTTTATTTCGAGCCAATTTCGAGAAATCATTACTATAAAACGTGTCTAAGGTGAAGGGTGCATAATTTGACCTTATGACATAATCCTCATTGATCAAGTTAATACTATTCTCTCATGCTTAAAAAAAGGTAATAATATTAACTTATGTCATAGTTTCTTTCTAAGTCTTATTGTCTTAACCTAATATTCAGAATATTTCACTGAAGAAACTAAATAATCTTTCATATTTTTGTAAATTCGATGCATTATTTTCCTAGGATTTCGATTTTTGAATGGTTAAGGGACTTAATCGTCAGTCAATGTGATGATTTATTGAGTTCCACTTCAACAACTCGAGTTAATTTAGTCACATTATAACACTTCAGTCATTACATAATCTTTTCTAGTCAAAGTTAAATATACAAGCTTATATACACGTCAGATAATTTACATTAATTAAGTTTCAAACAAATTTTTTTTATTGAGATCATGAACCGATTGGTGTTAGATCACCATTGAAAACCTGAAAGCACTGGACGGACGTTTCGTTCTATTGTGGGAATCCTCAGCAGTGCACATCCACGATCCCACTCACGGAGTTCGAACCTAGGGTCCTCAGTCTCCACAACCCTTATATTGATAATTACCATGTGCTCACTAGTGACTAGCTCCATGATGGTATTCTCAGAGTTTTACTTAAGAGTCGTGACCAGTAGAGCTTATCCATGTCGAGTAGAGACAGGTGTAAGATGATCGCGCAATTTCGTAGATTGGTTGAAGTTAGACATTAACACCATCGGATGCCGGCTAGCCCAGTGATCCAGTATGTTAAGCATTCGCGCGAGAGACTGAAGACCTTGAGTTCGGATCCCGCGGACGGGATCATGGATGCGTCTCAATCAATAACTTAATAATCTCCACAATCCCTATACTGATAAGCTTTTTTTTATTCTGTTGTCTGCATTCAGCTTTTACGAATTATATTACAACTTCCAAATAATTTTCATAACGAACTGTCAATAATTAATTTAAAAAACTTAAAAAAACTAGACACACATTATTGAACAGGTAATTTGTATATAACTTCAGTTGATAACTTGACTTGATGAGAATTAATTTTAAGATTATTATTATCATTATTATTAGCCATTAGAATTGGGGAAAAATTTATTATACTTATCACATAAATGTTAGTTTTTGTAACTCACCTACCGCTATGGTAGTTAAAATCATGAGTCCCAAAAACAAAGTTTATGGAGTTTACATTTTGTTCACACACACATAAAAAAAGAAATCAGCATTCAGTAGCCAAATTATCAATTAACGAATAAATGTATAGTAACCCTTGTTATTTTTTTCGAAAAGTTTCATTGCCATTCATCTAACTTCAATCTGTGTAGAATAGTGTAAATGTAAATATATATAGAGAGAAAGTAAATGATATGACCTTCTTAACCAACCACATTCCATCAAATAATACACATAGACGTGTTCTAAAGAAACGGAAAACCAAAAAAAAAGAAACCGTCATTTTAAAATCATTCAGACACAAAAACTGTAAACAATAAATACAAACATAAATCTAGGTCACGTCAATAAATAACTTATCACAGTAACAATAATTATCTCAGGTTTCTGTCCTCTTCCTTATCATCATGTAACTATAAATATGTCTGTTAAATATGATTCATTGACGTATTGAATAAATTCGAATAACTACATAATTGTTAATGTCGTTTACTTTTATACTCTTTAACATAGGATATTTCTAAAAACTTAACTAATAATACACTAAATCCTTTACAACAACAATGGGAAATCTTACAACTAATATTAATAAAGCTTGTAATCAAAGTGAACAATTTACAACGGATGATCTTGAATATCAATACATACGTTGGTTAAAAAGTATTGAAGATTCAGCAAACACCGTAAGTTCTAATTTATTATTATTTTTATTTCTAATTTTATGAATGTCTTATTATTCATAGTGATTTTGTTACTGACAGTGATGGTAACACTTCGAATACATTAAAATGTTTGTCCAGTGAAATTATGCAATATAATGTAAGCTCACTTCAAGTCAAATACTGATTTAATATCATTAACAAAATCCAGGACGCGCATTTCGTCCTACCAGGGACTCGTCAGCTGGATGTACCTGCATCTCAGAGTTGATGTTCACTCTGGGGCCCAAACCCAGTACCATTCGTTTCAAACGCCGTCGCGTTATCCACTCAGCTACTGAGTCCTGATAGCCACTTGCTTGTGTAGTGGGGTGAATTTGAATTCACTTGCTATTGTTTGGCAGGTACATCTAGTTGACAAGTCCCAAATAGGACGAAACGCGTGCCCTGGATTCCACTGCTAGCCACTATCCATCACTGCTTACAAATAGCTTGTGAATTAAGCTAATATCGAGGCATACGCACAGTATGCACATATGCCAATAACAGACTGATCAATGGGAAAATACAAGCCAAACAATACCAAGTGAATTCATTAACAAAGTATTGTGTGTTTTCACAAAACTAAAACTCAATGAGAGCTATTACGGGTAAATATAAATTCAATATTCAAAATACTAAAATCAAAGTTCATATATTAGTAGTATAAAAATGAAAATATGTTGTGTAGTAAATAAATAGAATCACGTGATCACTAGTCGTAAGCTGTTGCCATTGCAATTCAACAGTATTACAAATGATGAGGCAGTTACCCACTAACAGCAATGAATGATGGTCGCGTAACATCTTGAACTGACTGGATTTAAAAATGTGAATCGCCAGATTCTAACTCAGTGATTGACGTTTAAACGCTTACCACGAGATATGAAGATCTTGGATTCGATCCTAAGTGGAGTTATGGATGCATTTTGCTGGTAAGTTCAGACTAAAACAAAATACCTAACTAATGTTTCTTGATTTTCATCATGGACTTGATGATAAAAAGGAAAGAGTTTTTTAAGTGTTTTAGCCGAATTCATAATAAACTGCTTCATTTTTAATAATAAATTTATTTTTGTTATATCTCGATAAGTAGGAAATTGTATTTCTGACGTTTCGTGAGTTAATGTAAGCCACTACTCCAGAGTAAATAAATAACCGAAATTAGATTTCCTACTCCAGTAAAGAAATCCAACCGATAAAAAAATTTGTGAACCAACTTTTACTACTCTTCAACATCTATTAAAGACCTTCATAAAACCAATGCTTTTTTGGAAATTCTAATGATCACTTCTTAAAGATTTAGCTATAAACACTTCCTAATATACCGATCGATTTTCTTCTCAATCAATACAGTCATATTGTAGTGAACAAGAACACCAGTGGAGACATTTGTATGTATTTGAGTACAAAATTAAAGAGCATTTCACTAAAATCTGGGACCATATAGTAAATAGTTAATTTGTAAAATATCAATCTATCGTCTAAAACTTGACTGTTCTTCCTGTAAATATCAGTCCATTGTCTCAGATTTCATTCTTCATGTATTTTCATACTAATTGCGTTCTGTTTCCGGTCTTTCCTTATCGATCTTCTGCTGAAATACATTCTATACCTGACAACCGTTATATACTACTAATATGGATATAAGTAACCCACACCACAATATTTCAAACTTTGCAACAATTTTTATAGTACAAATGATGATACCGATCATCTGTCTTACGAACAATATTGTATTTGACTAAAATGTTGCATAATATTTTGATTATGCTTGAATATTGTTCATTTGCTTTGATGTTTCACATTGTAAACAACCATTCAGAGAGGATAATAAAATGAATTATAACTGAGGAAAAACTTAGGTTTGATGCTTGTAATTCTTATAATTACAGTGTTGATATTTCGGACAATTTCTACCTGATTAAACAATGTCGCAAAATTATGCGTCTAAATCTTAAGGTTGATAATCACATTAATAATCATCACATAAAAATACAAACTTTTAGCATATTACCCTTAAATTCCGATAGCCAACGAGTTGATCGTTAAACGGATATTTTATATTTATGCTAACGTGATATAGTCAAATTCTCATGTAAATATCATGTACAAGAAATTGAATCCCCTTACAATTGTTAGTGTTATTTATAAAGGTTAGACTTATTAATTCTAAATAAACTGAACACTAGATAGGTTGGTAATAACAAGAAAGTATATTTTTGAAGTCCTAATGAGTAGAAAGTAGATTTCTGATGCTTTATGTAAGACGATTCTACGGAGAATAAAAATTAATTAAATTAACAGAAGTTGTAATTGTATCAAAGAAAGAAATTAGGTTATTTTCAGTACGATCAAAATCAAACTATTTCTGATCATGTCAATATTTTAGTCAGGGTTACTTTTATTATGTGATATATAGCTGAATATAATTGTCTTTGTGTTATTGAATTGGGAAAGATGATATATATATATATATATATATATATATATATATATATAGTGAAAAAATAAGTTTGAGAATATATTTGAATGTTTTTTAGTGGTGTGAGATGTGAAGAGAATCCATTGGGTGGATAATTGAATAAATGATCCATACTGGAAGGGTCGTAAGGCCTTGTTTTCTGTTAAGTGCGTAGGATTCAGAAATATATAAAAAGATTTCGTCACTTGTCATTCTTTGTAGTTTGAAAATCCTTTTCGAGTTATTTTAATGTTAATTATATCGATTTGATGGTTGTTAAAAATGTCATGTGCTGTTGTTGTTGATTTGAGTTGAAAATATTTGAGTTCTACAGGATTGTTTGGAGGTCATAAAGTGTAGCCTTACAATCGTTATTTTTGACAGAACAAGTTTTATAACAAGAAAAATGGAATGCATTTTAGTATAATCTTACATAAAGTATATTTCACATTGTGAGTCTATTTGTGTTTGGTATTGGGTTCTGTGAGCTTCACTAACAGCTGATGATGTTACCTGGAAAAACACTGAAAGCTCCGATAATATTACATCCATCTTTTACAACACAACATCACCAAAAGTATTCTCTTGAACTGTAAAGCAACTACAACCATGGTTGGAATCAAACCCTGTGACTAACTCATTTTATTTTCTCTAAATTTCGAAATAATACAAACCGATGAATCCCATTGTTAAAACGTTATCTGCATTTATATTGATGACATCATTTTTTTTGTACTTTAGTTAAAGCCTGCTGAATTAGATGAAAATCCTACTAATATATTTACTCAAAATAATTACATGTACATAGAATCATCAACAAATGATGAAAATGACATTTCTAAACATCAGACCAAATCACAATGTTCAACAGAACACAGTTTTAATCCTATCTCCTTACCTAATGTAAACAATACATCATCATTAAAAACATTTACACAAGTAGATAATAATAATAACAGTTCATCGGTAAGTTACTTTATTCCATCAAGCTTTTAATTTTTTTTACGTTTAATTTTACACTACTAATAAATGATTTATAAGTATCTTACGATCTTATATACTTAATATGAATCACAATATCCTTTAGAATGGTGAATAAAATTAAGAACTTGCTATGCTGAAGTACGGTTTAACTCTTATAACTCATTGATCATTTACCTTGCTGTAAGGAAATACCAATAATTTAACACTCATTTAATAAAAGTTCAATTAACTATTCAGCTGTGAAATTAAATGTCTGAAAGCTACAAAACTAGTTTTGTTTTTTTCTATTTTTCACTAATCAATGAAGCCTTATATACCATTCTAAATGAACTTATGCTCATCCATAAATTTAAAGTCATGTCATCTACTACTATTGTCACATAATCCATAATTAGATGCTATAGACTGGAGATCCTAAGTGTATTCATCCATTTGAAGTGTCGTAGCCTTTTGTAACAACCCACTGTAATCTTTATATTTTAATCTAAATTATTATCTAAACAACTTTAAGGTAAAAAAGTCTCTTACATTGTCTTAATATAACTGAAACTATTAGACACCATGTTTTTCATCGATATTTTATCGCATTTTAGTCTTTGCATAGAATCGATCAGCTAAAATATAAATCTGTTATATAATAATCTAGTTGAATAATGGGATAAACGAAATATGGGGAAAATAAGACAGAGAGAACAAAAGTGAACTAAATTACAGGATATTTTCTTCTTTATTCTTCATTGATCATTTCGTGATTCCATCAAAGTTTTGATTTTTATTTACTACACTTTATGCCTAATTTTGACTAACTTAGTGCATGTTCTTTTAAAATCATATTCAATGGTTTGGATTGTTGATTCAGTCTGAAAAAGAGTATTCCAATTTCACTGATTTGTCATTTGGTTTTTTATTTAGACAAATTTTATTAATCAATATTTTACATATATGCATTTCAATTTAACTTTGTTATAAATATGTATGACTGCCAACTTATACTAGACAAGAGTTGATCAATAACTACGACTGTTGTCTATATATATATATATATATATATATATATATATATATATATATATATATATATATATATATATATATGCATTGGTCACAATTACACTTGATTGGCACTTGCAATAATGAAAAATGGCTTAGATCCACTCTTGGAGGGAAATCTCATTTTCTATAAAGTGACTATTTTAGTAGGTGTTTTTAATTGTGGTGTCAGTTACGATGTTAAGCCCATATTACTTATTCTAGCTTCTGAACAGACAAATCTATTCATTCCTCTTGAGTCAGGTTTTGACCTTATTTATTAGTCACTTATCAATCCTGATTGTTTTTATATGAGCATTTGTGTGTGCACTTCTTATTCTAATCAATCACATACCTGTAACCTATTTTTATCTGGCTATAAATATGGATTAACGCTTGATTAAATCGAGTTGGCTCACACACCTTCTCTACTGTGTGTCATTTTGCTTCGCTTTCTTTTCTTCGTCCCTCTGATTGTCTGTTCAAATCAATGTGTGCAAAATATACGCATTCAAAAATTGGCTTATTTATTCCCGTTATTCACTAACGCGGATTAATTCGATAATTATATACGAGGATTGGCGACATGTATATTTCAACAACAATCACCATAGGATCTAAATGGAGTCAGATTTAGGGCCACTAAACAAAACAATCCGGTTGTAAATAAGGGTAATTTTGAGGCATCCTTATTTAGGAGTTAAGATGCTAACAGAGATCAGTCAGATTCCGTCTTAAACATCAAGGTACATGAAATGTAAACAATTACAGTGAATACAAAATTAGCCACGTTACATTGAATTTTGACTCAATAGTACTCGATATCATGTTTTTCTCTAGGACTTAATGCTGATAGAATTAAATTGATCATCCTGGAATACGATCACCATTAAATAACTCAGTGGTAAAGTCACAGACTGTGACATTTGGTAAGATAATTGAAATTCTTCATGAAGTTTTAGTTCTCGAATTTCAGGTACGTCCTGTTGATCAGTAACAAATAATACGATATTTGAATTTAAATTTCTTCACATAAGTTCCCTTCAACCATCTAATAACACACTGTATTTATTTTCAACCTACAAAACAAGCATACATTTGCCTATTTTCTGATTGTCTCAATTAGTCCACGTTACATTCTATGTAGTATTATCGTACATTTTAGGTTTAAACTTATACGACTTTAATCTGAGTATAATAACTGTTCACCGCACTGCAAAGAAGTAGATTTCAGTTAAAATAAAACCGAAATCTATTGAAAACTCCAATAAGTCTCTTCCATAAAGAAGTTAGAACCTTCCAATATCCGATATTAGATTAATACGCAGAAATGAGTGTGATTTGAAACACAGGAGATTAGAAGAGAAATGGCAGCATCGTCATTAGCAAAAAATGATCCTATATTGGTGAGTTACTAAAATCACGAACAACAAAGGCATTCTGTTCATATGTGTTTTTACAATTACCCGTTTGAGGAGACTGAATAACTGGCTATTTGTATTTATCTTATAGTTCTTTTATTTTAAATCCATAAATCTATCTGAATGGTACAAATATTAATGTTTAACACTAACTCTATGCTTTATATTTATTTTAACAAAGGAGACTAAACGAAATTTATTATTGGAACATTTAATGATTCAGAGACAGAGACTGGCTACCGCGGACGCTTCAGTTGCATTGCTTGCGAAGAGATTAATGCTGGTAAATTTCCCTAGTTTCTAAATTCTCACTGGTATTATTTACAAATACTGTTTTAGAGGTAAAATAGGTCTTTTTAATTAAATAGCCTGATTAAGTCACTTCTTGTATGTGTTGTCTTCTATGAAAAGTCAAGATGAGCAGTTTGATAGTCGGTGTGTAATAGAGATTATATTTAAAATCGATCGTTAACCAATTTTTGTTTGGCTAAACGAATTAACTTGCAACATAGCTTTCTTAATTAGTTACATGAACCTTATAACCAGCGCTTGGTTGAAAAGTATGCCACAAGCATATCTGAAATTGCTGAAGTAAAAGTACCTAAATTGTAGTTCAAACAAAATCCTTTGCAATTCAGTTACTAGACATCATACTCGGAGAGCGTAACTTATTATTGCTTAAAGAAATAGTATGCTACTAACAACAAAATTCAGTAGTTTAATATAAATCTCTTATCAGTATCGAGTTGTGGTGATTGTTGAGTTATGAATGAGATCATGAAATGATCAATGTTAGAAAACGATTGAAAATATGGAAGCACTGAACGGCCACTTCGTCCCATTGCAGGAATACTCCGCAGTGCGCACCCACAGACCCGCACGTGAGGTTCCAACCCAGGACCTTCAGTCGCACACGTAAGCACCTAACCCCTAGGTCGCTGAGCCGATATCCAACCGTGCTGTTGTCTAACTTCAACCAATCCACGATACTGAGCGACCATCTTCCATTGTCTTCGGTGGGCAACTGCCTCACACCCGATACGATTGAACTCCACTGGTCTTGGCTTATCGCTGAAACTCCGAGTATCCCCTCTCGAAGCTAGTCACTAAAGAGCACATGGTAATTATCTCTTAATTATGTTTGCATTATCTTTGTAATTCATTTAGCTCAATACAAGTCCTAAAGTTCAACAGAACAACACAGAAGAGAAAGCAATATATAGGCGAAAAGTTTCCTACCCTGGTAATCCTTTAGAGCAGAATATATCAACATTTGACCAACTGACAGACAATCAACAAGCTCTAACCTACTCAATGACTCCAAATGTTCTTCGGAACTCTAAAATGATCGGTGGCACTGTCAATTCAACAATTCATAGTGAATATTCCACTGATAGTATATTTCAGTCTCAATTACCCAATAGTTCCGTAGATGATATCCTAACCCATGGACATTCACCAAAACCCAAATTTACAGGTAAGACACACATTACAAAAATGTTTTTGAACAGAATGTTATATTTAATGATGATGAATCTATACATTTTTGGTAGCCAGGGTTTTTGTGGTTGTTTGCACACTCAGTCGATTATCATTTATCGATAATTTACTATCTTGGATATAATTCTTTTACTGTATTACTGTCTTCTTTATCCAAAGTTGTATATGATTATTATTTGAAATCATGGTGAAAGTTGACCATTGTCAATTAATACTGTCTCAGTAGAATGAAACGTATTATTGTACTTGATATTAGAACATACAAAAAGGAAACCTAACACTAAGTGTCGAAGTCCAGCATTGCAACATACTTTTTCTTAAGTCTAATCATATAGAGGTTAATCAAGTATATTTGGAATGAAGCACACTTCTTTCGATTTGGAATTCAACAACTGGATGTACCTGTAACCCAATGTTCATAATCCCACTATGAGCGTAATAAGTTTAAACGACGACTATTAAAAAAAATGATAAGTGTGTCCAGGATCCCACCGTTAGCCACAACCTGAATGTACTAAGACATATGACAAGCGTCATAGCGAGACAATCAATTCAAGATGTATATATGGAAACAGAGACTGATCATTTGCAGTTCTGGATAAAAATATAACATTATCAGTAAGTTTATGTTTTATAAAAACATATATAATCAGGGAATAATTGTACTTCAAGAACGGTTTACACACAATGGAAATAATCATTTTTAAGTGAAGAACTCTAAGTAAGGTTGTGGATTTTTGACAAAAACGATAATCTTATTTGATGCAGATATTTGGTAATGGATTCAAGCATTATTGAAAAATTAGAAAGGTTTCCAACAATCTTTTTAATAGAACTTTGAAACGATTCATGTTCTGAATTGTATTGAATGAATGAACGTTAGTAAAACATATCTTATAATGAAGAAGAAAATTAAGGATAATCCATAAGATATAAAAAGTAATGCCATGAATGAACCAATGTTAGACCACCATTGAAAACCTAGAAGCACTGGATGGCCGTTTCATCCTACCGTGGGACTCCTCAGCAGTGCGCATCCACCATCCCGCCCGCGAACACTTAACCTACTAGACAACTGAACTGGCCAGCATCCAACGGTATTAATTACAGTGATAATTACCATGTGCTCACTAGTGACTAGCTCCATGATGGTATTCTCAGAGTTTTACTTAAGAGTCGTGACCAGTGGAGCTTATCCGTGTCGGGTTGAGACAGGTATCTACCTCAGTACAATGGAAGATGGTCGCGCAATTTCGTAGATTGGTTGAGGTAAGAAATTAACAGCGTTAGATACAGGCCAGCTCAGTGGTCTAGTAAGTTAAGCGTTCGCGCGCGAGACTGAAGACCCTGAGTTCGAATCCCGCGAGCGGGATCGTGGTTGCGCACTGCTGAGTCCCACAATAGGGCGAAACGGTCATCCAGTGCTTCCAGGTTTTCACTGGTGGTCTAAAATCGATCGGTCCGAGATCTCAATCGATAAATTAATTGCTTAAGTTATAATAACATGAACGTGGTAACTAGAGATAAGAGTTGAACTAGGATAATACAAACTTTCAGTGTTTTCTTATTATTTTGAATAGTGTTAGAACGGATTTCGTCAGAGGTGAAGGCAGACTGATAAAAAACCAAGGACCATAGAACTGTTCAGTTATTAACACTCATAAACTCACACAGGGTAAAATGCAAAACCTCCAAGCCTGTCTAGGTACGATAGAACTGTCACTGATTTGAAATCCAATAATTTGTATTTCCAGTTTCAATCAATGAGAATTTTCTACAGTGTCAAATTTGATATCAGCCTCAATCCCGATATGATTGAACTTATTTAGCCACAACTTCCCATCGGAACTTACAAAACGTTTTTTTAGAAACCAGTGACTTTTGAACACATAACTACGATATCAAGGTAGAGAGATTTGTACAAACTGTTGGTCAGTTTCATCGCAGATAAACAATAACTTAGTTCATTTGCCTAATTTCATTGATGTTCAAAGTATCGTTTGAAAAGGATGTATTAATTCAGTTTCTTTCAAACAATTTAATTAAATAAAATATTTTCTTTCACTCTTAATACATTACACTGATCTACATAATTTGTTTGATTGATTTTAATTCTTTGAAGGTTGGCAAAAATCTAGTACAATCGAACGAATAAATAGTTCAAGTGCTCAATATCTTTTAGATTCTCCACGACTTAGCAATAGCAATAATAATACTACTACCAATAAATCAACTAATATTACACAAAAATTTAAGGAAATATCAACGAATAATATGAATAATAATATTAGCAAAAATGAATTGAATAATTTACATCAAGATGGAGATTTATCGGTTCCTAATGTTGAACGAAGGAGATTACCAACACCCATTCGCGGAGATTTATCAGTATGGAATGTGAAAAAGTACTTACATAAAAATCCTCGTAAGTGATATATATATATATATATATATATATATATATATATGAGCACAAAAAATTTATGATACAATAACGATGTACAGAAATCATATGGTAGCAATCCAATTTCAACATTACCATTTAAACGACTAAATACAAATCATCCATTAACATTTAATCTGATCTGCTAAGATTACGTAACAAAGTGTGATTACATTAAATATCAAAATTTGAGTGATTCTTTAAATCGCCTCGAAATTTTTGTACATTAAGAATTCATCACTAAAAATGAAACAAAATGTAAATACATGACCTACTAATTTCCCAACGTTTATAATTAGTTTTCCAATATAAAAACCCAGTCAATTTCGGTGTAGAAACTCAACTGTTAGTGTACAGATGAACCTTTCTATAAATCATCTGTATTGTTGTAGTGAACAAAAACACCCGTTCGGGGCAATCGGATGTATTTGACACGAAAATACAGAGCATCTCAATAAAATCTGAGAACCATATAGTAAATAGTTAATTTGTAAAATATTAATCTGTCATCTCATACGTGACCGTTCCTTTCGCAAATATCAGTCCATTATCTCAGATTTCATTCTTCACGCATTTTCATACCAACTGCGTTCTGTTTCCGGTCTTTCCTTATCGATCTTCTGCTGAAATACATTCTATGCCTGACCACCGTTATATACTACTAATACGGATATAAGTAACCCACACCACACTGTGATAAATAATTTCATAAACAGTTCCACTTGATATTCAGTTTCCCTGTATGTACATTTGTAAAATTATTGAAACATAGTTCTGGGCTTTTGATATGAAGATCATCTACATGATTATTTTCAACTTTTGAGGCATCCATAAGGTAAGATGGATGCCTATCATCAAGTAAGTCTATACAGGGAATAAGTTTAACTTAAGTTTGTTTTTTAAAGGGCAAAAATGAAATTAATTCTTATTAACTGGTATAGACAACACAATTTACATTATAACGAATATTTTACATGCATTTCTGATGCTGTTTGTAATTTATGATTGTATAATAGCTTATTTTCCACGAATATAAAATGTTTAAAGCGCTCTACAATGTATATATGACCAACAGAGCTATTCATTGAGAGATCGACAGTTAAAAGTATGTCTTAAATTTTCACGTTAAATTCTGAGAAAGTCACTACCTCAAAACTAGTTGGTTCAATAGTGAAACCAGTGATAAATGCATCTCAATTTGAATCGAACTTTCTGAAGTCCAAATTAACTACGAACCAGACTCTAAAATACCCTGTAGACAATTACATCACAGAGCACAGGGATACGTTGAATAATGAAACTGCTATCAAAAAAATCGGTGGAATAGAAACACATAGAAAGTTCTACATGCTCTTTGAATTTGTCAATGTTTGTACTTAAATTTTCAACCTTATAATCAAATTATTTTTAGTGTAGATAACTCCCACTGTTTAGCTCACAGGACTATGACTTTATTCGTTGTTCATTTGTGCACTTTTCATTGACTCAACAAGTCATTGGTTCAGTGAAACTGTATTGATATACAGTGATATTGTGGTCATATTCATTTACTCGGATAATTCAGTGAAGAGACGAAGGTTATCAAAACTATGTGATATATTTGCGCAATAGATTATGAACAATCTGACCACACATATACTTGTTAAGAAATTATATATAGAAAAGCAAAAGGTCAATTAGACAAGTGGAAGGTAAGAGGAAACAAAGACAATAATCAAGGAAATAATGTTTAAAAAAATATGAAAACCAAACAGAATAATAAGCATCAGCAGGATAGGTTAAGGGTAAGAAAAAGTTGGTTTTAAACATATAAAGGAAGTTTCAATCTTCGTATACATAGGGCTTCAATAATCTTTAGCACAAACTCTTCATCATTTCTACTCAGCATTACAAAGGCTATCTTGATATCAACCCTATGATCCGTCTCAGCTAAATGTTTTGCAATGGAGCAAGATATTTATTTGTCTTGTGATCTTATTCAACGACTGAGCTTCATTTGTTTAGGTATCCATTTAGGTATGAGTTCATCCATCCTTAAATGCAGATAACCAATGCTCCTACCTTTGTTCATGTTTCAACATATACGTGTAAACTGATAGACGCAAATGGGATGAGATACAATTGTTTAAGTGATGTTTAGGTTTTTTGTTGAAACATAGATATTGACTTTTGATAATAATGAGTTGTGATGTGTAAAATGTCTTACTGATAGTTCATTTAAGTCTTCGTTTTAACATAAAAATATTTGAGTCACAACTGTAATATAGATCCACTATTTGGATTTCAAACGCGTAGAAGGCCTAACTATATTACTGTCTTTGCATCTGTTGATAAACTTCAATGAATAACCATTATTCACCAATGTTTCATTTGAGTTTTATGTCTCCTAGTGCAGATACGATTGATCTTATTGAATAACGCCTTTATTAACCTGGATTGAACAATGACTATAAAAATTAAGATATTGCTCTATGTTTACTATCTGTATGTGGGTATATGCATTGTCTGTGGAGAAACCTATAGATTTACTTTCTCTGACCTCATTGGTTTGATAGCAAAGCATAGTATTACTATTACTTCCTGTACACTTCAGCTAGAGAAACTCAACTCAATGGACTAAATGGAATACATTCTCCGGGAGACGTATACATTTATTGAATGGAGCTCTGGTAGATTAAAGGGTATAGAATCCTGAAGAGTCACATACTTAAACAAAATACATGTGAAGTTTATTCTGGTTGCCTAACCGAATTCATACAGTGATGGAAACTGTATTCACGTATCCAAATAACTTATCAATAAATTTTTAGAAATGCTAAAATGTCCCAGGGTGAACATTAACTCCGAGATGCAGGTACATCCAGCTGACGAGTCCCAAATAGGACGAAACGTGCGTCCTGGATTTCACTGCTAGCCACTATCTATCTTTGCATGTAATGCTAAAATATTGTATCAGAGTTTTCCGACAAATTAATGTTCCATAAACATCTCGATCTGGTCAGCTTATTGAACAGACGAAAATAAGTTAAACATATATAAATAATGTAAAGCAAATTTAGTGCACAATAAGACCTTCTATTCAAATCGACAGACAAAAATAACCTTTTATGAATTAAAATATTAAAGATCTGAAAAGGGCAAGTTGTCTAACAAACTGACAAGTTAATGAGAAGAGAACATATCAGACAGCGCAATATACCCATTAAGAACATTCTACTTGATATGAATTTTTCAGTAAATTAATGACACAGTTGCTTTCGAGCATAGATTATCTAAGTAACAAGTCGATTAGTCATAATTAAATTAGAACTTGGCACATATATACATTGTCCCAAGTTGTCATACCACTTCAACACAGCAAGATGAAATCAACGAGATGTACATCAAGTCAAAATAATACTGGGACCTTTAATAAAATTAGACTGAAATTTCAGTATTTTCAACCTTAGCAAATGTCGAATGCCAAGTATTCAGAAAGTTCATTATGTTTACTAATAAAGCAAATATATAATAGAAGACAAAGAATTAAAAGCTTTATACGTAAAGTATTTAAGAGTATAAAAAGTATTTATTTCCCTGGGAAACCATTAATTTTACAATACTACATTTTTGAATAAAATAACATTTTAGAGTTTACAAAATTTGCTTCAGAAAATGGTTATATCGAATTAGCTAACGCCAGTTCTTCTCCAACTAATGATGAAGATTATACAAATCGATTGTTGTATGGAATATCAAAAACTCAGCTACCTAGCCGACGATATTTTAATACTAATTCATCGAATAATTCTATGACAGGATTTTTAACTCCTATTAACTGTTCATTTTTATCGACAACAACACAACAATCATCACCCACAACAATAACAACACAACCATTATTATATAATGACAAACATTTGACCGAAAAGTCACTATTGCATCACAGACCAGCACCACCAACACAACAAAACCAACTAAAACCAGTACCCCCACTTCCACCAAAACCAAATCAAATCAATATGCAAACATCTATTGAAGCAACACAAGAAAATCTCAGCGCTGAAGATGAAGAAGTCTACAAATTTATGTCACGTTCGCTTGATGCTAATGAAGAAATGAATTTAGATTTTCAAGTGAGTCTTCATCTAATATGAACTAATCAGTTTGTATTCTGTAAAATATTTTGAAAAAGAGGGAACTAGACATGGTTACTATTATAAAATGTTTTAGTTTAACCACATATTTCTCAAAAATTCACATCATTATTAGTGATGAATCTTGATAAAAATGAGATTTGTATCACTTAGCTTAAAAATTACCTTCTGTTCAAACATTGTAATTTAAAAATAAGAGATTTCGGAATCATAATTTTCTTGCAAAATTTCGATTTTAGATCATATTAGCAAGATACCATAGTCAAAGCAGTCAGACTAATAATAACACTGAAATAAAAGACTGTTGATATCTCGAGATTGAGTGGGTAGATGGACAAGAAGTTTGTTAATTTCAAAGTTACTCACGCATCAGTGTTCACTAGGAGAATACGTCGATCATGCTTCTAGTGGATTAAAGCATAAATATGATCAGACAAGTTAATCTTCATCCAACAACTAGTCTTATGCTTCTTTAGAAAATCAATTGGTATAGATTAACTGAACAAAGGTAAATAAAGATAAATATAACATATTTTCCGTTCAATTGAAATAACTCATGAATAACCTCATTACAGCAGGTGAATATCCATCGAAACAACTTACTCTCATACCTTTTAACTATGTAGAAAATTAATGTTCAGTTTTCTATAGTATTAAACCTCAAGTACATTGTTAGATTTTTATTTAATCCGGATGATATTTTTAATCCCTTGCTAATGGTTTAGTGTTTTAAAGTTTTCTAATACTTACAACTATGAATGAGATCCTAACTTCGTTCTACCTACCATGCATCATGTAACCGGATACTATTAATATCTGTTATACTAAAATTATGTCTCATTGTTAGATATACCAACCTAAACTTGGTTAGAGAGTCACAAGGGATAATCAGTATAACATTACTACTGAAGCAGTTAATCCATTACATCTAAAGGTTCAGATGTTAATTATTTTTCGTTAATGGCAAAGCTAATTCAAAATTTAGCACATTTTCGAACAAACAATACGTGAAATATGTGATTAGTTTAGAGATATTTTCAGTACTCAGTGATATTATCTGGAAGTCTACCACAGTTTAGATGTATTTCGCTCTGATATATTAATTCTTAGTTGTGCAAGTTTGAAATCAAAGTCTATAGGTCTTGTAAGAAGAATATCATATGTTGATCGGTTTCTAGGGACGTGTAATTGTCTTCTCATTTGAGAACTTATGATGCTATCATCTTTAAGTGGACAGACATTTTCTCTCCATTTATGATACCTTTGCATCATGAAAACAAGCTCTAAATTAAGTAATCTTTATGTACAAACCATTTTAGTGATAGTAACCAGAAGACATTCGTAAGCTACTAGTATTTGACCACAGATACCTTAGAAATATTGCTGGCGTCTGTTGGGATCACCGGGTAAGTAATAGTGAGGTTAGACGCAGGGTATTAGGGAATGATGATAAATCAGTTGATGATGTTGTGAATCTTCATCGACTAAGATGGTTGGGCCACGTGTTACGTATGCCTGAACACCGATTACCGCGACGTGCAATGCTAACCGGTGTTCGGGATGGTTGGAAGAAAGTTAGGGGTGGCCAAACCAAAACGTGGCATCAGTGCTTGAAGTCACTAACTTCTAGTCTGAGCCATGTTGGTAGATGCAGACTACTTGGTTGGGGTCCGCGTGAATTTCGTAATCAATGGTTGGAGACTCTTGGTGACATGGCTCAGAATCAGTCACAATGGCGCCATTGTATACACTCCCTGTCTTCCCTTAAACTAAGAGATTAAAATCACTTCATATCTTTCTTTCTACTAACTAATTCTTTCTTCCTATACTATATCCTTATTGCAATCTTTCTCCTATGTATTACCACTTTTGACCTAACCACTCCTATGAATCCGGTGTTCATCTTGCTGTGCTAATGAGGTATGGCAACCTGGACCGATGCACATATGTACCTGGTCCTACGTTGTAGCTGACTGACTTTTATTTGAAATTATATTTCCTTAAAATCTAAAGAAGACCCGTGATCTGTAGAGTCTAGCAAATCGGGATTGGTCACCAATATTAAACAACAAAACTTTATCATGAATTAGCCTGTACCGAATAATGTACATTATTAGATTGATTTCATTCCCGGTAGGAAGATTGGTGTGCTAGAGACTTCATACACGATATGTATTGATGAGAGGAGTTCAAAACTAGGACAGAACAAATGTTTAATACTTTCTTTTTTCTAATATACATAGATTTTCATTGAATATCAGCTTGTTATTGTGAATTATCTCTCCTCCTCTTGACAGTCTTTTCAATTTGCTTCAATTTTGACCAGTCATTAGCTATGAATTAAAGCAGATACCTAATTAGAATATATATATATATATTATTTTATACACCTAAACAGCCTTTAAATCGAAATCTGACCGATTCCAAACAAAGACCTTTACCACCGCCATATTATGTGAATATAAATGACACAAATAATGAAAAATTATTAAACCAAAGAAAATTATTTCCACATAAGATATCAAGAACAATGAATAATAAAACTAGTCAATTATTAAAACAAACTACAACATTGAATCATGAATCGCATATACTCACTGGATCATTAACGTCTTTAAATGATACAACTAAAGAAGGGGAAGAAGAAAGAGAAGAGGAAAGTAACAATCGATTATTGAATCCATCAACAAAAAGTAGAAAATCATTAAATTCAATTGAGAAAATGAAAAATCAACTAGAAGTAAATCAAGTAAGAAGTCTGTTTGTTTATTATAGAAAGGCGCATATATAATAATGGTGTTTTTCAGGGGATACCAATTATAAACTAATTTGAAACCTTCTATACATTATATTATTATTATTAATTCAGTGAACTAACTTTAAGAATTCAATCCAGTGAGTCCTAATTGACCTCAAGGAATTGATATATGTTTGAAGTTGACAACCCGTACGTATTTCAGCGCTTAGGTGTACATCAATACTACGTGGTTGAATTTAATCTCGTTAATGCGAATAATCGAAATGTGTAGTAGATTACTTCTAATGTGCATAAATTCTTATTTTGTGTTTAACAAATAGGTTTACTAATGAATAAGCAGAGTAGTTACAGATTCAATGATAATGAGTTTTTTGAAAACAGCCTAATTCATGAAGGTAGAGAATGGGAATGCGTACTAACTAATTACGAAGTGTCGTGAAGCTGATACTGAAAAGCGCTAACTGAATTCAGAAACAGATAAACGCCCGTTTATCTATGTTATTCATATATATTTATTTCCATCTTTTAAACTTGATAATTGATATGTAATAAGAGTTTCCCGTGTTTACAAAATCCTTCTTTGTGACCTATGGCTCCATATTTCGTACATTTGTGATAGTTAGATGGACAGAAACAACAGAAACTTCATGCTCCACAGTCCCAAAAACTAATGAGAGGCTTTAGAGAACGACGTATATTAGAATTTTGAACATAGGACATACAATTTGAGCAAGGAAATCTTCGCAAGACATGATTTGAAACATTAAGATCAATGATACGATCCGAGAACAAGATCTAGTGAGAACCAAATGAAACATGATCTGTTGTGACAGTAGACATACTACTAGGATTTGAACATTCCATAATACTATTTGAGAAAGAAATTTTCAGTGAGTCAAATGAACCATCATTTATAGAGCTAAAAAATATGACTTGAGAGATCAAGAGTTGGACATTTTCTAGATTAATAATACATCTATATTCGTTATTGAAATCTACCATTGTTAGATTGAGATCTTGTTTTATTGTGCTTACGATTCTAGTACGCATTGCATAATGACCAAGGTAGAGTATGAAACAAAATCATCGCCTAGTTTATCAGAAGTCTTAAAACAGCTATAACGCAAAATAAATAACATTTGAATAGTAAAGCTGTTGGTTATTTTTCGTAAAATAACATAGAAGACAAATAAAATACAAACTTTAATAGCTTCATATCCTCTATATTAGGAGCATAATTTAACCAAGAATTAGAGATTATTGGGAATTTGATCAAAAAACCTAACTTATCCGCTAAAATATATTAAGTTTGCTGGTGAGACTATAATTTATGAATGACATTTGAGCAACGCTAGTGTAACCTTGAGAGTGTTCACCTAATATCTAGGACCAAATGAGGGTTATAAATCTGTGTAAAGAATTAGAATTATGATTTACAGTTGATGGCTAAGGTTAGGAATTAAGTTTAGGGTTTTCATCACAAACCGACATTAGCTACAATGCCAAGACGCTATTTAGCCAAATGGATGAGTGAATTTGGCGCCAAAATTACGAGACCTATTATCTTATACCTGATTGGTTAGTCCATGAAGTATGGTCTCTCCAGTTTGCTTTTCAAATGAATCTTCTTAGTGAACTGGTCAAACTACTACTCTATAAAAACATTATACCGAAATATGTATTTATGAGTGTATTGATGGTTAAAATAACTTATTTACTTGTGAAAATTACACATCAAATAACAACACTACTTCATTGAGAGAGGTGACACGAATTGAAAAATCTATCATATATGATGATGTAATCGACTAATGTTATCCCTGTTATGACTGAAAGTGAAGAAGCGAAGAATTCAGAAAGATTATATTCCTACAAAATATTTTTTCAATTCTATTCTTACTATCAAAATAATAAGAACTATCGGTAATTAGCTAATGGTCATCCAATGATATTTTGTCTTACCGTAAAAATAAACACCAGAGTTATTTTTTAAACGTTTAAAACGCATTACATATAAATGCAAACACTGAAGACATTCAAAACAGAACTAAAATGTGTTTCTTTTTCATTTTAAAAACTAGGCGCATAAAATTAAACGATATATCAAACAAAAGTCAGACTACTCATTTAATTTAAGAGAGTACTTACAAAATCGTCATCATCCAATTAATGAGTTAGCCATAGAAACATCTGATGCAACTGTATTGCCTGAACAACATGGGGGAATATGTCTTACAAGTTTACTTGGTAATTGGCTTACATCAAGAACTACTCGAGCACAAAAAACACCAACAGTTGATGAATCATTAGATTATTTCCAATGTAAGATTATTCTAACCAGTAGAATATGTGGTGGTTATCTATGGATTATGAAAAAGCCAAATCGTCAACGAAATAATAACAATAATAATATATGGGATTCAATAATGCGTCGAGTACATGATACATCATCTAATCAACTAACTAATACAGATAATGAAAAGCATAATAAACGAATCATAATACGTAGTTCAAACAATGCAAGATGGTGTCGTAAATGGTTGTCATGTGATATGTTAGAACAAAAGATATTCATATGTGAAAGAAAAGGATGTGGACGAATTGAATGTAAGATTTTAATGTTCTATCATTATTTAATTTAGAAATAATTCGGTTTGAAATTGATCTTACTTGTTAGTAGTAGAGTTTTAGTTTTGAAATAACTTCAGTATAATTGATTCAAACCTGTGTTATCAAGAAAAAACAACACCAAACAAATGAGCTTTCAATTTGTTAATGTAAATATTTTACATGAAAAAGTAGAGAGATAAGTCAAAGCTTTTATATATGGTGTGATCATTTAAGGTAATATGTTAAAATTGTATGCTAAGATCACCCAAAAGACTAGCACAAAATTCAAAGATATATGATAGGAAGCATTTGAAGTAGAAATCGACATTTTAGATCATTTGCCAGTGAAATAGGAATTTTGTTTACTCCCAAATTTGATATGTATAGCTATGTAATGAGAACGACTTAATCGGCCAATTTACTCTGTTAGAGGGCCAGTCAGCACAGGCCATTTGATCACTTTTGACTGAAATATAAATAACTAGTCGTATTTATCCTATATACAAAATTTTCAGTCATATTCTAAGCTTCACATTTTGATATTTCGTGGCTCAATGAGATTGAAGTTCTGGAGGTTTCGACCATATTTGTTGTTGGTTCACGTATTATCAGGAGAAATCTATTTTGGTCAACATATTTAAAATTTGCTTAGCCAGATAAACTGACGACAATATCGGTGTTGTTAGTTGACAATATCAGTCACAATCACAATACTGTGATGACATTAAATTTATTTTTAATAAGAGGGTGATAGATTTACTTATAAATCTTTTACTTCAGGTTCAAGATTGCTCAACTTTCACCAAATTGATTGTTTTTATACGTTTATATTTCATCACAGTTTGCTAATAACATAGTCCATTACTTTCAAACTGATATAAGACGATAAGCCCTAAGTTCGAAATCATCCTCTCATCTGGTCGGTATCACTACTTGTTAAATAACAAAATTGATGATTTCAATTAGTTATTTGTATTTCCAAGATTTTATTCGATTATTTATACTATATTATTTCATTTATTATGGTATGGAAATTTTGCAAGATTTAAGACAGTTGTCACCACGAATAAATATAACGCAAACAGAGACAATAGAGCACTGGACTAATGCATCACCTTGTTTTAGACTACTGTGTGTGCACTTGTAAAGAATCTGAAACTAGAATGAAAACAACTGTCCAGCGATCCATAGATTTCTACTGGTTCTTAGTGTCAATTACTCTGACACTGTTTCTTAATATTTTAAAATATTATTTTATGTATTTAACAATTTTTTTCACATATTTCCTCATCGATTTAGGTACGATAAACTTTACAACAATTAAAGATATACATCAAAGTAGTACAGATCAATTATTAGATTGTCAAAAGTCTTGTTCCTTATCGCCTAGAATATCTCAGAAAACTTCTTCAACATTAGTAAATACAAATACTACTACCAATAATAATAATCGTCAGGTTAAAAGTTCTACTCAACAAGATAAACATACTACTATTTTGGATACCGATGAAGAACAAAAACAAAATTCATTGATAATAACAAAATCAACTATAAATAATACTATGACAAAAAAAACAAACTGTACAGAGAAAACAGAAACATTATTTTGTTTAGAGACAACACTACATACATATTTTTTAATGGCTCCATCCTCTGAATTAACCAGATTATGGATTGATGTTTTAAAACAAGGTAAGTTCATGTGTCAACTATAACAGTTGAACTTTCAATCAGTAAATTTAATAAATCATATATTTTCTTTTTACAATAAAATAGTCATTATTATCATGACTTAAATTAAAACTAAGATTTACTTAATAAGTTCACCTTCATAACATAGTTTCTAAGTTATATTATATAAAAGAATTATGAAACTTAAAATATAATAATCATTAGAAAGAAATATGATGAAGTAATTATATGGATAAGGTGGTACATTTTATGCAAACCTACAAACAAAATAATCTGTATAGGAATCTGCCGATAATATCTCCAAAATATTTGATTTCTATGTGTGTGTGTGTGGAAAATATCTAACAAACTTGTAATTTCAGAAGGGATTTTGTGGATATTATAGTAATTTTTAATAGTTGAGATCATGAATCAATTGACATTAATCAACATATGCTTACTAGTGAAGGTCTCCAAGAGGGATCGCATGGAGGTCTAGTGAGAAGCAGTAACCAGTAGAGTTCAACCGGGTCTGTTGTGAGATAGAAACTCACTGAAGACAATGGTGGATGTGTCGCTCAATTTCGTGGATTAGTTGAAGTTAGACATTACCATCGTTGAAAGCCGGTTCAATGATCGAATAGTTAAGCGCTCGCGCGCGAGATCGATAGGTTCTGGGTCAGAATGTCACGAGGGGGGATCGTGGATGTGCACTGTTGAGGAGTCCCACAATAGGACGAAAGGGCCGTCCACTGCTTCGAGGTTTTCCATGGTAGTCTAGCTTCAATGGGCTCATGATCTCAACTATTAAAAAACTTGTAATTGATGAACTAACTTTAATTAAGCTTTCGTTTTTTAGAAGTAAGATTGAACTTGTTAACTGGAAAATATCAGTACTCAATGTAATAACGCTATAAACCAATGACAAGATTGTAGGGGATATTGTTATATTTTTAGCTTGTATGATTATTGCAAAATACGATTGCCAATATAGATACGCTGACTTATACGACCAAGCTAATGACACATACACGGCACAAGCAACCTAGAGTTCCGAATGATCCTTTATCCACCTAGTCTTGCCTGTTAATTCTAAAGCGCTAGTCTCAGCCTCCGCGATACGAGTCATATATTTCAAATATACGTGGTTTATATACAAGCCAAATCATACCACATCGTACCAGAAATAGAAAATAACAAGCCAAAAGTGGTTATGATAATGATAAACTGTTACTAATAAATTGGAATAGAAGAATAGTAGATCGTATGATAATAGTCAATAGGTCAAATAAAAGTCTATGATGAAAGGAATATATAATATAGTCACTTCATAGTTATACAATAAAAATATATGCATAATATTAGTTTAAAAGTAATTACTAGAGGATACCATTCATTTATTCTCGTCCGGATATAACAGATATATTGATGTTAAGAGAATTAACAGTGGGACTTTTCTTGCCTGACCTGTGTTACTTGAGTGAAAATAGATTTAAATCTAACACCCATTATCCAGGTTTTCAACGGTGGTCCAAGATTGATCAATTTATGATTTCAATGACATTATTTTGTAGTTAGCCGTATGAATCACTCATCTATAGTCTTAAAATCAAAGCAATAAATTACTGAATAATCCACTTGGTCTATCTAACATTCGGATCCCACTTTGATTTGAGTAGTCAACTACCATCATTTGAAGTGTAGCACAAAATCAAGTGAAGGAACTTGTATTCTAATTAGCGAGTGATATCAACTTACTTGAATGTTCACTTTGAGAAATAGATTGAAAGCCGAAATATCAGTCATTAGCATGTGCTTTTTTTATAGTAGTACACATCAAATCAGTTCCATTGAGAATTTGAAGATACATTCATCAAAGACTAGGATGAGTTGAAGAACCATTGTAAGCCCAAATCCTCATTTAAATTTGGAATTTATTACTACTATGAACCCACAATGAGGTGAGCATATGTTTATATGTACAAATATAGCTTATGGCCAAAATAGAGAGATGAACATCTAATGCCTTAGAAACTTCAACCTGACAACATATATTTAAAAAAACTGATATTGATACAATAAATATGTGGATAGAAATAAAAGCCGAAAACATTTTTAAAGATTATCCTTATTTTTTATTTTTTTTATTTTTTAAAACAAATGGAACAATCTTATTAAGAATATTCGATAATCATCAATCGTTTAAATGATCAATTTTGAAGTTTCTAAACACTACGGGACTAAATAGTTGCTGTATATAAAAATATTAGATCGATTAACAATCAATGGAATCTGATCTTTTTTTTCAGATCTATAATCAGAGTAAAGAATAATAACAAATTTCAAAGTAACAAATCTTTAGTCAAACATTTCCTACTGATCACAATAATTGAGATAAATGGATAATACTGCACATAATGTAGTAAATAAGTTATTTATCGGTGAATTAGCTTTACTATGCTATCTAGCTAGATCATATGTACCGAGTGGATATTGAGCCAAGTAAACTGGTTAAGGAATAAGTTATAAATGATATTAAATGTCACGACCTAACCTATAAGTATTTTTAGCTATGAGGCTTGGAATTATTGTTATACATTAATTAGGACTCTATCACCTCGAAGATGTAAATAAGAATTAAAACCTTCGTTCCAAAGAAATACTACAAATAATATCTTTTCTAACTGGAATATTATTACTGACTAATATCCAAGATCATAATGCCCATCATTCTATTTGTCACTGATAATCCACTTAATACGATGCTTTTTGCTGTCAATAAAATAAATTCAAAGCCATATCACTCAGCATCTTCAAACGCTGGTTGCAGATACAGTGCAAGCCATAACCGGGTCGTCCGCAGCTACCTAAATGACTCACTCAAATTATCGATAATCTCATGGATTATTACAAAATCGAGGTCTACCCGACCCTAGCATCCTTCCAACCTTATCTATTCACCAAGATTTCTAATTCTGTGCTGAGACTACGCCAGACACCAACCCACCATGACTTGAGATTTCTAAGACTGATTTATTTAAACAAATAAACATTCGTACAAGGAGGCACCAAATATATATGCGCCACACTTCGTCATCCGATTTGTATGAGAGCTGAAATACTGTCCGAGAGCCCAAACTTCCAAAATAGGTGAATCGGTCGATTTGCTCAACTATTTCACTTCCTATGATCAATTCAGATCGTTCTTGAAGCAAAACTCTGCATTCGGAGGGGGAGAGTTGCCCATCAATTATGTTTAGAATATTGCTCAAGGTAACCAGAACACTTTGAATTTTGTTAGTCTTCAACAAGCAGGACAATCTGTGTATTTTAAGTTAACACGTAAATCTTTTGTTAGGACACCAATCTCCGAAAAGTCAAAGGCCAAAATCATTACCATTAAAAGAACGTCATTGAAAAAGTTTTACAAAATTGGGGAAGTGGGCAACCCCGAAGAACAGCACTTTGTTACCAGTTCTGATGACGTATCCGCCATACGCTCTAGATTGTCCGGCAGTAGGGAACCTTCATAAGGTTCATGAACTTTTTTGATACCCCTTTTGATGGGAGATGCTGCCAAAAAAACATAAAGTCAAAAAATATAAATACAGTCAGGATTAGGTAGAAATGTGTGTTCTTCAGTACCAGAAGAACAGTGAATAATCGATTAGCACATCTACATCTGAAACTAGACTGTTCTTTCCTAGTTTGCTAGTTACGAGCAATAGTTGAGCGTTGGATGAATATTGAGGCTAATAGTCTAGACGCTATTATTCAAATTGATGCCTATGTGGTTATATGAAGCTCTCTACACTTTCTTATAAACTAGAACGATTAGCTACAAAGACCGGTCAGTGGAGATCTTATCTAGTATCTTATCAATCTAACTGCTAAAACTGAACCACCATCATTAAAGATCTCCAGGTTCAATTTATCAGGGTCTGCTGCCCTACCGATCTTAAATAATCTATAGCCTTTTTAATTTCATGAAGAGCCAGAAGACTGATGTTGATATCCCACTTAGGTTGTGCTCTAACAAACAGTGACTAGAAGGTAGATATAGACTAGTTAAACTGTTCGTCAGTCTTTCGCTTATCGCATTAACTGTCTGAGCCGAGATCGGATCATGGTCTCAACTTTTACAGACATGATCTCACTAACAATCACCCGCTATAAATACCTTTGAGCATTTTAGCTTTTTTAGGGAGATTGGAAAGCTTTCTATAAAACCTTTTTCATCCAAACTAGAGTCAGTAGAAGCATATGCAGCGACTACGACACAAGTATTGTTTCTAAACCATTGTCCTCCAATGTTTAATATTTCTCATTATCGTTAATAATAATATTTCAACTCATTTGCTATTCATCTCATTAATTTCATCTAGTTGTCCCGAAGTGATATGTCAACTCGGGCTGACGCACACTTATACCGAACTCTACCTCAATGATGACTGAAAAGCCTTCCTAATAACCACTAGGTTGAAAGTTTTCGTTCCGCTAAAATTGTTTCGGTTGAGGTAGACGAATAGTATCAGTAGTTCCTAAACAACTAAAATTTGTCACAAACTCGAGCACATAAATACGTGTATTTGATAAATGAATCACACTAATAAAAGGTGAGTAATTGAAAAAAACCCAGAATGACACTATGGTAAGAGAAAAAACTACAAGTGATTTCCTCAGCTATACTTTTTTCCTTGTTTATTTATTTTTGATTTGACTACTACAGCAATGAGAATGGTTTCCAATTCTACTTTCATAAATAATAGTTAACATTATCATCATCACCACCATCATTATAATTAGTTCAGAAGAGGAATGAGAAGTAGGATAATCGTCGAATAAGAAAAAGTTGAACTCAATCTCAAAGGATACTCAAACGATACTGTATAAACTTACGATATATTTTATAACTTTATTATTACTAAACTAGACAAAACTACCTTCACACTACAATGAATTAATCATATTTATTTGTAAAAAGTAAAACATTATTCGTATACTCCATAATATTGTTATTAGTTTATATTAAGTTTATTTTATAAATTACTTTTATGATAGAAAGTCTCTTCTTTGCATACAATAACAAAATTGATTCTTCCGTTGTTGTTCCGTACGACAAGTGATTGTGTGTAAAATAAATTTTTTTTCATGAAATAACATATTTTATGGAAAAATCCTTAACAAACAGACAAAAAATGAACTGAGAGGTGAAATTTGTTGAGTATGTTTTAGTTCTCAACGATGCAGATACAGATGAACAGTGTGATTACTCAATCATTTACATTATTTATTATTTATTTTAACACATAGATATTGGTACAAGGAGGCACCAGATACATATGCTCCACACATATCTCATTTGATATGTGTGAGGGCTGTGATACTGCCCGGGTGCCCAGACCGAAGCAGGTGAC
Source organism: Schistosoma mattheei (assembly GCA_944470405.2). Lineage (NCBI taxonomy): Eukaryota > Metazoa > Platyhelminthes > Trematoda > Strigeidida > Schistosomatidae > Schistosoma > Schistosoma mattheei. The sequence goes on from OX103950.1 coordinate 8,155,144, forward strand.
CTTCTTAGGGGGCCACACCCGGAGCCTTTGACCCAAAAGTCTGATCCACAAGACAGTGGAGAATCGTAAGGAGATGCAGTCCTATGGTAGCCGGTGACCAACGATTGGTTCATACGTCATTTGTTCGTTCACGATACTCGAGCCCATGTGCACCATTGGTTTGAAATCACGGTTTTGCAACTCTCCTAGGTGGACTCTCCCCACTCGGCCATACCAGGGCGTTTATGAGTTGAGGTGTTAGAGATGGTACAACTCAGTGGCTAGAGATGTTATCAGACATGGTTCAGAATAGAAGCCAGTGGAGAATTTACGGTAACTTTCTTTTACTTCATAAAAATAAACTTAATTTCTTTAACTGAAGGAATTCTTTCTGGCTGCATTTTTCCTAACTGAACTGTATGACGGCTTTCTAACATTTAGCGACGGGTGAAAATATGATCAATACATCCTCGTTAGGTGGATCAGTCGTCATAGGCCATGGAGGGCAGGACAGTCTGATCGATGTAGCCGGGGCAACAGACCAATCGAACCGCTTCTCGGAAAACTGCCCATCATCTAAAACGTCGGCAGATGTTAGTGACTGACCTCCCATCATCTTCACAGATTGTTTCGCTCACACCAGACTTCTTGCCGATAGTGATTCGGATAAGCTGAAGGAGCTTGCAGGAGATTGCGCGAAGCCGAAAGCGAATTTACTCGCCATTTTCATGGTGTCATGCAATTGCAACCAATGCTCATCTACACTTGTTGGTGGAATGGTAGCTAGCCTTGGACCCAGCTCGGTTCGATACACTTCTTTTCAATCCTATCAGTAACCCGACTTTATTGATTAGTATCCTAAAATTACCAGAAAAAATGACAAGTGTGCTGGAGTTTCCTATTATGTTGTCGAAAATCAAACAATAGGTTAAGTAGGCGATTGCAAAAGCACTGACCATGTGGCCATTTAACTTTTTCAGAGCATCTAAATGATCCCATTTAATAAACATTAAATGTTGGGTTTGCAACGTATTATTTCAGTCATAAAATCATTATTCATAAACTCCATACAAAACCTTGAACTACGTCTAACGCAACATCAATCGTATGAAGACTGATGACTCGATAAGACGCGAACACATGACCCAATGGATTCCGGGAGTACTAGTGTTACTATGTATCTCAAAGTAGACCGACAGGATGCTGAAAATACAACTAGGTTCCTCCTTGTACATACTGAGAAACTTCCCAGTTAGTACATGTAACATACTTTATAATCTCATGCAAAACTTCGTAAAAGCATACAAGTTTTGAGCATTTACATGGACTGAGCTAATGTGCAATTTGAAAACTAGAAAGTAAGAAAATTATATATGGGTACGTGCGTTAGAAACTGAATAACAATAACTATGCAGGTGTGTATAACTAGTTATGAGGCATTTACCACGTGAATGATAGAGCCGTTACTTGATCGTACGAATTAATCTCGGTCAGACTTTATAAACTGGCCGAGGTGAAATATCCATTTCTCAGCTAAAGGACGAATATACAACGCAGCAGTTTGTTTTAATTATTGTCATACAACTCGGCCCTTAAACAGATATTTTTAGGTCACTAGTATTCAGTTAAAGATGCCTTTGGACTGTTACTCGTATATATTGGCATCATCGAGTTAGAACTTCTGACGCTCGACAGAGGGCGCCAGGTAAAAACGACAGACCGATTGGTGAGGTAACCTTTATCGACTGAGATGGTATTACGAATGTCCATTCCCCAGCTAACTCGGTGCGTGACGACAGAAGCTAGGGGCAGTCACACCAGGATATGGCATCAACCCACGAAGAAACTGACTGTACAAGAACCATGTAGGTAGTTGCAGACGTGGTTGAGGTCTGTTTAATCATTGTAACCAATGCTTAAATGTTGGGTAACGGCTGAAAACCGTTCTCAAAAGCGCAGATCCGACGTTTATAAATTACCTGATAATCGTTTTATTTCACCAACCCATACTTTCTTAACGAATAGTATCTTCTATGACTAATCTTTCCTATTACCACTCATACTGTTACTATGTCTGCTACCCTGGGATTTGCCTTGACAATTTCATTTCACTGTGCCTATTGGGTATCACAAATAAAACCGATAAACACATGAGCCAAATTTTACGTTGCATGTGACTGGCTGCTCGACATGAGTGTTTACACTGACACAAATGAAGAGTTGTTAACTCGAGATCATAAATAGTTTAAACACCAAATAAAAGTTGATGAAATAGTATTGTCCTTAACATAACTTTAAAGTGATGTCCTCTAAAATCGTCCAACTATAGGTTTCGAGAATAAGTAGAAATGTTCATGCAGTCGTAAGAATAGTTCGCAGCTTTATAAACTGTAGGTGTTATGCCTAAACCAAACTAACATTTATCTTGAAAATATTTATGCTAATGAATTCACACAGAAAAATAATCCTATCCGCATAAACGTAATAAAGGAAAATCATCATTATAGCTATATATATAAAAAAACAAAATAAAATTGAACAAGAAAACAAAAACAGAGAACTCGATTAAAATGCAACAGTAGTATTAATAATAGTTGTATACTTAAATTAGAGATTATTTTCTCTTTACATAATAACACATACTCTCCAATAAACAAGCAAAACAAATGGGCACATCCATTTAACAACATATAACACACATACATAAGAATACAGGGAGACACATACAGAATATGTAAACGTTCATCTGAAGAAAACAGAACGATTTCATAGAGATGAAATTAAAAAATAACTTCGTCTACATAGTTTTGATCATATTTCAATGGAGAATAAGAAATAATATAAAGTAGGAATAAAAATCAACACAAAATGATAATATTTACATGAAGTTTTGATTCACATACTTTGTTGTAACACTGCATGCATTTATGTATCTGGATGTTAAAGATATATTGTAACCCGGTATATATAAGGTATCATAAGTAAAGTGAGAACAGTAAGCAGTTTATTAGCTGTTTTCATAAAATAAATTAAACTTAATGATCAGTGATAGCAACTATAATAAGAAAATGCATTGAGCCACAGGTATACGCATATATATATATATATATATACTTTATTAGTTAGAATGAATTAATTACCAGAATGATCTAAAGAAAACTGATTTGACGGGACTAAGACAGAAAAAAAATATTGTAACAATTAAGATCAAGAATGATGAAACCAATCAGTGTATTTGTCTTTTACAAACTGGTGAAAGTCGGGAAAAATGCCTACCGAAAAAATTGGATAAGCAAACTGTTACGCATATACAGGCGGAAAAATTGTGCTATTTTAAAGGACATATACATAGAAGACAAAATATGATACTTTTCCTAGAGGTAGGTTAGTAAACGGAATATGAAGTCAGAAAAAATCAAGGCGAAAAAAAGAACAATTTTTATCGGTTGCACTTGTGTGTACATAGTGTGTGTGTAGCATACATAATGAATACTAACAATTGACATAGATTGCACTGAAACAAAATAATAGCCCAGTTTAAGAGAAGGTGAAAACAAGTCAAACTAAAAGCAAAACGGTATCTACACAGAAAAGATAGAACTTTAATTAGAGTAAAGATGCAATATAGGACGAGGTAAATAGATTTCAGCGTATACAAGATAATAGATAAATATACACACGGAAACCCAACTTCGGTGTATATTTTTTTTTATTTATGGTAAAAATGAATGAAATTACGAGAATAGAATTGATGAAATTATTAACAACAAGCTGTAACTTACTATAATGATAACAACAAAGATAATAATCTGACAGAGATGGACAACAATAATAATAACAAATAATGAAATATTAGTTTAAATTCAACCTGACATAAAAAATTAAAAACCAAAGAGTTAGAAGAGGAGGAAACAATGAATTAATTGTCTAAGGTTGTTGACACATATTACATAAATATATTATATTAATAGACTATGACGAAATGGAAAGATGAAGAACCACTAAATGGAATCTCTTTCTCCGAAAAAATAAGATTCAAATGCATATTGAGAAGTATTGTGTTAGAAGTTACGGTATTCTAAAGTAGGTGACTGTCGATTAGTGAACAAACAAACAAACAAATATAGGTACGTGTCAATAAATGTCTGTACAAAAATGAACAGAGTAGTTCACAAAATCGATATGACTGCACTATATTGTATCTAAGATGAAAAAAAGACCCAATTTAACATTATATGACATAATGCGAAAAAGTCAAATGCAAATTCATTTCACAAAAAACCGGTTGGTAATACGTAATGAAAAAAAGATTGATTCTGGTACGTTTTTCATAAAATTATTTGCTTCATCATTATCATTAATATCGACTAAAGAAAATTACTTTCAAATGGATATACACATAACATAACATAGAGAAGTCGGATTTAAATATAAAAAAAGCTAAGCGACAATGGAACTAGTTGTCGGTGTTATTGTTGTTGTGTTATTTAATTGATGCGATGTTGTAAGTGTCAATGAATGAATTGGTGCAGAAGACGAAGACGAGGAAGAAGAAGAAACAACTGCGGCGGCGGCAGCGGCTGCAGCCAAATACTGTTGCTGTTGTGCTTGCATATACTGTTGATGCGTTGAATGAGCTGCTGCTGCTGCCGCCGCTGCCGCATACTGAGCTGGTACTACACCAGGTATAAATTGTGCAGCTGCTTGAGGGAATAAACTGAACGCAGCAACCGATGTACCAGAATGAGCAGGTGAAATAAGACCCTGTTGTTGAAGCATGGCGGAATGTTGTTGCATAAGCTGTTGTTGTTGTTGATGAGTCTGAGTTTGTTGTTGTTGAGTTTGTTGCTGTTGTTGTTGAAGTTGTTGATGCAACTGAATAACTTGCTGTTGGTGTTGCAGCATTTGATGTTGATGATCTTGCTGTAACTGGCCACTTGAGTGTTGAAACTGATGAGCAAACTGAGGTTGGTAGAATTGGAATTGAGATCTAGGTTGTTGCTGTTGTGTCTGTTGAGGTGGATGCTGTTGTGACTGAATTTGTTTAGATTGTGTTTGGTGATGAACAAAATGTGCCTGCTGTTGACTTTGTTGTTGTCCAGTTTCTTGTGATTGTTGGTTTTCCTGGAGTTGTTGGCGCTGTTGTTGATGAATAAAAGCTGAAACATTAGGAATTTGTTGAGAAGCTGAATAAGCTACTATCTGCGGATATTGTTGTTGAGTTTGATGAAATTGACGACCTAATGCTGCCGCAGCCATTACAGCTGCAATATTTGTATTCGCTACTGTAGTCGATGTTGGGTTCACAGAGACAGGATCAGAAATCGGAGAAATTCCAGCTCGCTGTGTTAACCCAGACGTACTAACCGGAAATGAAGTTACATCTGCTCCCATTTTCTGAGAAGAAGAGCTTTGATAGGCACCAGAAGTGTTAGCAACTGAACAGTTATTGTTGCCACTGTCCGAAACCGCATTAGATCCCAAAAACGAGATTGAAGATGATGCACCTGTGTTATTAGAATTGACTAGAAAGGGCATTACTTGCGCATGAGGATAAGATCCTGAATTAGCTGTTGTAAATCCCATAGAAGTAGTTTGGTTTGTGGGATAAAAAGAAACAGGATTAGTTGCTGTTGCGGTATGAGAAAATTGACGCGGATGAGCGGAAAATAAAGCTGGATGATACTGAGCAATTCCTGCAAGTGAAGCTAAAGTAGAATGATGTTGTGATGGTAAATGCAACTGTTGACAAGTTGGCAAAGGGAAAGAAATTGTAGACAAAGAAGAAGGGATCTGTTGAGCATCAGCAGTCTTTTCATTCATATTAGATGGAGCTGAGCTAACATTATGGTATGATGAAAAACATACATTACTTTGACTAGTTGTACAAACATTTGTGATTGAAGAGAAATCAAACACACTACATGAAGAATTATTGACACTGATAGAAGGATTGGCAACAGTTAGTGGGAGACCTAGAGTTTTTCCAATAGAGTTAGCACTTAGAAATGATGCCGCTGATGCAGCAGCAACAACAGCTGCTGCCGCGGCTGCAGCCGCAGATGCTGTACTTGTAGTCTTGGATTTTTTTCCACCGGTAGCACGAGGTTTGGGTCCATACATATGAGTTTTCTCATGTAGTCTTCTTTTGTCTGAACGAGCAAAGCATTTTCCGCAATGGGAGCATTCATATGGCTTAACTTTAGTATGTATACGTTCATGGATTTTAAGTTTATCGGATCTTGTAAAGCGCTTAGGACAAAAAGTGCATGCATATGGGCGAACACCTGTATGAGTACGATGATGAATTTTTAATTTATCAGAACGAGTAAAACGTTGTTTACAAGTAGTACATTCAAACGGTTTAACATTTAAGTGAGAAATCTCATGAAGACGCATTTTATCAGCCCTAAGAAATGCTTTACCACATATAGAACATTTATGAGGTCGGATATCAGAATGAGTTAGTTTATGATTCTTTAATGATTTCATACCAGAATATCGTTTGAAACATATATCACATTGATAAGGTTTTGTAATAGTTATATCTGCATGTGGTGGTGGTGGAGGATCACCCAGAGAAGGATCAATCTTTAATAAAATCTCTTCAGGAAGTGTTGGTAATGGTGAAAGTACAGTTGGTAATGGTGAAACACACGTCTCACTACTTGATGTAATTGCATTAGATGGTATAGAATTAGTTTGGCCAGTCGATGATATTGATGATAAACTACCATTCATTGGAATCATATTAAATGATGATACTGCAGAAGTGGGACATAATGTACTTACTACATCACAAGTTGGAATACTTGTGTTGAGAACAGTAGTGCTGGATATAACCTCTGTTTGAGGCTTTTTACTAGTGGTTTTAGACTTTCGTTTCTGCTTCACTGAAGTGGTAACAGTGGTAAATGATGGGAAATTTGTTATATTAAGTATAGATGTCCGAGGAGATAGTTGATTATGAACTGCTGGAGTTGTCTGCAGTGTTGGTGAACTTTGCATACCGAAACCAGTAGTATCCAAAATAGTTGGTAATGATTGTGATGTATTGGTACTGGTAGTCTGGAGACTAACACCAGAAATCGGATTCATTTGTTGTGACTGAGGAACAACAGGTTGGCGCTGTAAATGCTGATGCAACTGTTGTTGTTGTTGTTGTTGCTGCTGCTGAGATGGGTTTGAAAGTCTGGCTTGTTGTTGTAGCGAATGTTGTTGTAACTGTTGCTGTCTAAACTGTTGTTGCTGTAACTGAATTTGTTGTTGAAGTTGTAACTGATGTTGATGTTGTTGTTGCTGTTGTAATTGTATTTGGTGTTGATGTAACTGTTGATGTTGTTGTGACTGTGCATGAGTTTGTGATGGGATTGAATGTTGCAAAGTTAAAGGTGTTGTTGACTGTAAACCAAGTGAAAAATTGTTACTTGTTCCACTGACCGAAGAAGAATTATCTAAATTGACACTACGAGAGGTGGCAGTTGATGAATCAGGTGACTGAAGATGTTGAAACGAATTGGCGTTTGGAAACTGGAATGGTGCCCCTGTTCCTGGTTGTACTGCTGCAGCTGCAGCGGCTGCCGCAGCAGCTGCGTTCCCAGCTGTCTGTGCAGAAAGTTGTGTCCAAGAAGCGAAATGTGGGTTTTGAACCATAACTAAAACCGAAAATAGGAAACAATAGGTTCTAGATAACGAAAAATCATAAGTAGCAAGCTCCACAAGAACACTCGGTCTTCTACCTTTCGATTATTATTCCTAAACCTTAGCCGAAAAGTATGAATAATGCATGATAACTACTGAGTTGCATCTTTGGGGTTTTTGATATCTTATTGAACGGTCTTGATAAGTATATACAATTTAGGCATTAAAAACATTTTGATGATATTCAGACTACATTTATGACAGTGAAGCAGGTTAACTATATTTTAATGAGTAATGAATGTATCAAAGAAATCTGTTTTTCTTATAAAATTGCATACCTCATGAGATTTCTTTTTTAAACCATATCCATTGTTTAGTTTTTTGTCAGCAATACCACAACTATTTCAAATGGACTAGATAATACACGGTTTATGACTGACTGACTGATATACCTCCTTTGCCCACACAATTCGAGCGCTGTTTGCAAGGGAGTCAAGATCAATATATCATAACGTTACTTACTGTAAGAATGAAATCTACATTTGTCTACCAAATTAACGCTAACCTGATAAAACTCATTCAATCATTTGGGTATCGGATATTATTTCGGAAACGCTTTCTGTTGTGTTTCCGGATGCGAATACTCACGATCTTTGTTTTAAAAAACACATAAGGAACCATAAGCTGAATTCAGTCATCCTTTGTAACACATTTACGGTACCTTTTAATCACTAGGATACGAGCGTTTTGTTTTACGACTCTCAGGTCAGTCAGAAATAAACAAGCATATTGAAACCGATCTAATTCATCAGTCAGTTAGAAAAGTAATAGGTAAGTATAAGGTCAAGAATCAAATCAAGAAGGCAATCAAATTGAATGTGTAGACAATGATAGGACAACTGTCCATAACACCTAATTAAATTAAATATCAACGGGACAAGGTGTTATTCAGTCAGTCACAATATCAAACATGTATATCAGTTTAGGCTGCCATATGTCATTAGCATAGAAACCAAATTTTCAGGTCGAATCCCAGAATAGTAAAGGCAGCAGCAGTATTAGTGGTAACAGGAAAGATTAGGCAATAAAAATATAAGTAAACATAAATTAGTGAGACAAAACGAAAAATCTAGGAATTCAGAAACTTAGGATTTGGAGGAAAACAGAATGAATGCACCTGAGCAACTGAAAACAATTTTGAGCCATGTCATCCAAAATCTCTAACAACTGGTTATGATAATCACAGACATTTTAACCACGTGGCCTACACCCATTAACATGACTCAGTCCAAATGTCAATGACTTTATGAACTCATGGTATGTTTTGGTTAATGATTATTATTATTTTATTTGGACACAAACATTGGTACAAGGAGCCAACAAAGAGAACTTTATTTATTTGAACACAAAAATATTGGTACAAGGGAGGCACCAGATACATATGCTCCACACCATCAAATTTGTATGAGGGCAGTGATACTGCCCGGGTGCCCAGACCGAAGCAGGTGACCTTCTTAGGGGGCCACACCCGGAGCCTTTGACCCAAAAGTCTGATCCACAAGACAGTGGAGAATCGTAAGGAGATGCGGTCCTATGGTAGCCGGTGACCAACGATTGGTTCATACGTCATTTGTTCGTTCACGATACTCGAGCCCATGTGCACCATTGGTTTGAAATCACGGTTTTGCAACTCTCCTAGGTGGACTCTCCATGTCCATAACCGGGTTAAAGCGCCGGGCATTCGCTTTTCGTCCTCTCAATTACATAGACAACACCCCTGCCACGAGAAGGCAGTGAGTAGGACTTCCCTGCCACAGGCTATATATGCGTGAATATGTGAGAGCATTTCGAGAGAAAGAGCGAACTCTCCCCACTCGGCCATACCAGGGCGTTTATGAGTTGAGGTGTTAGAGATGGTACAACTCAGTGGCTAGAGATGTTATCAGACATGGTTCAGAATAGAAGCCAGTGGAGAATTTACGGTAACTTTCTTTTACTTCATAAAAATAAACTTAATTTCTTTAACTGAAGGAATTCTTTCTGGCTGCATTTTTCCTAACTGAACTGTATGACGGCTTTCTAACATTTAGCGACGGGTGAAAATATGATCAATACATCCTCGTTAGGTGGATCAGTCGTCATAGGCCATGGAGGGCAGGACAGTCTGATCGATGTAGCCGGGGCAACAGACCAATCGAACCGCTTCTCGGAAAACTGCCCATCATCTAAAACGTCGGCAGATGTTAGTGACTGACCTCCCATCATCTTCACAGATTGTTTCGCTCACACCAGACTTCTTGCCGATAGTGATTCGGATAAGCTGAAGGAGCTTGCAGGAGATTGCGCGAAGCCGAAAGCGAATTTACTCGCCATTTTCATGGTGTCATGCAATTGCAACCAATGCTCATCTACACTTGTTGGTGGAATGGTAGCTAGCCTTGAACCCAGCTCGGTTCGATATTTAGTTGCAACAGAAGTTGCAACCAATTTACTGACATCGATCTGTTTATGACGATGAACTCGTTGGCCATCAAAAAGGTAAGGCTAGCACAAGCAAGGGCATGATCAGAGTCCAAATAGGTATTTCAAAAGGAGCGGCATTCTTCTACATAGCCACGCCAGTGGTAGCTGATCGTGATGTGATCAATCTGAGTCTAGGCTTGAGATGCAGAGGGAGCACACCAGATGGCACATCGGTGATGATTGTGCCGACACTTAGTGCTAGCCAGAAACATGTCGTGATTTATGCACATTTGCAGTAGACGGTTCCCGTTTTTCTGACCTGCGACCAACAAGTCCCCACCGGCCACCCAAACGACTCTCATCTGTACCTAGACACTCGATCTGAGCATTCAAGTCTCCGGCTAGTACTACAGTATCTGTCGGACGCACTTTCTGTATAAGAACTGTTAACTGGTGGCAAAATTCATCCTTGATTGAATCCGGGTTGCAATCTGTTGGAGCATCGACGGAGATGACGAAAAGACATCGTTTCTCACATCGATTTCTTCGCACTTCTAATCTAACAACACACACACACACACCGATTCAATCGATCAATGCTGCCTCAGCTCTAGAGCGTAGTGAGACACCAACGCCAGCAAAACCAGCCAATGCTACAGGAACCCAGGACAGATGCACGTGAAAAAAGCTTTTAAAAGCGACAGATGGAGAGCGAATTTGTAGTACTTCACTAGAGTCTTGAATACGGGTCTCGGATAGACAGCAGACGTCGATATTAAAACTTCCTAAAGACACAGCCACCCCTATCTGTTGTCCGATCTGCATTGGTGTGCGAACGTTGAAGAAAGCCAGATTTAGTGGTGTACGTGGTTTTAGAAAGACTATTCGGTGGAAGCACTCAACTATTGACCAGTCAGTGACTTGAGATCGTTTGGATAGGACAGGGTTTCCACCATAGGCGAGCTGTTGTATAATAAAATACCCAAAACGAGAATAAAGAGTACATAAGTGACGTAGTATAAAGGAAATAAAGACGAATGTTATCAAATGATTGTGACAATGACTTGTCTGGATGAGCGTTGAAGCACGAGTAATTTTTCCAGAAATATTATTGATGTGTGTGGGTTAGAATACTGTCCGGGTGCTCAAACCGAAGCAGGTGGTGTTTTTAGGAGGCTACTCCCCGAGACCTTGACCCAGAGGTCTAATTCATAAGGCAGTGCAGCAACGTTCGATGTAATCCCATGGTAGCTGGTGACCAAGAATACGTTCGTATGCCATTCGTTCCCTCAGGATCCTGCAGCCCATGTGCACCACTGGTTCGGAATCATGGTATTTTAACTCTCTTAGGTGGATCATCCGTACCCGCCAACCCGATTAGAGCGCCAGGCAGTCGCCTTTTGTCCTCTAAATTTCGCAAACAGCATCGGCGCGAGAAGGCAGTGAGTAGGACTTCTCTGGCAGTGGCTGTTTAGTTTGGCCGCCCCTTAGCATTCTTCCAGCCCACTCCTACACCGGACATTTGCCGTCGAATAAAAAGTAAACATCAAAAAGTGTCATAGGTGGTTGGAGGAAATTCGCTTGTATGTCATTCTCCTGATTGTTCGGCCAAATTTTTGGGTATCGTACCAACCACCTAGCTCAGAGAATGCAGCTTCGCTGAATCAAAAACAACATGGGTTGGTAATATACATTAGTTCGGTCACAGTTCCTACAGCTTCTGCTAACTGAATCTGATACTACCCAGCCTTGTAAGCCGAGGTATGCGGTAGTTGAGTATACGTAACTAATGTCCAAACTATATCGGTCGATGGTGCACAAACTCATTTACCGATTCACCGTTTTATCTAATATCCTACGCACAACATAATAAGTATTCAGTTGGTGGTTCCATGATACATACGCAATATTTTGAAGAGATTTATGGTCAGATACTTGAAAGTCACGCGTGACTCGATGCAGAGAGGACTAAAACGTGGCATACCGGTTCTAGTTAAAAAGAACTAGGCAGGCAATTAGCATCGTTAGTCTTTATTGAGCATATGGCTCACAAACAACTGCATATGCCTATGATCAATCGCTGAGCTCTTGGATTCTACAAGCACTGTGTCATTTGTTCAGAAACAGGATCATTTTAACAAACTTTAATCATTACACTTCGTAGATCAAAAGGCGCATTTAACCGTAGAACACTAGCCCGGTAAATAAGCAGTAAAAAAAAGTAACGGAAATTCTCAAAATTCACGTTTTCCGAAAATAGCTCAATATGAAATCATATCGAGATTAAGTGTATGAGGACCCGCAAGTCAGATTAAGGTTCTGGTATAAGTATTAAGGTGTATTGTTAGTTTTAGTGTCCGAAAGATCTGGAAACAAGAATTTATGGTGTACAAGTATTATGAGCAAGGAATACAACAGGGTTTTTAATCACAGCTGCAGATCAGAATTTCAGCATATCTACTTCGATCGAAACATAAAGGCAGTATCACTAACCCCACACAAAAATTAACTCGAATTCCAGGACGTGAAAATTCACTTCAATACTAGGTTTGGTGTTGAAAACCTAGATCTTACATAAAGAGGTGATGCTAAAACATTCAATACGACCTTAAAGAAAAAGTAATCGCAAGGCACTTTGGCTGATAACACTCCAAATCACTCAGTAGCACTGCACACTAACTAAACTCAAACTTTAATATTACAATAAAAGTTCATTCGATGGAAAAAACTATTTGAGCAAGCTTTTGTCAGAGTCCGGATGAGTGGGACTGTATCACCATAAATCCTTTTACAGATTGGTTAGCCAGTTGAACTTCGTTACACGTTGTAATCTTTGCGCGAACATTGAAAGATTTCTTTTCTACCTCCTTTGAAGTAAGAAACATGTTGGAAACAATTTAATTCCCTGCATACAAATATCGGTTAACACGATTAGCGGCTTATTTGACCTTAATATCTCTTATACTACGTTTTCAACTACCACGAGCGATCTTAAGATACGTGCCGTAAAAGGCAAGTAGGAATACATTAATACATCTTGATGATATCCCCTCACAATTCAAATCGACTAATGGCCTCACAAATAATTAGTCATCCCTTCAAAACTTTTATGAACGTTAGTGAACAATCGTTTACACTTTAAATCAAGAACCTGAATCTACAATGGAGTTTACGATCTGCAAAAGTCCCCACTAAGTAATCAGTACTTTAGACCTACTACTAGAAGTGAGCACGTTTAATCGATCTATTCAGGAGAAGATCGAATACGCACAGTAACTCAGAAGAAAAGAAATAACGTAGGCCTTCGACCTTCAGTTTCCGAAATGTAAATCGGTAAAAAAATCGAATGCCAACAACGACTACGCAGTTAAGGCACTAACTAAGCAGTGAGTTTCATGAATTTGTTAAATCAGTGCATTGGAAACTTTCCGAACGATCTTAATAGTGTCTTTCAATAAAATTCGGTGGCTTTAAATGAATTTACCCTGTCTCAAATAACCGAAAGAACGGAATGGCCAAAGCCAATTTTTCATAACATTAAGTTGATAAACACATACCTGGGAACCTTCCATTTTCCATTAGTGGGTGATTTCCAGCCAACGATAAGAAAACATTGTCCATAGCAAAAGAAAAAACACCATAAAGCCCAGATTGGTAGTAGCCGCTTTCGTTAGCACTACCATTTGAAACAAAGTGTACGACACATGTTTCAATCTCAGTTTTGTGGAGTCAGAAGTCATCCTATTAGTATAAATTTAAACTATTTCACAATTCATCATTCTTCTTCGAGATAAAAATGATCCTTTTTTTCATTTATTAACGAAGAAAGCCATATTCATGAGAAACCTGAAGGAAGATAAGTTTTCTCATAGTCCCAAGAAAGGACTGAAAAAAATTTCAAACGCTCACAGGCAAGAGCGCCCAACGATTATTTGATATACACTTTGATATAGTGCCCCTACTACAAGCAACTTGGTTATCACAGAGAGTAACTCTTAGATAGACTTTTACTGTGAAATGTGTACAAATGGAATCAGCATAAAGTTATTACGTAGGTAACCCAATGCTGTTCACAACCAGCACTTTTAACTTATAATTTCTATGAAGAATGAGTTCCTAGTGGACCAACTGCTGATTCTATTCAACTCTCCAATACCAATATCTTAACTACATGTTAGCAAAAACTTACAAGTGATCACTTGATGAAGCTCGGAGACTGTTGCATGTCCTAGGATGAACAGAAATCAACGTTTTTCCAAAGTGCTGCTTGCGAGATCTTTGGTCTAAGACTTCTCAGTAAGTTGTAAGATGTTCAAAATGAGTCCACTTATCATCGCTGTCAAAATAAAGCTTAATTTAGGTCATTAATGTACAAAGATGGAAATGTCTGGCTTATCTACAGTAATAATTTTTCCATTTACCAAAGTAACTGGATGTACTAGTGGCTTACCTTAATTTTTAGAAAATCCACTTCCCAAACGTATGTGATTAACGTTATCGTAAAAAGATATATACATTTTGAAACAGCGAATGATTTCTTCAAGTAAACATTCTTATACGTATGCAGCATTCGTTTGCGAAGTTAGTTTCTCCAGTGAACATAATGCTACCAAGTGGTTTTATATTCAGCACTTCCCTGCAGCAGACTGCCATGCCTTGGGAAGGTCATATAGACTATTTGCACTGAAGTACGATGGTTGTTTTGGGCACTGTTTTTTGAAAGTTTTGATTTTTCCACTTCTGTTATTTTCCTGAAGCTTGGATAAAAATCTGGATTAAGTCTAGCGTTCAGATTTTGATTTTGAGTTCATGTACTGAGGATAGAAGGTTGATGATCCCTAATATTTCATTTCTAGGAAACTGCTGTAAGTATTTAGTTGTCCCTTGAATGAGTTAGTCCAAGTTACTGACACCAACTTTTCATGTAGTAAGTTCCAAAGGTTGGTGGCTTGATGTAAACACTTGTATGCTATGCGTACCTTGAACGTTCTTGGATTTTGAACTCATCTTCCATGTCCTCTGAGTTATCGTGATCTGGTAAGAAGAAAGATGATATATTAAAATCATTTATTAGTATTCTATACATTAACTACATATCACCTTCCTACCTTCGGCATGAGAAACTATAGAGATATAATTTCTATAGCCCTACTGAGTATGGTAAACCTCTGAACTCTAGAATTAAACTAGTGACCATCCTCTGTACATTTTCCAGGAAATTTGATTCACGTTTTAACAGAGCAATGCGGTCTAAACTCAGTTTTGAAGTTAAGACCCCATAAACGTATAAACTGTGCTGAATATACTCGTATCCAACCTGGTGAGAGTCTATCTTAAAGCCCATATGGTTCAGAACACCTTAAATGTAATCGCAAGTCAGTGAGACATGGTCTTAATATCGTTGTTCATTATTAACACTGTATCATTGTAAGACAGTACCAAGGGTTTTAACACTCACAATCTAGTAGCTGTTTACATTTGTGTCAGCGATGTTAATGCAGACACACATTTTTGCGTTTGAACTAGTCAACAAGAGCGTACAAGTCTACTCAGAGTGGGTATGAATCTGCGTTCCCCTTTACTTATTGTCAAATTTTGACGTCCTACACAAAGAGTAGCAATGGTGGCTTAGCCATACTCACAAATTACTTTACACATTGTTTAAAAAGTCTAGGACAGATAATTGCTATACCTCACCACACACTGGTTTCTAAAAAAGACACTCGGAATCCACTACTACATTCTTTCTACGTTTTCTCCGAAAGTCTTTGATCCACTTTAGAAGAGATCCATCAGCTTGTAGAGTCGTCATCTTCAAAATGAGTTTGTTACACGGTACATCACCACATTGTCTGTTGAATTCGATAATGACAATATTCACCGATTTTCCTCCATCAAATGACTCTGTTCGTCCCTACCTTGCTATGGGGAGGTTGATTGCGCTAAGTGATCTTTTCCTGAAACCATTCTGTTCGATGTTTAATATGTTTTTGGATTCCGCATTGGTCGTAATGGTCTTTCTAACTATATTTACCAATATTTTAAACACAATAATAATGAGGCGAAGCAGTCCATAGTTGGAGTATAAGTTGTCTTGATCCTATTTTGTGAATTGGAGTGACAACCGCACCCTTGCAGTTCATAGGTTACTCACCCTGGATAATTAGCATCTTGGATATCACAGTCAACAGGGAAACAGTGTAATATGTAAATTATCATAGAATTTTATGGTGTAGTTTATCCACTCCTGTTAATGTTTCCGCATCGAAGGTGGCCAATGTCCTTAGTTCGTTGTCTTGGTTGAAGTTCATATGGAGTAGCCAATTTGGTGATTTTTGCCCTGATCTACCACTTCTTTGGAAGGAGGGTCATGAGTGAAGAACACCGAGAATTAATTAGCTAGAGCTACTATCATTTCAGTAACACTCCCTTCTTTGACTACACTGGACATCCATGGGTGTGTTTCTGTTCTGTGGTTCATTTTTGAAAACAGCCGTTTAAGCTGGTTCAGCCCAGACTGAACCAATTGATTTTTGTAATTCTGCTGAACTGCACCGATTGCGGTTATGAACTTGTTGTGTGGCGTCGAGTCGCGGTTGACTATGATCACCACTACAGGAAGACTACGTGCCAGTTAACCGATAAGATCCCCCGTAGGTCAAATATCAGAAGGCAGTTGATGGCTGTAGTCGAGATGTGTTTATTGGCGATCTCGTGGTATCGAAACAATACTGAGATCATGCCAAAGGAGTACAAGTGTGGTTACTGAATACCGAATACGTGCAGGGTCACAAGCAACCGAAGGAAGAATGTATGTATTTTGGTACAGTCAAACAAACAAGCACAGTAAAACAATTCCTGGTACAATTGGTTATAATAATAATTGTTTCCATTAAACTAATCGCGTTCTCTTGATAAAATTAGGTCACTACAAATTTATTCCGGATAAGCTTGCGTCGTTCTACTGTATCATTTAAAATATCCTTCAATAGTGTGACATGGTCTCGAAATCTTATTTTGTTAAAGTTCTTTTAAAGTATGAGATGACGATACCTACCCCCCTCCTCCTTTTCAAGCTAGAATCATGCGAGCATTCAAAAAAAAACACTGGGAGGAGAGCATATGTGAATAGTTCGATTCACAAAGACGGACTAATTAATGAAATGCAGCTGTTCGCGCTTAGCTTGAAGTTGGATTCAGTACTGGGAGGGAAAGCAGAGTAGCGAGTGTGAGGAAAACTGTAAAAACGAACAACAAGAGAAAACGTGAGCTCAGAAACGCATAAAATGCACTTACACTTAAGAGTGAACGGATTCGATAACGGTTGGTAATAACACAGGCGTAGTGGTAAAACGATCCGATAATCGCATTCGAAAGTTGGTGAAGTAATGTCTTAAACCCATCTGAGACGAATTCAGAGCCATTATATGTTACCAAGGTTCCTACCACTCTTAAATAGTTAAAAAAACTAAAAGACTTATCGGTTGTCTCATAATATGTGTGGTTCGAAATAAATATATATTCGACGCATTCTGTAAATTTGCCCTCGAAAAATCAAATTACTTTTCCATACTCCGGATAAACCATGACTACTTTCCCACAATTTGACAGGCTTAGGCCACTGTTGTGGTTCGCTTTTCACAGGACGGACACTCGTACCATTTTTGTTCGATATTGATGATGTCACAGGTATTCAGTGTTTGACAACGCTTCTACCAGTAACACCTTCTAAGATATTTCGTTCCCACCAAGAGAAATCAAAAGACAGAGTCGAGGAGATCGGAAGAGTATATTTGGCGATGACCAATATACCGGGATTCTCTGATCTAATCTGGCTAGCGATTGTGGTTGATGTTGAGCACGGCGTTACTACACGTGATCTGGTGCGGATGCCTGACCGAGCGCCTTCAGCTAGATGAGTCCACTAAAACATATGGTCAGCATCCAATGTCGAAAACTTACAGGGCTATTTATTTTGGGGATTTATTTACCGCTACAGATCACTCCCCCCCTAGTGGGTTAGTGATGACCCTAAGACGTGGCCAGCCAGAAGTTTAAACCCAGCGAGTTTGTCGTTGGTAAACACTCTTCTGATAGCTTGCTAGGATTAGCAGCGTCTGGTCGTCTTTCCTTACTATATGGGACCGAGGTACAACATAGTAAAAAAAGAAAATGTACAATGAAAATTTCAGTTCCTCATAAACGTCATCGTTCTTTTCCAGCCGTCCTGGAAAAGAAAAAAGAAAATGTAAGTGCATGTCGAAATACACTCGTATGTGCGTAAAAACAAAATGTCGGCGAAAAAATTGGAATATAAACTAATTTACACGTAATATCGTTAAAAAAAATTATAATGTTTTTTTGTTTTTTTTTGGAATAAAAATATATAAGCATATTAAAATTGTTTTTTTTAAAAAAAATATATATCGTAAAAGAAAGATCGAGATAATATTAAATGTCTAGTAGTGCCTTACGTGCAATAGTCGTTTAAATGTTCTGGAAATCTCACCCTTCTTCCAGAACGCGTCGTTTTAAGTTTATTTTCGGATACTGTCGAAGTATCATCGTGTGCGTTGGTTGTCGGATGAGGTATTATTAGTGTCTGAGTCGTGTCGTTCGATTGTACCGAAGGAAAATCGACGTGGATAGGATTTCCTTCTAAATACGCTGCTTTTAAGCGATCGATGCTGATGCTATCGTTGGTTCCGTTCTTATCGACTATATAGTACTTAGATTCACGTTGAAGAACTTTGAAGGGTCCTTCGTATGCTGATTCGAATGGTCGTCGATGCGAGTCTCGACGAACGAAAACGTGTGTACTATATCGTAAGTCAGGTTGAACGAAAACATCAGTTGATTGAGGTCGAGTGGAAGCAGGTTTAACTGAACGCATTGCGTTTGTAAGCCTGTTCGTGTAGGAGGTTAGATCCATGTTCATCGAAGAGCACGAAGGATCCACGAATTCTCCTGGAAGTCGAAGTGTCGTTCCATAAACGAGTTGAGCCGCAGTGTATCCAATGTCAGCTTTCACTGCATTGCGGATACCTAGTAAGACGAGTGGAAGAGCGTCGGTCCATTGTGAAACGTTTGCAGCTGATAGCGAAGCTTTCAGTTGTCGGTGAAAACGTTCTACCAACCCGTTTGCTTGGGGATGGTAGGCGGTCGTTCGGAAGCGAGTGATTCCTAAAAGTGTGGTCAGACGACGGAAAAGATCAGATTCAAACTGACGTCCGCGGTCTGTAGTGATGGTTGAAGGGCAACCGAAGTTTGCTACCCATCGTTCGACGAATGTGCGGGCCACTGTTTCAGCAGTGCTGTCCTTGATAGGTACTGCTTCTGGCCATCGAGTGAAACGGTCTACGCAGGTTAAGAGATAAGAGTATCCATTTGAATCTGGTAAAGGTCCTACCAAATCCAGATGAACATGGTCGAAACGAGCATCGGGAGTTTTAAACGAGCCTAAGGGACATTTATTGTGTCTGATAACCTTAGATTTTTGGCAGCTTACACAGGAGCGTGCCCACTCCCTCACGTCTTTATTCATGCCAGGCCAGCAAAATCGTTCTGCTATAAGCTTGATGGTTGCACGAACACCTGGATGAGAAAGTTTGTGCAATGTGTTGAAGACATTGCGTCGATAATGTTTCGGCACGATTGGGCGATCCCTACCTGTAGATGTGTCACAAAGTAAGGTTTCCTTACCTGTTCCCATCTGTTTGATGCGTAGTTTAAGTGTTGTGGACGATAACTCGTGCTGAAGATCACTGTCTTCTTTTTGAAGCTCGGCGAGTTTAAGAAGGTCGATTCCTTGGAAACTGTTCAAGGAAGTTATACGAGATAAAGCGTCTGCAACTACATTGTTTGCTCCAGAGATGTGTTGAATATCTGAAGTAAACTGCGAAATGTAGTCCAGTTGTCGAGACTCACGGGGAGAGTACTTGTCAGAAGGAGAGCTTAACGAGAAAGTGAGCGGTTTATGGTCCGTGAAAAGAGTGAATTCACGGCCTTCGATATAGTGTTGGAAATGCCGTACAGCACAATACATAGCTAGGAGTTCCCTACCGAATGTGCTGTACCTCGATTCGGTGTCTAGCAACCTTCTAGAGAAAAATGCCAAGGGTTGCCAGGAGTTGTTAACCCATTGTTGTAAGACTCCTCCGATTGCTGAGTCGGATGCGTCTACTGCGATGCTAATGGGTGCTCGGGTGTCCTGATGTGCGAGCATTGTTGCTTTAGCAATCAGTTCCTTAACTGTGGAGAATGCTTTTCGTGCGGTGTCGTCCAAATTAATGGATTTCGCATTTCCACGAAGTTGGTCGGTCAGAGGTTTCATAAGTGATGCGCATCTGGGTATGAAACGTCTATAGAAACTTACCAGGCCGTTGAACGTGCGTAATTGCTTGACGGTGGTCGGTTCTGGGTAATCCAGAATGGCCGCCACTTTGGTTCTAAGGGGTCGGATACCTTGAGCATCGATAGTGTGTCCCAGAAAGTCTAACGAGTCGGTTCCAAATTGGCATTTCTGAACGTTTACAGTTATGCCATGTTTTTGTAATCGTTCGAAAACAAGGTCCAGATGCTTGAGATGTGTTTCTCTGTCCGGACTTGCGATTAGACAGTCGTCAACATACGCGTGTACGAAGTTGAGACCTCGAAAAACGTCGTCTATGAATCTTTGGAATGTTTGAGCAGCATTCCTTAGACCGAAAGGCATTCGCAAAAATTCATAGAGTCCGAAGGGAGTTATGATAGCTGTTTTCGGTATGTCGTCAGTAGCCATAGGGATTTGGTTATACGCTTTAACCAAGTCGATTTTCGAAAAGACAGTTGTACCTTTCAAGGTAGCTGTCAAATCGTGAATGTGAGGCAACGGGTAACGATCGGGAATGGTTTTCGCGTTCAATCGCCGATAGTCACCAGTTGGACGCCAATCGTTGCTGTCCTTTTTAGGGACCATGTGCAACGGAGATGCATATGGGCTACTTGACGGTCGTATGATTCCTAAGTCCATCATGTGATCGAATTCGTTTTTCGCTAACCTTAGCTTTTCAGGAGCTAGTCGTCGTGCTTTAGAAAATACAGGTGGTCCTGTAGTCGTGATGTGATGTGTAACATTGCTGGTTACACACGGTAGTTTCGGTTGAGTTTGTTGTATCCCAGGGTACTTATCGAGTAGTGGTTGATAGAGTGGGTCTATCATATGTTTAACTGTGACTGGGGATACTCTACAACCAGTAAAAGAAGTTACGCAAACGGACAAATTAGTGTTTCCGTCTACTAGCCTCCGTTTGCGAGTGTCGATGATCAGATTGTGGTGTTGTAGAAGGTCCATACCAATGATTGGCATAGAAACATCTGCAACGACGAAAATCCAGTGGATGGGTTTGCGTAAACCCACGTTAAGGTAAACGTACCTTTTGCCATACGTAGCGATCGGTTTTCCGTTTGCCGCCTGTAAGTTTAGGGTCGATTCGTGAAGTCGGTCGTTAGGATTTGCTGGGAGAACGCTAACTTCTGCGCCAGTGTCGACGAGGTAGCGAACTCTCGTTGTCACATCTGTGACGAATAACAGACGGCTTTGTTCGCCGGCTACGGTTGCCGTTAACGCGTGCCGGCTTGGAAGTTTCCCGAATCAGTCGGTTTCGTGTTGGGAAAATTGCAGGGTTTTCTGCAATTTCTGGAAAACTTTCCATACTGGTTATGATACCAGCACCAGTCGGGGTTATCTGTCTCTCGTGGTCTAGAGACAGATCGCTTACGAGAAATGCTTCTACGTGGTGTGCGCGATCTCTTACGGTCGGTACGAAGACTAAGATAACGCGTGAGTGTGTGACATAAGTCGGTTATGTCATTCTGAGTCGTGTGAGGCTTTTCTTTGACTGAAAATACCTCGGTAGTAGAAGGTTTCGTAATTTCTAGAATGCGGTCGGCAGATACAGCTAGTTCGTCTAAGGCGTTGTTCTGGAACGAGACCAGAACTGCTTGCACCTGTTGGGGAAGTTTTGACAAGAAGAGTTGTTTGAATAGACCTTCGTCGAAAGTTCTTGGGCCTATAACCTCTCTCATCCGTTGCAACATGTCCGTCGCAGAACCGTGTTGCAGGTCGATATTGTTGAAGAGTTGATCTAACCTTTGTCGATCGGTTAGGTCTCCTCGTTTAAGAATCGAGCGTTTTAAGATTTCGTAAGGATCGGAAACATCACTAGTAAACATACTAGGTGTTACGTACCTGTTGAATTCCCGCGGCAGTGCCTTGACTACTGCGAGGAATTGTGCACGTGTGTCGATCACGCCGTGCTCGGAAAAGTCGGCTTCTGCGTAGCAAAACCAGGCTTCGATGTTGTCGGGCCAGAAAGGCATCAGTTGAAACGAAGGTGGGGACAAGGTCTTAAGCTTGAGTACTTTAGGTGTCTGTTCAGTCATGATGAAATATGAAGTACGATAATGAACGAGGGGAAAATATATATATATATCCAAGAAAAACACGAAAAAAAATCACAATGTTTAAAAAAAATAAAAAATAAGGCAATGATATATAAAAATCCCAAAAAGGAACAGACTCACAGTTGCAATAAGGTGTACCAGATCACGACGGTCTCACCAATGATGATGTCACAGGTATTCAGTGTTTGACAACGCTTCTACCAGTAACACCTTCTAAGATATTTCGTTCCCACCAAGAGAAATCAAAAGACAGAGTCGAGGAGATCGGAAGAGTATATTTGGCGATGACCAATATACCGGGATTCTCTGATCTAATCTGGCTAGCGATTGTGGTTGATGTTGAGCACGGCGTTACTACACGTGATCTGGTGCGGATGCCTGACCGAGCGCCTTCAGCTAGATGAGTCCACTAAAACATATGGTCAGCATCCAATGTCGAAAACTTACAGAGCTATTTATTTTGGGGATTTATTTACCGCTACAATATCATAGACCATTGAAGGTCAGCATACATAACTTTAAACCAGGGATTCGATTATGCCGATGCCAGGGTAACCACCATAAAATTCTCCGAAAAACTTTTGCGTTATGTTTTCCTTTCTATAATTCTAGCCCTAAACATGAAGCGTTGATAAACTCAAAAGTGATTCAGTCTAGACATGGCTTTAGTGACGTTCTCTGAGTCTAGCTGTTTCTGTGAAAAAGTCACATTATCCTGCCGGAAGATGAAATCTTTAGTCATCCACCCATACAAGGACAAAATCCCTTTTTTTGTCATTATGACTCTCATATCATTCAAGCAGACTGCACGGGATTCTTGTAACATAGTTTTCATTATTTTCAAGTCACCGTCTTATTTTCAAAAGCCGTCGGTTGCTGTGATGTTCGCAGTCCATAGTACAGCCAATAGACTCAAAGCTGAAGATGATTCAGTGGCGCACGAGAGTCCAGAAAGATTAAAGACAATAGCCAAAAATAGTTTTTGCATGGAGACGCAGAACTCCATTCAGAAAGGCGCAAATAACTGGTACTTAAAAATAAATATAGGAACAGCACACCTGAATAATCCTTTTTCAGAATGGCGTAGGTATCAGCTATAACAATACTTTTGGAAAAAACATCACGAAATCAAAACTGTTGTTGACCAGTTACTTTTTTTGATAAAGAGAATGCTCCTATCAATCGATAACTACTGATAAACTATGAGAAAAGGGACAGGATTATTGGGTTTACTTGAAACGTGAACAGTCAACCATAAGATAAGAATTACACAAGATATACCAGAATTATCCAACTGATTATCGGTCACCTAAAGCAAATGTTTTTAAGAAACGGGAACCCACTTGAACCTCATTTGTTTATGAAAAAATCTATTAATTCACATAGGAGCGACCTAAGGACATTAATTTGACCTGGCAGTAATAAGTGAGGCAAACTTAAAATAAAATCTCAAACGAGAATGAATTCTGAATAAGTATATCCCGTGAACTCGCTGATCCAAACAGACAACCAGCGTAACATAGCGGAAAGAGAAGCGAAGATTGGGGAGTCAAATCGATTTGGTCGAGTGTGTTTCAATATTTGTATGCAAAAATAGACAAAAATAAGCTATAGACATGTGATGAACAGGGTAAGCGATGCACACATATACGCTCATATAAAAACAGTCCAAGCTAGCAAGCGAATAATTGACAAGGTCAAAATGTGACAAATGAAGTAGTAAAATGATATGTCCGGAAGCTAGAATAACCCATGTAGGTTTGACATAGCCTCAGACATTATAGGTTAAGATTGGCCCGACCGTCATGCAGAGAGCATGAGTCTTTTCGTCTCGTATATATTGGTTGCTTGAGGCTGTCTACGTGTAATGGTTGGTGTTAAGACAAAACAGTACGGATGAGGAGTTTTCACACATATAAACAAATACATACCGAAAAAGTCTTACAGTTATATCAGAGTGATCTCTTGTGTATATCAGTACTGAGAACGTCTCTACATTCATAGGCCGCCAGGTAATGTGAATTTGTTTTCTGACTGATCACACTTGGCAAAATACTCCCATTAAGCTCGAAAACATCTTAATTAAATGGTAATGGATAATGGTAAATTTCTAGGAACGGTTGAGTAAGTGCCACACAAGCTAATACTATCTTTGGACTTCTTGACACTCACTATCAGTCCAGCACATTCAAGAAAATCCCCTAGCTAAATAACATCAATTTTCCAAATCTCAATTAACTATTGGGAGGGAAGCTAATGATACTTGTATTTACGGTCAAAATGCTGATCTCTCATTACATGGATGGGTTAAAATGATCAAAAACTTCGTACAATCTCCAAAACTGTCATGAAATACCGTTAAATGTCCGTTTGGTAATGTAATCAAAAGTTGTATTCTTATTTTCATAGTTTTTGCAAGTCGAGTAATAGCAACCATCTATATATATATATATAATATTTTGTTCTCCGTCATTTCCTGGGCAGTGGTTTTATAGTGTGTTTCACCATTATTGTTGGACTTTCCACTCAAACCACTGTAGACTGACCTCTATGTTGGATAGACTGTAGGCTCACAACGGTCTCACAAAATTTTCTGCTATAGATTTTAGGAACAAAGTTGTCTGAACTGCTCACCACCACATTTCCAACATGAAGATGAGGTCTTGCAGATGTCACTAGAGCAACCTGGCTTCTTGATACTTTATTGATCTCTTCTCCTAACTGTAACAATTTGCTGTAAAAAGCCTCTGATTTCAACCTTTGACGTCTTGTAGTGACATTGGTTCCTAAGTACGCGATCCGTTAAACTAAACACAAAATAAATGAAAAACGCACATTTGCCGTTGAACACCTGGATGATGTCAATAGAGGCAAATGCTGGAGCACTTAATCGAAACGGCATGGTTAATCCTTCCAGCTATAGTCATTTTAGGTAACCTCTTGTTTGTAACATTAGATATATTATTCCCTTAGTACATTAAAAGTATTCTGTAAGGGTTTTTGAAGGGAATATTACGAACTGTCACGACAGGACGAGCCAGTATACAAATCGATGTAATTTCGAATCAATATCTTATAGGTTAGGTGGCCATGTGGTGGCAAGCCCGCGGTGGTATCGCTCCCTAACCATATTATCTTTTAAGGTGAACTTAAAATGACTGACAAAATTAACATGCAACATCTAACACGGAGAGAAGGGCAGAGATGGTGAACGCGAGACAGTTGTGCGGCATTGCATGGCTCGGCTTTGCAGCTGTGATGATTCTGTGTAACTTATACCTACTCACAATAAATGCATTATACTATTCACACACTGAATGTGTTCATCAGAAGTGCTAAACATCATATTGCAGACTGTCATGATATGACGAGTGAGAATGGACAGCGATGTGACTTCCACATAAGATCTTATAGGTTAGGTAGTTACATCAAAACAAATCTACCACTTTTAGATTAGGTCTATAATTATAGTAGCAATAACAACTATACTAACACCGAACTAGATCATAATTCTACAAGTCCGTAATAATGGAACAATTCTATTATTCTAGTAGCACTATTCTACTGAACTTATAAGGACTCTACTGTATAACGTTCCGGATTTATTAACCTAAGGTATTTGTTGGTCAGTTCATGCAAGTGAATGAAAGTGTGGTATTTAATGTGACCGAGAATTCTTGAGTCTATATCAACACTCTTGGTCGAACGCATACTACGGACAAACACAGGGCACTTGAACTGGTTTCCAGTTTGGGACAATAGCTTGAAGGTCTTGTATCCTGAGTTCACAATTCTTTCAAATTACTCCTAACCACCCCTTGATTCTCTATCAATCTTCAAACACTGGTAGGATGTAAATAAAAGAAGTGACTGTTTCACGAGGATTCGAGACTATTTCAGTAGTTTGGTTGAAACTTAACTCAAGACGATTCTCTGTAGGCGTAAAATCACTTCAGCATTCACACTGTCAGGCCAGATTTCGTAGCACTGTCCGGTCTATAGAAATGGATATGTAGATCTTCGCACTTTATGAACCACGAATCAAAAGTAACACAAACTCATGAATGGTACTGATGACTGAATCAGTGTGTGTTACTGGTAGCTTACTAGATGAGGGGATCTTGTGGGACAGATGTATCTGCATTAGGGCTCCCATGATCCGAGTTACTTTTTTTAACGCTTCATGCTGGATTAGCTATTCTACTAAGACAACCTACAACATGCTAACTTGGAATTTAACACTTTAACTGTGTGGCAGGAATCGGATGGGAAAAAAGAAAAAAATCAGACAACAAAAGATATAATTATTAGTTTCCTCAACATTTCACTCTCTATATGCACTTTCCATTCTAATAAATAACCTTCCGTATTCCAACCTTGACTCCCTCCCTTCACTTGAACTTACTCCACTTTGGTGAATATCCCGATTCATTGTTCTTTGATACTGCATTCTCTCATCTGGAGCATCTGTTCACATTTCACTCTGGCAACAAGAGCTAGCATCAATTTAATCTAATAATTTATCATATTTCCGTCTGCTCCACTACAAAATGTTAAGTATTGTTTTACGTTCACATTCAGGTGTCTTGCTGCCCTTCTGTCTCTCTTTTTTTTCAGAATCTTGCTCTGAGGGCACAGCTATGGAAATTCTGATATCTGGAACAAACTCAACAAACGCGTTTTCCCAAGGCCAGAGTTCACACCAAGCGCTCTACAAGTCTACTTTATAACAAATACAAACTTAAAAAGTTATATTGTATAAATAATCAGCACGACCAAAATTCTAACACAATTGTGCCGAGATTGGATCTAATGTGTAACGTGGACGCAATGCCCCTTTGGAAAATATTTTGAATACTACTTAGTGTAGTACTAAAGCATAAACCTAATCAATAACGCTCCAAGACATCTGAACGAATGGACTGATATTCACTTTTATAGATTACATTTATTTAACAACCCTACTTGAGATGCATACTGTGAACCAATAAATGTTGTAATTTGTAGATCATGCCTGTAGAAATGATGTACCTGCCCTTCCAGAAATATTATATTATATATAGGCTCATCGTTGTTCAGAATAAATATTCATAAATTTTCCATGTCTGGTTGATAAACCTGTTGCCAGATTACTCGTTATTGATTCCTTGACATCATCTTGGAGCCCGAGACTGAGTACATCTGTAGCGTGGCGTCGAGTTGAGATTAACTATGAACACCGCTACAAAGAAACACGTGCCAAATAGATCAGAAGGCGTAAGAAGCTCGTTCCAAATGACTCCATAAAATCCCCGAGAAGCCGAATACCAGAAGGCAATTAATGGACCAAGTCGAGATGTATATTTGCTGGCGATCTCGTGGCATCGAAAGGATACCGAGATCGTGCCAGGATACAACCTTGGTTACAGAAGGTAACCGAATTCGCGCGAAGTTACAATCAAAGTGTAAGTATAAGAATGGAAGCACGAAATAGCTGTCATTAGCACAGTCAAACAAAAGCACATTAAAACAAACACTGGTACAGTTGGTTATAAGAATAATTGTTTCTATTAAACCAGTCGTGTTCTCGTGATAAATGTGAGTCACTACAGGAGCCCCCCGCTAGAAAGGGTTTACACTTTCGATAAATAGCGGTTTGAATCGTGGGACTGATCGGCTGACGAGCGATTGTAGGACGGAAGAATTGGCGAACAGGAAAGCGATCGTTGATCGTCGAGTTGCCAACGAAGGTCGTTTTCGGAGAACGGTACCAGGAGCGATGTGCTGTATTTATTGCTTGAGTTGGCATGCTACACGAGAGTGGTTTGTATCCAGAATCTGAAGAGGGCGTTCGTAGGGAATGCGGACCAGAAACGCTGCAGACGAAGGACGAAACCACGTTGAGCCAAAAGACCAGAAGCGACCATGTTCGAGACCAAGCGTATGCCAAGCATTCGAAACCAAATATCGACTGAGTGCGTTGACAAGAGCATGGGTGGCCAGTCCAGCTTTCGCCAAAGTTGACTGAAGTCGACGGAACCAAACGGAGATGGTCGAAGGCGTGGGCTCAGGAAACAAAAAGAAAATCAAAAAAGAGAAGAGTGTAGCATGCGTGTAGTATAGGAATAATCCTACACCGTATCGTTTTTTAACTGTGCGGCTAGTCGCGGAAGCGTACGGGTAACCGTACTCGGCGACCGGAACGTGAGACGGTAGTCTCGTTCGCGTCGCGTGAGCCTGCAATCTCATCCGAAGTCAGAGGCGGCGTGGTCTGCTGATCTGGACGTGAGACTGTCGTCTCGTCCGTAGACGGTGCAGATGACGCGTGCTGTTGACCGGGACGTGAGAATGAGGTCTCAGATGTATCTAGCGTGGGACCTGAAGAAGATTTAAGGATCCCGCTAGGTTTGATAGGTCTAGCATTGAATCTCAGGTTATCAGATAGGGCACTGTCATCGACGTGTGCTGGTTTGAGACGATCAATGCTGACGATCTCGACGCGGCCATATCGATCAACCTTGAAGGTCTTTTCGTGACGAGCGATCACGTGAAAAGGGCCTTCGTAAGGTTGTTGCCAAGGTTTGCGTACCGAATCTACTCGTATGAAAACATGTGAACAGGTAGATAACTCTCGAGGGAGAGCGACCTGTCGATGTTGTATTCGAGTTGACACCGGAGACAGCGTTCGCATAAATGCAGACAGTCGATGGACGTAGTCTGATTTACCGAAATTAGGTCTGCTCCGTGGTGTGAAGAATTCTCCGGGCAGACGCAATGTCGTGCCGAATACCAGTTCAGCGGCGGAACATTGTATATCTGCCTTCAAGCTCGTTGTGATCCCTAAAAGAACGAGCGGTAAGGTTTCGTGCCAGTTGCCGTTTTCGTGTGCTCGTATAGCACTTTTAAGTTGGCAGTGAAACCGTTTACTTAACCATTTGGTGCTGGGTGGTAGACAGATATGCTTATGCGTATGCATTCCGTACCAAGCAGCCGGGTCAGCGAGGAGAACAGTTAATAGGGGAAACTTTCTCGAATAAAGCGTGGAATTCATCGTCACGCGAATAAAAAGTAACAAGGATTCGGTACACATACATGTGAGTCTATTATATTAATACTATTATTATCGTTATCCGTCATGTCGAGTATATTATATATTAAAAAATATGAAAATATACGACAGACGTGGATAGATAAATCATAGACTCACCGAATTGGCTTCTTTGGAAGATTTGACCAGATGTTGAGGCGTGTTCCAAAATACGGGTCACCAATGTATTCGATTGGGATTACCAATTGTAGCGTGGCGTCGAGTTGAGATTAACTATGAACACCGCTACAAAGAAACACGTGCCAAATAGATCAGAAGGCGTAAGAAGCTCGTTCCAAATGACTCCATAAAATCCCCGAGAAGCCGAATACCAGAAGGCAATTAATGGACCAAATCGAGATGTATATTTGCTGGCGATCTCGTGGCATCGAAAGGATACCGAGATCGTGCCAGGATACAACCTTGGTTACAGAAGGTAACCGAATTCGCGCGAAGTTACAATCAAAGTGTAAGTATAAGAATGGAAGCACGAAATAGCTGTCATTAGCACAGTCAAACAAAAGCACATTAAAACAAGCACTGGTACAGTTGGTTATAAGAATAATTGTTTCTATTAAACCAGTTGTGTTCTCGTGATAAATGTGAGTCACTACACATCTTTCAAACAGATAAGTGAAGGCAATACGAGATATGGAAATAAGGACTTTACCTAAGGTTAGTCCTGTACAGAAAATTAGGTTCAGAAACATACTTTTTATGTTCTATGGCCCTGTCAACAATCACATAACAAAATTATCAACCAGAATACCAGAATGCAACCATGTCCCTGAGCCAAACTAGCGACGCGTTAACCAGCACGACCGGCTTTGAGTAAACTCCGACACTTTATTGATCTTTTGTATAATAGCTTCTCACCTAACCCAGCCTGGTTCAGTCCGGAACACAAATATCAGCCTCCGTTGTATGAACTGTATATTTCAGACACACTTGGTTTATATACAAGCTGACTAGACCTCATCACCCCGTAAAATAAAAATCAACAAATATACAAGATCAAGCCTAAAGTGGCCGTGAGTATATATATATATATATATATATATATATATATATATATATATAATCTGGTTACTTAACAATTATCCAATAAGAATATATGTAACAATAGTTCATAAATAATTCCTAGTAGTTACCATCCATTTATTCTTCGTTCAGATCTAACAATGCTAAATACAAAACAACTTAAATGATTATTTAGTAACGAACGTGACACATATTCCTTTGATTTTATTGGGGGTTCTGAAAAGCTTCTATTTGGCGCCTCTGAGATAAAACGTTTTTATTTTATTGATAAGCCTTTGAAGACTTTACCAAGGGATGATTTTGGACTATCAGCACGACGTTTTCAATATCTATCTTTTATGAACACGTTCGAGTGATGAATCCTAACATATCGGATGAAACAACAAACGACGTGGAGTAATGCGCTAGAATCGAAAAACCTTAGTTGAATACGCTCTCTTAATCAGAGCTTACCACTGAGTGATCTGAAAATTGGATGTCAGTACTTGAAAATGTGCGCATATTGACCACTTAACAACGCCAGTATTTTCATTCGGTGAGTTTTGTCCCTGTTTTTCACATTAAATTTTATCCAAAACACGTGTTTTTAATGAATAATATTAAGTTGCGTTGACTAATTTTTCCAAGCTCTAGTTAGTGTTCAGCATGTGTTCTATGTTGTCTTTTTTTCCACTTCAACAAACTAATCATTTCTGTTTTGTATACTAACGGTGTTTATTTACATATTCAGAAAAATATACCAATAATTATCCTGTTAAGTCTAATGGTGTCCTTAGACTTTAAATGGACATTTCCTATTGGTCAATGTTTATTTCACTTGTCAAATATTGTACAAATGTTGTTTCCTATTTTATGGTACGATGTGGTCTGCTTGATTGGTATATAAACAGAGTATATTTGTAATATAACGATTCATATCTCAGAGGCTGAGACTTGAGTTCTGGGCTCAACTGGCTGGGCTAGACAGGGGAGCCGGACCAATCATAGCTATTGTAATTTAAACATAATATTTTGCACCTTATTTTCTAATCTAATTCCCAGTTTTGGAAATAATTATATTTTTCCAAATTATTGTGCGTTGTGCTCAGGATATTCATTTATTTATTCATGTACCTTTTAGCAGTAATCCGAATTCGGAGATTTCGCAGGAAATCAGGATATAGCAATACAGCCAATAGTGTCCCAACTGTATTGTCTTCTCTCATTACCGTGCTTGCCAGCCAATCAGGTGATAGATTGGTTTTCTTCTCTCTACCCCGCCTCGAACTCACGCGTGCTAGCCTCAAGGTTAAACCGGTCAGCCTATCGCGTCAAGGTCTTAATCTAGAATAGACAGATCAGGGTCATAACAATTTCAGAGGTAGATTAAATTTGTTAAACCGAAAGGCCTTCTTCTGACTTTCGTCGAGCAAAGACTGTTTTTGACAGCTCAGGGATTGGCTTACAATCACACCTGTGGGAGACTGATTCCCACCATGTAATCATGACGGTATGTGATGTCGAACGATTAGTAATAATCTCGTTCGGCTAAATTCAAGATCAAGGCGTGAGGCAGTTGATCATTGTCACTCTCTGAATGTCTGCTGGAAACGGTTATTATCCTATTAGATTGTTACGGATGGAAATTTGATCCTGTCTTATTGATGATGATCCACAGTGCTTTATTGTATATCAGAGAAGCGTTTGAATGCAAAGTATTGAACACACCCCTCTTAACAAAGGTTGTGAAGATAAGTTTATCCGATTCACATCTATCCTTACTCCGAAATTACTTAGAGAACTCGACGTCCTGAACCCAGGTACTATTTAAGGTTTACTCTTGTTTTAGGTTGTTATCAATGACACCCTAGACTCTCATATACCTCAAACATGCCTAGAAATGAAGGTTCATAAGAAACGTAATGGACCTAACAAAAATAGATGAATAAACGGTGGGCAATAGGCTAAAACGTAAGCTGCCAAAATGACGTATGATGCACAATAAACTTTATGGGTTACAATCAACTTAATTTCTCCACAGGAACTCGCTACTAATTGTCTTCTCATAGTTCTGTCTAAGACTGGTAGCCACAGACTACTTGGACACCAGCTCACATTGTGGATAGACCCAAAAAATGTGTAGTTCACTATCTACGAGTACAACTCGATCTAATCACCCTTAAATTAATTTTTAAATCCTAGAACGCACTCATGACTTCACTCAGAAGTTCACAACATTGTCCTACTGTTGACTTTAAGCTCGGCTAATTATCACGTGATTTATTTGCCAATCGAAATATTATTTATTTAATCTTAGTACTATAACAAATCAATGACGTTCGACCGGTATGAACAACCTAACGTCCTTATTAGTCCTTCTTCCTCCTAGCCCTGTTAGTTGAATCCAGAACAGCTTTCACTATGCGAATCATTTATTTCAAAATACTTGGTTTATATACCAGCCAAACAAAACGCATCAGACCATAAAATAGGAAATAACATCTATACAAGATCAGGCTAAAAAGTGTCTGTGAACGTAAGTTTGTCTGCTCTCATTGTCTATATGATTATTTAATTGACTTTCTTATTTATTTACTTCTTGAAACAGTTGTCTTCTCCCAGCATTCAAAATTTCTATTTATTATTTTCCACATTGGAACCAATCAACCTCGTATATAGTAATGTGACAGCTATTGATTCCAGAAACCTTACTGCCTTGAGACAAACTCACTCATTCAAACTACAAGATACGCAAACCAACAAACAACTGTCAGACTAATTTGAACTAATGAAGTCAATTGGCTAAACTACCATTCACTAAGCATCACTGAAGATCTGAAACCTCACCAAACTAATGGGAA
This sequence comes from Schistosoma mattheei, assembly GCA_944470405.2. Classification (NCBI taxonomy): domain Eukaryota; kingdom Metazoa; phylum Platyhelminthes; class Trematoda; order Strigeidida; family Schistosomatidae; genus Schistosoma; species Schistosoma mattheei. The sequence continues at coordinate 8,188,618 of OX103950.1, forward strand.
GTTAGCACAGGGAAGTCAATCAGTTTGTAATGAAATTAGCATGCATTTAATTATATTAGAAATACATGATACTGGGACAGCCGTTTGTTTTTATGATAATTCCTTTAATAGTCAAGAAATCGGCTTACTGAATAATACTCAAATACCTAGTAAATAAGTAGTTAACAGTCACTTCTAGGATTGTTAAGGTGGTAATGTAAGACAAGAAAAACTAATACAGGCTATTAAGAGATATGAACAATTTATCTCAGTAGAATAAATTTCCAAACGGCTTGTGGTATTGTTTTATGAACAAGTCGACTAAGTTGGATGTCGTATTAGCTATCAATCGTCTGCTCAAGAGAAATCCATCTATTCTAAAATCATTAGTCAGAATCCGAGAAAAGCTAGCTGAGTCCCGTTTTATATTTTTGATATTCGAATTCAAAAAATACATAAATTTTAGGTCCTAATAAGTAAATAAGTGGGATCTGCATGATATCAAACTGATTAATTAACCACTTAGTTTTACAAAATAAATAACCAATGACGTCACTATCAAAGGTAGAAAAATAACTAAAATGATTTTCACCGAGATGTTTATTACTAAATAAACAAAAATATTATTTCACTGGTTGGAATCACGAGTCAATTGAAGCTAGACCACCATGGAAAACGTGGGAGCACTGGACGGCCGTTTCGTCCTAGTATGGGACTCCTCAGCAATGCGCATCCACGATCCCGCACCCCGTGGGTGCTCTAGCTTCAATTGACTCATGATTCCAACCAGTGAAATTTCTAAAATCTCCACAAAACCCATTCTGAAAATATTATTATGCGCTTTGGTATTTTTTGGGATTTGGATCTTGTCACAACATAATCAACGTCCTAACGAATATCAGGTGTCAATTTTATAAGAAATCTACAATTAAACATCCACATGAATTTTCCACAGGATCCTAATCGAGTTGGGAACAATTACTAAAGACCATATACGTGCTGACAACACTAATTATCTTGATAAATTTCGTTACGTCTTTATCTGTCTACCCACTTTGTGCAAAGGATAACTTGTTTAATCTAAATTAAGACCTTGACGTGATAGGCTGACTGGCTCAACCTTGAGGCTAGTATGTGTGAGTTTCAAGTGAGACTAACTGCTTGGGGTAGAGAGACGAAAACTATTCTATCACCTGACTAGCTAATAGGCGCGCGAGTGAGAGAAGACACATCAACTGGAGCATTACATGATTTATTTTCAAACTTAAAATAAACCAAGTAACTTGATTCACAATCCATTAGAAATGGAGAAATGAAATTCTCATATGTCTGTAATCTATCAAGTTCGGTTGGCAAACAATAATCTAAAACAAATTATGGTTGGTTTTCTAAATAATCATTCTACATGAGTATACTGATCACTGGGGTGTACCAATGCCAATTTGTTTAGTCCTCAGTGTTAGTTGAGTCCTACTGACCAAGCTGCAATTCGGTTATTAGTTGAAGTGACTCGACCTTATGTATTGATGTAAGGTTTGCGCTAAAAACTAAACAAACATGACAGTGACTACTAATCGGAAAATAGTTAGTGTAAATAACTCAGTCCTGCAGGATATCTACCACTAATCAAATAAATGTAGAAGAGTATGCTTTTTAATACAATATATTCTTCGGAACAACACTAATAGCATAAAATAAAGCTTTGCAAGCGACAGTGGGTTGCAAAACATAAACGGGATTTCAAAAATAAAAAAATTTCCATAACATTTAGAAGGAACTATAACTTTTAGTAAAGTGTATAAAGTGTGATGTAGCTAAATCAACAACTTATTACTTAATCACTTCAGGATCATTTGGCCAGTGCCCAAAGCTAGTCGGTTGGTGACAAGGTAGTGAAATGTTGAAAAGTATCATTATAAAACAAAATGTACACTGCCTGTATAAAGATTGTATTTATCATCTTTAAAGATTAACTTTGGCTAAAAGATGTGTCAAAATCACTTGAATATGATCACAATTCGCTAGACAATGGTTACTAATGTAATATTGATAGTAACAGTTTCGCTATTAAACTGTATGAGAATAAACGTTAATTGTCTAGAAAGGCATAAACCGAATTGCCACAGTTACTATGATTATTTATTATTGTTGTTTTCGTAATATGACAATTTCACAAAAGTAACTGTTTATCTTTGATGACTACTGAAAACAATTAATAGTAACATTTTCGTGTATATTTAGTCATATAGGTCCAGTTTGTGCTAGCAGATGCTCATTATAAACTAAAACTAAATAATCATACACTAAAAGCAAAGAGAGATAGTGGCTAGCAGTGTAATCCAGGACTCCCGTTTCGTCCCACTTGGGACTCGTCAGCTGGATGTACCTACACCTCTGAGTTGATGTTAACTCTGGGACTGATACCCAATACCGTTTGCTTCAAACCCCATCGCGTTGTTTACTTAATTTCTGAGTCCTGATAGCCACTAGCTTGTGTAATCGTGTAAAGTTTAAATTCACTTGGTATTATTTTACGTGAATCCTCTCATTGATGTTTAGAACTGCAATCAACCAGTCTCTTATTGACATATGTGCATCATGTGCATATTACCTTGATATTGCCTTCATTCACAAGCATTATAGGCATTATATACACTACTCTCTGATATCAATTAAATTTTCCAGATAATATCAGTTTATGGTTAAAATTATTTCACCATTAATAAAAATTAAACAAATCCCTTCCCCCCCAGATAGACAGATATCCGAGGAGTCCCATAATAGGACGAAACAACCGTTCACTACTTTCAAATTTTCAACGGTGATCTATCTATATATTGATAAATCTTGTTAATTTAAACGCTTTATTCAGTTCCTAAGCTATTCTCGTAGCCCGCAAGCTAGAAGTACTCAGCGACCTGGACTCGAGAGAAAGGTGCAAAGTAAGCGAAAAAACACTTTACTCCAAAGATCCATTTTTGTACAGAAAAACACGGATATTTATAGATGTTCATATCTGTCAAATCAACATCATATTTTGGCCAATCCGCTAAAAGATATATTATGCTATTGACCAGTAGTAGCATGCTATATTGATATTCTAGAAACCTCCATCATTTTCTGATTGGTTAGAACTCTTCGGCTCCTTTAGGGCCTTTGGAGGCTCCATTGCAGTTTTCGGAAAGCTGACTCAACGTATATCAGATAAACTTATTGCATAATTCAAATTAAAAAAAGAAACCAAAACAAAAGACACCATGATAACTATGTGTATATGTGTGCCGATAATTTATTTAATATTTAAAAAAAAAGAAAGAAAAGTTCTTAGTTAATACTGTGCATGACAAATAAATCATGGTGTTTAATACAAAAGAAAACAACGAAATATATGCATATGATTCTCATTGAAAGTGATCAATTATGAATAATGACGATTAGTGATTTACCGTATACACAAGTCAAATACATTAATAATAAACTAGAGTAATCATAACAATGAAGATATGTGTATATATTAAATAGAGCAAACAAATTAAAACAAAAAAAACAATTTATCAAATGACCTACAAATATTGATAATTGAATAGTATGAATTATATTTTCGAGGTAGAAATAAATTTAATGAATTCATTCTATTAGAATATTTACTTCTTTTAAATTTATGATATAATCTAAGTTATTGTATACTACTTAAATTCTGAATCTACAATAAATGTAGAAAATTATTATTAGTATAATTAATTATATTAAATACAAGTTTCTACTTTTTTTAATACTAAACATTGTTGACATTCAACACGACAACACCATATAAATTTACAATGACATGATTCCATGATATAATAATGATGTGTTATATAACCACGACCACAACATAAATGATGACAATTATTCATATAAATTGAAGATGAATTACATAAACGACCTTTTGTACCTAATATATGATAAAATGAATTTGAATGACAAAACAATTTCTCATTTATTAATTCATAATAAACTAATTGAGATAAATGTGGATGTATTGAATGATTCATTAATTCATTGGATTTAATTAACATGGATGAATGAATAGTTGGTGTTTTTGTTGGGTTTATAATAATCAAATTGGATTTTTTGGGAGGTTTCTTTACATTATTGACGTTTCTATCATAATAGTCATTGGATATAGATGATAATATTGGGGTTAATTGTTTTTTTATGTTTTTCTGATAAGGTATAAATTTGATAGCTTTATCTAAATATGAATGTTTAAAATGATTTGATGTAGAAGAAGAGGTCTCTTGTTTATCTTTGTAAGTATTACGGGTCGATCGCAGACTACTGGAATCTAAAAGTAAAATTTTGTAAGAAGTTGTTATAATAGATAGTTAGATTGGATATAAATATAAAATATATGAAAGTTTACTGATCTTCTACTTTTATTGCTAATGCATTTAGTAATAGTGTTGTGTGGGTTACTTATATCCACACAAGTAGTATATAATGATGGTTAGGTATAGAATGTATTTCAGTAGAAGGTCAATGAGGAAAGAACGGGAACGTAACGCAATTGGTGTGAAAACGCATGAAGAATAAAATCTGAGACAATGGAACAGGAACAGTCACGTTTGATATGATGGATTGATATTTTGCAAATTAACGACTTATGATATGGTTCTCAGATTTTATTGAGATGCTCTGTAATTTCATGATAAATACATTTGATTGTCCCCACTGGTGTCCTTGTCCACTACAGTAATGCTTTCAGAACAGATTGTTTAAGAATACTATACTATTATATTGTTGTAAAGTCACTTTGTTCAAATTAAATATTTCACAGACTAGAACATAGAGCTACATACATAAGGTGTGAGCTATGTTTATAACAACATCAGTCTTATCATGAAATCCCTAAGACTGTGCTTAACTTTAGCCGGATTTACTTTTAACGGGACATTATAAAAGCAAGCAGTCGGGGTAGCAATGAGATTCCCTGTATCCCCGATTGTAGCCAACCTGATTATGTCACATATATGATCATACATTTTCGCTATTGACATTAAACCACAAATTTGGTTCAGATATGTAGATGGTACTCTTGTAGTCATGAAAAAAGATTCACCTAACTTCTTTCTTCTGAACTAATCAAAACACTTTCATATCACATTAAGTTTACATACGAGAATGAAAATAAGGACGGCGAACTACCATTTTTTAGGCAGCTTTACTAAAAGAAATCTAGATGGAGTTCTAAATCTAACTATCTACCGAAAACTAACTCACTGAAATTGTCATATCGACTTCAATTCAGCACATTTATTTAGTGTAAAAATCTCTCTAGCCCTAAATCTATTTCAAAGAGCAAACAACATTATTACATCTGAAGAGAATAAACATAAAGAATGAAAGCACATGAGTAATATCTTCCAGTTTAAAATTTTTCCTATGATGATCATTAAATGATAATCCGAATGAAATATCATAGATTGGTACTATAGTCTTTCTACACTGCCATAGTACGACAGATGAACTTCAAGGAGTCTTAAAACAATAGAAAATTAAAAATAGACTACAAAACAACGAAATCCTTTCGAAACATTTTAGTTCCTTAAAGGAAAAAAATCTCCTTTATGTCAACACAGAATTGTGTCTGCAAATTAGGATGCATCGATTGTGAACAGTCATCTCGTGAAATATCGACTCGAACCAAAATGCACTTTAGGTACACAAAAAACCACCGAATATTCCCATAGAACTGAAAACACTCAAAATTGATTCGGTAATAATGGTCCATGTCATTTTCAATAACAAAAACTAGTAGATATTGAAAACATCAAAATAATACAAACAGGATTTTTCAACTACAAAGAAAGGTGAGTAACTGCAGCTTCCCACTCATTGTTTGACCCTACTACCCTCAATAGAAAGGAACACCTCACTATCCATCCATCCATCCGAGCTATTATGTTTGATTCTATTTACATCTCACACCATCACCAAACACAAAAATTTATCTTTATACCTTCTCACCACAAATGTTACACGTTTCATCCTTTAACATACATACATACATACACAAACACACACAAATATGTAAACATGTCTCACATAAATCACCTTGACCGGAATGACATGGAATTAACTTGGTCAGATCTGTTTCTTGGTTGATCTCATCTCCCTTGTACAATTTAAACTTGGGTTAATTTAATTTTTGTCAGAATGAGGGTTTGTGGAAATTGTACTAATTTAATGGTTGAATTCATGAGTCAATTTAGGCTAGAGCATTATAACGGCCGTTCAATGCTTCCACGTTTTCCAGTATGGTCTGGCTTAAATCAACTCATGAATTCAACCATTAATTTGATATGTTTATTTGTTCTCTGAAGAAGTGGCTTACATTGAGTCACGAAACATCAGAATATTTAAAAATTCCATTTTTCTACTTATTGTGATATTACAAATGTTTTATTTTTATTTGTTTATAACATTAATATATAGTTTAAATAGTAGATTACTTTGCTACAACTACTGTGGACAACTTCCAGTTGTTGTATATCAAGTTTAATAACCTAAAGTATTTATCTATTGATAGACCGGATTGGTTTGGACTGAAGATTATAGGACTGTCTCCAACACCCATAATGACAAATCTTCCATCTCTGTTAATATGTTTTCATGTGCTGAATGAACTATAGAAGACTTCTTTTTTAAATTTTTTGAACCAGAGCATTACAAACACAAAATGTCCTAATGTTTAAGTACTCGCCATTATACGTAGAAGTCATGAGCTCTGCCCCCTGAAGACATCGTAAATGTGCATTCCTAAATAGTTGCCGACTAAGACAAGACTAATATCTAATATCCTATAGTTCCCAATGGTACTTCGACTGAGGTTGGTCCGTGACGAATACCATCTACAAATTAAGTAGACTTCTATAATCGCTTCATAAAAACTGTGATGTCGCATTAGCCGAAATATTCGCATCAAAATATTAATTATGATTGTTTGAATTCTGAATAAACATATAACGATAAGTGTTGGGAACTTGACGATAATCTAACTAAGCTTAATTATCCAAAGCATTCCTATCACTAACAATTTTATTCATTGTCAATTAGTGCACCTGTTGTATCAGTAATGTAGAATTAAGGACAACTGAGAATAAAAAGTTTTTTCCAAACATCGTCCTGCCTGGCTGTCGAAAGAATTCATGAAGTTAGTTAGCAGTTCAATACTGACACATTTCGTAAATTATAGTCTCATAGCTCCATAAGAAACCGCTTTCAAAGTCATCCATGAAAATCAAATAATTTGGCTGTAAGACAATACAAAAATTAAAACTTATGTACAGAAAAAGCTTTAGAAATTCATTAATTCAAACCCATCTGTGTGTACAAAGATAACAGGTTCATTCACTCATATTCTATCATAGCTTTAACCCCCCCATTCTATATTCCATTCTTAATCTATCATCCGTACTACTTTTTTTTTCAAATTTTCCTTAATTACTGATAAATTATAATCAAAACGTCGAAGTATTTGATCATCCACATTCATCAAGTTGACAATTATCTTGCGACGACAAACTACCATCATAGCGACATGTTTCACTCTCTGATAGAGATTTTTGAAAAATTAATGAAACATAAATTCGTTAAATAAAGCGATACTTGTGTGTTTTATTGTGAACTAATATGAGCCAAAATTCATTATAAGTACTATTATACACTTCGCTAAATTTTCTCTAATTTTCTTCCATTTCATTCAATTACCATAGATGAATATGTATCTTGTAGTGTTGAAATAATTTTTTCTGGTTAGCGTTCTTTTTGACGAGTTAGTTTAGTTGGGGTTGCTAACCCCATGCCTAACCCCCCTTAATCGGGGTTTAGGACCGGCAGTAGCCCCTTAGGGGCTCCAGGTGGTGTTGAAATACCTTGAAGATTAAACAAATGGAAACATAAATTTGTCTTGAATATTTATAACAATCAGATATGTCTGTAATTGTAGTAATATGGAAGATTGGTCAGTATTTAGGTCAGAGAGTCAGTCTGATGATGCTTAGATTATTTATTCAGATCTTTTTATTAGTCAGATTTCCTTTTGGAAAACAATAACTAGTTTCCTATTCACGAAGTAATAAATGTTAATTTACATAAACAATAAATACCTATTATATCTCACCTAATTTAACTTGTACTAAATCATGATCATATATATGTTTTAACAAAGTTCCAAGTGTTCTCATTCGTGGTGTTCTTCGATAGCAGGTTCTTAAGGTACACGATCCACTTGTCCCATGGCATCGACAGTAACGTTCCATGTTTTTAATAACTAACTAAAAATAAAACAAAACTAAATTTAAGTTAAAACTGTGTAGGTATTTAGATAAATTTAAACAACTGGAAGGTGAAAAATGCTCAATAACAATAATACAAAAATATTTTTTTAAAAATGAATTGAAAGAACTACCTGATACTGATAGAGTTTATTAACATCATTTATTTTCACAGATTGAACTCATGAGTCAGTTGAAGCTAGACCACCATTGAAAACCTGGAAGCACTGGACGGCCGTTTCGTCCTAGTATGGGACTCCTCAGCAGTGCGCATCCACGACCCCGCACCACCCGGGGCTCGAACCCAGGACCTACTGGCTTCGCGCGCGAGCACTTAACCATTAGACCACTGAGCCGGCATCCAACGGTGTTAATGTCTAACTTCAACCAATCCACGAAATTCAGTGACATATCCACCATTGTCTTCAGTGAGTTCCTATCTCACAACAGACCTGGTTGAACTCCACTGGTAACGACTTCTCATTTATTTTATTTCTGACTTCTTATCTGAACTTTACTGAGTACTGACATTATGAATCCCGTAACCTAGTTTCAATATAAAGGTTAACCCTGGGATCCAGGTATATTTAACTGACTTGTCCTAAAGAGGGTAAAACCTACTGTTATGACCTTGAATCGCTTTTACCCCGTTATACTTGTTATGACTTGGCCTTGGTCTGTCTGGTCTAAACTATGACCTTGACGCGTTAGGCTGAGTGGCTTAACCTTGAGTCTAATACGCGTGAGTTCGATTGGGGTAGAGAGAACTATTCTAAATCCTGATTGGTTGGCAAGCACACAAGTGAAAGAAGACAAGACAGTTGGAACACTAAACTCTGGATTCTCTGAATTCGGATTAGTACAAAAATGTACATGAATAAATAAGTGCATATCTTGACCACGACGTAGGATAATTTGGAAAAATACAGTTATGCCCGAAACAGGGAATTAGGGTAGAAATTATAGTGCAAAATATAATGTTTAAATTACAATATTTTTGGAACAAAAAAGGGTATGCTAGTGAATGATACATAGAACGAAAGCTCGTGTTATGTAGAATAAGATAGGGACAAAAATAAATATAAGTGTTTTACAGGTTTTGAATGAAATGCAATAACGTCCCAAGAAAATAGCTTTCGTAATTGTCTGGGCTTCTTAATTCCCCGTTCATAACACCTACATTCTAGATTTTACTACTAACCACAATCTATCTGTTTGAAAGAACATTCAGTTAATGTTAGCAAACTTTGTTCTATGTGAAATCCACTTAGTATTGCTTGGTTGCATTTTCCCATTGGTGTTAAGAACTAAAATTGGCCAGTCTCTTGTTGGCATATGTACATAATATGCGTATTGCCTTAAGTCACAAGCTTCATGAGCAATGATAGATGGTGACTAGCAGTGGAACCCAGTTTGACGCGCGTTTTGTCTTACTCGGGACTTGTCAGCTGGATGTACCTGGATCCCAGAGTTGGTGTTCGATTCGGGACTGGAACCCAGTACCGTTAGCTTAAAACTACCGTCTATCTTTGCTTATCGAGTTTATGAATTAAGGCAAGGTCGAGGAAATATGCACAGTATGAACATATGCCAATAAGAGGCTGAACAATTTCAGTCTTAAACATCAATGTGAAAATACAAGCAAACAATACCAAGTGAGTTTAAACTTCACCCGATTACACAAGCTAGTGGCCATCAGGACTCAGAAATTAAGTGGATAACTCGGTGGCGTTTGAAGTGAGCGGTATTGGGTACGAGTCTCTAAGTGAACGTCACCTCAGAGATGCAAGTACACCCAGTCCCGACTAGGACGAAACACGCATCCTGGATTCCACTGCTAGCCACCATTCATCATTGTTCTATGCGGTTAAAATTCTATGATTTGTTAACTTTTTGGTGGGAGAGTTTGTATTTATAAAAGAAAATAGTTTTGTACCATTAAGTTAACGCATTTCCGTGTTATTTCAGAGGTAAGATTTGAAATTTCATAGTTTGCATGTCTCTGTTATTCAAACCAAATCGCATCAACATCAAATGCAAAGTTCAATAGATCTATCTGGATACTCTTGTTTTCGTTAGCTTTTCATAGAAAGTATAGAGAAATAGCTCTTTAAAAATATCACAGTATAATGAGGTTATATACATGCATTAGTGATTCATCACAACATTGAAAACTTCAAACAATAGAATGAATTTAATAGTTGAAATCATGAGTTAATTAAAGCTAAACCACCATGGAAAACCTGGAAGCACTGGACGGCCATTTTGACCTAGTATGGGACTCCTTAGCAGTGCGCATCCAAGATCCACAATTAATTTTGGAATACATGTGGTTTATGTACCCACTAGGTTAAACTATTAAGTCAAGTATCTTTACTAAGATTCGTTTAGTTAGTTAAGTTGTCTGATCAAACGATCAGAATCACCTTATAGAGTGTCTTGGTAAATCCTTAAATTATTGCGTAGTGTTGCTTCCTTTCAGTGGCTAAAGAAGCCACTGATATACTAAATGTCTATAAAACAATAAATTAGTCTCATAAATAATATTATTCTGCATATATATTGTGAAAAAATAGGTGGCAAACATGACAATTCAGTAATATATAACTTAATTTTGAAACTTACTTGTCGACCGACACCATTATTATGTAAATTCATTTCAAATCTTATATGTGAACCACGTTCCATTGTATCGAGTAAACGTCGTGAAAATCTTCTACCATAATGAATATTATGATCACATCCTTGCCATTGCCAATCTGAAAATGGTTCTTGTCTACCTCGATTATTACATGGACAATTATCGATTTGATTTAAACATGCTTCAGCTACAGATTGAACTATTCCAGCATTGATAATTGAATAAATAAATGCAGTTTGTGGTATACCTTAAGATAAAATTTGATAGTGTTGTACTGTATATGTGGATTAATTCACTCCAAACTTCAGTTAATTACTATGATTTCTTTCAGTCATTTAAGAAATAGGTTTCTGTAAATTTTACTAAACACAAAACTAGCTGAAATAAATTATCAGAAGGGGGTTTATTGGAGATTGTAGTAATTTAATAGTTGAATTTACAAGTTAATTAAAGCTAAACCACCATGGAAAACCAAGAAGCACTGGATGACCTTTTCTGTTAATAATCATCATGTGCTAACTAGTAACTGGTTTCAAGAGTTCTAGTTAGTAACCGTGACACGTGGAGTTCAACCGGGTCTGCTGTGAGATAGTAACTCACTAAAGACAATGGTGGATATGTCACTGAATTTCGTGGATTGGTTGAAGTTAGAGATTAACACCACTAGATGCCGGCTCAATATTCTGTGGGTTAACCGTTCGCATGCGAGATCGGAGCTCCCGGGTTTGAATCCCACGGGTGGGATCGTGGATGCGCACTGCTGAGGAGTCCCATACTAGGATGAAACGGCCGTCCAATGCTTCAAGGTTTTCAATAGTGGTTTAGCATTTATCGATTAATGATATCAATTAGAACTCAACAATCTCCTCAACCCCATTCTGAGGATCACAGTATTCATGCCATCCTAAATAAAGTATCATCACAATAGGATAACAACCAATATCGTAAAACATTCTGTATATAAGTGTATGATGTCATTATATAAAATCGTTTGTATTTTTTAACGATAGACTATTCTATCCTCTGACATCACTTTATAGTAAAAATTGATGCATGAATAGGATTTCTAAGCAATCATTACTCAAGCCAAGAGACTGAAATACTAATCAGCATCACTCAAACGTAATTCCTTCCATTTTAATATATAAACATGCTATAACACTGCATGATTTGATCAATAGATTTTAACCACCGGTGAAAACCATAAAATACGATTGATTGATGTCTAATGATGAATTTAAGTGTATAAAATTCAGTCTTACTGATAAGTGGTTATAGTTTGACTAACTTAGTGATGACACTATTCATTTGCTGATGTGCTAGATAACGTAGATCAAAATCCTTCAGACTACGAAACTAAAGTGTCAAGGAAACCAAGATTTGAGTAGAGAAACATTTCTAAAGTGTAAATTGTTGGGGTTTGCTGGCATTCATTAGCTAATGGTCTTAGCGATTTTTAACAAACTCTTATCACCCAATGCTACAATCACAGACATTACCATTTAGCCGAATACTGTTAAATGAAGTGCTTGATTGTTTTAAACTCGAATTCTAATATATTTCCAGTTCCATATGATTTTCAGTTGATTAAATGCGAAATCCTACATTTTACTGATATGATAATTTTGTCGATTAAGAGGCTTTCTAAAGATCCTACTGATTGATTTTAAATCTATTCGGATGAAATGTAATTTTGTTTCTAAGATGCAATAATCCCTCACAATCTGATAAACCAAAGATATTTCATTGTTTTATTGAAATCATGAGTCAATTAAAGCTAGACCACCATGGAAAACAGGGAAGCATTGGATGGCCATTTCGTCCTAGTATGGGACTCCTCAGCAGTGCGCATCCATGATCCCATCCGTAGGATTCGAACCCAGGAGCTTCGATCTCGCATGCCAACGGTTAACCCACAGACCAGTGAGCAAGCATCTATTTGTGTTAATGTCTAACTTCAACCAATCCACGAAATTCAGTGACATATCCACCATTGTCTTTAGTGAGTTACTATCTCACAACAGACCCGGTAGTTTAGAAATTATAAAACAATGAACCATTACTCACTGATAATCTGTTACCTATTAAACTATCTAAGTAGTCTGTCTAGTTAATAATAGCTTTCACTTACAAACATATAGATATTATCAATCTTATTTATTCCAGAATACTTCTAGTCGATGACAGTTAGACTTTTCAATTTCTCTTTGTTATGTGCATGCAACTTTTATATTTTCCTGAGGTTAAGATCTTCAACCACCTTATCGATAGTATTCTAAGTTTTGTCGTATTCTAACAGTTTTTAGACTCCTCACTAAATAGTTTAACTTATTCCAAAGAGCTATTTCCTTTAGAAAGTTATCCCTATATATATCTTCCACGATTTTGTGTTTTCTGAGTTTTCTCAAAGTTTTAATTAATATTTAATCATGAATCGTTTCTCCATGTATTTATTATTCTCCATCGTGATCTATAACGAAAACAATATCAACTCCAATCCATTTTCATAGGATTCATATGTTTAAATAATCATCTGTTTCTAATTGACGTTATTGCTACAGGGATAGTTATGTCCATAAACTAGGAAACAATCTTAATATTTAAGATGTTACTGAACAAATTGCATATAAATCAAATGTATTGTTAGAAAAGTATTAAATATGTACTGTATTATCAGACTATGTAAGTTCAATAATTCAGTGGTCTAGAGATTAATCGTTCGCGCGTAACCTAAGGTCCTAGGTTCGAGTCCCACGTTCAGGATCGTGGATATGCACTGTTGAAAAATCCTATACTAGGATGAAACAATCGTCCAGTAATTTCAGGTTTTTGATGGTGGTCTGAATTAGATCAACTTATGATTTCAACTATAATAATACTACAATCTCCGCAAATCCCTATACTGATAATAATTTATCTAGGTAAAACATTAACAGCTACGTTCAAAATATTGAAATTCTTTGTCATTTAAGATAATAGCAGTAATGAAAATATTATGAATTGTGAATTTAGTTTTCATCATTAATTGGTGAAAATTGAGTAATAACTAAGAATCAGAGAAAACAGAACATCACAATTGATTGATCACTGGTTGGTGATCAATGTCATGCGTGTCAAGTCCCCATTTAGTGCAGATCGAATGCTATCGACCATGCAGCAATGTGGCCACCAGTCTAGGGGACTCGACACTGCGTGCACTATATTATTGAGATTAGATGGTGGTTGGAGGTAGTCGACAGGAAACCATGGACCTGGGTTTCGTGCTACTTGGCACTCGTCAGCAAGATGTACCTGTAATCTTGAGGGAACTGGTGCTCCCTGGCGGATTCGATCCTGTGTCACACGACTTCACAGTCAGAGACGTTACCACTGAGCGATCCGGGCCGCGACTGACCTTGCTGACGAGTTCCAAGTAGCACAAAACCCGGGTCCAGGGTTTACTGTCGACTACTCTAACCACCATCATATCTCAAAACAGAACCTCACTCACTGCCTACTTAGTTATTTATCATTGAGACAACAGATGGAGAATATTCTTTCCTCTGGTGAAACAATTACAGAACTGATTCAGAGTAACAGTAATGAGTTTATACAGGTTATAATTCATAGAAATGTTTCATAAATAGTAACTTAATTATATAACATCTTGTATATATCAAATTCAAATTCGAAAAATTCTATTTTTACCTTTCAGTAAAATGTTTCCAAATAAAGCAGTTTCATCATCAAGCACTTGACTACAATTCCATCTTTCATGCCGAAACTGATAACGACATTCAGCTACTGCACGTCTTACACCAACCACTGCAGCTTCAAATAAAGCAAGATTAAATTTAGCCGGTGCATTCATTCGACTGCCAATAGTTGTAGAATCATCTGTTAAAAATTGTTTCCATTGTTTTGGTGATAACCATTGTTTGTAACGTTGTATACGTTGTCTGAGATGATGTTCTATCCATGCTGTATTATGTGAGATAGGCTATAGATAAAATGAGAAAAAGGCAGATTTATAAAATTGTTAGGAAGATATTATCAACATTGGTTTGTTCACAGTTACATCAAGCTCACATATTACATAATAATTACAGTGGTCCATTTATATTCTTTAGTTTGTTAGATTCAAGAACTTGATTAATATGAAAACGTTTTAAATCAAATCAACAAAAATCTAGAACTGGTGTGAATTTTCTCTGTAGTTTTCAATTTATCTGTTCACCATTTATCAGTAAATTGATTGGAGATTAACAAATATTTAATAATTTAATAGTTGAGATCATGGGTCAATTGAAGCTAAACTATCATGGAATACCTGAAAGCACTCGACGGCTATTTCGTCCTATTGTGAGAATCTTCAGTAGTGTGAGTTCACAACCCCGCCCCGCGAGATTCCAACCCAGGAACTATCGGTTTCGTGCGCGAACGCTTAACCTTTAGACCACTGAGCTGGCCGGCATCCAGCACTGTTAATGTCTAACTTCAACCATTCAACAAAATTGAGCGACAAGTCCACCACTGTCTTCAGTGAGTTACTATCTCACAACAATATTTAATACATTGTTAGTGTACATGATCCCAATATACAAAGATTCCATGTAAGGCATAGTTTAATGTAAACATTCAGACTCACCACTCAGTCACTACCATCCATTAGTTTTGATCAAGACTCTAGGACGAAGTTGTACGACGCGATCATTAATCCATCACTATTGGATGTCCTAGTTTCAAGGAGTTATTCATAACAATTAGGCAAAATGAGTCAACTTCACTTGGAGTTTTTTTTCAATTTTTAGGCCCGTATTTATATTTTATAAATAAATCCCATCTAAATTCTGGCGAAAACTCATTTCCTACTTATTTCAAACTAACAGTGTTTAATTTGACAAGTTCAAAACTAATCCCAACCAAGCATTTGAAATGAAACATTTAAATAAGTTTACTTTCGAAACACATCAGTTCACACTTAAACTAAATTTTTCATGGTATTTATAGTAGTTAATTAAGAGAAAGAATTTTAACCTCGAAAGTTTACTTTGATCGTAGTGCATGGGTATAAATATTATACTAAATGTTCGCCGTTTTATTTGAAATATCACGTCATAAAAGACAATTGAAAATAGAACAAACTTACATCGAAAATCTGTCGTCTCCACCCATAAACTGATGGATGGTTTTGATTATTATTATCATTATTATTACTAGAACCAGAATGACTTTCATGGTTCACATACGGAACAATTTGTCTTTCATTCTGATAATTTAATCCTGGTACATTATTCCATGGTATCATAGTTTCTGCATTCATTTCAATAGATGGTGATTGGTTGTTTTCAGCATAAATTTCAATGATTGGATTATATAAACTCCGTGAATTACCAGACAAAGTTAATGGATGTGAATGTAGAAGTTTAGCTATTGTATCTAACCTACGGATAGATAACAAAATGTTTTTATAATATTTGTACTACTTACAAGTAGTTAAACATTTTCGTACAAATAAATACGCTGGTCATTGGTTATTTGTCATTCTATTAAAAATTTTATTTACTTATTTCAAACGATAATCTATGACTCTATCGACATACTTTTTCACATCTATGGTACCTTCTAGAGAGTACTTTGAAAATAAACCGTTTTGAGGTGTGTTAAAAACAGCCTTAAAATTTCTTTGAAAATAGTCAAGTACTAATTAAAATGTAATCTGTCTACGTAAATTATGATCTATACTAAATAAGCATAATGTTTTGTATCCACAGTCACTAGATTGCATCAAACACGCAGGTAATGAATTCTCATAGTTGAATAGTTTATTGGTGTAGATGGCTCACGGAAAATCTGTGACCATGTTTAGTATATATATATATATATATATATATATATATATATATATATATATAAACTGAACTTAGCCATAGCCTAGAGGACGGACATTCTACAACCGTGTCATTATTCGATCACATTTATAACTCTATAATCAATTCAATCTATTCACAGAAGATTTAAAACAAGATTACAATACATAACATTAAACTACATTTCTCATGATTAAATTGTTTTTACAACAGATTTCAGATAAAATGTGAATATTTCCCAATGATATTATGTTATTTATCTAATATACTGTCATCTCTCTCTCTCTCTTTAGTTAAATGTAATACATACATCATATTGGATGATGCATATCTAGTTGTTTCTATCTAATAAGTTACATTAAATATAAGAAAAAATATACATATTTACAGGAAACAAAGCTAAGAAATTAATTCCCTAATGAAGTAAATTTCAGAATAAATGAAGAGTATAGATAGATAATATAGAGATGTATATAATATTCATCTGTTCATCTGTTTATAATATTTCTCTATACACTATATGATTATTCCAGCATAAATATACATAAAAATATTATTCTCTCAGTATACAATAATATACACATTCTCTGCCCCCCCCCTATGAAATAAGATAGAGACAAGTAAACAAAATATGAAACAGTCAAATTAGTTGTCCAGTCAGAGCCTGTCAAACTTGTCAAATTGATTTATTAGTTCATCATCTACTGTCAAATATCTCAACAAGAGGAAAGGGGCATAAAACATATTTTTATTCACTGGAAAATATTGTAATCTTTTTCTTAATATTACCAATACTACTATTATTATTATTATTACTATTATAAGGTGCATTGTATAAATAAGGCAGAGATATTCCAGAATCCTTATACTAATTTCATCGACTTATTTCATGTTTATTTTGATTCGAATTTTCTTTTCTTTTCTTTTTTTTTCGTTTTTTTTCATGGTAAAATGGTGAATTTTCTTACTGTTAGTATAATCTAGTGTCAATGCTTGTTTATTTGTCTGTTATAGTTCAATCATATTCTTTATTGTAGCATTGTTGGTGTCACTATTGAATTGTTCTTTCTCACTTTTTTCTTTCCCATTTTTCTTTCTCTTTTTTTCTTCTTCTTTTCTAGCAAGTAAATAACAGTGTTGATTTCTAATTATTTCCATCAGAATTATGCATAAAAGTTTATTGATCATTTGAGAATTAATCTTATGTACTTAATAATTATGGGCAGCATTATTGATGAACAGGGTGGATCTGATGCAGATGTGAAGGCGCGGATCGGCAAAGCAAGAGCAGCATATTTACAACTGAGGAACATCTGGAACTCAAAGCAACTGTCAACCAACACCAAGGTCAAGATTTTCAAAACAAATGTCAAGACAGTTCTACTGTATGGAGTGGAAACTTGGAGAACTACGAAAGCCATCATCCAGAAGATACAAGTGTTTATTAACAGTTGTTTACGCAAAATATTTCGGATCCGTTGATCAGATACCATCAGCAACAACCTACCGTGGGAGAGAACAAATCAAATCACAGCGGAAGAAAAAATCAGGAAGATGCACTGGAAATGGATAGGACACACATTACGGAAAGCACCTAACTGCGTCACAAGACAAGCCCTCACATGGAATCCTCAAGGCCAAAGGAAAAGAGGAAGACCGAAGAACACATTACGCCAGGGAATGGAAATAGACATGAGAAGAATGAACAAGAATTGATTGAGATCATGAACCGATTGATGTTAGACTTGATGTTAGAATTGGATGGAACTAGAAAAGGAGGCCCAGGATAGAGTTGGTTGGAGAATCCTGGTCTGCGGCTTATGCTCCATTAGGATTAACAGGCGTAAGTAAGTAAGTAAGTAACTTAATAATTAGGGTATGTGTATGTTCATATTTGTGTGTGTGCACAACTGGCTAGAGTAATCGATTGTTTAGGACAATAAATGAATATGGATTTGGGAAAAGTGATAAATCTGATGCTGCTTACTTCATTTTATTAGTAAACTTCAATTAACGTTTGAACCAGTAAAAAGCATTGTTTTTGATTGAAAGCATGAATTGATTGATGTTAGATCACCATTGAAAACTGTAAGCACTGGACGGTCGTATCGTTCTATTGTGGTTCAAATCTCGTGGGCGGGATAGTGGATGCTCATTGCTGAGGAGTTTCATATTAAGATGAAACGGCCGTTCAGTGATTCAAGGTTTTCAATAATGATCTAACAACATTCGATTCATGATCTCAGTCAAAAACTTTATGATCTCCATAACCCCATACTGTAAACAGTTTTGTATTATACTTCTGTTACAATGATTTTGAATACTTTGAATAATTCACACACATAACTTATTCTGAAGTAATTAAGAACTGATATAGCCTCAAGCAATATGTGATACATTGATAACTTAATTAACAGTTGAACTAGCCAAATATATTTCCGTAAAAATCTTTCGTTGAAGTGTTTCCGTTATATGTGTTCTTAGCTGACTGATTATATTGGTTATGTTAATTAGTTTAAAAATATGAAAAGAAGGATAGTTAATTAGTTTCTTGAAGAGAGCAAGAAATAAGATCCAAAGACCATCAAACAGCATTACGAAATATTAAATGAAGTGATGATATAATGGTCAGATATAGGTTCAAGTGTTGTTCTAATGAACACAACAGATTATGTCTCTAAGATTAAGTTCATTTTAAGTGACCATATGAGATGCAATTTAGATAAAAGTAATAAGGACTTAACTGATTCAACTGATAAAAGAATCACCAAAGTACTCAGAGATCTCCTGAAGAACATGATGATACTGATCGATAATTCTCTGCACTAATCTTCATTCTTGCTCTCTTTAAGATAACAAAGGTAACTATGTGTATGTGATTAGTTTCTGATGGTCAACAAATGAAAATATATTTAGTTCAATTAAAATAAAACCATATTTTTAATGATATACTGATGTACTTTAACAAGGGAACATTTATATGAATTATATACCTTGTTCATATTTGACAATAATGATTCATTGAATGAATAGGACTGAGGAATAGATTTAAGATTTTCATCAATAAACTAATTTACTGGTTACTGATGATACGCTCTTTGATAAATCGGTGACCTTTGATCCAGAGTTAATATTATATGAATGAAATGCCATGTTCAATTATAAAGTATGATTTTCATGCAATATAACTCCAAGACCTATCGAAAACTCAACAAACTCTTCTCACCTTCATTCATTTCATAATAATTTCAGAATTATTCCATAGTTGATATTTTTGACTAAATTTTGGTCAATCTTAATTGGTATATATGTATCCTATACGAATCGCCTCGATATAGCTATTATATCACAAGTTTTTATAGGATAGATAGAATATGACTAGTAATGGAAAGTTTGCTCATGAAATCAGTCCTTTACTTCTAATCTATTAAACTTTGTAATAGTAAATCATTAGGCTGATAATTTGTTAGATAATCACTTACTGATCAACAATAAAAACGATTATAAAATGATCAAGAAAGTTCCACTCTCTTCATGTTATACATGCACAAACATAGCATGTAGGAAAAAGAAAAATATGTTAATTACAATCTAAACGTGAATTTAGTATGTAGAGTAGAAGAGATTAAAAACTAATCACAAAATAGTTCATTTTTGTATTGTTTGTTTCAATTTTCCCATTGAAGTTTAGGACTGTAATTGATCGGTCTCTTATTGGCATATGTGCATCTTAAGCGAATTACCTTGATAACGTCTTAAGTTACAAGCACTATGAACAAACACTATGGATAGTGGTTAGCATTGGAATCCAGAATATGCATTTCATCCTGTTTACGACTTATCATCTGGATGTACCTGCATTCCTGAGTTGATGTTCACTCCGAGACTCGTATCGATTACCGTTCTCCTCAAACGCAATCGCGTTATCTATTTAGTTACTGAGTTCTGATAGTCACTTGCTTGTGTAATGGAGTGAAGTTTTAATTCATTTTTGGATTGTTTGCTTAGATCTGTTCATAAACTTAGTAGCTAGTGGAAAATGTGACAGTGTTTGAAGCAAACGGTACTGAGTTCAAGCCCCACAATGAACAACAACTCAGAAACAAGTATATCCACTTAAAGTCAACTAAATGAATTCAGCTAATGAAACATTATGAATAAGTTATAAAATACAATTCATAAGTTAAACTGAAGTAAAATAAGTAAAGAGTGGTAATTGTAGGCGGAATCATGAAAATAGGAAAGCATTATATAGAAACAAACTGGAATATGTCCCATACTATGAAAATGTTCAAGTTATCCTGATAATGTTCAAGTTTTCCCTTGAAAACAAAGAAAAACAAAAACAAATTTTTTTAGCTAACTGAAATTTTATTTGGCTAGAAAACAACATAAAATCAACAACTGTTTTCATATTAGGGTTATTTGTTACTTTGAAAAGTGTTATTATGAATAGCAGTAAATAATGATCATGACCATTTCACTATAGCCCCGATTGTTAACTGAGAGGTAAACAAATTTTCCTATTCTAATAAACTATCGTTCTATGAATCTGGTTTGTAAATATGGATAGTAATGACAATTAGATATCAATATAATGAACTGGGGTGTAAAGTGATTAGAGATTATTTCTGAAAAACTCTCAACCTGGGTTTTCTGGTAGTTGGCATTCTTCAACAAGGCGTACTTAAAATCATAAAGGTACTGGTATTTAAGGTAGGATCCTAAATCACATCAACAAGCTTCACTGTGTGAGACGTCACCTCTTAGCTATCCAGACAGAGATTGATCTCCTATTGAGCCTATACATTTAAAATGATTGATCGCAACTTCACCTACAGATTATCATCAGTTGATAGATTTTGATGAAGTTTCGTTCGCTGATCTGGATGGTTTGGTCGTGTACAAATATAGAACCAGAAATCAAGTCAATGGGAGATACAATCAAAATAAAAAAGTAAACAATGATAGGTTAAAGGTCAACAATAACCAGTCAACATCGATGTCTACAGGACAAGCTGTGAGCAATATATGGAGAGACGCAAACACTTCACTTCTGCCTAAAATTTGTGCTGATGATGCCATTTATAATAATGATGAAAACTCCACAACCATGCGATCCAGCTCAGAGAACAAAATTCTATTAAAATCATCCACTTGACCTACAAATCTTCTCTACCATCTCAGTTAGTAGATTATCTAAAATGTATCATAGAGAGTACATCAATGTACCATTAATTGTTTTGTTCTGATACAGTGATTATTTGTATGAATCGTAACAACTACACAGACACTTCTGTGCCTATCTTATAACCTGTCATCATGATGCTAATACTATAAGATACAAGTAAACTCAAGCAATAAATGGAAAGCTGCAGCTACTCACCTTTCTTTGTAGTTGAAAAATTCTCTTTGTATTATTTTAATGTTTTTAATATCTACTTGTTTGTTATTGAAAATGACATGGACTGTTATCACCGAATTAATTTTGAGTGTTTCCAGTTCTATGGGAATATTCGGTTGTTTTTTGTGTACCTAAAGTGCATTTTGGTTCGAGTCGATATTTCACGAGATGACTGTTCAATATAGAATGCATCACAATGGACACATCCTAATTTGTAGACACAATTCTGTATTGACATAAGGAGGTTTTTTTCCTTTATGAGAACTAAAGTATTACGAAGGATGTTCGTTAAAAGCTAAGTTTATCCACTCGTTGGGTTTTTACAAATATATTATGTTTCTTCTATAACAGTCTACCCAATAGTCAGTTTATTTGAAATTAATTTAATAATTGAATTCATGAGTCAACTGAAGCTAGACCATCATGGAATATCTGGTAGCACTGGACAGCCAGTTCATCCTATTGTGAGACTCCTCGGTAGTGCGCATCAACAATCTCACCTCGTGAGATTGGAACCCAGGAGCTATTAGTCTCGCGTGCGAACGCTTAAACTTTAGACCACTGAGCCGGCACCCAACGCTGTTAATGTCTAACTTCAACCAATCCACGAAGTTACGCCACCGCACACCATTGTCTTCAGTGAGTTGATATCTCACAACAGGTTCGACTGAACTCCATTGGTCAGTGCTTCTCACTAGAACTACACGAAATAACTCTTGGATACAATCACTAGTACTTCCAGTGCTTTCAGATTTTCCATGGTGGTCTAACTTTAATTGAATTATAAATTCAATTATTAAATTACTACACTCTCCACAAAATCCCCTCTGATTATTTGACATTATCAAGTCAATCCTTAGCAATGACATCTAATTACAGCAGTATTGTTTACTTCCTCTGATGAAAATTCTTTACCATAATCAAACACGTTTTCTTAATGAGGAAACGTTATTATTATTATTGTTATTACTATTAGTAGTAGTATGATTTCATTTTGTTTAAATAGTGTGTCCAAATTTAACCTTTAATTTTCTATTATATAATTTAGATACTCCTGAGTCACAAGGCAAGCCCTCACATGGAATCCTCAAGGCCAAAGGAGAAGATGAAAACCAAAGAACACATTACGGCGAGAAAAGGAGACAGACATGAGAAAAAAGAACAAAAATTGGATAGAACTGGAAAGGAGGGCCCAAGACAGAGTGGGTTGGAGAATACTGGTCGGCGGCCTATGCTCCATTAGAAGTAACAGGCGTAAGTAAGTAAGTAAGTAATTTACATACTCAATCAAACAATTATTTATGTTTGAATACTGATTAAGTTAAAATATGGTGATCAAACTTATGAAACTTACAGTCATTTAAATATTTCACAAGGGGCTTTTATGGGTATTATAGTAATTTTAATAGTTGAGTTCATGAGTCAATTGAAGCTAGACCACCATGGAAAACCTGGGAGCAATGGACAGCCGTTTCGTTTATATATTTCACTTAAGATAAACCAAAATGGTTAACAACTTGTTATAACATTTCTGTATGATAAGTTTCATTGAAATACATTCCGTTAAGTCTCATATTTTAATTTATAACCAAAAATGAGTGTGTGCGTGCGTGTGTGTGTTTGTGTGTATGTGTGTGTACGTGCGTGCATGAACGTAAGCAAATCAGTTTAATTTATTAAGAAAACAAATGATATATTTTCACATAGAAACAATTTATGTATTTCTCTTAAAAGTCATAGAATCGAACACCCACAATGCGAATTATTATTTGTTTATCTAATAAACGTTTTTTTTTGTCACAATCAGGCTCATAAATGTCTGTTTATATGTATACAGATGTCATATAACTGAAATACAATCCGACATTTATTGATAGTTCAGTTGTTCCAGCTTAATTCATTAGGAATTAATTGGAATATGCTTTTTGCTTCAAATTATTTTACTGGCGGATAATTTAGTCTTCTTTCTTTTGAGTTGGCTTCCTGTTTCATAATACACTGATGGAATAATTTGGGAAAACAGAAAAGTTAATTATGATTGAAAGTGTTTTATACAGGGTAATTTTATTTAGAGATTGTGTTTGTCAGTAATTGACATTATTCTGGTAATAGTTGAGAAAGAAAGAGCATTGGACAATTATTCGATTCTAATATAGGACTAATAAGAAGTGTATACCTGTAAAACAATTAGAGGCTGAACCTAGAATTTTTAAGTTTCAAGGAGGGAAAACATAATCATTAAAACCAGGGAATTCGTGTTCAGCGGTAAAATTCAATCGATTTTCCATAAAAGTGTGACAGTATATTACGAAATAAAAATAATGAATTTAAAGTCAATTAAATCATAACAAAAAATAAAATCTGTCACTAGATGGTCACTACCCAATCAATTGTAAATACATCTCAGTCCTACAGAAGGTCAGTCGCGGCCCGGATAGCTCAGTGGTAGCGTCTCTGACTGTGAAGTCGGGTGACACGGGATCGAATCCGCCAGGGAGCACCAGTTCCCTCAAGATTACAGGTACACCTTACTGACGAGTGCCAAGTAGCACGAAACCCAGGTCCAGGGTTTCCTGTTGACTACCTCCAACCACCATCTAATCTCAATATATAGTGCACGCAGTGTCAAGTCACCTAGACTGGTGGCCACATTGCTGCATGGTCGATAGCATTCGATCTGCACTAAATGGGGACTTGACAAGCATGACATTGATCACCACCCAGTGATCAATCAATTGTGAAAATCCTTCATTCCTTAATTCCATACAACAAGAATTTTGAAATAAGCATATTCCTTAAGATAATAAACTATAATTTAATGACTAAAATTGCATACGAAAGAATTCATACAATGATAATAATTATAGTATTAATAATTGTAGTAATAAGAGTACTTACTAATGAGATTCGCATTTTAAATCAGAGTAGTGAATCTGAAACTAAAACTATGCTATTGAGTAAAAAGTTTATTATTTATGTATTTATTTCAACACATAGATATTGGTACAAAGAGGCACCAAATGGTGCCCCCAAATGCCCTGGTACGGCCGAGAGTGGGGAGAATCCGCTCTCCCTTTCCAAATACTCTCACATGGCCACGCGTATATAGCCTCTGCCAGGGAAGTCCTACTCACTGACTTCTCGTGGCATTACTGTTGTTTACGAAATTCAGAGGACGAAAAGCGAATGTCCGGCGCTTTAACCGGATTTCAAACCAATGGTGCACATGGGCCCCAGTATCCTGCGGGAACAAATGGCGTATGAACCAATTGTTGGTCACCGGCTTCTATGGGACTGCGTCTCCTTACGATGCTCCACTGCCTTGCGGATCAGACCCTCAGGTCGAAGGCTCGGGGTGTGGCCCCCTAAGAAAAACACCTGCTTCGGTTTGGGCACCCGGGCAGTATCACAGCCCTCACACATATCGAATGAGATTTGTGTGGCGCATATGTGTTTGGTGCGTCTTTGTAAAGAGTTTATGCTGTTTTTAAAGAACAGAAAGAAGGGACTTGTAACTGTACATCTTGTAGAATTATTTATTGAAAACAATTGTTCACTTAGTATTTCAAAAGTTTTTCATTGTTGTTGAAATGACAAACTAACCAACTATGACAGTTACTTGAATTTCTTATTGAAAGAAAATAATTAACAATTATACAACTAATTAGTTTCAATAGTTGTGATCATGAGTCAATTGAATCTAGACCACCAAGGAATACCTGGAAGCACTGGACAGGCGTTTCATCCTACTGTAAGACTCCTCAGCAGTGCTCATACACGATCACGACTCATGAGACTCGAACTGATTGACTGCTACGTTTAATGATTGAGAATAGAGAAAAATGTTTTTGTTAACAGACCACATTGATTTGCCTATTTTCTACTGAATAAAACCAACTTCTTGAGATTGGTTTGTGAATGGCTATCAATAAAGTGTCAAAAAATGTAATTACCACTATATATTAATCAGAATCAAATAGAAAGAAATGGATACTGTAAATCCATCTCGATAGTAGATTAATGATATAACAGAAGTACAAAGCAAGATTATATTTTAAACTCAATGGGATTCATGCTTAAACATTACATCCGTTTTTTCAATTCAATGCAATGATTACTCGGTGTAATATCTGTTTTGTTTCCCTGTGTGATATCCCATTTGGTATAACATTAATTTTATTTGAGTTTGATGTATTTATTCAAGATACGATATCCTTGTATAGAATTAACATGAACTACGGTTAGTATGACATGTAGCTTGTATTTTTTTTATAATTCTGGGTATTTTTCAGAGTTGTACTTTTATTCGAATTAATGATCAAAATGGTTTTACAATCTATATATGAATGAGTGTATTTGCGACTACAGTCGTCGATGTAGTGTTTTGAAGTTAACAAATCTTCACTTGGACCAGCCTTTATGTTCTTACGTCTCATCGTGGGAATTGTAATGGTTCCTCGTCCTCCCAAGTATAGGTAATAAGCGATTTCAACATAACAATTAACGACAATCAGACTTAACAATCGGTGAGGCAGTCATAGCAACTGACGACTAGTCATCACAATTAAAAAAATGTTTAGTGATTTTATATTTCATAGTTGAGTTCATAAGTCAATTGAAGCTAGACCACCGTGGAAAACCTGAAAGCACTGGACAGTCGTTTTGTCCCAGTATGGGACTCCTTAGCAGTGTGCATTCACAATTTTATGTTATTAACTACTCTCTACCAAATGTATTCACGAGTTTGAAATTCATCATATTTTTATAATCCGCACTTGTATAGTTCATTACTTAATTTGAAAGTTATTTCATGAAACTAGTTGTCAAATGACTTGTTGAGGAGATCAGGTTATCTAGTTTCCTTAAGTACATGTTAATTCTTCCTACAAAAGATAATCTTGATGGCATTTTTCCAGTGCATATTTCCATGATAACATTTTCTGTTATCTGACTAGTCGTTATCGGTATGATTTTGCTAGCCTTGTTACGTAACTCAATGTCATTCAATGTTACTTCAAATGCAAAGTTGTTCCTTTTTAATTTTTGACTTCTTTACGAAAGATAATATCATCCTGTTAACCTTATCTTTTAGAGTGTGGATTATTAATACTCAAGAGTTGTTGTGTGAGTTCCTGTTGATTAGGTCGTATCAGAAGATGCTTCAGTCATTGTGAACTGCATTTATCATGAATTAACCGGAAGCCGAAGTACCTTGATTGACTCTAAAAACTTGTAAACTTGACTAACATTTTATCTTTTTTTGTTATATATATGAAATATTTAACCTTTGACATTTCTATTGACAAGAGATGGTACAAACGCATACCACGTCTGTCTCATATCGACTAACTTTCAAGATAATCACACAATAAACACTTTCTTATCATTCCAGTTATTGTTCATTGAATAAGAAACTCCAATGTCTTTGTCTACATAGTAGTAGCAGTAGTGCTAGTAGTGGAAGTATTATTATTATTAGTAGTAGTGTAGTGAAGGAGAACACAGGTGAGGACAACCAAATTATATTTAGCACAACATTACAAAGTTACTTGGTGAAATAGAAAAACTAGACAATAATACCTAATTTACAAAATGTTCAATAGTTGTCTCGGACTTCATTGTTCTTTCATTTCTATACTAATTGCTTTCTATTCCCGTTCTTCCTTTCTTGATCTTCCTAATCTTCTGCTACCAGACATTACATTCCTGACTCACGTTATATACTACTTATGTCAATATAAGTAGCACACACCACAGTAGTAGTAATTATAATAACAATAATAGTAATTTTCATTTGTTTACACTTTCTGTTTAATTAGACCCAAACAACTATGAACTTGTACGTATCAAATAACTAAGACTCATTATATTTATATCTATATACATTTAATTATAGAAATATATCAAGTCTATAAAAACAGAAGAGACGAACTCTTATTACACCTATAAAAGTGTACAAGGTATACACATGGCTTAATCAAATCATAAATTATCATTTAGTTATCTAAACTAATAATGAAGTTATGTAAAATGATCCAAAACTAAATGATGAACATGAAGAGAATAAAGTTCATTCACAAATAATAATAATTGAAAAGAGATAGAATAATGTATATCAGTAGTAGTGGAGTGTGTGTGTGTGTGTGTATGAAATACAATCTCATAGATTTATAATATACTTAATAAAATTTATTACTTTTAAGTGTGAGTAAAGTAGAAAAGGAAAGAATATATGGAGAAGTATGTGAAGAACAAGTCAATTTAATGTAGGCTACTTATGAGTCAGTTTATTTAGGTATTTTGATTAGTTTACTTTCTTTTTTTAAAAGTTAATTAAGTAGTATATTCAATATGATAATAAATCTAGTCCTACATTAACAACTGTAGATGTAGGTGACAATATCAATGATTATTCTTATGACCTTGACTTGAATTTTACATGAATCATTTATCATTTAATAATTGAGATATCCCTTTACTATTTTGGGTAAAAACTATATTTTCATAAACTTTCCATTATTTCTATGGTAATTATGGTAGTAACAGATTAACATTCCCAACCGTTGTTGCTACTTTGACGTGGTGGTCGGGCTTGCCTATCGTGATGAAGCGACCGAGCTATACTGGCTGGAACAACCGTTCCTCAAGGTCCTACCATGTCAGACAGGTCGGTTGGAGAGCAGTAAGGCTAAAAGCAACAAACCTTAGGTCCAAAGGCGTAGTCGTACTGCTGACTGTACAGAGATGTGACAGCAGTAAGGTGTTTCCTTCAGACAACCAGCATCTGCAGCGATGCTGCCTTTCCACAAGGAGGGGTAGGGTTGGAAAAGGTCGATCCTAGAATTGCACACCTCGCCTTATCCCACGGATATCCGTCTCCGGCGGTAAGGTCTCAACAAGTACGGAGCCAACACAAAAATTACCGATAAAATGGTCGTGTGTGACCGACCTCAAGCAGTTGTCCCTTGAGCACTGCGGTCACGCTCTCAAGTCACTAAGACTACCTCTAATCCAATTTCCTTTTCAGGTACCTCCGGAAGAAACCTTCTACGGTGTGGGCAACCGGAAAGTGGTAACCGCCCTCATACCTCTAACAGCACTCAAGACCACTGTAGATTAAAATAACATATATTCCATTATTTTACCGTATATGTGTCAGTAAACTCATTGAAATATACAGATTACATCAGTTAGAATCTATTATAGGAATGAAAATTATCAGAGTGATTGGAAAACTCATTTAGAAAAAGATCAGTGGAGACTGTTTTTTCTGTGAGCCTTGAGGTCATACTGTTCAACGGTTGATCTAATGATGTATTTACTTATGTCTAATCTTCGGCACTTTATATTTATGTATTAACTTATTCAGAATTCTCATATTGTGCTTAAATGGGTTTTGTGTAATTACAAAGTAATTTACACCTCTCAGGTCAGTAGTTGAAGAGCCTATGTAAATGGAGTAAATAAAGTCGGCTTTTTCCTTTTGATTTGGAACTTGTCAAGTTGGTAAACTTATAACATGTAGAGGTCGAACATAAAAACTTCATACATTGTAAATAGTGCTAATACCTGATTAGGAGACTCGCTAAAACATCTTTCAAAAGTGTGGTAGTCTAAAATAATACACGATTCTAGTCAATAGTCATCACTTCATAAACAATAATGTACAAACCAAGAAAGTTCTGTTCGCTTTTGTTTTAAGAACGGAAATGAAAAATTAAGAAACATAGAATAGATACTATTGTCGTAATAATAAGTAAAAGATTTAACTTGCCATCTGCATAAGTATCATTGTAAGGTTTTATTTTATAATTTCGTATAGATTTGGTACTATTTGGTACATATATCAGTCAATGATTTCAATGTGATTCAACAATCTCCACGACTACGTACTGAAACTTACCATATGCGCACTATTTTCTAATTTCAAGAGGAAATTTCAGAAATCCCACTGAAAAGTAGTGACCAATGAGATTCAACTGTGTTGGGTGTGAGGTAGATACGCACTGAAGATAATGAAAGGTGGTCGTGTAATATTGTGGATTGATTGGAGTTGGTTTAGCAAACTAATAGATCTCAAGTCAGTTTTTTTATGGGTTGAGCGTTCATACACGATAAATGAAGTCCTGGATCCGATTCCCAATTGCTCTATCGTCCATCAACACTGCTGAATAGTGTCATACTGAGAAGAAACAGCCGTCTAGTGCTTTCAGGTTTGCAACAGTTGTCTAACTTAGATTGGTTAGTGATTCTAATTAATTTGACATCATCAAAAGATTGTGTCTACTGATAATAATCATATGCTCTTCAATAAATAATTTCTAGAGATGATTTCTGAAATTCTGGTGAGAAGTTCATTCCTGTTGTTAGTAAAGCAATTTTCCGTTAGAAGATTATCACACAATATGAGGAATCACCAAAAGTTAAAAACATAAACACTTAGATTACAACTTATAGGTTTGATATCTAAGCATTTTCCCAGAGACCTAAATATATTGAATTCAATTTCTAGTAAGGTCAAGAATTCACATTATTGAAGCGTTTCATACAGTTGTTTAGTTTTCTTTAATATTCAATGGTCTTCCAACCAATATTAGTCCATGATATAAACTTCACAATATGATACACCATAGATTCATATCGACATAGTAGTCGAACATTTGGTTACTCTAATAGTTAAAAGTATAAATTTATACTAGAAAATCATTGAAAACAAAATACATCTGTATGCAATAGGATTGAAGCCAGATGAGAAATTTATAGTTTTATCTGTGAGAACTGAATTATTACCTTGTGTTTATTTCTTTTTTTAAAAAAAAAAAATTTAACGTTCTTTTGAAACGGAACAAAACGTTCTTGTTTTTCTCTCTGCTTATCGTCGTCGTCGTCATCATCATCATCATCGCCAGATTATTAATACGTTTATGTAATCATTATTTATTACGTAACCATAATACATACGCTATAATTATGCAATATTTATGCAAATGTTTGTTTTTTTCTTTTTGGTTCTTGTAAAGATTACAAAATATATTAGTTTCTTTAAAAACTCATTCCATGAAGCAATAAACAGACACATGATTTAATAATAATAATAATAACAAAAAACATTCTCGTATTTTCTACTGTCGACATTTATGAACAAAATTATAACAGACGATTTAAATGGTGGTGACAGGCGGAAAAGTAGCCTAGAGTGGTTTCGTCGTCAGTATTTGTATATTTTATAATAATAATAGTAATAATAATAACAGTAATAGTAGTAGTCGTAATTAAAAAAAACAAAAACAAACTATTAAGGTATGTTTAATTTTCTCAATCATAAATCAGTCGCCATTTGGTTTCAAATCTACCTACACTTAACTAGTAACCATGAAAATATACTTTATTGTGAATAAAAAAAGCAAACAACCAACCAACCAGCAACAACAACAACAACATCAACACCAAATACATCTATAGTACATTTTAATTGAAGAATCATTATAAAGTCGAAACAAACTAAATTGAATATTAATTTCCATAATAACATGAAATAGTACATAATTATGCAAAATAATAGTAATAATAATAATAATAATTCAATTCACTTCGTGTGAGAACAAATTGTGTAAACCAGTCTCATTATTACATCTCGTTAGTAAATTAGTGCAAGTTGCCGTTGGGAGGGGTTCATTAACAAAAAGAAACATTGAAAATTATTACATGAATGAATAACAATGTAATCACTATTATGTTATTAAAGAGAAAGATTGAAGTGAATAGTGTTGTTTTCGTTTATTTGTTTGAAAATTCTTTGTTTGAATGCATATATACTACTGATTGATAATAATAATAATAATATGGAGGAAAGAAAATGAATCTTTTAAAAAAGAAATAATTGTCAAAGAGTAAACTCTAAACTTTTTGAAACATTTAACTAATAATGCTTGATGTTCAACAGTTTTCCATTTGATACGAACACATAATGAAATCTATCTTTAAAAAAATTCTCATTACGCACGCAACAACAAATACAGAAGAAGACGACCAGTGTAGACACAGTCTCAGCAACAGTAGGTCTCAACATACACAAAAAGAGAAACAAGATTCTCCGATATAACACAATATGCACCAGTCGAATCACACTTGACGGAGAAGCTTTGGAGGATGTACAAACCTTTACATATCTGGGCAGCACCACTGATGAAGATGTAAAGGCGCAGATCAGCAAAGCAAGAGCAGCATATTTACAACTGAAGTACATCTGGAACTCAAAACCACTCTCAACCAACACCAAAGTCAGAATTTTCAATACAAATGTCAAGACAATTCTACTCTATGGGGTAGAAAATTGGAGATCTACGAAAGCCATCATCCAGAAGATATAAGTGTTTATTAACAGTTGTCTACGCAAAGTACTTCGTATCCATTGGCTTAATGTAGGCGAGAACAAACCAGATCTCAGAGGTGGAAGAAGCGCTAGAAGTGGATAGGACACACATTGAAGAAAGCACCCAACTGCGTCACGAGGCACGCCCTCACCTGGAATCCTCAAGGTCAAAGGGGGAGAGGAAGATTAAAGAACACATTACGGCGAGAAATCGAGACAGACATGAGAAGAATGAGCAACAATTGAATAGAACTAGAAAGTAATTCCCAGGACATAGTGGGTTGTAGAATGCTTGTCGGCGGCCTATGGACCATTCTCAGTAACAGATATAAGTAACGCTGACCAAGTAAACGAAATATAATTAACTTGATGTTAAGAAATACTTTTTCCATATAAACGATAAACCTAATGTTCCACAATAATTTCTATATGACAATGCAATTCATTAATCCAAGGTATTCATTGAAAGACGGGGTATTTTTTATTTGAAAGTATGAGTAAATATAATTCTACATAAAGTTTGGATAATTTGATAACTATTTTCATGATGAAAACCGTCAACCTATTCTAGTTTATAGTTTGGTTGATCATTTCATCTACAACTCTATCTGAGTAATACAAACATGAAAGTAAGTATATTTTCTGAAATGAATATTCATTGAATTATTTCAATCGCTATACTGTTATTGAATGAATCGAGATCCTTACTGTACACAAGTAAATACTCAACAAGCAGATATTTCAGTACTCTAAGGAAGACGTATAGTACAATATGAATACGAAATTACATCAAACTGTCTAGATGTGATTCATAGAAAAGTTTATAAGCATATATTGATTCCTTAACAGTAATCGATATATTAAAAAGTCTAAAATGCAGCTCATATTTAAGTTGCTACTAACCATCATGATACAAATTTTATACAGGAAACCTTCGAAAATATACTGTGGTGTGTGCTCCTTATATTGATATAAGTAGTATATGATGTTAGTCGTGAACACAAGGTCTGGCAGCAGAAAGACAAGATAATCGAACAATAAAAATGGAACAGGATGCAATTTGTATGAAAATGCGAGAACAATGAAGTCTGAGTCGTTTTGAGACAATCGATGGACATTTTGCAGACTAAGCATTTACCTTATGATTGTTAGATTTTATTATTAAGTCCTGTAATTTTGTGTTAAATACATTCGATTGTCCCCACTGGTGTTCTTGTTCACTACAATACTACTTAAGAAATTACTTACTGATATAATTAGTTATGATATTTTATGGTAGAATTCGATTAAAGTTATTTTTATTAATATCAGATGGGTTTTGTGGAGATTGTAGTAATTTCAATGGTTAAGATCATGAGTCAGTTGAAGCTAGACCACCATGGAAAACCTGGAAGCACTGGACGGCCGTTTCGTCCTAGTATGGGACTTCTCAGCAGTTCTCACTCCTGAGAAGTCCCACAATATCCAAAAACACATTACGCCTAATGGTATAAAATACTTTCCATTTTAAAACAAATTTTAATGGTTATATTTAAGCATTAGGAAATGTTTCTATAATGGAAATCCTTTACGATAGTTTTAAATTACATTCAAGATAAGATGAAAAATTTGTACTATTTGACATTCACAAGAGAACTGAGACTACTAAAGATTGTTTAATAGACAAGTCACTGTGGATCAACGCTCAAAAACTCAGACATTTATATCTTCCAGTTATATATGATCTTGCATTGAAGTAATTTAAAGTTCATATGAAAATCAATTTATCTGAATCACTAATGTGGAATGATAAATTGTGAGCTTTTTTTTTCAAGTAGATGGTATAACTTAGAAGAAGAATGTATTTGTAAAATCTCAGCGAATGAATTTGAAGTAAATCCAACGTTTCGCCTTGCAACCTGGTTCAAGCTTTCTAAGGGAAAATATAATCAAACATCAAAATTATCGAATATAAATAGGTACATGGTTCTGCGGTTTACTGTATACTGACTAAGTCATCCAATCAACGTTAGCAATGTTTAAAGCGGGTATTTACATTAATGTGTAAGAGACATGTGTTGTGAAACGAAGTGTTAAGTTAACAGATTGTGTGTATACGTAAGTGAAGTGAGAAGAAATCTCATTCAACTAATATATTGTCTTCGGTCGGTGAATATTAAGAAAACATATCATTTTATATATGAAATGAATCAGAAATGTCACAGCATGCATTAAATGAAAATAAATAAATAAGATAAAGGATTGAATTCAAAGAGGACAAATGTGTTTGTAATTGAAAGTTTGTGTTATTTTTAGTGTTCCAATCACTATGCATCTTTGCTTATAAAAGCTTGTGAATTAAGGCAATATCGAGCCAGTATGCACAGTATGCAAATATATCAATAACAGACTGATCAATTACAGTCTTAAACCTCGATGGGAAGATACAAGCAAAACAATACCAAGTGAAGTTCCAGTCAACTGTTTAACATATTCAGATGAGATAACTGATTTGAACCGTTGAATATAATATTGAAGCCTTGGCTATAGGAAAATTGAAACCCCCTTTATGTGTTCAAAAACAATTTGTACTTACACTTAACCTACCCTGGTAGTACTGATTTACTATCCAGAGTGGTAATCACATTTGTTTTTGTGTACTTTCATATTTTTCCTTTGTTATGACTTACCCTTAACCTGTCTAGTTGACCTTTTAATTTCTTAACAAGTATATGTGTGATCAGATTGTTCGAAATGTATTGCGCAAATATATCACATAATTCTGATAAACTACGTCTTCTCATTGCATTATCGAAATTTATCAAAGGGACTAATTGTTTTAAATATAATATCTGTTAATTAGTTAATACAATATAGATAGAATGGAATAAGGAAGTCAGGTTTACTCATTAATTATTAGTTGCCATGGGACAGCTAGTTGTATTCCATCTCTCCTGTTAATACTTTTTGAATTAGCCCATATATGTAGGGCTTCAGCTGTTAGTTTTTTTCTGTAAGAATTAAAGCCTTTTTGAAGGATTGTTGTGCAATTGAAATCAATTGTATGACCCGATTCAATCGTGTGTAGTGTTATCGCTGATCTGTTCTCAATTTTTTTTTACATCAATTGAGGATTTAGGAATGTGCTTTAAGCAAAATTTGTGTTCCTTCACCCTCAAATTCCGTTGCCTTGATGCTTCACCTACATACGTTGCACTACAGTCACAACATTTGAGTTCATAAACATAATTCTGTTGTACATCCTTGTGTATTTGATCTTTGATTCTTACTAGTCTTGATCTTAGAGTATTGTTTGTTCGAAAGAATACTCTTATATTTTGATGAGTTAGAATCCTTCTGATCTCTTCTGAAATACCTTTACGATATGGAATCACCATTGTGTTAATCCATTCTTTTTGCTTAACTCTTTTTTTAATAATATCGTCTTGTTCTTCATTCTTAATTATTCTTTTGATAACTTATGTTCTAGATTTAATTCAGTGAATAATCATGAATGTACATTTCTGTTATGATCTCAGACTAAGATGTAAAAACCATCGGAACTTCATTCGAAAAAAATATCCCATAGATTTTCTTATTTTTGTAAACAAAAATTACATTCTAATTAGAATTTTGTTTTATTTCAACTCGATAATAAATAAAGTTTAAATTACTTAAGCGATATTCACTTGGTGTTGTTTTACTTATATCTTCTCATTGTTATTTAGGATTCCAATTGGTCAGTTTCTTGTTGTCAGCAACAGCGGAACAGATGGATAGAGTAATTCGCGGAATTCCTGAATAGGCCGGCTCCGATGAATCCACCGGTCATCGAAGCAGCACACATAGATCTTCCTATAGATGTCAATCCAACGACGACGGAAGAAATCAGAACGGCCATCAGACAAATCAAGAGCGGGAAAACAGCAGGACCCAACAATATACCAGCTGAAGCACTGAAGTTAGACATCTAAGTAACTACAAACATGCTTCACCTTCTATTAAAAAAGATTTGGGAGGAGGAACAAGTGCCGATGGACTAGAAAGAAGGACACCTCATCAACATTCCAAAGAAAGGAGATCTGAGAAAATGTGAAAACTACAGAGGCATTACACTACTGTCAATACCAGGGAAGGTCTTCAACAGAGTTTTGCTGAACCGAATTACAGATGCAGTAGACGC
Source organism: Schistosoma mattheei (assembly GCA_944470405.2). NCBI lineage: Eukaryota > Metazoa > Platyhelminthes > Trematoda > Strigeidida > Schistosomatidae > Schistosoma > Schistosoma mattheei. The sequence goes on from OX103950.1 coordinate 8,225,343, forward strand.
CCAACTTCGAGATCAACAAGCTGGATTCCGTAAAGATCGGTCATGCACAGATCAAATTGCGACACTACGGATCATCGTTGAACAATCAGTTGAGTGGAACTCATCACTATACATCAACTTCATTGATTATGAAAAGGCATTCGACAGTGTAGATAGGAGGACATTATGGAAACTTCTTCGACACTACGGAGTTCCTGAGAAGATTGTCAATATTATCCAGAACTCATACGACGGACTACAATGCAAAGTCGTGCACGGAGGACAGCTGACAGATGCATTCCAAGTAAGGACCGGAGTCAGACAAGGCTGTTTACTCTCTCCCTTCCTCTTTCTTCTGGTGGTCGACTGGATTATGAAGACCTCGACATCTGAGGGAAAACACGGAATACAGTGGACAGCTCAGAATCAATTAGATGATTTGGACTTCACAGATGACCTAGCCCTCCTATCGCATACACACGAACAGATGCAGACAAAGACAGCCAGTGTAGCAGCAGTCTCTGCATCAGTAGGCCTCAACATACACAAGGGAAAACCAAGGTCCTCAAATACAACACGGAGAACACCAATCCAATCACTCTTGATGGCGAAACTCTGAAAGATGTCGAACCCTTCACATACCTGGGAAGCATCATCGATGAACAAGGAGGTTCAGATGTAGATGTAAAGGAGAGGATTGGCAAAACAAGGGTAGCATTCCTACAATTAAAGAACATATGGAACTCAAAACAACTTTCAACCAATATCAAAGTGAGAATCTTCAATACGAACGTCAAGGCAGTTCTACTGTATGGAGCTGAAACTTGGAGAACTACAACAAACACAATCAAGAAAGTACAAGTATTTATAAATAACTGTCTGCGCAAGATACTCAACATCCATTGGCCGGATACCATCAGCAATAGCCTTCTGTGTGAGAGAACAAGCCAGCTTCCAGCTGAAGAAGGAATGAGGAAAAGACGATGGAAATGGATAGGACATACATTACGCAAATCATCAACACTGCATCACAAGGCAAGCCCTAAGTTGGAATTCTGAAGGGAATTGGAAAAGAGGAAGGCCAAAGAACACATGCTCCTTCACGAGGAGTAACAGGCGTAAGTAAGTAATTCTTGTTGGCATATGTGCCATAAATATTATTGTAGACGGTTATGATCGTAAGAGCAAGACAATGTTTGATAAGGTAATTTGAAGTCTATTTAAATTTAGCATTGATGGTATTTGCTGAATGGATGTATTAGTCATTCCGTTCACTATCATTCGAAATCAACTCATGCACTATTTTAGTTTCCTATATTGCCTATCGAATAACAGAACTAATAATTATGTACCATTTTAGTATATAACGAATTTGGCATGGTTAGATATTCTCTTTGCGATGAGTTTATAGTCAGTATTTATTTTATTTCTAAAATTTCAATTGTCTTGAATTACAGACTAGATATTCAGTATCGTAGAAATCCGAGGGTTCAATTAGATCGGTATTAATGAATGAAAATTATGGTAGAGCATAGTATTTCTACTCCGTTCATTATTTTTTCGCTAGTTAACTACCTGATAATAGGATTAAGAATACTGTATTGCGCTCGTAAGTAATACAAGTCACTTATTTTTTAAATCTGTTATACTTCCAATTCGTCTGGAGAGAACCGTGTTCACGTTTGTGACTTCTCAATAATAAACTGACAATCTTACACTGGATCAAACTCAAAATGCATTAGTTCTCATGGAGATATCGTGTGATGTGTGGTACTAATGTCGACAGATATAAGCAGTATGTATCATCAATCGAAAGTGAAATGCCTGAAGGCAGAAGGTTAAAAAGATCGAAGAGAAGAGAACGAGAACAAAGAATGACTGCTGTAGAAACAAATCAACAATAAACTTTGAGATGACTGGTTAACATTTTGCAAATGAAGTATTTACTGTTTGGTTCTCAGATATGATCAAGATATTCTGTAATTTTGTGTTCAAATACATTCGATTTTGCCCACTTGTGTTCTTGTTCACTACAAAACATTATGAGGAGATAGCAATTAAAATAAACAGTTTAACTCATCATTACTTATTCAATATACTTGAAATGAAGTCCACATGAAATAGCTATTATATCTACACTGATTAGCGAAATTCTTTGATTGTTATTCAGAAATTATAGACTTAGTTTCACTGAATTCATTCTAATGTGTTTTATGATCAATTGAATGTAAATTTAACAAGAAATTAAAGTATCAAATACTGTCCACATTATAACTTTTTATATTTGCATTCAGTTACGTCCATATTATACCATTTTGCAAAAATAAATATCTTATAGCAAATGGTATTCTAAATGTAGTATTTCTGACGGCATCTTACACAATTCTTACAACTGTTCTTATAGACTAATCGGTATTTAGTAGTATAAAATGTTTCCGAAATTCAAGGGGTAAGAATTAAATATGTAAATGAGAAAACCTACTTAATTTCATGTATGACAACTAAATCATTTGTTAATCTTGATTCAAAAAGTTTCCTATTGATACTTTGTATTAGATGTGGGTTTTTAATTCACGAGGAGATTCAATTCTCGTCAAGATTGTAGATAAAGTCATTCTGTTAAGTATTTACTGTTACTAATCTAAACGATGTCCAGTCACTCAGACTAGTTGACAGACTTTAACCTGATTGTTAAAGTATGATTATCACACTGTACTGATCTAATATTACGCAGCAATTAATCAACGTCATTGATTTATTCATTCTTCTACACAATTAAACGGATATTGTATTACTTAAAATTGCTTCACAACTTATAAATTATACTACAAATATATTCATTATTAGTACCTGGATAAAGAAACAATTCGCCATTTATTTCCTATGAATCTTTTAAAGCACTGAACATAAAACTGTTTTTTTGTTGTTTTTTTCTATGTATTTAGTGATGGATTTTTGCATAGAAACTCAACGATGGCAAAGATAGTGTTATTTCCAGACTGGAATAATGAATGGTAACTTTTGAGAACTACTTATGGACCAATACTATACATTTATTTTTATTGTATAATTATTAAGTAGCTAAACTATTTGCATATTCATGTTCCTCTTATTTAAAGCTTTATTTTGACCCATAGATAATTAATATACGATTAACCGTTCTTGAGTTCTGTCCAGTCTATTAATTACAGTCTCCCATATTAACAGGCACTTTTGGCTAGATCTTGTACAAATCTTGTTTCCTATTTGGCGGTACGGTGTGGTCTGTTTGGTTTGTATATAAAACCAGTATATTTGAAATATATGATTCATGTCGCGGTGGCTAAGATTTATGTTCTGGACTTAATAGGTAGGAATAGGCAGGAATAAGGATAGATGAGTACTCTAGACTGCTCTTACGGGTTTTATGCGTCATTAGTCCGTCGAGAAATCACTATTCTCTAATTTGTGGTATCATTACGTCATATATTGATAGAGGCACAATGACACTAGTTATAACAGATAGTATTTCTAGGTGTTCATTGTTATGCCTAATGGTTACAAAGTATTTTTGATGTTAGCTTTTCATTAAAATTTCTTGTTTTATGTTTGTTTTACCATATACATTTACTATCATAAGTAAACTTTCAATGTAAGAATACTCAGAGTCGAGAAATTCACTTACATTATTAAATTCTGCTATGTGAAATCAAATCAAAATCCAAAAATACTTTATTAACATTAACTAGGTCTTTGTGAAATGATTATTTGCCTAAAAATTCATGATAGTGGACTAAAGTTTCGTGAATTAACAAGACTTAATAAGACATATACTGAGACGAAACAGCCATCCAATGCTTCCAGGTTTTCCATGGTGGTTTAGATTATGTCGATCAAGGAATTCAACTAGTAAATTACTGCTACCTCCACAAAACCCCTTTCTAATCATTTATTTCAATTAGTTTTGTGACTCCATAGTACTATTTTTTAAGTGTTTAGTAAGCTTTATATAAATCTATTTTCAGAAGGGGGTTTTGTGGAGATTTTAGTAATTTGTAAGTTGAAATCATTAGTCTATTGTAGCTAGACCATCACGGAAAACTTTTAAGCACTGGATGGCCATTTACGTAGTTGAATGGTAGTCAGCAGTCAAATTCAGGATATTCATTTCATCATATTCGGGACACATCAGACAGATACACACTTACAACCTAGTCTTAATGTTTTTTTTATCTACTTGATGTTAAGCACTGCAATTGATCAGTCTCTTATTGGCATATGTGCATACTGTAGGGGTTGCTTCGATATTGCAGGTAAATCCAACTGAGGAGTCCCAAATAGGATGAAACGCGTATTAAACTAGATCCACTGTTAACCACTATCCATCTTATGATGAATGTCTTATTATTTACATATAGTAAATGAAAGTTCATAATAATCATAAACTGTCATATGATATTAAGGTCAATCAATCAACGAACTATTCAAAACAGCTAATAATAATAATAATGATAATTTATCAAATGAATATATGATTAATCCAATAAAGAAGAAAAATATAATATTTCACCTTAATATTACATCATTAAATGATAATGTTAAAATGTAAAATAAATTATACTACACTATATATACTACTGTCTATACTATATATACTACTGTCAAAATTGTAAACTAAGATTTAAGTAAACTTATGTAAAGAAACAAAACAAACAACAAGTCAAACTATCTCGTTGTGAATGATAATAAAACTTGGAAAACATTAAGAATAAACAATAAAAAGAGAAGAAGAAAAAAACAAAATAACTATTTTATGGTTTATTTATTAGAAAATCAAAAATGGATAATAATAATCAGTTGAACACAACATAAACAGTTGGTTCATTGTTCATTGACCTTAATTTTAGTGTAACTAATTACTAATTTTTATTGGTAAGATTAAAAGTATAACCATTAAGTCACCTTTGTATTTTCAATATCTAAATCCAACCTTCAAAACAACAACAACAACAAAAATTAAGTTTTAGGGTTTGTCCTTATTGAAATTAAGTTTTAGGGATTTATAATACAATTTTATGTAGGGTTATAAGTTATGTTAAACTTTTAAGTCTATCAGAAAACAGGAGAAGTAGTATATATATATATATATATCAGACGTTCTAAATTATAAACTAATTTATTGGTTGACTTTGTGGGTTGATTAAAGTAAGAACACTATGGAAAACCTGGAAGCATTGGACGGCCGATTTGTCCTAGTATGGAACTCCTCAGTAGTGCGCACCTACAACACCACCCGCGGGATAAGAGCCTAGGACCTTCGAACGCTTAACCTCTAGACCACTGAGCCAGCATACAATGGTCTAAATCTAACAAATCCGTGGGTTCGAATCCTGTGGGCGGGATTGTAGATGTGCACTGCTGAGGAGTCCCACAATCAAATGAAACGAATGTCCAGTGCTTCGAAGTTTTTCATGGTGATCTAGCTACAATCGACTCATGATTTCAATTTACAAATTACTAAAATCCCCACAAAACCCCCTTCTGAAAATAGATTTATTTAAAGTTTACTCAACACTTAAAAAAGAGTATTGTGGAGACACAAAACTAATTGAAATAAATGATGAGAAAAGGGTTTTATGTGGAATGTAGTAATTTAATAGTTGGATTCATTGGTCAACATAAGCTTAACCACCATGGAAAACCTGGAAGCACTGGATGTCTGTTTCGTCCTAGTATGGGATTCCTGAGTAGTGCTCATCTACAATGCTCTCGAGGGATTCGGACTAATTATCATATCCTCTTCTTAAAATATGTTAACACGGTGGTGCTTGACTTGTAGTGGAAAGCAAACGTAATGCAAAAAATACTTCGTGAATACATTTTCCCAGATGATTATCATCAATATATCATCATTAACCAATACACCATATTGCTAATAAATTTGTCTGCAACTTCAGCTGTTTATATAAAATTTTTAACTGATACCCAGTCTTTCATAAATATCCTACATTTGAACCTTAAACAATAAACCAATGCAGGTAGGTATAAAAAGAAGCCTTACTTCCAAGATTAACTTAAATATAGAATATTGTTTTGTGTAGATTTATCTGTGACATTATAATGCTAGAAACTTATAGAATCGTCTCCAAGTCGCTGAATAAGTATGCATCGCAGTATATCGTCTTCTTTTAATTCTCTGAAAAGCCTCTTTTGAACACTGATTAGACAAAGTATTTCGATGTATTCCCGGCTTCTGAATACCTTTCTTAGGAATTCAGGACAAATCACAACACTAGCTAAAAATTTCACTCAAGCCTCCATTATTTATAGTCCAAAAAATCAAATTAGTTAATGTTCGTCATGATCTGATATTATAATATAAAAACTGTAGATTGTTTATTGGTATCGATTCAATATCCATAACATACATCTTCACTCAGAGACTCGAACCCAGTACCGCGATGGCATTTGAAGCAAACAGTTCTGAGTCCAAGTGCAGGAGTGAAAAACAATTCCGGGATGGAGGCACATCCAGCTGACGAGTTTCAAACAGGACGAAACGCGCGTACCGTATCCCACTATTTGTCACTATCCACTTTAGCCTATAATGATTGCGAATTAAGATAATATCAAAACAATCCGTACAGTATGCACATATACCTATAAGAGACTGATCAGTTGCAGTACTAAATATCACTGGGATGATTTAAGTAAACAATACCAAGTGAATTTATTATTTTAATAATTGAATTTATTAGTCGATTTAAGCTAGACCACCATTGAAAACCTGGAAGCAATGGACAACCATTTCGTTTTAATATGGAACTCCTCATCAGTACATATCCACGGTCCTGCATGTGGGACTCGAACACAGACCATTTGGTCTCGTAAATGATCCCCTAACCTTCAGACCATTCATTCGATATCCAAAATATTCGTTTGTCTTTAATTTTCCAACTAAAGTAAATCAGTGTTAAAGTGTACAGAACATTGAAATTTCTCATAAATTTCCATTATTCAAACTGCATTTTATATTGAGTGGTAGATTTTAATTTTTTTTAAAATTCACATCGAAGTTTGTACGATTATTTAACTGCATAAGAACAATCGAATTATTCTTAAAATACAAGTTTATATTACCAAGAAAAGCATTTATACTTTCTGACAATGATATCACATAAATTACACATAACTACTCATATATAAACAGATACCGTTAACAATTTTGTATCTAAGCAAATGATTCTATTTAATTGAAAGTTACAGTTAATTGACTTCAACTTTGTTAGTATGTTGTATAGAATAGTAGTAGTAGTAGTAGTAGTAGTAGTAGTAGTAGTAGGAGGAGGAGGAGGAGGAGGAGGAGGAGGAGGAAGAGGAGGAGGAGGAGGAGGAGTAGGAGGAGTAGGAGAAGGAGTAGTAGTAGTAGCAGTAGTAGTAGTAGGAGGAAGAGTAAGAGTATGAGGAGTAGTAGTAGTAATAGTAACAGTAGTATTGGTATTAGTAGTAGTAGTAGTGGTAATAGTGGTAGTAGTAGTAGTAGGAGGAGGAGTGGTAATGATAATAAGCCTAAAGTTTTCTCACAAATGCATAAATATTTTTCAACTAGAAAACTAAATTTTTTATTCAAGATTATTTACATTCATTAGTTACTAACCTATAAGTATAAATAAAACGTTTATAAAATTACTTCTATTCTAAATAAAATGAGTCAATAAGAATGATTAATTTATGTGATCACTTTTATGTATTGTTTTAGTCTTTTAATGTTTCCCTGTGCAATATCTTTATGAATCTATTTTTGGATATGAATTGTTTATTCAAATGAATTCTTGATTCCAAAACAAAGAAACAGAACGTTTTAGTGTCAACCAAAGAATGTAGAATGACAGATTCGATGTCGTTGTCATTGAAAGTTCTATAGAATAATTTCCATTTCAATATGATAGCTTATAACCATTCACATATCTATCTATCTATCTATCTATCTATCATCATATGTTCATTCATCTGTAACTTTGAATAAGTAATTCATTGTTGATAAATTCGAAAGAACTTTATATTAACCGATAAATATACATTAGAATGAACAGTTTTAATAAAGCTGATATACCAGTTAAATGTGTTCTTCTGTTAATGTTTCTTTAGACTGTTGATAGATATTTAATGGATAAAACTTTACAATGATTGCTTGATTATGTAATAGAAAATAATATGAATGTTTCAATAGTGAACCTATTTTTTTATCAGATGAAGTTTGTGGATATTACAGTAATTTCAGTGATTAAGATCATAAGTCAGTTGAAGCTAGACCGTCATGGAAAACCTGGAAGCACTGGAAGGCCGGTTCGTCCTATTGTGGGACACCTCAACGCTGTGTATCCATGAACTCGCCCCTGCGAGGTTCGAACCCAGGACCTACTGGCTTCGCGCGCGAGCACAATTTCATTTCGAATATGTCATATGAACTTCTAAATTGATACCATCTTATAAAAGATTAACAGAAATACAAGATTTTTTAAAATGTTAGAATGCTATTTTAGTTGTTTAGACTACCATCTCAAATTAAATATTTTCATCTCTCTATTAATCTTAAACTTTGTTTAATTCTACATATATGCTTTACTGAATTAATTCAAATAAGTGAAGTGAGTTAACACAAATACACAAGTATATGAATCTTCCATATAAATACAGAGATTGAACGACTGAAGTATCCAATAAAACACAAGAAACACTTCATAAATTCTACTTATTCATAAGGTCTCTTCATAGAGCTGAAGTGTTGAAGAAAACAAATCTTTTAAAAAGAATCCTGATGATTATATGGATGATATGAGGCCAGGACAGTCGTCCAATTCATAAGTTGATGAGAACAACAAACATGTAAAATTTTCTAAACCTTCCTATTCGAAATTTACTGTATTATTATTATCTCATAGTTTTAATTTCAAAAAAAAAGTCATTCATGACCGAAATTTCCAAAAACAAAACATGAAACGATGACGCACATGGAGATCATGAATACTGGAGAATTTCAGGGCTGTTTTGATCATTAAAAAGGGAAATGGGATAGTAACTTTACTGACAATTTGGAGTATTTTAATAATGATTACAGTTATGTACCTTATGTACATATTTATCAGACAAAGCATGTATATATATATATATATAATTAATGCCACAAGACATTTGCAAATTATTGAGTACCAAGGAACGTATTTGTACACATCCATCGTTTCATACTACGAAAATATAATTGTTGATTGTCCACAAAATCACTTATATCAGTAATGTGTAAATTTCTATACTTACCACCAACGTCCTTTAATTTGAGGTACTTTCTCTTCTGTATTACTTTTATTCTGTTTATTGAATTTTATTGAATTAATTACTGGATTTTGTTGATTTTGCCATTTTAATTGAGTTTTATACTTTAATTGTTTATTTTGATGATCAACATAATTTGATAAACTTTTATTATATGCACTTTGTATAATTGATGAAGGGTATATTGTAAGCGGTTGAAAAGATGATGATGATGAAGTAGGCAATTTCATAAATTTTGTTCTTTTCATATCAGAATATTGATTTAGTAGACGTGATTGTTGAGCTATTTGTTGTCTGTATGGATTTAATTCTTGTTCTTTATTCCATAAATAGGAAGTTTGTAAATTATCATTGATTTCGTCAATAATAATCTTATTATTATTATTATTGTTAGTAGTAGTAATAGTAGTTGAGTTGTTGCTAGGAGTTTTACCATTCAATGGAAGATTATTTTCTGATGAATAAGAATTAGAAGCAGATAATACTGATGCATCATCAAAATAAAATTTATCATGAAAATCAGAAAATTTACGTTGAAGTTTGGTTTGTATAAAAGATGGAAACACTAGAGAAGAAGATGATGAAGTTAATTGTGCTACAGAAGCTGCTGGAACTGCTACCACTTCTTCCTTTGACGATGGCGACGACGACGACGATGATGATGATAGTATATTTGGTAAATAATGTTTTTCTGAAAAATATCTAACAGGAAACTTGAATCTATTCAAATGATCCGGTAATGTTTTTATATATTGACCATAAATATTATATGATAAAATGATTAAAAGAAATAAATTATAAAGTTTAATCATTTGCATTATATCTTTCAATTTATTTCTCATTCCATATTATCAATGTTTATACTCTTATTCATTTATTTCATGTTTTACAATGTAGCATATGAAAATCAAATGACAAATTGATGGGATTAAGTTAAACAATCATAAAGAAAGAAACAAATAGATAAACTATACTTATTTGAAATGATCATATAAAGTGATTATCAGTAGTAGTGGTAGTAGTAGTAGTAGTAGTAGTTCTATTAAATTATACTCAGTAATTATGTAATATCAAAGTGATAATAATGTTTCAATATTTATAATGTAGATAATGTATATAAAAGTAGTTACTGTGTGATTTCCCTTCGTTTGTTTCTTTTTTTTTCTCTTTCTTTTCAAAGAAAGAGAATAGAAGAGTAAATCAACTACAACAACATGAAAAGAATTGGGTTTAGAACAAATAAACACTGTAGTACAAATAATTCATTTAATTATATATATGTATTCAAATGAATAATTCAATTTGTATTTATGTCATGACCATGTGTTCGTATCCATCTATCTATAGGTATCATTAATAAGATTACTGTATTGTGTATTATGATATTAATAAACATTAATAGTGATTATATTCAAAATGGTATTAAATCTCAATAGAACATGTATATATATATATACATATATTAGTGCAGTATAGTAGATTGAGTAATGAAAACAAAAAGAGTTTCTTCACAGTTAATTTTGTTTCAGTATACCTTTTACATGAATAGGATTTCATGGTGTAGTGTTTTTTTTTACTTGTTTTATGCATTATGTTTATATGTATGTATGTAAGTAGTATCTATGTATGTATATTATGCATGTCATTGTATGTATTGGTGAAGTGTGTAAAATTAAACATCGATAAATATAACATTTATATTCATTGGAAAGAGATATAAACTTGTACCTAATTTGATTCGGTGCAGTTTTGGGTTCTTGTTAATTTATTTTTTTGTCTTGTATGTACAACTGTGCTATTTATGTCTGTCTATAATACTGACCCTGCAAAATTTTGTGTAAAATATTAATAATCATAATAATCACATTGGCGAGAGAGAGAGAGAGAGTGAGAGGGTGAGGGGATACAAGAATTTTTTTCTCAAATGCTAAACATACACTGGGATACAGTAACCAATCCAGTAACTAGCTTGTCAATCATCATAATGAAATGAAATCAACTAATTTTGGCCTATTGAACTATTGAACGAAAAAATGTACAAATTTATCTATATACAATGTATGTAATTGAATAAAATATTAGATAGCAATTTATAACCTACATGTCAATGTGATTTCATCTTTTCCAGTACTGGATATTCATTCATAAAGGCATACAAGTATTAGCTTATAAATGAATGATGGTTTCATTTCACCTGTCACCATTAAAAATGTAAAAAAAAAGAAAAGGAAATAAATAATCACAACTGTCTAGTGTAATGTGTAAGCATAATTTCACTTTGTATGTGTGCGATATAACCAATGATACAATAACTAGATTCATGATTATTAAAATATTATGATTTAGTAACCATGTAGTAATTAGAACTATCACTAAGTGATTGATGAATATCTAATTCTTGATTTATTGATCATCTTTATATTAAAGAAAAAAAACTCATCCATTTTAATCTTTTTCACCTTTTCTTCTTCCTCACCATCTTTATCGTCAGATAATTTAATTTACTGAGTACAGTCTTACTTGTCTAAGATTAATTACTTCTCTATGTAGTTTTTGTCTATTAGTGGTTGTCTGTAGAAGGAAAATGATTTTTTTTTAAAATAAAGAAAGTAAAAATCTACTATCACCACTGTGAATAACATATGTCACTCAACATCAACGGTACTATTCATAAGAATTACAATGAAATATTGACAGTTTTAAGGCGAGACTATAATTTATGGACGAACCAATCAAATATAAGATAACGAGTCACGATTAGTGGCGCGAAATTCATCCATATATTTGACTAAATAGAGTTTTGGCATTATAGCTTATGTCAGTTCGTGATGAAAACTTTAAATCTAGATTTTAACATCAACCATCAACTGGAAATGAGAATTCTAGCTGCTTCATAGACCTCATTTAGTCCTAATTACTAGGTGTCCATTGTCAAGGTCACTTAAGCGTCGCTCATAGGTCGTCCATAAATTATAGTCTCACCGCTTAAACTAAGAAATAAGTTTAGAATTTGTACTGTACTTTATTATAAGCTAATAATCATTCAATCAAAATTAGAATAATCTGATATAATACAAGAAAAAAATAAGTGAAACAGTGTTTTGATAAATGGTCTAGTTTGGTTTTGTTGGGACGTTTGATCCCCAGAGCACGCTTGGGAAAGGACCTAATTTTGCTATTTTATTTAGAAAATTTGAATTTTCTTTATTTTCACGCCAAAGGCGCTCTTGTCACCTTCATTTCGTATTTCCCACTGGGAAATATCTTAAGTGCTATTAGTCCGTTGCGTCGTTTAGTATGCTATTTGGTAACTCTCCCCAACGACGGTTTTGTACTGTATATATATACGTTTTGAATTGTGTTTGTTGTTATCGCTAGTTTCTGGCTGTTTGCAGAATATACTCGCCCATTCCAAGCTTGAACTTCCCCCTCTAGTTAGAGGGGCTGGGACGTATCAAATAGCTAGCTTACTGGTCTTTGGTCACTGAGTCTTTGTTCTTGTTGGCATATTAAGTGAGTTCGTAATCGCATCAACCCTAGCTAATTTGGCGACGGTGGTTTCGGAACAATGGATCCTTCTAAACTTGAATTATTACTCGAGCAGCATATGAAACTTATTCAGATGTTAGTAGGTACAAAGCTTACGTCTAATACTCAACCATGTATTTCTAATCCTACTATTATAGCACCATCAGTTGATGTTATCGCTAACAGTATCTCTGAGTTTCATTACGATCCGGAATCCAATGTCACGTTTGATATGTGGTTTTGACTTTACGAAGACTTATTCAAATTTGACTTTGCTAACCAGAATGATGCTTGGAAGGTCTACTTGCTGCTTCGGAAGTTGGGTCCTAGTGAACTAGACAGGTGTTGCAACCTAATTCTGCCTCTAAACCCACGCGATCGCTCATTCTCGGACACTGAACAGTCATTGAGCCAACAATTCGGAGACAACTCCTCACTATTCAATGCGCGCTATCGATGTTCGAAGCTCTTTTTGAACGAAGATGCTGATTTTCTCACACATGTGGATATCGTTAACCGAGAATGCGAACACTTCCGGTTGAAGTCGCTTACTGAAGACCAATTTAAAGCACTCCTTCTCATCTGCAGCCTTCAATCGCAGAAGTTCAGTGACATTAGAACACGCTTGCGAAGTCGAATGAACCAAGACCCAAAACTAACACTTAATGGTAGTGCAAACGAATATCGACGCCTAATCAACCTACAGCGTGACACTACAATGGTCTAGCGTGGTGGTTCAGATCGCACCGAAGTTCATGTAGTCCAACAGCCACCCAACTCGCATAAATCTGCCCCAGCGACATCTAGTTCAGGTCAACAGACACACACAAATCCTCCCGCTCCATGCTGGCACTGCCGTGCATGACATTTTGTCCGAAACTGTCCATATAAACAACATCGGTGCAGGAAATGTAATGCGGTGGGTCATAAAGATGGTTTTTGTCGAAAAAAGAAGCCGAGCAGCTTCAGAGGTACCAGAGAGCCTACGCCTAGATCCAACACAAATTCGTTGGGTCTAATAGCAAGCTTTCAGAACTCAACCCAAGATGAGAGGACATTTATTATCCATAATATTAATGGGCGCCCGTTTATATTTGCAAATAGACACTGAATCGGACATAACAATTCTTTCACGAAAATATTGGATCAGAATGGGAAGACCACGCACAATGCTGACAACACAGAAACCTCGAACTGCATGAGGTAATTATCTACGTTTGTTGGGATAACTAGATTGTAAAGTTTCTTTTCACGATTCGACGTTTACCGGGGTATGTTGCATCACACTATCTGATCTTAATCTACTTGGTTTAGACTGGTTTGACCAGCTACATTCAGCTGACGTTCCGTTAGGCACCGTATGCCATCTGGTGAAACAACCCCATGAACCTGAAGCATATTCGAAAGAATTAATGACGGAGTTTTCAACCATTTTCCAGCCTGTATTGGGTCAGTGCACTGCTATGAAGGCAACACTTCGGTTGAAACTTGGAGCTAAGCCTGTATTCCGCCCAAAGAGACCAGTGCCGTACGCAGCATTATCAAAAGTTGACGAAGAACTTAACCGCCTTCAACTACAGGGAGTTATTACACCTATTTCTTATTCTGCCTGGGCAGCACCCATTGGGGTTATTAAGAAGGTTAATGGCACAATCCGAAAATGCACAGATTTTTCCACAGGTCTTAACGCAGCTCTCGAACAGCATCGTTACCCACTTTCAGTCCCTGCAGATTTGTTCACGATGTTAAATGGTGGGAAGTTCTTTGCAAAGCTGGATCTCGCTGATGCATATTTACAAGTGGAAGTGGCTGAAGATTCGAGAGAGTTACTTACCATAAATACTCATCGTGGCTTGTTTCAGTACAATCGCCTACCGTTTGGTGTTAAAACAGCTCCATCTATTTTTCAGCAACTAATGGATACCATTCTATCGGATATCCTGAGGATCACAACTTATCTCGATGATATCTTAATTGTTACCACATCGTTAGAACAGCTTCGAGAACGCACGACAGCTGTATTAAAAAACGTCAGCGATAACGGATTCCGATTACACCCAGAAAAATGCCAGCTTTTCTTGAAGTAAGTAAAATACATGGGATTCATCTTTGATGCCGCAGGTCGCAGACCAGATCCTGAAAACATCGGAGCTTTAAAACTGATGCCAACTCCCACTAATATCTCTGAGCTACGATCATTCCTAGGAATAATTAGCTACTAATCAGCTTTTGTTCCGTCGATGTGTGACATACGCGTCCCGCTAAATCATCTTCTGAATGAGAATACCAGCTGGAACCGTCCATGTCTATCATTGTTGCTGCGGACGCTTCAGCCTTTGAACTCGGTGCTGTCATCTCACATCAGTTCCCGGACGCAGCAGAGAAAGCTACTATGCACGCATCTCACACATTAAATTCGGCGGAAAGAAAGTACAGTCAAATAGAGAAAGAGGCTCTCGCCCTTGTGTTTGCAGTACGCCGTTTCCACAAATTCCTGTACGGTCGAAGATTCATTCTTCTCGCTGACTACAAGCCTCTTCTCACAATTTTCGGTTCGAAATCTGGTGTTCCAGCCCATTCTGCAAACCGTCTCCAGCGATGGGCTTTGATAATTTCGGGTTACAAATTTGACATTAAGTATCGGCGCACCCAACAGTTTGGTCAGGTTAACGCCTTGTCACGACTTATCAGCAAAAACCATACGGCCGGAAAAGACGCAGTTATTGCCTCCCTAATGACAGAGGACCACGAGCAATTTCACCTGACAACCGATATTCGTGCTTTGCCAGTCTCAGCAGTTGAAATACAATCTGCATCCAAGAACGACCCCATCATAAATAGGGCGATGAAATACGTCACCAATGGCTGGCCGCCAACTGGACTCGATGGTGACTTGAAGCAGCTTTACCACCATCGGGACTCATTATGTGTCGTAAATGAATGCTTGATGTTTGGAGATAGAGTAGTGGTGCCAGAGTCCCTAAGATCAAGGGTGCTAAAGCAACTTCACACTGGTCGTCCTGGTATAAAACGAATGAAATCCATCGCCAGAAGCTATGCCTATTGGCCCCTCATGGATCAACACATCGTGATTTAGTACGCAAGTGCACGCAGTGTCAGCAAGCGGCCAAGAGTAGCGCAAAAGTACAACCGGTTCCATGGCCACAGCCTGAGTATCCCTGGTCCAGGATACATGTCGATTTCGCAGGCCCAACTAATAGAATCACCTATCTAGTCGTTGTTGACGCCTTTTCGAAATGGCCAGAAATCGTTCCCGTCATGCCACCAACGACTACCGAAACGATGCAAATTTTGACAGAGATGTTTTCCCACAACGGATTATCGGATATAATCGTATCCGACAACGATTGGCAGTTCACCTCGTCAGTTTCAAGAATTTTGCAAGCGCCTATCGATCAAGCATTTACGCTCTCCACCTTACCACCCACAGTCAAATGGCCAAGCAGAAAGATTTGTGGATATATTCAAGAGAGCTCTAATGAAGTCGAAAGGAAACACTGTAGAATTTCTTGTTTGTTTACCGAACAACACCTAGTAATATGCTACCACAGCAGAAGCCCCGACAGAGATCCTGATGGGAAGGAAATTGAGGACGATCCACAGTCTGATGTGCCAAAGAACCAAACCACTACCATCTCAGACCAAATCTCAGAAGCTGCCAGCGTAAGAGGTTGGACGCCCGGTGTTCGCTCGAGACTACAGAGTAAATCATGGTCCTTGGACCGAAGCACGTGTGGTTGGAAGACGAAACACGCATCCTGGTTTCAACTGTTAGCCACATTATATTCATTCTATATCTCAATTGATTGATCACTGGGTGGTGATCAATCTCATGCTTGTCTAGTCCTTATTAGTGCACATCGAATGCTATCGATCATGTTGCAATGTGGCCACCAGTCTAGGTGACTCGAGTGCCAAGTAGCACGAAACCCGGGTCCAGGGTTTCCTGTTGACTACCTCCAACCACCATCTAATCTCAATACATAGTGCCCGCAGTGTCGAGTCACCTAGACTGGTGGCCACATTGCAACATGATCGATAGCATTCGATCTGCACTAATAAGGACTAGACAAGCATGAGATTGATCACCACCCAGTGATCAATCAATTGTGATTACATCTCAGTCCTACAGGAGGTTAGTCACGGCTCGGATAGCTCAGTGGTAACGTCTCTGACTGTGAAGCTGGGTGACACGAGATCGAATCCGCCAGGGAGCACCAGTTCCCTCAAGATTACAGGTACACCTTGCTGACGAGTGCCAAGTGGCACGAAACCCGGGTCCAGGGTTTCCTGATGACTACCTCCAACCACCATCTAATCATTCTATATCTATATATGTTAATGTGTATCAATTTTTCCACATACTATAGACTTCTACACGTACAAATCTAGGAAGAAACTGTTTTAACTGGAAAGAAAAATTGATAAAAATTAAACAGTTAATCATAGATGTACTATAAACAAAAATGGATGGTGTCTAGCAGCGGAATCCAGGATGCTCGTTTCGTCCTATTTCGGACTCGTCAGATGGATGCACCTGCATCCCAGAAATGATGTTCACTTTGGGACTCAGACCCCGTACTTTTCGCTTCAAACACCATCGAGATATCCATTTAGCTGCTGAGTCCTGATAGCCACTAACTTGTGTAATGGGGTGAAGTTTGAATACATTTTTGCATTGTTAGTTTGGATCTGTTTATTAACTTAGTAGATGATGGATAACTTGATAGCGTTTGAAGTGAACATTACTTGGTTCGAGTTAAGGAGTGAACACAAACTATGATACGGGTATATCCAGTTCATGAGTCCTGGATCCCACTGCTAGCCACTATACATCTTTGCTTAAAGAGCTTATGACTTAAGACTACATCTAGGCATTCCGAACAGGATACACATATGTCAATAAAAGACTGATCAATTACAGTCATAAACATCAATGTGAACAATCAAGTAAACAGTACAAAACCAATCAAACACACACACTCTCTCTCCCAATATATATATATATTTGTATACACTTACAACAAGCATAACTCAAGCTGCACTAAATGCAAGTATCCAACTTTATTACCATAACAGAACTTACCATTAGATGAAACAAACAAACACTTGAAAACGATGTTTTTTTACTGATTATATTGTGATATAATAAATAAAAATAAAAGTTTATGTGAATTATGAAGTGGATGTTCCTTTTCTCTTTTTTTTATATCAACATTCAATATTAGTGAAGAATGAGTGAGTGAGTGAAGGAATGAATAAAATGGTGAACAATAAAAACTACACATTTTCAATAAGAATTACATTACCCTATTCATCAAGTGCATTCTTTTTTGTTTTTGGCATTTTTTTATGAATGTTAAATGGGAAATCATGATTGTAGACACTTTTCTTTTTGAAAAGAATTCGTTGGAAAGTTAATTGAAACAAAACAGTTTTTTGTGTTTTGCTTTTACTTCAATTGAGAATTTCTATGTAAATTAGTTGAAACATGTAAAGTTTATAGTAGATGTAAGAATATGTATGATAATTAGGAGTATTTGAATTATAGTATGAACTAAGAGTCCCAGAAATAACGTAATCGGATCAAGAAGTACTAGATCAGCACAAACGAATGTACTGAATTTGCAATTTGCAATCAAGCATTCAACAAGTACAAAGGAATCATTAGTTCATTCAAACACCACATTTGCCACAGCTTAAATTAGAGTCTAAGTGTCTGTAATCGATTGTACGTCTTCTTCTTAAGTTCATCCTGTGTCTGTCCGACATTGTATTGGATAAAAACTGTATTATCTAGAATGTGCTCATTAGTATTAGAATTAACAACCGAAATCGGAACATTTAAAGCACTTAGAATTACGAAATTTACATGAATTAAAAGAGTGGAACCTGCCAGAGGACAAGCCTTGACCAGACTTGTACCCATCTTTGTAAACTGCATTGCAACTCCTCAATGAATTATCTGCATAACCTTGAGTATGAACTGGGTTGGGATGACGTAATGCAGTGAAATTTTTTATATCCTTGTGAATCATTTTTCGAAATCTCCCTTTACCGCAATCAGAATTTGTATACTTAACATAGTCTAGCAGTAGTTCCTTGAGAGTTGTATAAGGAAGCGAAATGGGCTTTTCCGGTAAAGCCAGAGTTTTGAATAAGCTATATGCTTCCTTTCCAATGAATCTGAGGAAATGTCCTACAATATTAACATCCTCATCATCTTCCTTGGTCATAGCCCAAATTTCGAACCTTTCAAAGTAATACTGAAAAGCATCAAAATCTGAATGTATATCCAACAATTCCATCACAGACTCCATCGCAACGCCAATATGATAATTAGGAGTATTTGAATTATAGTATGAAATAAGAATCCCAGAAATAACGTAATCGAATCAAGAAATACTAGATAACCACAAACGAATGAACTGTATTTAGAATTAGACATCAAGCATTCAAAAAGTACAAAGAAATCATCAGTTCATTCAAACACCACAATATGATAATATTGTATATTTTGCTTAAATATCTTGTTTAGTTTTGTTGATTTAAGCTAGGTTATCATTGAAAACATTCGTTTCGTTCTAGTATGGGACTCCTCAACAGTATAAAGCTAAGATCCCGAATGTGGGAGATGAACCCAGGATCTACAGTCTCTCTTGTGAACATTTGATCTCTAAACTACTGAATTGGCGTTCAACGGTGTTATTGTCTAACTTCAATAGATCTATGATCTTCACAAACTCACATTCTCATGATTGTATGATCGTCTAAAAACTTGCAATTTATTAAGACGTTTAAGATATCCATCTTGAATAACTTAATATAGGTCTAGATTTAATCCTTTGATAACATATGAATGATGTAGAAAAAATATCATCTTTGAATTCTAATTAGTGAATGTCCATTGACGTTTAAACTGATGTACAGAACAATATAAACATACGGGTTAGGACTTAAATTTAATTTAGAAATACACGGATACATGGACTCATTTAAAGTTGCTAATGAAAACAGATCTTAATCGGAATAATTTCATGCAGAATTTTGATATGCCCTTTGAAAATCACTTTCCACTGATTTTAAATGTAGTGAAGTTTGCTCATCAAACGATTACCATTAACAACTTGAATCAAGAAATAACGCATAAAACTAGTAACCAAATGATAAATTAATCAATAGAATCTAATCAAGTACTGTGAATGAGAGAAGGATAATACTGCCTAATAGTTAGTGATCAGTAAATGACCAAACGATCATGTTTTTTTATAAACAATTCAGTGACAATTCTCACTTTGTTGACAATAAGAGGGTAATTACATGAAGAGTGAGATACTACTTCACGAATGATATTGATGACAGATCCAGCTATGTTGAGAACTGACTGAAATCCAAAATATGGACAAGCGAAATTCAACTCAGTGATCTGAAGGTCTTTAACATGATGAAAGATAGGATGATCATCAAAGGTCGTATATGCATTGTTGTAGCAAAATTGTTTTAATTGTATTGTGCCTGAAGTTAGTTTATTACGAAAGTACTTTACAAACAGAACTAGATGTCAGTAGATTTGTAATGAATTAAAAGCTGGACGTATTTTAAAATGCCATTCAGAGTCATTTGGTCTAAAAACTAACGTGCTTGACTCAGAATATGAAGATTTTCAAGAATCTAAAACAGACTAAAATAATTATACCGTTTAATCCACAACTTATAAATGATATGCAACGTGTCAACACCTTCAGCTGAATCCAAGAAGCCAGATATGAATTCAAGCGAAAATGACCACACAATCAGATAAGAAATCCGTCAAATAATAATTGCATTTGAGTGACCAAGAAATAGCTTAATTTTCCATGCTTCGTAAAACACTGGTCAGAAATTATCGACAAATAAAGCGGTAAATAACGTTCACTCTATATATGTGCCTACAAAATTTCAACAGAAGAATGCGAAGTACAACATAGAATATAATATGGAACAGTACTCATAATTCAGAACTATTTATTAGGTGCGAAATTTATTCAGATGTAGTGCTTTTCTGTAATGCTAAAACTATTATCGTACGTAAAGAGCATGTAGTACCATGTGTTAGCTTTGTGAACATATTCGTAATGGTCTAACAACCTACACCACTGGCAAGTATCTCATTCAATAAGTCATGATTCAAACTAATCTTGATTTACTTATCCATTACTGCAATAGTGGTAACCACATACTTGACGATGATCATCTCAAAATTAAGGAGTCGAACTTCTGTATCCGAAGATTAGTTTATGAGTAACATCCTGGAGCTATTTATAGACTTGTCATATATATATTCGATATAACTGACCGATTGGTTATGATTTACTATTCTTGATTTATTCCCAATCTATTGCTTACAGCCTCTCAAATTCACAGCCAGTTTTGGCCTTATTCTGTATAATTGTTATTTTCCATTTTATGGTATGATGCGGCCTGGTCTGCTTTTGCATAAACTACGTATATGTGAAATATATAATTCATACAGTTGAGACTAAGATTGTGTTCTGCACTCAACGGGTAAGGCTAGACGGAAAGTTACTAATTTGGGGACCAATATAGTCTCTGAACTGACAAAAAGCTACTAGTACTGGCTAATGTATCATTTGTTTAGCTCAAGGGTAAATTCATATAAGTCGTATTCTATTGACCATTTCATCACGCGGCGATTGGGAGAAACAAAAGACATAAGAGAAATTCCTCAAGCTACCAGGTCAACAACTAATTGGAGCAAACAGATATTTTGTGGCGAACTTCAATCTTCAGCTGTATTTTTTATTCATCCATAATTGCTATCGAAAGCTATACTTTATAATAGTTAGTAAGATCAAACCAAATTGTAGTAAACAAATTATACTACTACTAAGTAATTTAAAAACCTTCACAAAATTGTGGTTATATAGAAGCTAAGATGGATCTCTTAAGTCAAAATCTAGCGCTCAAGCTATGACAACGCATCTACTATTATGAGCATCATAAAGCACTGAAAATAACTCCTAAAAACAATTTCATCAAAGGAATCAGTTGGAGCTTTGAGAAAAGTAATGTACCAGGTTGTTGTGGAGCCAACAACCGAAACTTGATGTCCTCAAAAATACACGTACATCACTGCCCTTTTAATAATAAACATATTTATAAAAGGTCAGTATCACTTCCCTCAACATTCTGAAAGTATGCTATACTAATGAAAATGTCTAGTTCCTTTTCCCTACAAAAAATAAATTATCTCTTCAACAGATATATTTTCATTCTATGAAGATACAAATTTAAATGAGAATGAATAAATAAATAAGTTTTTATTATATCACGATATGTTTGTCCCATATTGGCTCATTGTGATTTTGCTTATGTTGAAGGGAATGAATGAGAAGTAAATGAACGTTTATTGTAATATGCATAGTGAGAGACAATGGTATTATGAATGATGGTTACACAATATCTCTAAGAGAATAAGAGTAACGAAGTAAATTTCATGTATAATATGAACTGTGAAATAATGACAAAATAAATTTATCAGAAGAAAAAAAAACAGATAAGGAAAAAGGAATTGAAAGAATCAAGTTGATTATATAACAACCATAGTTTGAGGAAAATATAAATATTCACGGAACGATTATATAGATTAAAATAAATAAATAAATTCATCAATAGAATATACATATATATCATGGAATTAGGACTCTTTTTGTTTTGGCATAACACAACCATTTTGATCATAAATATCTGTAAACATATAGAGATAGTAACAAACTGTAATAAATATTATTCATTCATTTTTATACATCAACAATGCCAACTTCTTCTAATTTAGCAAGAAATGCAGCAACACGATGATCTGGATCATTCTAGGAAGAAAAGAAAGAAAAACAATTAAACAATTCAAAGTGTTGTACATATTGATGAAAAAGTAATTTCTTTACTTAATGGTTAAATCTCATCGTTAAGAATCATTTTTACTATCTAATGGATAATTTTAAATTGTTTTCTTTTTTATTGAGACTACAGTTTGTAGACGAATCGATGAAATTAAAGATGGTACGTTTTGAATTTTGGCACGAAAATTCATTCCTCCAT
Organism: Schistosoma mattheei; assembly: GCA_944470405.2. Lineage (NCBI taxonomy): Eukaryota > Metazoa > Platyhelminthes > Trematoda > Strigeidida > Schistosomatidae > Schistosoma > Schistosoma mattheei. Next base: position 8,248,278 of record OX103950.1, read on the forward strand.
ATAGTTATATAGCATTTAGGCAATATAGCTTATGTCAGTTTGTGATGAAAACTCTAACTTCAATCTTTAACCTTAGCTACTAACTCTAAATTCTAATCTTAAGTCCTCTTTTAACTTTGACAAGGTGGATATTTTCAAGCTCACTTCATCGTCATTCAAAGGTTGTCTATATATTATAAACTCACCACATTTTACTCTCAATAAAATGGAGTTAGATAGGAGATTTATCAATGAATGTATTTCAATAACACAACTTCATATTTTAGTGACATAATACATCGTATGAAACCAAGTTATTTCTTCAAACCTTTTCTTAAAAACAAAGTTTCATTGAGATATTTTTCACACTAACTAAGTACAATTAAACCTATAAAAAACCGCGTGAGGATAGCAACTTTTTCCGGAGGTCTAGACAAACATGATTGATAGGTTGGTATTAGTCAATGAAGGTAACAAATAGTCAGTAAAATTTTCATCTCGGTAAAATCATTTACTTAGGCTGTACATTTGTATTTATAGTCGTATGGTTAATAAATATATCTATAAAAGGACAGAAAAGATTGTCAATATCAAATGAGGTTGCTCAATAATCAAGGGGTTAGAGAAGAATAGAAGGATGAAATTAATTTATGAATCAGAATTATGAAAACTAATTGTCCGTTTGACAGATATGACAAAAAATGAAAAAAAGTAGTAGTCATAATAACAAGTGAATAATAATCATGATTGGTTTACTGAAAACTCAGAATCAGTCGCAGAAACGCAAAAGTATTCATTATTATTAGTTTAGAAATTTTAATTTCACGAATTGATTCTTTTCCTTTGAACTAGTATTCATTCTGTTTAGTATTTCTTCAGAACCACAAACGCTAATATAATCCCAATTCATTTGTTATCTATAGCTTGCTAATTTCATCTTTTACAGTGATAATGTAATGTGTGATGATTTGGGTTATTCAGGTTAAGTACGTCGTAGAGAAAGCAACTACAAGGTCATGACAAACCTGTCAGTTGCTCCCTTGGCATGATGACTAGAGTATGCATATGATGATGATTCATTTGAGCTAGGAACACTTGTTTCTTAAAAAGTAATGACTAAAATAAATGTTTTAATTGAGATCTTGAACCAATTGATGTTAGACCATCACAATTGAAAACCTGGAATCACTGGACGGCCGTTTCGTCCTATTGTGGGACTCCTCAGCAGCGCGCACCCACGATCCCGCGAGCGGGATTCGAACCCAGGGCCTTCGGTCTCGCGCGCGAACGCTTAACCAACTGGACCACTGAGCCGGCATCCAATGGTGATAGTTTCTAACATCAACCAATCCACGAAATTGCGCGACCCACTTCCCACTTTATGATCAAGATCTCAATTAAAACTTAATAGTCTCCACAACCCCAAACTAGTAATCAACATGTGCTCACTAGTGACTAGCTTCGTGAGGGAATTCTCGGAGTTCTAGTGAGAAGCCGTGACCAGTGGAGCTAATCCTTGTCGGGTAGAGACAGTTATCTACTTAAAGACAATGGAAGTGGGTCGCGCAATTTCGTGGATTGGTTGATGTTAGAAACTATCACCATTGGATGCCGGCTCAGTGGTCCAGTTGGTTAAGCGTTCGCGCGCGAGACCGAAGGCCCTGGGTTCGAATCCCGCTCGCGGGATCGTGGATGCGCACTGCTGAGGAGTCCCACAATAGGACGAAACGGCCGTCCAGTGCTTCCAGGTTTTCAATTGTGATGGTCTAACATCAATTGGTTCAAGATCTCAATTAAAACTTAATAGTCTCCACAACCCCATACTAGTAAAATAACTGTCACTTAAGAACAAGTCCACAGACTGAATAACTGATTTCGAATATTTCACTGAAAAGCTGGAACTTATTAACTTCAATTTCTTATAATGGATGTTTGGATTTAGTAAAACGCATAGTTTGGAACCTGATAAAAATTCACATGAACAGATACCAGATTATGAATTAAAACAATTATTGGCTATCTGAACTCAGTAGCTAAGTGAACAACGCAATGGCGCTTAAAGAAAACAGTATTGAGTTCGAGTCAACTGCTAGCCACCGTCCATCTCTGTTTATATTGCTTTGAAGGTTTATCATAATCCCGCCTAACTAGATTTGAATTCATCATATGGATATGTGAAGCGGAAAATGTGAATTACAAATATATCAAGGAATAACATTTTGCCAGTGAAATCAGATAACTGTACATAGAACAGTATGAATCACAAGATCATTATTTACCTTCGAAACGAGATCAATCAAATCAAGCAAATGCTTGATTCCAATACATAAACTGAAATAAAAAAAACAAAACACAAGTGAGTTCAAATATCAAGGAATAACAAGCAATCGTATTCCCAGAATATTCAGAAATATAGGTTCAAGTTTAAAGTAATTATGATCTGATATCAACCTGAAAATCAAAAAAAGTGTTGCATGGTTGTATCAACCTAATTTTCGACGGTATATGGTATTCATGAAGAATTGAACTGGCGATAAATTGAATGCAATTATGTCAATATACTGATGAACAATTTCAACTTTAATTAAAAGATTTTTGTAGAGTTCGGTTTAATTTGTAGGTTGTATTATTCACCGATTGGTTTTAATTGAAGCACGATTGAAAACCATGGAACATTGGACAATTATTTCATACTAGAATAGAAATTTCAAGCTATGATATCATCCACAGATCCACAAGGGGACGAACTGAAGACATTCAGAACTTGTTATGGGCAATTAACACTTAGAATCATTGGGTTAGAGTTAAATATCATAGTTTAATTGAAGGATTTTTGTGGAGAGCAGCTTATTTACTCCAGAATGTTGAAGAAAGCATCAAACTGATGAGATCTGGTCATTGATGTAGTTTCTCATTACTTAGAAAAAAAAACAATTAAAACCTATAGACTTAAACCAAAGGAGAGAGTTCCAGTGATCTAAGAAGTTTCTAACACACGTGTATATTACTTATTTTTGTAAAATAGAATGTAGTCCCAACTAATTAGTGAGACACAAACATAGGAATTAACGCACTCTCGTTTCAAAAATCCAAAATCATAGAAAAATTCAAATTATTTTTCTAAGAACATTTCACATGTAGGATGATCTAGAACAAATTTGTTTGACAAAGAAAATAACTAAAAACTACCTAAATTTAATGCACAAATATTTGTCGTTAGTATTCGATAGACTGATTGAAATAATAAATGCAATAATAACATCAGAAGGGGTTTTGTGGAGATTGTAGTAATTTCATTAGTTGAGATCATGAGTCAATTGAAGCTAGACCACCATGAAATACCTGGAAGCACTGGACGGCCGTTTCGAAGGCAAACATTTAATTTATTTAGCAAATACATCTGGCTTTATGTACTTGTCTTTGAGTCATTACATTTATATCAGGAGACTATTGACATTACCTAGCTTTCTGAACCGTTTACTATATATAGTAGGGTGGAACGTGCGACTTACAGATGGAAAGTCCGGTATTATGAATACTAAGCCACTGATATCGATAGATATAAGTAGTATGTATCATCAATCGAAAGTGAAATGTCTGACGGCAGAAGGTTAAGAAGATCGAAGAAAAGAGAACGAGAACAGAAAATGATTGGTGTGGAAACGAAAGAACAATGAAGTCTGAGACGATTGATTAACATTTTGTAAATGAAGTATTTACTGTACGGTCCTCAGATTTTACTAAGACGTTCTGTAATTTTGTATTCGAATACACTTGATTGCCTCCGATTGTGTTCTCGTTCACAACTCAAACTAGATCCTACCATAAATAGTAAGGTGGTACCTAAGTTACATACAGTAGTAGACTTGGGGATTAAATACTCCTACGATTTGTCCCTTACAGAACAGGTCTTTAAACAAACCTTCAAGTCTCCATGTCTTATGAGTTGTATCATGTATTTTAATGAACAATTTTTGAACTAGTAAACTTAAAACAATCTTGCAACACATGTTTCTTCTCTACGTTTAATGTTACTATTTATATCAAGCTGATCATGCCTGTAAATTGTCATGAATTCTGTGATTATTATTGTCAGAATATATATATTGTTATTATGGGCCGATTATTGTTCATGTCAGTCTCATCTCCAGATTTGTAACGTGATATGATATATGTGGTTTTTCAACAGTAAGCTTAAGTACCTGTTTTCAGAGAATAAACAGCTTTAGAAGAAGAAGTAGAATATCTGGACCACCATGTTTGTAGAGGAAGGATGAAATTGCGTCTAGTTCATGACCGCTCGAAACCTTAAGGGAATTTATAGCCTTACTAATTTTTAGGCATGTGATAGAGAGAGATTTTATTGAGTTACCTATCACATACATGACTTTTGAAACAAAGTCATTTAAGAATTCTTTATCGTTCGCAAAATAACAAAAACCACTGCTATGGTTTGAGTCGTATATAAGTGTCATTATGCAGGGTGCATAGTATATCAACAGTTTGTGTTGCTCCAACGCATTTATTGAAAAGGTAAATTAAGTTTTGCACTTTTGAGCTAGTAAGAAGTGCTAACAGCTCCTCATTAATGATTTTTAACCTGTGCTTCTCTTTAATTTGAATCAAAATCATTGGCATTTGTGCAACTGCCATGAAATCGTTTGACTTAAAATAACGTTTCTGTAGGCGTCTCAATTTATTGCGATATTTAGCTGGTATAAATGATTTGTTAGGTTTACTAAACCTGTACGTTTTAAAAGGTGCGCAGGAATCTAAACAATAGTTAACAATCAGGTAGAATGTGTCAATAGCATCCACGAGACAATTACATGAGTAGAAGATATCCTAGTCTGAGAACTGATGTGATAGAGTTTACATAAATATAAATATATCTTGATATCAGCAAAAAAGAAAAGAATAAGGCACAGGACTATATCGCAAAAACAAAATGACACAAAAAGTGTAGCACTTACCGACGACCCGATAAAGATTTTTCAATAATCTGTTGTTCTTTCGATGTAAAACGTCCATCTTCTTCTAACGCAGCAATTACATGCTCAGGTCTTGATAGCATAGCAACATGGACGTGCCATGAAAAAGCTTGAGTAAGATTTTGATCTGTTAACGCTTCACGGCAACTAGTTGTAGCCAATACTAGCATATGACGACCCTACAAAAAGCAATGCAAACACGCTTTTCAAGGGAATAAAATTAAAAATATGTAAAACATAAAACACAAAACAAACAATTGATCTGTTAATTAAAAAGACTAACACCACCTACTAAAAATGATACTACTTAAATGTAATTATGGGTATATAGAAAAAAAACTAGGTAAAAGTAACTAATTATTTAAATAACTAACCGCTTTCAATGGTTGAGAAACCAAATCACGAATTGCTTGAACAATGAAATTGGAAAATCTTGGTCCAACTGGGTTGTATTCAATTAAACCTTCAATATTATCAACAATCACAACACTTAGCGGTGATTTAGCACCATCGTCAAAAATCTACATTTTGTAGTGAGGTGGGAAAGAAAGAGTATAATGAAGTAAGCAAATATTAGGATACACTTGTTAATTGTTATCCCAATAATTTAATCTAAGAAGTAATTGTATTTAAGCTGAATTCTCCTGCAACTAGAAGTTTGGTAAAATAATGTCTTTATGTACAAAACAGAATAATGAAAGTAACGATTGGTATTTTCCCAATTTAATGATACGAAAGACTTCAGATAACATGACGAATAGTAATGACAACAGTACAATGATATAGTTATCAATAGTAGTTATAAGAAATAATGAGAATGGCATGATAAGAACAAAGCGATTTGCAATATATGATTGGAATCATGAACAGATCTAGGTCAGACAACCTTTCTAAACTGGAAAGTACTGGACAGCTGTTTCATCCTAGAATTTTAATACCAAGTAGTGCGCATTCATAACCCCAATACCCGTGACCGAACCCAAAGCATTCGAGTTTTCGAGGCAAAAGCTTAACGTTCAAATCTTTAGGTCGCAATTCAGACGATTAAATATGTACATGTGTGTCAAATTAATTTTCAATACTGTGCAACTATCTTCCATTGTCTTCGGTAGGTAACAACCTCACACCCGGGACGGTTGATATCCAGTTGTCACGGCTTCTAATTAGAACTTCGAAAATTTCCGCTCGAACTTACTCACCAGTGAGCGCATGATAATTATCGGAATTGAGAATCGTGGGGGTTTAACTACTATCGACTGGAATCTCAGCTACAGTAAACTATCAGCTCAACCTAACGGCAAACGTACACTTTGATCCATTAGCTATTAATTGTAATAGGAATTTAACAAAAAAATTCCAATTTCCTATTATACGATTAAATAGGGAAGATAATGAGTTGATGAGTGGGTAAAAAAAACAAACAGACAATCTACAAAATGTCTCTTCGGCTTCATACTTATCTGATACATCACAATCTTACCCTAGGTTCTAACTACACAGACATAAACATTGATGGCTTTCAGTGATCATATTTATAACGACTAGAAGTTATTTGACAACTTTGAGTAAGCGTTTGTCTATATATAAAACGAAAACTAAATACTGATAACAGGATGAAAGTCAATGTAGAACAATATGTCAATGACACACTTGAAACTCTACTCGAATTTAATCGTGTAGGGGCTTTATATAGAATTATTCAGCGAATTCTCGAAATTCAGAGAAGTTGACCAAGGGAATTAAATGTCATTATTTCTACTCAAGTTCGTTTGCGAATTCCCTGGCATGACGGTATATCAGAATTAGTATTTCTGAGTCCAATTCAAGAATAGAGAGTTAAATACACAGAAAGCATTGATCAATATCAGCATATCTGACGTACTGTATCAATTAAAAGTAATGTTTCCAAATGAAATATTGAACTTCACAGACAAAACAAAAACCTTCATCAAAATTTCTGGTATATTCAGCAATCTATTTCGTTTGACTTAAAATGATAACAATAAGCAGAACAGTGATCTCCACACTCATCGCCTAATTGTGTAATAGGCTTAATTTTTAGATGGTATCTGATAGGTTCGCCCTCTCAAAGAAAGATCTATGTAGTTGAAATACAAAATTCGACCTTCTGATAAACAGATAAACAAAAGCATTATAAATAATTATTACCAAGGCTGTTTACTTACCTTTTTCATTGCAGCGCATTTAGCCATTTCAGTGAATCCAATCATTTTATGTGACGTAACAATTTTGACGAATGGGAATCCAGATAATCGTGCAATCTCAACAGCTAGCGCTGTTTTACCAGCTTTCGGTGGACCTTCTAATAACAAAGTTAAGGGTCTGTACGTTTCAACATCTGGTTCTTTTACTGCAGACACAGCTAATCGACCCATATCTAATGCATGTGATACAGACTCGCCCCACATCATAATACCACGAGGAGCATAACAGCTGAGTTCTTCTTCAGAAGCACCAAAAGCCTGAAATAACATTTTTCGAAAAACTTCATGTAGGAAACTAGTCATAACAACACAAAAGATTCATACAAAATAAACGTAAGAGTTAGATAATATAAACGTAAAAACACCGGACAACATGCATCAAAGTAGGTAAAATTGATTACCAACTTTGAAAGGTGTAGAAACTGTACACCTGATTGAAAAAAGAATCACAAAGTCGTCAGAACGATATAACACTTGTGGAATAAGTGAAAAGTTCACTTCTACATGAAGTAGACGTTGAGGAAGTTGTCCTGGATAATAATGACAGTTCTACGATCAAACAATCTATCTCAGAAATTACAACCCTGTCAAAGGCATTTTACTTGAGCTGAATATTTTCATCATGATTTCAGTTGAGAAACCAAGACAAATTTATACTGAAAAGAGTATACATACTCACCGGTTTAACATCATGTTCCAATGCGTATAGAAAATCAGAACGTTTTACTAACAATCGGTCAAATGCATCAGGATCCAATTGAGTTTTCCCGGATGGCTACAAAAAAGGAGAAATAAAAACGAAACAAAAGTAGATATCATTGTGTTAAACATCACAGTAGACTCACCAAATACAACCAAACTACGATGATATTGTGTGTTAAACTACAAACTACTGTTAAGTCACATTCGCAAATTTGACAGTTTACAAGAATAAAGCTATGAAATTCAATATATAGACAGATCTATCAAAGAGAATTATCTCTATTCAATTATCCCCTTACGATATATCTATTATTGGTTAAGGTTTATTAATAAGAGGTATAATTCAGAAACAATAATCAAAATCATTGAAAGTGTTACGAAACAACTATACTCGAAAGGAATGGAATTACTAAACATGTAAATGATATAAAACAATAGGTAGATAAATTATGAAATCATTCAAGACGATCAAGGACAACCGGATTCTAGTTTGACCGAATTTCATGAAGCCATGGTCATGAGGCTATGATGTGTGTGTTTCACGGAAATCTCAATGCTTATTAATAATGATATCATAAAACATTGTCGATTAGTATGTTTAGGTTGGTAATGAAACTTTCAAAAATGTTGACCTAAGAAAGAAAACTTTATTTGGGTACTTAAATCTCATGTTTCATGTATTTTTGTTACTATTCAACCCAAATATTTAATCTATGCACACATATACTCGTTGTATTACATACAGCAATATCTTTTTTCATTATCTAAAATAGAATCTACAGAAATTTATCATTTGTAGAGCGTCGTGGAACTGTTTTATTCTATATATACAATAAAGTGAGCTATAATTCACTTACAGGTTTAAGAATACCAGAGTTTTAAATGACCTGTCGATGGTATGGCAAATACAGTGGCAGGGTCAGTCGATCGATTTGCTAATAATACAGACAAAAGCTTTGAAATCCTAGATCAAAGCAGTTCAGAGAACATTAAAAAATCTCTAGAAGCATAGCATTTAGATCAGTCCGCAATAATTAAGTGTATCGATATAGACACTATTTACTAATCAATAGGGAAAAGATCAGTCAATTAGGCGCCCAGAGGTTGATCGAACAAAATGGTCAACAAGAATAATGAAAACCGGCGACGGCAGCGATTCTGATCATTCTTACTCTAAACACGCTTAAACGGCCTTCCTAAGTGGTCGTCATATCTGCAGCCACTATATGTCAACTGAGAAATAAGAGATGGTAAACATTGCGAGCGAAAACTTTTCTCCAAGGTTAGTTTATGTACAGAAAACCATCGGTATTTACAGACGTACACAAGACCACGAGCTTCTAGAAATCTCCGGAGCCATACTAGTTAGTTATAGTAGCAATATAGGCAAATATTCAATCAAAACGGTGGCACGTGATATTGCATTGTCTAGACGTTTCTGCGAAGATACAATTCAGCGCTGACTGGAAAACATTTCCTGGCATCTCTGAGCCTTTAGTGACTTTGACGAGAGATATTTTTGGACTCCTCTAACACATTCACAGGTCATTCGGACAGTCTAACTTAGATCCTGTGGTATATCTAAAAAACACTTCTACATGAAATTAGCGCTGATGATCCTGTCCAGAACTAAAAGAAAGCTTCGTCATTATATACTATTTCGCTCGGATAACAAAATGCAACTGAAAGCAACCATCACTTAGTCTGCGAATCTCTTCTATTATTTCGTTAAAAATAAATAATACATAATATACTGAACTACTTGATATTGGAAAACTAATAATAAACTTACACTTATTAATTGATACATTGAGGTGAATGCTGCAGCACGGCATAAGCCTTCAATTTCAGCACCACTGAAATTTTTTGTTTTAGCCGCTAATTCTTTTAAATCAACATCACGTGCCAATTTACCGGCCTGTTGCATTTTCGATGTATGTATATTTAAGATTTGAAGTCGACCATCTTCATCTGGTAAAGAGATTTCCATTTGCATCTTAAAATAATGTTAAAGGTGAATAGTACAAAGTAAATAAAGTGATCAACTTCCTTATAATAAAAGTAACTCAATGATCAAGTATATATTTTTTATGTTCTCGATGGTGAATCAAAATAACGATATAGATGATGAAATTTAAATATTATTGCAATCATAAACCGATAAACGTTAGACCACCATTGAAAACTTGGAAACACTAAACAGACGTTCCATCCCAATATGGGACTACTCAACAGTGCGCATGCACGACCTCGAACGCTGGATTCCAAACTAGGACCTTCGGTCTCACACTCAAACCCTTAACTTCTAGACCACTGAGCGGAGATCTAACGGTGTTAATTTTCAACTTTAATCAATCTACGATATTGTTCGACTGTCTTTTATTGCCTTCGGAGGGTAACTGCCTCACACCCAACACGGTTGAACTTATTAGATTACATTTCAATTAAATATTAAGGATTATAACGAATTTGTAGATTGAGAATATTTTTTCTAACAAAAAATACAGGTTTTAAATAAAACGATAAGTTATCGTTACATTAGTTTTGATGTTTAAAAAAAACAATCACATTTATTTTGTACAAAGATGTATATAATTCACAAAAATAATAAACCCCAGTGGCTTAGCTGCTCAATGGTTGAAGAACACAGTCACAAATTCAAACGTTGTTTCAATCACTTCAGTTTTTAGTAACCAACGGGTATCATTGACGTTCATTTACATAAAAATGTGTTTTAAAATTGAAAGCTTTATTTACTGAATTGTATCATTATGAGTAGAGTTCAATGGAGCAACCTGGTGAGCGGTATATGCTCCTCTACAACGGGTAACAGGTGTAAGTAAGTAAGTAATCATTTTGAGTGTATGTTAATTCATGTATAAGAAATTATCACCTTTTAAATGGACACAGTTATACTATCTACTTAAACAGTAAGCCTTTTTGTACAGTTTCATCAAAAAACTAAGAATGTGTATCAACATGTTTTTCTCTATATGAATTTTTTCTATTATACCGAAAGATTTTTTGTGATAAATCTATTTCCAAAAGAAAGACAATGAAATTTTCATTGAATCTTATATTAAGAAATAATTTGGAAAAATATTACAAACGATATTTAGTTTTGATTTGGATCATGAATGAATTAATGTTAGACCACCATTGAAAACTTGAAAGCACTGGACGGCCGTTTTGCCATAGTATGGGACTCCTCAGCAGTCACGATCTCAATCAAAACCTAACAATCTCCACAACCCTATATACTGATAATATTCAATTGACTTGATTTCGATATGTACTTTTAAACTACAGATACGTCTGAACAACTGAAAGCAAAAGATGCTGACGGTATAAATGACTAGTTTTGATCTTACATATTCATGCCTTCTTCAAATAGAATTTATTAAGACCTTTATAAAAATGGAAGGTGTAATTTATGGCTAATTTATGCTGACAAATCAATCAATCTTTTCTAAGATTAAAGATAATATTGAAACTTGAAACCAACAATTTTAATGTTTTAAGACTTATACGTGATACTCAAATGCACTGGTACTGCGACACCTAGACTCTATGCCCCCCATAGTAAATAAAACTAGTTTATCTTTTCACTCAATCCTAGACAAGATTAATCCACCTTACTACGTGACTCCAGAATGGATAGCAGAACTTCTAAAACCACTGTGTGAAGAGGTCTTAAAGCACAGTGCAAAAGATAACTTTGGATTTGTCGATAGAATCAGAAATTTGGAAATGAATAGTAAATTCGTAACTGATGCATCATCTTGATTCACGAACGTACCTTTCGGGGAAACAGTAGATTTCATATGTAATGAGTTACGAAGTCTCATTAACGAGAAGACTTAACGGGAAAATGCTTGTCCTAAACCGATTACATAAAGCCAATAAACATATTTTTAGGTTATGTTCCGTTACAACATGTACGCAAGTATATTTTCATTCAATAAACTTGTGAAGTTCTCAGCACTTCACCTCTGTTGAGCACAGTAGAAATTAGCAGCATATGAAGTACTCTAACTAATCGTCCTTCTTTATAATTAGAGAAACTATTATGAATTATATAGTTATTGAGTCAATAGTTGGTGAGTATAACATGTACTATTATTACAGCTTCAATCTGTAGATTCTGCAATCCTAAAGCATCATTTAACCTTTTGTGTAGCTTTGATGATCCTTAGGAGATATCCACATATTTTAGCTAGTTGGTTAATGGTCCCATTTTCAAAAACCGGTGTTTAAGATTCAAGCGAATTAACAATATGGTCACATCAAATCCTCTGAGTTGCCATAACAATTAAAAAAACATGAAACATATAAAAACGACAGTGTAGCTCTATTGATCAAACATTTCTTCTACTTATAAGAAGTAGTAAAAACGACAATGTTCACAATTTTCGAAAAAAACATACTTCAAAACGTCCAGGTCTTAAAAGTGCTTCATCAATCATATCTCGTCGATTAGTCATTCCAATGACAAGTATATTATTTAACTGATTCACTCCATCCATGTTAGTTAGTAGTTGGTTGACTACAGTGTCATGTACACCAGCACCTCCACCCTGAACGAGAGGAAAAAATATCACATATATATATTCATTTAACAAGCAACCACCATAAGATGCTTGATTGAACACTAAAAATCTTACGGAGAGTAATAAATAACCCGTAGTTTATTTGAAGGTGTTCTGTACAGATTGATAGTATTCGTCACTGATCGCATTGGATGATTGTCGAGCTACATCACAAATGGATTGAAGTTACAATTGTACCATTCAAGACCGACCTAATATTTCATACAGTTGTTTACAAACTGCGAGACAATGTAGGACAAGAGTATTGCTTAAGATTTCACCTATTGCAATTCAATGCCAGTGAGGATCCAAAGCCAGCTAGAAACAAAATTACAACTTAATAAATGGGTATTATAGTTCCAGTACCCATATATCATTATAGCACATCTACGTACAATTTTCACGAATAAAAAAGCGAATAAGTCATTAAATTTTTTTAAAAAGAGACGATAATGAAGAATCGACTGTAAAAAGTAGTTAGAAAATAGTGAATAAAAGGATAATAGCAAATTAAAAATGTAGAAAAAATTAGATGAATTTATTTACATCCCAACCACTGATATTAAGTTATCAAGTAAAATCTCCAATAACAGATTACAAACAGTAAATAATTTTATAAAGTAATATTGTGTCTTGATGTGATGGCTATCAAGTGTTTTCTAATCTCCCTGTGAAACTAGAAATTACAATACGGATGTATTCTCAAAGTTGATTATTTTCAAAAATTAACTGCTATGATTAGTTTAATTAATAAATCGTTACAATCACAGTGGAAAAGTATGATATATATATACATATATATCGTTGGTTACTCACCGACACTAGAATAAGGTTAAAAAGGGGAATAGGTGGTAATTATATAAGATTGCTCAGTGGTACGAAGGATAGTTGAGTTCAACTAACGTGTGTCACTTTATCATAACGTTTTGTGTGGCATTTCAAACAACAAATAATATGGTACCTTGCGACGTTCTTAGACATAAGTCATATAAAAGTAATAGCTTACTATTAATGATGTCACAGTAAGAACATCCCAGCATCAATTGCGCCTTACATTGACACTGTAATTATTCAAAAAAAATTTATATTTTATAAATGTTTTCTCAATAGCCAATAACTTGTTGTTCATCTAAAATGGAGAAACTTTTCTGTTTATCCAGGTGCTACAAATATTCTTTTTCATCGATCAAATGTTGAATGCATGAACTCAAATATATTCGTCTTTCTAGTTTTTATTTTCAAAGAGTGGACAAGGAAGATCATATACACCAAAAAGTGTAGTGTTTTAGTTTAACATCGTGAAATGAATAATACTATGGAAAATGGACAATTGAGTTAAGAAGTATTTATCATCGCATCACATACAGCAAGATAGCTAAGTAGTAGAAATACCAGAATTTAAACAGCTCATTTAAACTACTCTCTAAATCACAGTTCAAAAAACAGTCGCGGGTCGAATACTTCAGTGGTAATGTATCTGAATGTGAAGCTGAGTGACATGAGGTTGAATTCTTCAGGAAACATTGCGTCCTTCAAGATTACAAGTATACCTTCCCAACAAGTGCCACATAATGACATGAAACCTAGGTTCAAGGTTTCTTGTCGACAACCGCCAACGAACCACCACCTTACAACTTAACATAATGCACTTAGACTAGTGGCCACACTGCAACCTGATCAGCACTAAGAAGGACGTGACATACATGACATTGGTCACTACTCAGTGACAAATCAGTTGTAAATGTAACTAGCGCTCATGAATAAAAAGGCGTTTTGAACCGTACTGTCCACGAATCTGCATTTTGTTAAACAAGTTCCCAATCACTATTATGTCTCATAAATGATGATAACACAAGTAAAAAATTTAACAGTGCTTTATTGTACTATAAAGCAAAAATAGAATAATGACAACTGCTTACTGTAGATCCACGTGATTTACAAATGGCATCAATTTCATCAAATATAATAATATGCAATGCAGATTTTGCACCCATGCGTTTTTCTTCTTCTTCAGCATCAGCGAATAATTTACGGATATTCGCTTCAGATTCACCGACATATTTATCTAATATACTTGGACCATTGACAATTTTAGGTTCACGTGCATTAAGCATTTTACCAATTTGTCGTGCCATTAGTGTTTTACCAGTACCAGGTGGACCGTATAGCAGAATACCACGGACATGTTTTAAACCTGAACAAGAAAGATATTTAAAATCACTGAAGTCCTTTTTTTAAGAAAATAAAATAAACGGCAAATGTATCTTACAGGTTCAAAATAAACAAGAAAACTTTGATGATCAAACAATCGATTTGATAAATTTATTAGAATGATCTGAAATGACTGAATCGATCATTTTGTTTACGAAATCGATTGTTAATTTTCAATCGAATGAACTTTGAAGAAAAAACTGACTGTCGATTTCTTTTCTTGAGTATCCGACGCTAGGTAGTGAGACATTGAGTATAGGTATATTCACTATTTAACATTTATGCTAGGCGCATATAGCCAATAGCCAATAAGCATAACATTTCAGATCTGTAGAAAAACCATTATCTTGAAAAACTTGTTTTCAGTAAACCGGTCCTTTTTTATGATTCTGTACTAATTATACATTTTTATAAATGTCATTTTGCGTATCCACCTAATTATACTTTTCTGCTTCAATGAAACATCTTTGTCTGAAGTTCGTTCGTTCAGATGAACAACGAGATGATCACTTTGTCTTAATTCGGCTTTTCTCTGTAGATAACACACACACACTATTAGAAGGGTCAAAACTATGACCGTCAGATATCAGGACAAGAGAAATACCTTTTTACATGAAGGTGTAAAAAAAGTTCTTTTGCGGACAGACAGATATTACCTAAGAATGAATTAAAACAAGAGAACTTGAATAGTTCTCAATGACTTATGTGCAAATAGATTTTCCCAGAGTAGAAGATAATTACTACTTAAGAAAATCCCAGCACAGTATATATAACTTGATGCAAGCGAGAACAATAACGAATAAATGTACAGTTGTAGGACCAGGGGAAATAGATAGATAGTACATGAAGAAGTATCATGCCTTCATAAATCTATTTTACAGGAATAGCTGATCAGATACAGTTAAATTTTGACCAAACGATACTCATCACTGATTACGTAGTTAAATTCTAGTATGAAGTCCCTACAGTCATACAGTCAAATGTTATAACCAAAAACAATGATTTTTAAATTTAATGCTTGAATCGTAACTTTTTGACTCAGCCAGTTTACAATTACAGTACAATACAACTATAACTTAATGTTAAAAATTATAATTATCTTAGTATCGTTTTACTTAATGGAACATGATTTACTGAACTGAAACTTTGAATAAATAAAAATTAGTCACTACTGGTCATACAATTACTTTGAAACTACACAAAAAACATCATTCAAATCATTCTAGTACCAAAAAAAGATTCTTTGTTTATGAAATGATTATCATTTATTTTCCTTTTCTAATGAACCTATTTTGATGTATAATTATAAGATATTGTTAGTAAATGAAAGTAGATTCAAATTTAATAAAGTACTAGTTAGTAAAGCATAAAGTAATCAGTAACCTGGAGAAAATCAGTGAACTGTAAACAATATTAATTAGATATAGATTGCAATGAAAAACATTTAAAGTATATTTGTAGTCAAAGTCTGACTTTTGTACCAGTTTTAGAAAGGAGCGAAAAGAAAATTAAGTGGTCAAACCAAGACATAACATCTAATTGTAAAGTGGCCCTCAAATACCCTGGTATGGCCGAGAGTGGGGTGGTTTCGCCCTCCCTCTCGAAATGCTCTCACATGGCCGCGCGTATACAGCCTCTGCCAGGGAAGTCCTACTCACTGCCTTCTCGTGGCGGGGGTATTGTTTACGAAAATGAGAGGACGAAAAGCGAATGTCCGGCGCTTTAACCGGATTTCAAACCAATGGTGCACATGGGCACCAGTATCCTGAAGGAACAAATGGCGTACGAACCAATCGTTGGTCACCGGCTACCATGGGAATGCATCTCCTTACGATGCTCCACTGCCTTGTGGATCAGACCTTTAGGTCAAAGGCTCGGAATGTGGCCCTCTAAGAAAACCACCTGCTTCGGTCTGGGTACCCAGGCAGTATCACAGCCCACGCACACACAAATATGGTGTGGCGCATATATATTTGGTGCCCTCTTGTACCAATATTTATGTGTTGAAATAAATAAATAAATTGTAAAGTCAATGATTGTTGGTCCAAAACCATATTGGTGTATGCAGCCAGTACGATAACGGTTATCAATAGTTGAAGAAACTGAGTGATAGAGATCAGTATCGGTCACAGTGAAGTAGATGTATTAACACTTAATTTTTCTTTAGTTCATTATTTATAATATTACTTCAAGTATACCTTTTTATTTCATCTTCTTAAACTATATCCTTATTGTTTAATCTTTTTCACTATTATTGTTACTATAATTAGTTTGATTCATTCTCTAAATAACTCTTCATGCTGTTATGGCATGCCATCTTGGACTAATGTACAATCTTATGAGATCCTACATTGATTATGACTCAATAACGACTTTGAAGAACGCGTCTTGTGTTTAAAGGGTAGGTGATGTTACCTAACTGCCCAAACGAAACCCTGTGAAATAGAATTAGTTGAATGCTTCAATCATTGCCTGATACAGCAACAATGATTTGTTTTCGCAACACTCGATAATAAAATGAACAAAATTAATTCTACAAAATTCATCTTTGTATTGTTTGTTTGAATCTAGGACTGCAGTTGATCAGTCTCTTATTGGCATATGTGCATCCTGTGGAGATTGACTCGATATTGCCTTAAGTCGCAAGCATAATAAGTACAGATAGGTGGTAGCCAGCAGTGGAATCCCGGACGCGCGTTTCGTTTCATTCGCGACTCGTCAGCTGGATGTACCTGCTTCACCTCACTGCACAAGAAAGTGGTTATCAGGACTAAGTAGTCAGGTAGATAAGGCGATAGCGTTTGAAGCGAACGGTATTGGGTCGGAGTCCCTAAGTGAACATCAACTCGGGGATACGGGAACATCCAGCTGACGAATCCCAAGTAAGACGAAAGGCGCATCAAGGATTCCATTGCTAATCACCATCTACCTCTGTTGTTTAATTCTGCGCGGCCTATCATAACATTTCATAAAGTTAGTATTTATTTGAACACAAACAGTTGTACAGATGGGCACCAAAACATATATGCGCCACAAAACATTTGTGTGAAGGTTGGTGCCAAACCTGAAGCAGGTATTTTTCTTAGGGAGCCGATCCCCGAGCCGCTGACCTGAAGATCTAGTCCAAGGTAGCGGTAAGCGATACATTCTCATGGTAACCGATGACCAAAGTTTTCATACCATTTGTTCCTTCAGGAAGCTGGGGACCATATGCACCATTAGTTTTGAATCAGAGGTTTCCAACTCCCCTAGGTGGATCCTTCGCACCCACCAATCAAGTCTAAGCGCTGGACATTTGCCTTTCGTCCTCTCAATTTCGTTAACGACTCTGTCGTCAGAAGTTGGAGAGTAGGACTTCTCTGGCAGCGGCTATGTGAGCGTGGTCATATGAGAATATTTTAAAAAGTAAGCCGGACTCCCCCACACCCAATCATATCAGGGTGTTCGGGGGTTGCAATCGGAGTTAACCACCATGAAGTTAGTTTCAAGGATACATCAGTATATTTATTTTATTTTATTTGAACACATATATATTGGTACAGGAGTGCGCCAAATATATATGCGCCACACAATTTCAGTCCATTAATTGCGTGTGGGCTGCGATACTGCCTGGGTACCCAGACCGAAGCAGGTGGTTTTCTTAGAGGGCCACATTCCGAGCCTTTGACCTAAAGGTCTGATCCACAAGGCAGTGGAGCATCGTAAGGAGATGCATTCCCATGGTAGCCGGTGACCAACGATTGGTTCGTACGCCATTTGTTCCTTCAGGATACTGGTGCCCATGTGCACCATTGGTTTGAAATCCGGTTAAAGCGCCGGACATTCGCTTTTCGTCCTCTCATTTTCGTAAACAATACCCCCGCCACGAGAAGGCAGTGAGTAGGACTTCCCTGGCAGAGGCTGTATACGCGCGGCCATGTGAGAGCATTTCGAGAGGGAGGGCGAAACCACCCCGCTCTCGGCCATACCAGGGCATTTGGGGGCATCAGTATAAGCGTTAAAAAATTCGAAAACACGATTGGAATTCAAAGGTATTTACTTATCTTATTTTTCCAAACAATAAACTTGAACACTTCAAATAAAAGGCCAAAGGAAGTATAAAGAGCATTTTAGTTTGTAAATCAATGTCTCTTACTTCAGTGATACTGATATTCAAAACTATAATCAACTTATGATCAACAAATTCATCATTTTAAAGCGCATATGTTACTAAGGTCATGTGTACTATATGAGAAAGAAAATATTTCACCATTAGTTAGCATAACAATTCCAGAAATCAATAAACAATTATACAAACCTAATTGTTTTGCAACTGCCGGAGGAAACATTCGTGATGCAAATGTTCGTCGGAATATAGCTGAAAATTCTTTATCCAATCCACCAATACCCATTTGATTAAAATCCCAATTTGGATTGATGATACTATGATAGCCACCACCCCCTCCAATAGAACTAGCTCCATCGTCATCCAATGCAGCTTTACCGATTAATAATAATTTAGAATCTGATTGAGGCATCCAACGAATTACTGTATTCCCAGTTAACATGCCAATCTGTTGAGGGTAGTAGTAAGAATAATGTGGAAAATAGTATGATTAATCCGTTCAAAAAATGTTGATAAAGACAGATCATAAGAAACATTAGAATACCCCATATGAATTACACGTTTAATAAACCTTAGAAAGTGAATGAACCTTCTGTCAAGCAGATTTTAATGTTACACAGAAAGAATTAACAGTTTTCCAGTTGCCGCATTACCTGATAAAATATACTGTAAAAATAGTGTATGAGCTTAATAACTCAGCTGAGAAGCAAGGAGTTAATATAACACTTGTTAAGTATAGCCCACGTGTCTTCTACATTTATAGACCAAGTTTCACAGCCATAGCGCGGAGTGCTGAGCAGTATACTCGCCCTTTAGTTGGAAGACGAACATCTTGTCTACACTACAAATGACTCAAGAAGGTGAAGGCCAATCCATCCTCCTAAATTCTTTACCGAGATCTCCTTAAACACCAACGAACCAGAGCTAATAAGGCTTCTGAGATAAATGAGGTACGTTCCTCGCTTGGGAACAAACCATTTTTAGACTATGAAGTAAATTTCATCCATATATTTAACAATAAGTAATTTATGAAGTTGACTTGTTCGAGTAATCTTAAAAGTGGTTAACGAAATTTAGTCACTACCTCAATAAGTGTTACACTCTAAAATTATTTCTAAAAAAAGAAGTTCCATTACAATACTACACAAAAAACAGTGTGTTAGTAGACTTACTTTAGTATTGTCAACACCACCATCCATTGACAAAGCTTCAAAATAAAACAATAATATTTATTATAAACATAATTCAAATACGAGTTATATAAAGAAATTATCACTTCATAACAATTAGTCTGATATTCAGACAATTTTCATAGACTGAACAAAAAGACAAAACAATTAGCGATAGATTTAATTCGTTTCTATGATATGTTTCTGATTATCTTTCAACTGATCACAGTCAGTGAAGAAAATCGTGATCAATCAGTGTAAATATTTCAACCCTACATGGGATGATAATGTCTCGAATAGCTCAGTGGTTACGTGTCTCAGACTGTAAAGCTGAGTAATACGGGTCCACATTCCACAAAGACTACCGGTTCTTCTGAAATTCAAAGTACACCTAGCTAACGAGCCCTAATTACGACGAAATTTAGTTCAAGCATGGTTTTCTACCACCGACTATTTCCAATTAAATAACAAGAAGTAAACTACACAAAACATTTAACCACTTAACCTGAATTTAGTGCATTATGTAAATTGATCATTGATAAACCAATCATCACTAATAAAGCAGTTAGAAAATAGGAAATTGATTACCTCTCTAGTGATTAATTAATGAACTTTTAATGCTCTTTTAGTTAATTTCATTATTTCTCTTACTCAGATTTTTTTGTCATTTTACTACAGAACAAATTGTATCAACCTACTCAGCTATTGTATGAGATTTTATGTTATTCTGTTTATCCTAATGATAAGCGCTAGTTGGTTGACATTTTCTATCGTTATTCAATGCACATACAATGAAATAAAAAATACGGACGCTCATATTAGAGGTTAGAACTACTCCAGCTTGTATGAAATAATCAGTTACAAGGTAGTATTCACATATTACAAAATCTAAGAAATCGATCATAAAAACTTTACTTCAAAACAAACATTACAGGAGTTGTGTGTGTTAATACTTACCTGACAATTTCTTAACCTCAACAAGGAATGTCATTTTGTTAAACCGATAAAGGATATGCTGACCGACGGTCAATGGTGTATCTGTAAATTGCATGCTGAATTCTAAAGCCATTCGATCTGAATCTAACGGCTCATTGATCGACCTAGGAGATTTAAAATGGAAATTGTTGAAATGTCAAAAAAATGGAGAGAGAGAGAGGTGACTATTACATCACGAATAATGCATACAATACTGAGACAACGAACTAAACACCATTAGCCAACTTTCCTCCATTTGTAAATGCATGTGAACAGACAAAAATAATTTGTATGAAGCAAGTTATATAAAACTTCATGATACGTTAGATCGATAATGATACTACTCAGTTACCTAAACCAAAGTGAGCAAGAACTAAGAATTTGTTGAACGGGAGTTACGCGATGTATGTCCAAGAAAACGTACAGAAACGCAGTACCTTGTAAATTATAGTGTGTATCCTTTATGTATCGAGTGAATTGATAAGTTTTGAAAGTCTAACCAATCGTCTAAATCTGATAGAACAGTTTCACAGTATTTGGACGCCGAGTTGATGTGAGACATTAAGGAGGAAGAATGTATTTGTAAAATCTCAGCGAATGAATTTGAAGTAAATCTAACGTTTCGCCTGGCAATCTGATGCAAGCGTTTTCAAGGAAATATAATCAAACATCAAAATTATTGAATATAAATAAGTACATTGTTTAGTATACAGTTAACCAGAGAACAATGTACTTATTATATTCAATAATTTTGATGTTTGATTATATTTCCTTGAAAATGCTTGCACCAGATTGCCAGGCGAAACGTTAGATTTACTTCAAATTCATTCGCTGAGATTTTACAAATACATTCCTCCTCCTTAAGTTAAAATAGAAGTATATAAACGCATATACTTGGCAAATATGTTACAATACTGAACTATTGCTCGGGACTCATCAAACGAGGGCTGCTAGATTTGAAGCTATTACGAGTTCACTTAGTATGCGAACGAAACAAAGACTTGTGCCTGTAGACCAATAAGCTAGCTATTTGATGCGTCCCAGCCCCGCTAAGTAGAGGAAGAAGTCCAAGCTTGGAACGGGAAAGTGTATTCCGTAAGCCAGAAGCATGAGTGAATAATAACAGACACAAATCAAACGTATATATACAGCATAAAACTGTCCTTGGGAAGCGTTGCAAAAATAGCATACTAAAAATACACAACGGACCAATAGCGTTAAAGATTCACCCAAGTGGGAAATACGACATGAAGGCGAAAAGTGCACTTTTGGCACGAAAACAAGGAATTTCAAATTTCCAAAATAAAATTATAAAATTAAGGCATTTACCAAGTGAGTTCTGGGGATCTAACATCCCCAACAAATGAAAATAATTTTTTCTACCCCTTCTGGTATGACCCTTAATAACTGCACCCATGATGCAAACCGTTAATATTTAAGACCTACCTGTTGTGAAACCCACTATTTCCTATTGATAACATTGATTAATTCAACCAGAAAGTTTATATCCATACCTTTATATTTAGTCCGATATAATGCAATAATTGTGGGTTTATAACTGTAGAACCTGACGAATTTATTGAAAACAATTCTTTGTTGTAATTTTATTTTTAAATATTCTATAGGGAATTTTTAGTTACCAAAATATTAAGGACACCCAATTGTACTGAAGGCTCTCAATGAGTGAGTGCCCAAAAACTTGTTACGCATTTGAAAACTTACGCTAACAACTAGCTTCAATTATTGGGATGTCTGGATCTTACGCCTGCGCTATTACTGGCTGTAGAAAATGCAAGTGAATTTCATGTATTTATTAAGTTTTCAGATTACTTTTTCCCTTTCAGATTCTTTGACACGCTAATTTTCACATTATCTCAGTACATAAGGTACCTTCAGACTAGATGGAAAGCTGGAAGTTACACATAGTCTAAAACTCACAGAGAAGGTAACGTTTAATTTCATGTATTACATTTCTATGTATAAACAATAAAGTTGACAAATCCAAACATTTACACCAGGATTTTAACAGTATACGTTTCTTTTTAAATAAAAACCCTATTCAACTAACACTTACATTTTTTTATTATTAAAATCCACAGCCAAAACTGCAGAACCTAGACATTCACGAGCCAAATTAAATGTGTATGGTTGAACATCTAACGGTTCATCTACTGAAATATTGCCCCATTTACGCTGTGAATAATTTGAGAATAATAATAATAATAAAATTACTTATACAGAATATACGATCAAATAGTTTTACAAAACAAATTACAAGTTATCAGTTGTAGTTCAATTATGTAATGATATAGGCATAAAGTCTAAACTTCAAAAATATATTTCACTACTAATTACAAATAGTTAATACTTTTATGAGCATTGGTTCTCATAAATTTGTGTTTAAAAAAAATTTAATATACACATCAGCTATGTACATGGTTAATTTCATACAGGAAACTAGATGATGTACCATTTTAAAAGAAAATAAATTATGCAAGAAATATATCTATCTACGCTAATAGAAAAAAAAAGATAACGAATGCCATTAAATGGTCAGGTTAATTATTTATTCAAGAGCCTTAAGAATAACAAAATTCCCCTATGTAGTTGTACAAGTCGATGTAAGTATATTATTAATACAGACTGAAATAGCCAACTGACAAATAAATAGAGTATTCTACCCACTACTGTTCTGTCATGGCTACAGAACAAGATCACTAACATGGGAAAGTATGTGCAGATTGCATGTAGTTGATTATAGATGTGTTATAAACATTGCTCGCTTATGAAGGAGTGTAGTGTCTAGTACTGCACCAAGTCTATATGGGTTATTCTAGATTACGGACAGACAAATTTATTTACTCTTGTCCATCGTTCGCTCACTAACCTTGACTGTTTTATACAAGCGTGTGCGTATCGCTCAACACAATCATCAAATGCCTTTGGCTTATTTTTTATCTGACTACAAATATTGAGTCACGCTTGATCAAATTAAGTTGGCACACATGCCAATTTTCTGCTTTATTTCCCCACTTTCATTCTTAATGTCTAAGTTAACGAGTGCCTGAAATAAATTCATCAAACTTAATCCATGTTTATCTTATTATTGCTGCTATCGCACAAACGGATTTAGCTTAGGTGTAATATACGGAGTTCAAAAGAAGATTTGTATTCATTTGTTCTTCCAAGTGGAAGTTAGTTCATGGGCCACAGAAAGTGTTTATATTAAAAACAGAAAAATCTTTAACTGAAGGTATCAAACCAGTTGATGAGAATGTGGAACTTCAGTTGATTAAATCGGTTGGAATACAAATAACATACCACCAGCTTCTTATCTTAGCGTATGATAGCAATTTATAATCACTATAATAAACATATATAAAATAGAGCTCCCAAATGCCCTGGTACGGCTTAGTGAGTAGAGTCCGCTCTTCACTAAATGCTCTTACATGGCCACGCATATATAACCTCTGCCAGGGAAGTCCTACTCACTTCATCGAGGCAGGGGTGTTTCCTAGTAAATTGAGAGGACGAAAAGCGAATGTCCGGCGCTTCAATCGGGTTGGTGGACATCGAGAGTCTACCTATGGAAGTTGGAGAACCCTGATTTCAAACTAATGGTGCACATCGGCCCCAGTATGCTGAGGGAACAAATGGCGTATGAACCAATCGTTGGTCACCGGCTACCATGGGACTGCATCTCCTAATGTTGCTCCACTGCCTTGTGGATCAGACCTTCAGGTCAAAGGCTCTGGGTGTGGCCCCCCAAGAAAACCACCTGGTTCGGTCTGGGCACCCGAGCAGTATCACAACCCTCACACATATCAAATGAGATTTGTGTGGTGCATATGTATTTGGTGTCTCCTTGTACCAACATCTATGTGTTAAAATAAATAAATAATAAATTACTGAGTTTTTTTTGGAATATAAAACTTGATGCATAAACTCCTTTAAGACATTGCCTGGTTCATATATAAGCGTACAGCTAATTTCCTAAATTGATATTCGATTTATTTTAGAAATGCTGACAAGTGAATATATATCCTACTTGATAAAGTAATCAGAATCACAGAAATAAATAGAGATAGGATGATTTATAATTCTGAATATTTACAAAGACTTTGAGAGTACACGTAAAGGAGGAGAGGAAAAATTATGTATTGATTTTTGTAGATAACTATTTCCTCAATAAAGGACGGAAGAATAGGATTAGGGACAGACATGTCATTCTTATATGTCTATGTT
Source organism: Schistosoma mattheei (assembly GCA_944470405.2). NCBI lineage: Eukaryota > Metazoa > Platyhelminthes > Trematoda > Strigeidida > Schistosomatidae > Schistosoma > Schistosoma mattheei. The sequence continues at coordinate 8,273,469 of OX103950.1, forward strand.
ATATCACAGGTACTCTAGATAATAGAGAGAAATAGTAAAGTACAAGGTGAGATAACTTTTAATGAAATAAATTATATTCCAAGTAAACAATGATCTCAAACTGAATAAAACAAGATCTAATGAATTTGAACAATATCGAAAGTGAGACAATCCCACTTTAAAATATCAGATGATGGTCGTTTTATATCGCGAGCAGAGTGCTATTGTGAATATGAACCACTGAATTCCGACTCACTGGTATATGAGACCTGAAGGCTCTGTTAATAAACCTCACACAATTGACTAAAACTCCCTATTTTTTCAAAGGTTATTCAGTTGGCATCAACTTATGATAAAAGTCACTACTGAATAAAACAAGTATTATTACAGTACCACGCCTAATGCTTGTAATGTGTAAAAGCCTGTAGTTAGAGTTAATTTTATAACGCACCTTTTTATTCACATAATGTTACATCCAATTTTCCTGTCCTTTTTATGGTTTATTAATTTATTTTAGTGTAATGACACAATGTAACCAAGTCAAAGTTTATACAGTCGACTTTCAGCCACACAATTTTTGCATAGGGTCTAATAATACTACCCAATTATGCAAACTTAAGTAGATGATGAGAGTTTCTAATCTGGTTGAAAGTCATGCGTTGCAACCAACAGATCACAGTCTCAGTGTCACTTATTACCATGTTTACTGAACACTTAATTTATTGCGCTATTTTATTCGATACACATCAGCTAATTTTTGATTACTAAACATATAGAACACCTTAGAAGACTGACAAAAACATGAGTGTTTCTGAGTGTTATTGAGATACTAGAATCGCTTAAAAGTGTTACTCTAAAATTTAATAAATTTGTAAAACAATCACAATGAGCATATCAAAAGTATACGTACTGTCACTTTAGAGTTCATAAGACCATGTCAAGTTTAAGTAAAAAACTGATATAAACGTATAACGGGACCGACATTACCGCAAAAATAATACATCCTTTATACCAAAAACATCCCATAAACGAGTCAAGTTCAACCCCTTATCTCTATTACTATGGCAGTGAATTGAGCTAACATGACTACAAGAGGTACTACGTTAAAATCCGTTCACTTAATTAGAAATTTTGAATACTAAATAAATAAAGTTTAAATTACTTGTTTTATTTTTACAATAAAACATAATACCAAAAAATTCTGCAATAAAATGCAAATTTATCCAGAACCAATAAGTAAATTTGTAATTTTTCGGTTATACTTTGCCTCTATACACGCGACTAGTGCATTTTAAACCTAATTGCCAAACGAATCCAATAAACCAAGTTTGCAACGCAAGCACTGACATATTTATCTCCTCAAGATAAATTAAAGATTGATCTAGTCGATTGTTACCGGAAAAACACAAAATGACGACCTTACAAAACTATCTCTAATTGCTCAACGTCAAATGAAATGGATTTCAACGCTCGATAACCTAGTTGAGTGGCAAACGTAATCAACAGAAGACGATCAGAATTGTGGGCAACATAAAATAGCAAACGTTACCAGTAAGTAATGGAATAAAGTAGCTAAATAAGTACGAATGAAAGTTATTTCAGACCGAATAACTTTGATGATAACGTCTGAAGTTTAAAATTTGGTGGAACAGATTAAAATTTGTGATGCAGCATTACTTTGTTGGAGTCTCAGCTAATATGAAATGTACATCCAAGGTTTCCAAATAACTGTTTACTCGGTTAAATCACCGGCATCAAAGCGTAGTAAAATAACGCTCTTATACCAAGTAATTGCAAAACAAAATACCATTGTTACACGTGTGCATAAACAAACTTCACTAAGCTCAGCTGGGATAGGATTTTAATCTGATCAAACACATAATGTTCAATAAACCGTTTATGAAGGGTTGTTGTTTTAAATCTCACTAAACCAACTACTGTTCCAAACAAATTATATATGAGCTGTCACGAGCTTATACGAAACTTCATCGATAAGAGCATTAGAATCCACCTCGATTCTTAGACAAATATATCGTTAATTAAGTGGCCAATTAGAATCAAGGAATTTCGGGTTTGAAAGTTTTACGGTGTAGTGATTAGTTTTTAAGACAACAGACTGGGTTTTTTATGATTAATTATGAAAGTATTTTAATTTTCTTAAACCAAGAAACTAAAAGCCATTTCACTACTTTTTTACAGCTTCAGGAAACTAGTCGTGAACTGAAAGGTCCCTGTGAATAACTAACCATGAATGAGGAGTAAAAGCGATTAGTTTTAAGATAGATGGGAATGAATGAGATGGGACAATGTAGTCTTCAATAACACAGGAATATTTGTTTAAACTGTCAAATATTTCATTTGGAAGGTTTTGTTTCTGCAGGATCACTGGCAATACCAGATAATTGTCATAAATGTTTGCAAAATTTTTATGAAAAACTACGTTGCTTCTTAGTTGTAAACAACCGACACAGCTACACGGGATTTAACATATTAAAATGTAATAAGATTAATACTTATGGAATTCGATAGATATTTTGGTGGTCAGATTTACTAGGAACACATGTGGGAAGAAGGAAATGATCATATATCTCGAGGCCGGAGGAATGGTGATAAAATAATAAAAAAAATATGATTACTGACTCATTATTACTCAAAAATAAAGTACTTAATGCATTTTGTAGATTCATAGTGAATTATACACAGACAACTTAAAGATGAGGGAGAGAACTTTCGAACATTTTTATTTACAGGAAGTTTGGAGCGACAGGATATTAAGTGCTTTACACAAAACTAAATGTGCAGCAAGAGTAACTATGTAATGACAGTAACACAATAATATTGAAGGATTCGTTAAACAGCACACCGCTATTGATGAAGAACAGAGAAAAATATGCTATGATAACCACGAGTTTAAATTCCGAGCCACGTACAGTAACAACTCAAAACACCTGGTTTCATGATTAATCAAACCTTATCTAGGGGAATTTTAACATCACCAGGTACTAAGCCAACAAAATTATTCATCAGTTTACTTAACTATTTCATAAACTAGCCACTTCTCCGCTTTTCTCATGCAATCCCGCTGTTGGAATATATTACCAGACAGGAGCCTCGGATAAATATTGGTTAACTACTATTCCAAGCGTTTCAAGATTCCGTTACTTATCAAATGATTATCCTTAGTATGAACGCACAGGAGTCATAGTTTAAATACTTATTACAGTTAACAAATGATATACGACGAACTACTTTCATTTATTACAAAAAAAGAACTATGCATAAATTCTAGATCCACCTGCTACCTCCAGTATACAACACTAACAGCACGGTGCAAAGAGAGAGGCAACCTCCAGTACTAAGCTTAGTAAATTTTGCTTACCAATCATTTATGAATAAAACAAGTAACATCATAACCTATCTCAAACCTTTATTAAGAAATCATGAGAACTTAATTATCAAAAATACTTGAGCGCACTTTCGTATGGACAAATCATTAATTACACCAATGCAATGTCCAAAACTTATTCTCTTGATGCTAATCGAGACATGAAACTCAGGAACTAATCGAAACAATGATGTGGATTTAATTTGAAAAAAGTAAGAACAAGGATTTGAATAGGACGTAAAAGTTGTTCGGTGCTCCCAGATCTTAAATAGTTGACTAACGTACATGGGTTCGTGATTTCAGTAAAACTTATTTGATGCATCCTCCTTGACTGTTATGGATACTATCAGCAACAGCTTATCGTGGAAGAAAACAAATCAGCCTCCAGATGAAGAGAAAGTTATGAAAAGACGTTTGACGTGGATAGGACATACACTGAGGAAATCACCGAACTGCATCACAAAGCGAGTGCTACCTTGGAATCTTGAAAGGAAACGGAAAAGAGGTAGGCCAAACAACACATGGCGTCGAGAATTGGAAGCAGACGTGAAAAGAAAGAACAACTGAAAAGGACTGCCCGAGATAGAGTCCGATGGAGAACGCTGGTGTGCGACCTGTGCTCCTCCACGAGGGGAAACAGGCGTAAGTAATTCCTTGGTTGTTAGATGTGTGTCTTCCTTTTCTGAACCTCTATGCTCATTCCTTATTCCTAAACTAAAAATGACTTCATGCTCCAAAAGTTATATACATTTAAAAGCTGGACTTCAATTATTCCAATCAAAGCTTCGCGTATAATTTACAACATTTCAAAGACGTGAATAAGGTCAGGAACAAGTACTTGTCAGCAGACCACCATCTTTTCCAATGAAACGTTTTCCCTCAACAGCCCTTATAAACCCAGTCAAAAGATCTGATCAACCAGTAGAGTCCATCACCAAACTGTCATGGTTCTTACAGCCTCCAGTCCTTTCTGAAACCACAAAGTATAGAAGTCTGAACACATGTTATCACGTGTACACTGAAGTTCCGTTTGCTGAGATCATTTTATTGACCAAAAGCCACCGACGTAGAGTACTTGAAGGAACTAATATCTACTACCGTTAAAAACTGCGGAACTTATGCAGGCTGTAAAAACAAGATGCCATGATTCTACAGAGCTTATTAAGCGACTGGAGTAAGGCCAAAGAAATACCGTGAAAAAGCTAGCAACGCTTTAGAGAAATGAACAAACCGCATATGGATACTGTGCTTAGTAACGGCAATTAAGGTGACAATGTATACTAAAACATGCTACATTGACGACCGTCAGTGAACCAATCAGAATTAAGACAGAAGCTCATGAACTTATTTGTGTGGAATTTGAGGAAAAGTGGAAGATAGTATATCACCAGGATCTAATGGAAAAATTGAGAAAATTTGGTTACCGAAATTGTAGTGTCTGTTGCTGCGTTAAGCGAACACAGCTTATTCTGACTTCTGGACAGGCCAATTTCTCCATTCTCCTTAAGTTACATTTCAACCTTGTTAACTATTCGCTTATCAACCTTAATTGTTTTTATATAAGCGTATGTGTGTGCATTTCCTATCTTACTCATCACGTCTGTAACTTGTTTTTATGACCATAGATATCGATTAACGCTTGATTAAATCGAATTGGCTCACTCCGCTTTCCGATCAACGGTTGTACGGAATACACGTATTCGAAATCCATTCTTGCATTTGACTTATTTAATTCCGTTATGCGCTAACGCGATTTAAGTCAATGATTATGTACGAGGATAGCCAGGATGCATATTTTGACAGCAATCATTCGACAACAATCAAGAACAATCAACCTGGAGTCAGATTTAGGGCCACTAAAAATGTTTGAAAGTGGTAAAAAGAATACTTATTATCCAGCCAGTGATGAAGCTAAATTATAAGAAACTCCCTCTGACGCAGATTGTATGTTCGAATATTTGATGTGATTCAATATATATCCACGTGTTTATGTAGTTATATAGTACTTTCTCACGTAAATACTCAACTAAACCTCAACATTAACTTCCTTAAGTTCACAAATAAGAAAGCATCATTGAATAATAACTGGTGTCAGTTAGTGCTGTCAGCCTTAGTCCTAATTCGTGATACCAACCCATAACTCGAGCTGGATTACTAATAACTGACCTTTCTTCATTAAAGCTGATGTTAATTGGCGGCGAATCCCCTATAGATACCCAACACTACCCTGACTACTAATGAGCAGACTTACCCTTCTTCCTTTACTCTAATGAATGTCTCAACATAAAAGTTCGTCATGCTAGATCTACTATTTGACTGTGGTTTTTTGTTTTTTATTGTCAATTGTTTTGGAACTAAACATTCCTGATTTACAATTGACTGGTCGCTGAGTAGCAACCACTCATGTTTGTCAAGTTCCTCTTATAAAAGAATTGTAATCCTGATCGAATACTACCAACTAAATTGCGACTTGCCATTAAATTAAGTGACTCAAAATGATTTGTAATTTAACGTTGATAGACTTAGTTCAAAGATAAAGGGATATATGTGAATGACGTTGGTTGAAACTTAGTGATCAATTAAGAGTACATCTAAGTTTTTCAGGGGTTTAGTCACTGTCCGAATAGCTCAGTGGTGGCGTTTTTACATACGAACCGAATTAGCAAAAAAGCATTCATATCCTAGAGACAACAGATGCAAGTTGCTGACAAGTACCAGATAATACAAAACCTAAGTCCAGAGTTCCAAAGTGACTACATTCAACCACTATCTTACTTTCTTAACTGAATGATGAATTCCTAAAAGTCATCAGTACGGTGAACTACTACCTAGTATTTTACACAAGTTTAACGACCTATAAACCTGAAAGGTAACTGTCAAGATCGGTGTGAAAAAAAGAAAGCTAACCTGAGCCAAACCAAACGCAACCTTTCCTTGAGGGACATGATCGTGTGAACCCGCACGAAATACATATTTATCAGCCGCAGTGTGTATGGCTACGCAACTAGAGAAAATGTATGAGATTATTATATAAAACGTACCCAAGCTTTTCATTAAAATCCTTCGGGTTAAAAAACACCCTATTGGTCAGTGAGACTTCCTCATTTGGAGCTTTCGTAGCGAAGAACTTCATTTTGGGAACAACCGTATCGCGACCTAGAAAAACGAGCTTTGCGCCTTAAATATACAAGGAAAAAACAATGCTACAAAAGCTGAATTTTTTGAGAATAGAAGGTGAAGAGGTTGTGTTAATCGCTCTGGAGACTAACAGAACAAATGTAAGATGTGCTAAATATTAACGAACCTGACATTAGTTGCACAGAGAAGTCCAAAATCTTTCAGTAGTAGGCGTCAAACGACTTTGACGGAGCATGTTTTAGTACATCCTATATTTGAACACAGATATTTTAGTTCTTCTTTGTTAGACCTAGTAATCATCCACGTGACTGAGTTTTTTGCCTAAATAATCTCACACTGTTAGCAAATAGCAATCATGCTGTTAGGTTATTTACGTTTAGGGCTTCTTTTATAGTATTCGATCAGGTCAGACCGCGCCCAAATGTCTGGAGGGTAAAAGTGGCAGCCATACAGGACTGGTCAGGAAATACCAACTCAATTGAAGAAGTCTGATCTGTGTTTAAAGATACGGTTCGTTTCCTTACATCTTTATTTAAACCATGCTCAACACCACACAAGCCTAACAACTACCCACTATGGACAACTAGAGAGAGCATGAAACTTCTCCTACATTGAGTAAAGCTTTAAATCTTGTTTATCTTAACAGGCCGTGAACAGTTCAGACCCACTTAATGTACAGCTAAAGATGATTGCAAAGCATTGATTAGTAAAACTAGGCTCCTTGTGAAAACATTTGTTAGAGACCGCAAAACAGCCCCAAAGGTTTGTTTTCGTATTAAAAGAAACCAACTGAGAAAAGTGATGAGATCCCATTGATGTTAGTATGAGAAAAACCTTTGATATTAGGAAGAAATGACGTTGAAAAAGCTGGAGCTTCATTGGGGCATTGAGATTAAGAGTTGTCTACTGAAGATAGTATATGAAAAACAATTAATAATGATAAGTGCAGCTGGTTGATGGTTTCTATGGCTATTGAGAAGAGAGCTTTCCCATGAATACATTTCAAGCGAGATAAGTCCAGTGGTCCCTACTATATTTATCCTAAGATTACAAAGGTTATAGCGAATGTAATTCTTGGACCTTCGGCAATAAAGTATAATATGTCTCCGAGGCCGTCTAAAGGAGAAACTGGAGAGCGGAATAATCTTTTCGCTATAAATTCGATACTTGGTACAAATGTTTTGAATTCCATAATATGTAATGTCAAGTATTAAGAGACGGTTGACAGCTGCTATATGCCTTTACAATATGTTATCTCCTGTCACGGTAGCACTCATATTCTCACTACAATTATCTCAAGTGAATTTTTGTACCTCCCCTCTATATGGCAATCAGAGCTTATCAGGAAATGAAGAAAAACAAGCAAGAATATCTGAGGAAGTACAATTAGCGGGCTACTCAACATCATAATAAGAAAGCACGCGTTTTACGTTTGCTAACAAGCTACTAGGTGTACACTCACCTGTCTTTTAAACCATCATAAATTAAAACAAAAAGGAGAATCTACCTCATAAGAGTAAAAAACAAATACTTGACGAAAACTAACGAGTTACTTTATTGATCTCACAGAATAATCAGATACGAAAGAATTTACAGTTAGATATGTCAAATAGTCCGTTTTTAAATAGGTGTTTAGCCTCGGAGAATATGCTAGCAAGTTAGGGGGAAATCAACAAGGTGTAAATATCTTGAGAACAAAGATGTAACAAACTAATTTGTCATTTAAAAAATATCATTATAAACACTTTAGAAGTTAGATTTATCACTGAACTGTCAATTTTGCTAGAGTAGATTTGTGGAACTATGGTCTACAATGATATTAGTACTGCTCTAATAATAGACCTAATCCTAAAATTGTAGATTTGTTATGATATAACTGCCTAATCTATAAGATCTTACGTGAAAGTCACATCATCGACTACACCAACTCACTGCATCGTATCAGTTACCAATACATGATGTAGAACAAGGTTAGGCTAGAGAAGGAACAATTTATTTAATATGAATAGAAGATACAAGATAACATTCAGAGGGACCACGCCTGCATGGCCGAGCCGTGCCATCCGATCAACTCCCATTCATTCAATTCCTCGTTCGCGCCTTCTCCACCGTTGGGTATTTCTCAGCGTTAAATATTGAATATCTATTTTCCGAGTTGTCTCATGTTCAGCTTTGAGGATTGTGTGGTTATTGTCCAATGCCACTACAGATTCATGAGATGGATATGTTTTTCAGCTTGTCTCCTAACAACGTACAAAATTGTATCCACTGATCAAGAGTTAAAAATAATATGTGTTAATTGGTCCCTGTAAAGACTAACCAATGTCATGGCCCATATTTCAAAGATCTAGTGCTCAAATCAATGCAAGTGATTGTTGTGATGTGGCCTTCAGACTTCAGTAATAAAATTAGTGGATTGTTGGACCTGTAGAATTGTGGTCTACTTCATTATTATTGCTATTATTATTATTATTCACAAACATCTTATGGGTACATAAGTGTTGTGAAGAAACCATTTCGAGTTTCTTCAAAAGTGCAATAATACACAAGTTTCAATAATAATAATAATAATATATTCCTGCATGTGCAGGTACACACCGTTTTTACAGGCATGATCTACAAATTACAACACTTGTTGGTTCACAAAATGTTTCCCATAGTATTAAGTTTATAGTTGTTATAAAGTGAAATCGTAGAGCGCTTGCTGTAAACTATGACCTTGAGAGGACGCGTACGTCAAGTTTGTTCCAAACGTCAAAAGTTTCATAGTTGTGCTCTCAGAGCAAGATTCTGAAGAAGAAAACAAGAGAAACAGAAGAGCAGCAAGGCACTTGGATATGAAAGCCAAACGTTGCTTAACATTGTGTAGTAGAACGGACAGAGGTATAATAAATTAGAATAAATTCATATTATGTCTTGTTAGAGCGAAATGAAGTCAGAGGCTCCATATTAGAGAATGTACTAATAAAGAACAATGAGTTGTGATGTTTAAGAAGTTGGAGTAAGCTCACATGAAGGAAGGGAAGTCAAGGTTGGTACAAGGGAAGCGGTTTATTAGAAGGGTGTGTATGTGGAGGGTGAAGTGTTAAGAATACTAATGACTATATCTTTTGTTATTTAACTTTTTTTTCCTTTTTTGTGTCTATCCGATGCCAGCCACACAATCCTAGTGTAAAAGTCCGAGTTAACATGTTATAGGTTGTCTTAGTAGAATAGCTAATCCAGCATAATATTGGAAACATATGTCTGAGTGACCCGCGCGCTACGGACTGGACGTTACTTTCAGGCCGAGGTTTTTAGTTTTACTTTTCTAGGATTCTCGCATAGCTGGATGAATTATTTTTTCTTGGAATTATGGAAGATAACTCTATTCTTAACTATTAACATATAAACTGTGAATTTCATGCCATATGATAAGTTCTGAGTTCAACTTACAGTATTTATGATCATATTCATACAATAATTCATAATCATATAATTACATATATTCATTTTGACTATACGATCAAACTATACTCTGTGACTTTGAAACCGTATATAATCATATTTGACGAAGATTTGCATTTCATATCTGTATTCTATTTCTTAAGGAATATATGATTATATCGTATTTGAATGCTTTAACCCACGTACTTTATGTATCTACAGGATCTATTCAAACCTCTACCTAATATCAAGAAATATATATAACCGTGTATGTTAAAGGACTGTATTCACTATTTTATGAACTATCATTTAAATCGTATTTGGATACTATAAATTATTTCATTTCCGAAATTACCTGTCCAATTCGGTGAGTCTGTCATAGTTTGTTTTTTTGACAGTGTTTTTTTCCAAAAAGCTGTTTCATATATTTGTTCAAGAAGCAACATAATAACTTTAGACGGTAATAATCTTCTAAACTACTTATCTCTGCACCTCCCAATTTTTACTAATACGGACTTTCAGTTTATATATGTATCACATACCGTACTTTTTTGATTGTTTGATACTAATTATCGACATTTCTAAATTACTTTACTATATAAGGCTATCTTTCGTGTCATATATGTTAAAATTTATACAACTTGCTCCTTTATATTCTATTTTGCCTCCACACAGATACTGACATAAATACTTCATCTCCACTACTATCTTCCTGCCATTGTCATCTTTTGTTTTTAACACCACTAATCCTCACGATACATTCACTCTTGGTTAAAACATAGATTTTGATTTTTAGACTAACTTGAGCCCTCGGAATTGATTTTTTCACCCCTATTTCCAACATTCTGTTCAAACCACTTGCTATACGTCACTTTATCATGTCACAAAAGAAAATGAAGACCCCTGCTCCTAGGCGTTCAGCCAAACGTAGGAAAACGACACAATTTAACACCTCTACTGATACGATTTCCAACAGTTTCAACGAGACGTGCCACTCCGTTCATCCGGAAGCAGACAAGCTTTTACCAGTTGTCTCCATTCCAGACATGTTGAAAACTCTGATGGTAAACAGTGATGATAATCGCAACTGCAACTATATGGATGCTATAAAAAAGTTGCAAGTAGACATGAACATTCTCAATCCGCTTAAATATCTCATCAACCCCAACCTCACAGAGACTCCAGATCAAATGAATGACATAAATATTTTCCTAGATCGTGTTGCATCAGAGGTATTTGAAAGAATAAGACGATCTAGCAATGCAATTGTGTTTAATATACCGGATACACATGCCCTTAAAAATATCAAATCTAGTCTGCTTAGAGCCAGCAATATGACACACGTACCATGTGTATGCACAAGATTAAAAAGAAGTCATCCTGGTATGCACTCACCGATCTTGTTCAAATTCAACTCATCTGTAGACGCCAGTGAATTTTTAAATTCCTCCAATTCATTGAGACAAAAACAGATTTTCAAGGATATTAAGACTCTTCCGGATAAAACACCATGCCAGCGAAAAGCAGGAAGAGATAACTACAGACCATCAGCTTCAAACTCTCAAACGCATCATAATCCTAATGGTTGTAACGTTAAGTCCGATTCTAAGAGGACGTCTAGCTTAACAACTTTGCCGCCACCAAAAAACTCTTCTGAATCTCATAAAGTTCAAAACCCAGAAGAAAGTAATCCCGATGTAGGTGGTGTCCATCCTCTTAAGAATGTTGACTTAGATTCAACCCGAAGTAGTTGTGCTGATGAAGAATGGGATAACACAATCCAAACCCCTGTTAGTGCAACACCCAGTTACAGTAACTGTGCAACGGATAACAGGAAAACTAATCATAACATTCATATAACTGACCACGCACTTAACGTTGATATATTCGAACCTCGCAAACCATCGCAAGTATGTTTAACAGTACACAATCCTCTCCAACTTATGAAGAAGCCGAAATCAACCACAAACCTTGGAAATAAACGTCTTAAACACGTTACCCATACGTCAGGTATAAATAGTTATCTGAATTGTAATTGGCCACTTGGTCACAACCATAGACCTGATAGCCTTCTTGGTCCGGCTCCCAATATGTACAGTATGCCCTTATCAGATGTTATATCCAATAGCAATGAAAAGAATTTTTTTGTAATTCCGCCGGCTTTCCTGCCGGCAACGGTAAACATATTTCACATGATGACAAAGTGGTTGAATCTATTTCCCCTCGCAACACGACTCTTACCTTAGCTAATCCTATGAGTATTCATGGAACTACCAATTGCGATTTATACTCTAACCTGCTTCACTATGATGACTCTGAGTTTCTTATTCTTTCGTTCAATGCCCGCTCTCTGTCTAATAAAATTATTCATCTTAAAACTCTTTTATTCCTTGTTAATCCAACCATTGTACTTATTACGGAAACGTGGTGTAATTCATCTATATCCGATCATTCCTTGAATGTAGATAACTACGTTTTCTTTAGAACCGATAGATGTTATGGAATAGGAGGCGGTACAATTATCTATGTCCGTTCAGACATTCAAGCGTGCAAATTTGAGGATAAATCCCTTGATGCTATAGACGACTCCACTTGGGTTACTGTAAACTGTGGATCCCAAAATTATTTACTTGTGGGATGCATATATAGACCACCTCATGCGGATACTAAGTTTGACAAATTACTAACAAACATATTTTCCATTGCTTCGCACCAACCGCATACTTTTAAAATCATCGGAGGCGATTTTAACCTGCCAAAAATTAAATGGGGCTTGACTCCGGTACCAGGTCGATATAACAAGCTAGTTGAAACATTAGAAATTTGTGGATGGGTTCAACAGGTCCGAAAACCAACCAGGGGGAATAATACACTTGATTTAATGTTCACAATCAACATAGACTCTATCTCAGTACATACCAGTCATGAGTTTTTTATGAGTGACCATAGAGTTGTATTGAGTATTATTCACTCTTTAAACGCCATACAATTGAACTCTAAAGCTTCATTGATGTACCAAAGCAGACATTTTGATCAACAAACATGGAAACGGACTGGAACTCTCATTCAATGTTTACCATGGGAAACTTATTTTACCACAAATAATGTTGACATTGCGCTTTCCAATCTATACCACAACCTGATATATTGTCTTGACTGCACTGCTCCAGTTATTGGCCGTGTGGCTTATAATGCTAATAGGGGCCAAAATACTTTTAAAAGAAAGCTGAGGAAATTAAAATGCCGCTACTACGAGCAGAATGATGTGTATGCACTTCAGAGTATACTTAAATTAATCAACAGAAATGCTTCATCTAAACGTAAGTATTTTATGAATATAGAAAATAAAGCTCTACGTAGTAAAAGCCCAGAATTATCAATACTTCGGCTTTTTAAATCCCGTGTAAAGTCAAATTCCCTTGGCACGACTAAATTCTTCATAGTTAACGGAAGCATTGTTAACGACCCGAATACTATATGTGAACAATTCAGCAAGCACTTCTCGCAGTGCTACAAAACTGGAACTGAAAACTCCATCATTACATTTCCAATGCTGACATCCAGACATCTGTCGAAAATTGATTTTACACCCTCCAACATCAAGCAGGCCATAGCTGCCCTGAAAAAGTCTTATGATGGTGGACCTGACGGGATACCTTCATCATTTGTGAAATATGGAAGTAGAGAATTTCCACTATTTTGTTTGAAACTTTTCAATCTATCTATGGAATATGGGACCTATCCATCTGTATGGAAAACATCCCTTATCACCCCTAGATTCAAAACAGGACCACGTAGTGATATTATTAACTATAGGCCAATTAATTTGACATCCGTGCTCTCAAGAACCATGGAAAAAATCATCCACAAACAGCTACTATCATTTTTACTTTCGGCTAGTCTGATCAGCCCATCCCAACACGGGTTTATGACTAAACGCTCATGTTTCACATCGCACCTGGAGTTTTTTGATCAAATTACCCAGAAAAGAGATGTTGGTCAGTCAGTGATAATTCTTTACTTCGATTTTAGTAAGGCTTTCGACAGTGTCTCACACAAACTTCTTCTTTTAAAACTCTCTTCATTTGGCATACAGAATCCCCTTTTATCTTGGCTCAAATCTTTTTTAGAAGAACGTAGCCAAATCGTTCGCTTTGGATCTTGCTACTCTAAACCTGTGAATGTAACCAGTGGGGTTATACAAGGAAGTGTGGTTGGTCCATTACTCTTTCTCCTTTTTATCAATGATGTGTGTTCCCTCTTTCAGTATGGTAAGCCTTTTCTTTTTGCTGATGACCTGAAAGTAGTTTATTCGTTCTCTTCTCCCACGAAAGAAAGCTATATTTCAGCGGTAATCCAAGAGGAAATAAACAAGTTGTACGAATGGACTATTTCGTGGAATATGCCACTTAATGTTGACAAAAGTGGATTTATTCACATTGGTCGCTGTCTTAACTTAAATCTGACTGTACAGACACATACACTCAAACCTCTTAACACTGTTCGTGACCTGGGTTTAAGATATAGCAACAGTCTGAACTTTTCTGAACACATTATATCTCAAGTATCCAAAGCTAGAAAGCTCATCGGATTGATAATGATAAACTTCAATAATATCGAATCGAGATTGTTACTATACAGAAAATGTATCTTACCCATTCTTGAATATGGTATTTTAGTTTACAGTAATTGTAGACATACTGATCTGATTAGAATTGAAGGTGTTCAAAGAAAGTTCACCAAAGCTGTTCTGGGTATTCCGATAACAAAGACTATTACCAAAGATGTCAACAACTCAACTTAGAGCCTCTTTGGATCAGACGTATCAAATTAAATCTTGTCTTTATCTACCGGCTTATTAACGGTATTTCCTACTCTTCGGTATCCACCCCTTCATACCTTATGATATCATCCCACAATCTACGCAATAAGGAGAATATTCTAGCGATTCCAAGAACCCACACAAACTTACGTCAGAATTTTTTCCTTATTCGCTACTCAACCATGTGGAACAGACTGCCAGTGAACCTCCGTTGCAGTGAAACTACAACCCGGTTCAAAAGTCTCCTTGACGATTTTCTTTCCGAAAGTGGATTATGTCACCTATTGAATATCAATGTATTCAATAATGATTTATACAAACAAGGTCCGTCATCCATTTAATTGCTTGAAAAGCAAAATAAAACCTTTAAATCTTTCCACATCTATTTTATTTTTATTTATCTTAATATATGAAATCTGATTATGTTCGTGTTTATCATTATTTCCGTTATTAATATCATTATTAGTTCCCCGACATATTAGATATTCATTTTATATCTCCTTATCCTTCTAAGAAGCACTGATTGGAGAACTTTCTTTACCTCAAACAATACCGACACATTAATCAATATATTTCATCACAACATCAAAAGTATCATCAACAACATCGCACCTTTAGAATACTGTAAACCTACATTCTCCAAAGATCTCTATATACCGGTCAGTACAAGAAGACGTCTTCAAAGACATTGTACTCGATTCCACAACTTAAATGACTTTTCCTCTTTAATAACGATGACAGAAATACTTGTCCGAACAGGGACAATAAGTAAACAAAAAGCAGTAGCACAGGAAAAACGTGCAGTTAAACTTAATAATAACTCCTCTGCACTCACCATACTACTCCAAAATAAACTTAAACGCTCTAAATCGAGAGGGAGTATATTCATTAAAGGCAAACAAGTATACGAAGATCCCAAACTTATCACAGAATTATTTAGTGAACATTTTTGTTTCTCACTAACTAACGAAAAACCACTTAATGTTTCAGAACCAATCCCAGTAACTCCCTGTGAAATTACAAATGTAGAATTCAGTGTACAAAATATCTCCAAGGCAATCAGTACATTGAAACACTCCTACACTGATGGACCAGATGGAATTCCATCTAGCATGCTAAAACGTGGAGGTGATGATATGTGTGTTTTGCTTCTCAAACTATTCGCGATATCACTCTCTTCAGCGTGTTACCCTACTGCCTGGAAAACTGCACATATCATTCCCAAAATTAAAACAGGACCTGAAGCAAACGTTGAAAATTACCGGCCTATAAACATAACTTCAGTGGTATCCAGAGTGATGGAAAAAGTAGTTAAGGCGGCTGTAGTCCAACATCTACCAACTAATAATCTCATCTCGACCTCCCAGCATGGATTTCTTAGGTCCAGATCATGCGATACATGCCTAGTAGACTACCTGAATGATATAACTCTGAAACGAGACAGCGGACTCCTTGTATCAGTCCTATTCCTTGACTTTAAGAAAGCCTTTGATAAGGTCCCACACAAAAGGCTACTCGTCAAACTAAAGTCCTTCGGAATACACAACCCACTGTACTCATGGTTTGCTTCGTTCTTAACAGAACGTAAACAGATGGTAAAGTACAATGACTGTCTCTCGTCCCCTAGACCAATCACCAGTGGAGTCATCCAGGGAAGCGTATTAGGTCCACTTTTGTTTCTTATGTATATAAACGATATATGTAACACCATAGAATTTGGGAAACCATACTTATATGCTGATGATCTCAAAATAGTATACAGCTATAAGCCTGAGACACTAAGCGAAAGTGTATCCCAGATCCAAAAGGACCTCAATAACTTAACTATATGGAGTGAAAAATGGCAATTACCATTTAACCTCAACAAGTGCGGGATCATGCACTTTGGAAAGCATCCCTATAAACCGCGACTTCACTTAAATGAATGTAGAGTCCAAACACTCGAATCAGTACACGATTTAGGAATTAATTACACAGGAAGCCTAAACTTTGAAGAACATGCCTCCTCTATTATTTCTAAATCTAGACGGCTAATTGGTTTTATAATGAAAAACTTTTTCACAACAGAGGGTAAACTTACTCTCTACAAAATATGTGTACGACCCTCCCTTGAATACTGCTCTTTTGTCTTCTCTAATATGAATATCGCAGACAAGATAAGAGTAGAAGATGTTCAAAGACGTTTCACACGTCAACTACTAGGATGTAACTCGAATCTCGATTACACAGAAAGATGTAAGCATCTATCTTTAGAACCTTTATGGCACCGTAGGCTAAGAAACAATTTAATATTTCTCTACAAAGCGATATATGGGCTCTCCTTTCTAACCTCCTGCCCGACTATCACCCACGACCCAGCCTATAGACTTAGAAACAACGCATATACACTACTTACCGTAAAACACCAAAAACAAATGCGTTGTAAGTTTTTTACAGTACGGTACAGTTTATTGTGGAACAGGCTGCCAATGCCTATCCGTAACTGTGATACGTTTACCAGATTCAAAAAGCTAATAACCCTATTTCTAGACTCCAAAGAGCTTCAACATTTCCTTGAACTCCCGCCCACCAATGAGGCACTTTATTACGGACCGCCTAGTGTCTAGAAAGAACAAAATTATAACACGTTCGACTGTTACTAATATGAATATAACCAAATCACAGAATATATGGCCTATCCTTTCCTATTATTCATTGTTTATTAATCATGACTTCATGCTCCTAACCCTAGCTTTCAGTCCCCAAATCTCTACAGGTTAAATGTACATTATTCTTCCTAAAAGTCATGCTTTTTTCTTTCTACTGCAATTAGACAGATAGCTCAAACTTATGGATGCTGATCTACTAAGGCCGATCATACAAAGCTCAAAATTTGGCCACAAAGTCTTGTGAGTTTCTCAATGTTTTATTTTTCTTACCCTGAAATCTTTTTTTTTTCTTTCTACAATTTTATACCCTCTCATATCTTTTGATTTGCTATTAGTCCTTACTTCTTTAAACCATTAGTTATTTTCATAGTAGTGTGATATACTATATGGACATCTAACCCAAAAACAGACTTTTCAACTATCTGATTTGCTTGTAACATGGACCTAGTAGAGACAGTGTATTCCAACTATGGGCTTTGATTAAAGCAGTATTCATACTTACCACAAACGTAAGAGAGCCTAACATCACAAAAGGAGGGAGGGTGGCGTTACTGACCAGCAAACATGAAGGTGGGGAGATAACTTCAATCCACCCATGTCTGTAGGGCAGAACATTTTGTTTAATTACGGCTCCTTATGTTTTAGTGGGATGTCACGAACTTATGGTATTGATGCTGATTTATCACGCAAAATACCTCTTTAAATCGTGTTACGAACGTTGAATTGGTTTCACTTCCTACCCAGAAATCCTATTACAAGCAAACTAGACAATTCGCTAATATACGAAGCCTACTCAAGACCCTATAATACCTGAAAAAAATAATAATACAAAAAACGAAAGGGGCTCTAATAGCTTCGATAATAAAAGGAAGATAGCCAATTGTATATCACAATACTGTTTCTAGCACTATATTTTATTTTATAATCACACATAATCCCATACTCTCAGCTCCTTTCCGAATCGCCTCCATTTGTCAGTTGTATGTCCACTCACACCTTGTTAACACATATTTTATTTAACCTATTAAAATGCTCTTTCTTAACAAATACCTTAATAAAAGAAAATTAGACTGAGTAATCATACCTTGAACATTCCTTCATGAATGTTGGCTACTCTGCCCCTCGTGTTTTCTTTTACTTGCTCCCTCTTTCAGCCCCCGTGAGATATGGAACGGGTGACTTCATCCTGCACCATCCTTAAAGCCTTGGATATTCTAAAGGGACATAAGGTTGCGATTTCTGGAAGCTCATACCTTCAATGGACCTGTCCTTGACCACCAGTCGCACATTCGCAACGCAACTTTCATGAAGCGCGCCAACCGTAGAACTGCTTAAAACCATCTACATTCATATCTCATAAATTATCAACCCAGCTATGTAATTTACTACAGTGAATATTGTATCATTTGTATCAATTTGATCTTGCCTGTAAACTGGCATGCCTCATGTAACAAACTGTTATCTGAGAATAAACTATTATTATTATTATTATTATTAAACATATTTAACTCCAGATTGTCCTTTGAAATCAATTTTGACTTTCATGGCATCAATCTTAATTATTATTGCACAAATATTTATACTAACGTCCGGTTTCACTCTGTATACTATTACATAAATCTAAATGTATTCATCCGAGTGCTTTAACGGATTTTTATTTTTTTTCAATTGCTGGTTTCCTTCTGAGGTTGATATTCATTACGGAAGTATTATTCTTATCATGGATGAGACTTTTCACTAGGTGTTCACTTCTTTTCTCTCTTCTTTCCCTCTAAATAAATATTATTCTTAAGATTACGAAGTTTGTAATTAAAACAATAACTTGTGTTACACTTAAATTAAATTCTCAGACCCGTTTTATCTTCACTATGCATATATGACTCATACATATCGATATTTTATTATCCTTTTAATTTAATTGTAACTTTCGTAGCATCACTCTAAACTATAACTGCACAAACATTTATTCTAGCGTCATATCTTACTGCAATTATAGTTATTTTTTCTTAATTATTTTTTGTTACTAATTTAACGATGCACACATAGTCGTTTATTCCTGTTCTGTGTTCGTAAACACCCCTATTAGACTGTTTGCGTATTTCAAGTCTCCTTTATTTCTGTCCTCTTATTTTCTCCATTTCCTTCTTTAAACTCAATTCAATATTCTTCTCAATTGCACAGACCCGATTTATTATTATTCTACTATTATTGCTCAAAATTTTTTTAATGGCAAGTAGAATGCTGACATCATTGAAAATTGTGTATTATTGCATTTTTTGAAGAAACCCAAAATGGTTTCTTCTCAACACTTATGTACCCATAAGACTTTTGTGAATAATAATAATAATAATAATAATAATAATAATAATTACATACGTTCAACTGCCTGTTGAGTTTTTATCGACGGTTTATACCATTTTTTCTCTTAATTATGACCTGACCACTCTAAATGCTTTGAGACTGATTAAAAGTTAACTATCAACTAGACTGCTGTGATTCAAATATTGACTGTTTATACTAGGGCTTAGAACCTAGAAGATATACTTCGAGTCAACTTTACACTCGAATTTAAAAGTGAGGAAGGAAAATGTGAACTGTGATCTCAGTGGGATGTTTCTGATGGCGGAAAGACTAGAATAGCAAAATAAAACATCCAAGCGTCGACCGTAGGGTCAAGCAAAGACCTCTCACTTACTAACGTATCTACTTTCGTTACCCTCTTGGAGTATAGACCACTGATCGAGGTTTTCCAACCATCTACGTCATGGCTTCTTCTATTCAGTTGTTCTAATGTTCTATCTATCTCCAACTAAGTTGTGAACAGTCATTCACAATGTACGACGAATCTTCTGGAAAATTCCGCGTGATCTAAAATGGAAATATCTAGGTGTTACAGGGCAAATTTAAATGCAGGAAAAGATGTGTAAATTTGTGTTGTCGACGGTGCACGAAATTGAAGGCGCGTACCCACTAGATGCTTGACTTCAGGGTTACTTGTATCTATCGTATCCCTACACTACATACTTTAACAAATTTATGATTAACCGATTCCATGCTCCATTTGCATATTCTATATACTGAGGCACGTCGTGCCTAGGTATAGGGATATTAAAACATCTCCATTTTCACCAACAGAACTGGTTTCCTTCTTCAGAGTATATTTAATTTTCGGAGGGTTACAGGTCGCATTTAGGTTTTATGAGAACGGTGAATTTTTTCCGCATCTTTGCTGCTCAACGTATGTAGAAGAATTATCAAGAGGACTGTGAAGATGCACTACATCTGGCAATAACTCTGGCCAAACGATGACTTCAAGTTTAATACGAGCCCTCCAGGTGCTGACAGAAACGTTTTTTTACATCCTACTCGACTGAATTATTGTTCAGTCACAAATAATGAAAGTTAAGTGATTCGAAAAAACCAAAACGGGAATTTCTATTATCTGGTGACAAGTAAGGCTAAGGTATGGTTAACTTTAGTGCACTGTAGTTTGATATGTGTGGTGACTTAGTCAATCAATCACCTCGATAACCATTGTTATATAAATTTCAACGGTGTTTGAAATCAGAAGATAATAAGAGGCGGCGACTCAGTGTATTAGAGGATAGCACGAATAACAAAGTTATAAGCGCATCGAGTTAATTTTGAGCAGAGGCGGATATGTGTGCGAGTGAATCCAGAGGTGAATTTATGGTCCAATCAAATAAGGGCGTGCCTAGGCAAGGCAAAGGCTAATACTACTATTATATGTTCTGCTGTTCAATTCAGTTGCCGTACATATTTGTACTGCTTGAATAACTCATCTATATGCTTGGCGATAATAATAATAGCCTCAACATTAACCAATATATTTTATCACAACATCAAAAGTATCATCAACAACATCGCACCTTTAGAATACTGTAAACCTACGTTCTCCAAAGATCTCTATATACCGGTCAGTACAAGAAGACGTCTTCAAAGACATTGTACTCGATTCCACAACTTAAATGACTTTTCCTCTTTAGTAACGATGACAGAAATACTTGTCCGAACAGAGGCAATAAGTAAACAAAAAGCAGTAGCACAGGAAAAACGTGCAGTTGAACTTAATAATAACTCCTCTGCACTCACCATACTACTCCAAAATAAACTTAAACGCTCTAAATCGAGAGGGAGTATATTCATTAAAGGCAAACAAGTATACGAAGATCCCAAACTTATCACAGAATTATTTAGTGAACATTTTTGTTTCTCACTAACTAACGAAAAACCATTTAATGATTCAGAACCAATCCCAGTAACTCCCTGTGAAATTACAAATGTAGAATTCAGTGTACAAAATATCTCCAAGGCAATCAGTACATTGAAACACTCCTACACTGATGGACCAGATGGTATTCCATCTAGCATGCTAAAACGTGGAGGTGATGATATGTGTGTTTTGCTTCTCAAACTATTCGCGATATCACTCTCTTCAGCGTGTTACCCTACTGCCTGGAAAACTACACATATCATTCCCAAAATTAAAACAGGACCTGAAGCAAACGTTGAAAATTACCGGCCTATAAACATAACTTCAGTGGTATCCAGAGTGATGGAAAAAGTAGTTAAGGCGGCTGTAGTCCAACATCTACTAACTAATAATCTCATCTCGACCTCCCAGCATGGATTTCTTAGGTCCAGATCATGCGATACATGCCTAGTAGACTACCTGAATGATATAACTCTGAAACGAGACAGCGGACTCCTTGTATCAGTCCTATTCCTTGACTTTAAGAAAGCCTTTGATAAGGTCCCACACAAAAGGCTACTCGTCAAACTAAAGTCCTTCGGAATACACAACCCACTGTACTCATGGTTTGCTTCGTTCTTAACAGAACGTAAACAGATGGTAAAGTACAATGACTGTCTCTCGTCCCCTAGACCAATCACCAGTGGAGTCATCCAGGGAAGCGTATTAGGTCCACTTTTGTTTCTTATGTATATAAACGATATATGTAACACCATAGAATTTGGGAAACCATACTTATATGCTGATGATCTCAAAATAGTATACAGCTATAAGCCTGAGACACTAAGCGAAAGTGTATCCCAGATCCAAAAGGACCTCAATAACTTAACTATATGGAGTGAAAAATGGCAATTACCATTTAACCTCAACAAGTGCGGGATCATGCACTTTGGAAAGCATCCCTATAAACCGCGACTTCACTTAAATGAATGTAGAGTCCAAACACTCGAATCAGTACACGATTTAGGAATTAATTACACAGGAAGCCTAAACTTTGAAGAACATGCCTCCTCTATTATTTCTAAATCTAGACGGCTAATTGGTTTTATAATGAAAAACTTTTTCACAACAGAGGGTAAACTTACTCTCTACAAAATATGTGTACGACCCTCCCTTGAATACTGCTCTTTTGTCTTCTCTAATATGAATATCGCAGACAAGATAAGAGTAGAAGATGTTCAAAGACGTTTCACACGTCAACTACTAGGATGTAACTCGAATCTCGATTACACAGAAGATGTAAGCATCTATCTTTAGAACCTTTATGGCACCGTAGGCTAAAAACAATTTAATATTTCTCTACAAAGCGATATATGGGCTCTCCTTTCTAACCTCCTGCCCGACTATCACCCACGACCCAGCCTATAGACTTAGAAACAACGCATATACACTACTTACCGTAAAACACCAAAAACAAATGCGTTGTAAGTTTTTTACAGTACGGTACAGTTTATTGTGGAACAGGCTGCCAATGCCTATCCGTAACTGTGATACGTTTACCAGATTCAAAAAGCTAATAACCCTATTTCTAGACTCCAAAGAGCTTCAACATTTCCTTGAACTCCCGCCCACCAATGAGGCACTTTATTACGGACCGCCTAGTGTCTAGAAAGAACAAAATTATAACACGTTCGACTGTTACTAATATGAATATAACCAAATCACAGAATATATGGCCTATCCTTTCCTATTATTCATTGTTTATTAATCATGACTTCATGCTCCTAACCCTAGCTTTCAGTCCCCAAATCTCTACAGGTTAAATGTACATTATTCTTCCTAAAAGTCATGCTTTTTTTTTCTACTGCAATTAGACAGATAGCTCAAACTTATGGATGCTGATCTACTAAGGCCGATCATACAAAGCTCAAAATTTGGCCACAAAGTCTTGTGAGTTTCTCAATGTTTTATTTTCTTACCCTGAAATCTTTTTTTTTTTTCTTTCTACAATTTTATACCCTCTCATATCTTTTGATTTGCTATTAGTCCTTACTTCTTTAAACCATTAGTTATTTTCATAGTAGTGTGATATACTATATGGACATCTAACCCATAAAACAGACTTTTCAACTATCTGATTTGCTTGTAACATGGACCTAGTAGAGACAGTGTATTCCAACTATGGGCTTTGATTAAAGCAGTATTCATACTTACCACAAACGTAAGAGAGCCTAACATCACAAAAGGAGGGAGGGTGGCGTTACTGACCAGCAAACATGAAGGTGGGGAGATAACTTCAATCCACCCATGTCTGTAGGGCAGAACATTTTGTTTAATTACGGCTCCTTATGTTTTAGTGGGATGTCACGAACTTATGGTATTGATGCTGATTTATCACGCAAAATACCTCTTTAAATCGTGTTACGAACGTTGAATTGGTTTCACTTCCTACCCAGAAATCCTATTACAAGCAAACTAGACAATTCGCTAATATACGAAGCCTACTCAAGACCCTATAATACCTGAAAAAAATAATAATACAAAAAACGAAAGGGGCTCTAATAGCTTCGATAATAAAAGGAAGATAGCCAATTGTATATCACAATACTGTTTCTAGCACTATATTTTATTTTATAATCACACATAATCCCATACTCTCAGCTCCTTTCCGAATCGCCTCCATTTGTCAGTTGTATGTCCACTCACACCTTGTTAACACTTATTTTCTTTAACCTATTAAAATGCTCTTTCTTAACAAATACCTTAATAAAAGAAAATTAGACTGAGTAATCATACCTTAAACATTTCTTCATGAATATTGGCTACTCTGCTTCTCGTCCTTAAGGACGAGTTATAATCATATTAATAGAAAGCATTTCCACTATAGAATGTCCTTGATGGTGAATTGATTGAGTCTGACGACCGAAGGTGTCGTCTGTTCTTAAAGTATATACTCCATTTGGAGAGGTCATTTTCCCTTCCAGCCGTCTCCCAACTACAATACACCTATCGCAACCTGCTTTACCGTTGTGGTTTACCGTGTACCTAACAGAAGAACGAGCAGATGCGTCACATATAACAGCCACCAACCTAATAGCTATATATTTATTAAACTTAACACTAAAAAGACCCACGTCAGTCGTTTCTTTTATTGCAGAAATTGTGTCCACAGAAAATTCGTTGAATGCTGCCGGTTCACTATTCCCTCCGTAGATCCCTATCACGAGCACGTCACTAAACCTAGGGGCAATGATCCGTCCTAGTATAGGCCATAACTGTTGATTTGAGCTTCTAGACATAGAAAGTCCATCTATATTGAGATATAAATTTAAAGAGTCAAAATTAGTAGTACACAACCAAAGCTCAACATATCTTAGCAGATTGGTTTTCAATCCTAGATGGTAGTAAACCCCACTGCCGATAAACTTTGGTTGAACACTTGGACATGTCTTTAGGACACCTCTTAGGCTTTTCGGTATGTCCGGGATAAGAAATCGTAAACCATACAAAACCCGATCAGCATCTCTTATGCTGTGAGATGTATTTGACATTAGATACATCATAAAGTCGTTCATCTGTTCTTTGCTATTTACGAACTTATGAGAGCACAAGTCTACTTCAGGAGATCCTATAAGATATATATTCACGTATGAATTTAATATACATACCACTAGTATCTGGAAGCCTTTGGTTGATGTTGCTAGTACATGGTGTTATAGTTGAAGTACTGTCATTACAACTGACTTCTCTTTTTACTTCTATCAATTAAGAAAACAACATTGTTAAACTCGGTTACCTTTTAGGGTGCTTTCATTAGCAAACTCACTGAACGAAAGAAAGTGATATTTTTTCATGAACGCAGCTTTCATTTTATTCCACCCTCTGTTATAAGTGGATCTATGACAGCCAAGGGAACGTAACAAGTTCACAGTGGCCCTACGTCTACAAACATTCTCACTGACTTCAAAATAACTCATAGTATTGGCCTTACAAGGTAATCAGTTACAACGAACATGAAAATCTGAGAGCACGTCACTCACCTGCATCACGTAGGTTTTTTGTGATGGCTCCCAAGCATGTCGGAACACTTTAGCTAAACAAATAATAAAGTCAGTGTATATGCGTCTCAACCGAATGCCTGGTTCCGTAATTTGTACCTTGTATTTATGACATTAGTTTTGCTTTTCAATTAAGTGGTGCCTTAATTTGTCGAATTTTATGAAAACATCAGTTGTGGATGCGGTTCATTTAAAAACTGGACGTTACGTATAATTGTCGACAAATTTCCCCTAAATACACGACTTAAGGGGGAAAAAGCGACATTTCCCTAAATAACCGACGTAAAGTCGAAAAAGTGACATTTCCCCTTTATTTACGCTTTTCTTCCGCTTTATTTCCCCTTTCTTCCCCTTTATTTCCCCTTTTTGTGTTGCTTGGGTTTCTTTTACTTGCTCACTGTTTCAGCCCCCGTGAGATATGGAACGGGTGACTTCATCCTGCACCATCCTTAGAGCCTTGGATATTCCAAAGGGACACAAGGCTGCGATTTCTAGAAGCTCATACCTTCAATGGACCTATCCTTGACCACCAGTCGCACATTCGCAACGCAACTTTCATGAAGCGCGCCAACTGTAGAACTGCTTAAAACCATCTACATTCATATCTCATAAATTATCAACCCAGCTATGTAATTTACTACAGTGAATATTGTATCATTTGTATCAATTTGATCTTGCCTGTAAACTGGCATGCCTCATGTAACAAACTGTTATTTGAGAATAAACTATTATTATTATTACAACCTAAGAATGGGCAACAGGATTTGAGTATATTCGAATACATCGAGTTTAATGTCATTTACCTTTTGTACAGATACATTATATGTATGTTGACCTGTTTGTTTATATACACGCCGTAGTTCTATAAAAAGCAGTGGTTTCGTGCTTGATATGAATCAGCTCTGCTATTGTGTATTTATTGCATCAAAGCATACTTGGTCAATTTTAACTTGATTTTATTGGTATCAATAACAAGGTTGAATTTGATAGTTTGGTAGTTAACAGTATATATATTTTTGTTATATCTTGATGAATAGAAATATTGTGTTTCTGATGTTTCTTAACTCAATGTAATTCACTTTTTCAGAGTAGACAAATAACAGAAATGAAATACATGCACATTCAAACTTGTATTGGGGGTATGGTGATGTGTATTCAATGATTTTCGGTAAAGGCAAAATAAAAACCGTATTTTCTCTTTAGTTTGTCACACTTTATGTGTAACCACATTTTTATTCAACATCTGTTGTTTTTATGTATTACTTGTTAATAACGATGATAATTGTTTCGATGAATATATATACGATTTTGCTACCGCGAGGTTTAAAAATATAAACCTCTATCTACACCGTTTGTTCTTCTGCTTTATTGATCACGGTTTTTGATTGAAGACTATAATAATGTTATAACATTCCTTTAGCCCTTCCGAACACCACGTTGGAATTCTGGCACGGATTATTATATTATAATACTATTGGACGCAATCTTTCTCAGTACGCCGTTGGTGCAATTAGTTGTAAAATGAACCTTCGTTAATCGAGTGAACTTATTTGTGGTTGTTGTTCTCACGAAGCAGCTCACAAGTAACATTTATTCTATAGTAACTGTTATTGTCTGTTTGTATAATATACCATTTTTATCGTAACTATATTTTGTTACTCTTGGTTTTTACTCACAGACAGACACTTTGGGTTTTGTTTTACTATTAATTCTTTTCTTGGTATATTATTATTAAACTAGTGTATTGATATACCGTTTATAAGTTCCTTTTGCTGGGAACCACCACGATGGCGATTTAGATGATCTCTAAATTTAGAAGACATGAAACTATAGTGTAACGTATGTACGGGCCAGGTTAACAAGCAGGTTGTTGACGTATATGACAATTTAAAAATAATGAACATGACCAGATAAATAAATTCAAAGTTAAGACTGCTTGTGAAACTTCAGGCAGGAATATGACGCGTTATAAACACTCCATAAGTGACTGCATTTAGCCTAGGGACACTGACAAATATATGGCAAAAGTTACTGGAAAACATATACATGTTAGGTACAAAAAATCATTAAGTAAAATAATTGAACTCGCCTGGGTTATTTTTGAAAATTAGATTGTTTAGTGGATGATATATATAACGCTATTCGTGAGGAGTAGTAATGATCCAAAAGTATCCAGAATAAAATGTGAAGTATGACAACTAATTCCAGGGTGCTTGATGCTGTTGACGTTTTTGTCACTCGCTCGGATCAGAACGATCGGATGAATTCAGATGATTGTGTGGTCACCATTGAACGACCATCGTATGTTTTTGGAGAAGTGTCATCCTTGTTGTTTGGCAATGGAACTGGAAAATATGAAATTAGGCATGCAGTGGTCGGAAGAAAAAATATTACAGGATAGTGCACAGTTTAAAACAGGATGAGATGTTAAGTGAAGGAACACAGAGAATTAGATCCAGATAACTATTTAGCCCTTGATTGCATTGTTAGTCAATATGTATTTACGCTATTTACAGGTCATATTTGCTAGAGCTTGATGTTTAAACAAGTCTATGTTGCTGAAGCATGTAAATGCTTTAAAGCTTGTTGACGAACCATCAAAGCTAATTAGTTAATATAGACGACCAGTTTTTACTACCGATTGAGCTAGTATGTTATGAGAACTAATCAATATAACATTACGATAATACATGTGAGCATTAATCAGAGGACTATTAGAATATTGGGTTTACGCAAATAAAAATCGATTGAGAAGGTTAAGGTGGATCTAAGGATTAGCAATAATAGGTTGCGCCTCTTTAGTTGGGCTCACCAATGTGGAATTATGGTCTACTATGATATTAGTACTGCTCTAATAATAGACCTAATCCTAAAATTGTAGATTTGTTATGATATAACTGCCTAATCTATAAGATCTTACGTGGACGTCACATCATCGTCTACACCAACTCACTGCATCATAACAACTACCAATACATGATGAAGAACAAGCTTAGGCTAGAGAAGGAACAATATATTTAATATAAATAAAAGATATAAGTTAATATTCAGCAGGGACCACGCCTGCATGGCCGAGCCGTGCCATTCGATCAACCGTAATTCATTCAATTCCTTGTTTGCGCCTTCTTCATCGTTAGGTATTTCTCAGCGTTAAATATTGAATATCTAATTTCCGAGGAATCTCGTATTCAGCTTTGAGGATTGTGTGGTTATGGTCCAATGCCACTACAAGCTTACAGTAAAAATCATGCAGCTGTTCACTTGTAATAACTGAAGTTATATGGCTGAAATTTTGTTAATAAAATTCTATCAGAATTGAAACTCCATAGACAAAATAGTCATATACTTTCTTAGTTTAGGTGGACATTACTTTTCATGATTTTAAGCATTGAATCATGAATTTTTTGCATATTTAAATAGAGTTTTCGCAAGCCTCACTTTCATCCAGTGTTACTAAATAAAAGATCGGAAAGATCCTGACAGCTTTTGGGACTTAGATCTAGAATCATTATTAGTGTACTTATCCATTGTGCTAGACAAATAGTCCCCTGATGTGACTGCCTAATCTATACAATTTTGTGTTCAGCTCATATTGTTGTCAAAAATGACACGCTCCACCGTGATAGTCGTTTGTAAGAACCCCTGAAGAATACAATTAAGCTTACCAATGTAATAATGTATCTAATATAAATATTAAGGAAGTATGTATATTGCTCACGCCTACATGACTGAGTTATGTAATCCCAAGAATGTCATCATATTGACGCCTACAATACTCACTGTCACGAATTTTTCAAAGAATAGAGATGCTGTGCTTGAAATAAAATTGAACTAGGAAGAAAATCTTCCTAAGGTACAGTTCAAACTTCTAATAGAACGAGAACCACGACTTTTGGGCAAACGACTTTGACACAAGATTTGTAATTTTAGAGACAATTCTCCTTAATGCTTACCGTGGCAGACTTAGATCTGGCAATACTTGAAATATATTTATTAGAAAGATACATGTATCTAGTTGATGAGATGAAACGTTATTCGAAGCCTGAAGAGACTCCGAGTTAAACAATAGAAAAACGAGGTTAGTTAATTACCCAAATCAAATACTGTAAGGTTAAAGGAGAGACTCTTGAAATCTTCAATTTTAACGAACGCAAAGCATTAACATTTCATAAAAAAACTGGACTAACTTATACAAAGGAACTGGATGCTCTCATGGGTTTGGAGATAAGTACCGGACAAACTGATGATCGGTAAGGGTGAAACTGTCCATATCCCACAGTTAGACATTATCTGTTTCAGTAATATCTAGTAAGTATCATCTCTACATATGGTACCAAAGGAAAATGAAAGTAACTCCTTATAATGTTGCGGGTGTCAGAAAAATTCAATAATTTGGTCTAAATTACAAAAAAAGTCGGTCATGCATGGAGATGTAAAAGGCAATCAACGGTCATTGCCATCCATGCCTCACTGCATATTACATTGAGATACACAAGCAAAACATACAAAAACTCCTACCTAACATGTTCACTAGAAATAAAGGACAAGATACTCGTTAGGTAATGATGGAACTTCTCAGATAAGAAAGTGTGACATAAAAGTACAGTACAACGGGCACAAATGGTCTGAGAATCAATTGGCTTAAAGCGTTACCTCCGAAAAAAGAATATATAAACATTCTTATAACTCCGAACTTTTGTGCTAATAGATAGTCTTTATTGAACAGACACCATTCATTATTTTAAGCAGCGTTACACTGAAAACTTTGAAAACTATTTGTTCTGAAGGCTTAAAATGCTTTTGGAAAAGGTTCAGAGAACAGCAAACAAGTTGATTGCTGTATGATGATCGACTGGCGAAGCCAAACCTATTCCCGTTGTCATATCGAAGAACTGAGACGACGTGATCACAGTTTTCAAATTGCTTAGTGATAAATTTGCACCTGATATGCTCTCACTTTTCTTGTCTTCCAAAACAGAGAATTTACGAGAACACTCCAAAAATGTTCACAAGCCCAGAACAAATTACTTATCAGTTAACGGTCGACTTTTCCATCGAATCACCGTTGAATGGGATTCATTACCTCAGCACGCGGTTGAGTCTCCACCCATCGGCTCTTTTAATAGTTGGTTCAACTGAGAGACCATCATTGCTGGGACTAACACAGGCCATCAAGCCTCCTCTCCTTTCCAAACTGAAACTAAACATCAAAAATGTAAACATTTAACACTGAAATAAATTAATTTGGCCTCTGAAATATTGAATTGCTTCAATTTGATGACAGTGTGCGGCAGTGTCAATCGAATTACTCTAAGTCGGTTGGGAGTTGCTGTAGGTTGTTTTAATACATTGAAAATACATTCTTGTATACTTTGGAAAAGTGCTCCATTTTGATTGTTTTTACATGAGCAGGTCAAGAAGTTATCGACTTCCTAAGACGCATATCCATGACTTAACACTGGTTTTGATTCCAGAGCATGGTGTTCTGAGACTATGTCCGAAGGCACAATTAAATAAGGAAAGGAAGGATAGAGAATTTTGTCTTTCTGAGAAATTAAGACACCAACCATTAGAGAAAGTTTTGGAAGGAGCCAAAATATCGGTCAACGAAGTTCTTAAATATGAGTTGAAGGTAAAGCCCAGCTCACATTGTTGATTTTTAAAGGACAGTGACTTTTCAGATGATAGACAGTACCATCGTACTTATTTAGTTAGGCCTGGTTTATCGGCCAAAAGGTTCCTCGTTCAGTGGGTACGTCAGTTAAGCGAAGACGAGCTTATCAGAATTTTTAGCAAGAGTGAGTGAGTCTTTTCTATATTTTTACAGTTCCGGTAATTTTAATTGTGTCGTATTTAAACCACAAGAAAATAAAAACACAAAGTCCTCCTAAAAACGTGTGTTGTACTTGTAAACATTAGGAGCTGATGTTGTTGAAAGAAACACAAAAATTTAGAGTTATGTTAAGCCAAACATATCTGTTGGCGGTTTTTGGATGCTTAAAACCTGAAGGATAAATTTCGTCGAGATATTTGTTATGATATAATAGAAATGCTATTTGCTGAAAATAATTCACTGAATCTGTCCATGCGTTAATAAATCATGTCGAGTTATGCGTGAACACAATAATACGTGTATTTTATTACGGAGAATAGCATTTTTATGCAAAAATGGAGTAAAGTCACTAAATCTGTAAACGGCACTGCCTCGTTACATTTGGAGATAATCTCAAGTAACGCAATTATTACTTTAACGTTTATTGACCCATTAGGATCTGGAGTAGTTTTCAGAATGCAATCTCCGTCCCTATTGTTTAACAGAAATATCCAACTATCATTTAATAACCAAGTCTTCATTTCGAAACGAAGTACATACATTTATTTGAAAGACTAATTCTCATCTTGAGCAATTTCATTCCTTGTTTTGAATGCCGACAAGAAAGACCACATCAAAGTATGTAAACTAAACAACCTGCCTTTACTAACTGCCTGTTGATCTGAACCAACAGGTATTAGGCTAGATAATGATGAAATGTAGTGCTGTTTAAAACTTTTTGTAAGTTTTGTCCATAAATATTAGATAAGTGTTCATTTATGTTTCGCCTATGGCTGGAATAATTTATTACGTTATTTAGATTTTGTTGCCTTCGATTACCTATTGTCACTAGTCATGAATTTATAAGTCTTTAGAAAGCACGTTGGTTTTTCATAGCAAATATACGTTGTTTTTGCTGATTATTAAACGATACGAACATATGAATAACGCAGAGAGGAGCATAATAAGTATCAAAGTAAGTAAGAGATACTATAAACTACTTCCTGTAAAGCTAACTTAATGAATTTAAAAGTCGTCTTGTGAATGGTTCTTTAATATATACTCGTTTCTATTCTGAGAATTCTCGTTTCTTAAAGATTTCTTGTCGTCTTCATTAACATAGCTGCTTAATAAAATAAAGAAGTTTTATCCTTAGGTCAAATGATTTATGGAACTAACTAGATTTCATAAATTCACATTAAAGCTTTTTATTACAAGATTTACAATCATGGATATATTTAAAAAATCAAAAAGAACTGAATACTGAACAGTCCGTTAAATTCAAACAATATCATTTCTGTACACTCATGTGCTTTGTAAAAAAAAGAAAATTGATCAGCTATCTTATGATTGTAAATGTATTCATCTCAGTGCTTTTCTGATCATACCTACCACATACGATGAAGCAGTAGTTAATTGCGTTGTCACAAATATACATTGATTGCCAGACAATAAATTATTCTCCTTTCTATTTCCTATTAAAGACTAAAGGAATCCATTTCACCTACATAGATAGTTGTAGTTAGTGCGTTTTAAATCAGTCAACGGTCAGCTCTTGACGTCAGGTTAACATTTGATAGTGTCTCTGTAACACTGAATGTATTTCACACATGGAATCAGTCAATAAAGTTATCTGTGATATATTTAATTTTCAGTGAGTTTTTATGAGTGAAATTGCATTGTAAACTGCAAGTTATGTGGTGAAACCATAATTGAGAGTATAAGGATACTTTTAGTCAATCTATAAGAATAGAAATATAAGCGGGAATGCTTTTTGTGTCATTTTTTTAGATTGGTTCTGCTGAAAACAGAACCTCATGTTTACTTACTGTTTGAAACGGAATTTTTCTGACTGACAAATGAAAGAACTGTATAACGTTTTAACCTTATAAAACGTTATTTTAGATGGAGCAGATTTGTGTGAATATGCCAAGTATCTCTGAGTATGTTATAATCGAATGTTGTAAAGTCTAGTAACTAGCCATTAGTCATTTTTCTGGTTAACCTAACTAAGACATGCTACCTAATGAACCCAAACATTCAGCGTATATACAAAATACGCTAATAATAAATGACTTTTACGTAGATGAGAAGTAGTTCCTTGAGTCTTGACACATTTGTAGAGTTCCAAATCACTTGTCTGAAAGAATCAATCTGGATTTGAATAGAGTCTTTACTATCGTTATCAATACAATGGACAGCAGTGTGTAAAGCAAAAATATTGATAGGATGTTCAAGGTTTAGATTGGGACGGAATATTGATTACAGCCGCAATTTTGTAGCTGGTTATAAAACTAACCAACCAGTATTTCAAGCCGACTATATCTAATACATAGTGTTTCATGAAGCCTTCAATAACTGTGAATTACTTTTTTAATCACACTTCTGCACAGCTAGTGTTATAACTTAAGATACAAAGTAGTTTTGCAATTATGAAATATCTCATCATGGTTATTACAGCTTTCTAACGTAATATACTATTTCATTATCTTAACCTGAGACCTTCATTTTAATACTGACATCAAGAAAACAGCAATTCCTTTCAAGATAGTAGTGGCTAAACACCGATAATATTTTGTTTCTATTCAAATTAAACCCTTAAATTCCATGACAAAATTGTAAAAATGGTTAGACTCGATTATGTTTACCTTTTAGATTTATTATACTTTCAAATATGGCCTTTTTATCACAATTAACTTTCAGTCAAACGTTTCTTGAGAATTTAAAAAAGGCTTGTAGATGGATGAAACAGAAATTCTGTACTGTTTAGTTAATTATAAACGAAATATTTGATGAGTGAAAAAAGCTAAATCAATTCTTCTCATCATATTTTATCAGCACTATTACTGCTTAAAAGTACAGAAGCTACAAAATCAGAAAGCATAGTTTCGGGATATCAGAATTTTAAGTAAAAGCCTAAATGAAATTGATTTTGTTTTGTATACCTAAAATACCTTTTTGCGTTCCAGTTTGAATAAACTTACTGCTACACCAAAATACTCATCAGTATATAGTGTATGATCACGGAGTGCCGATGTAAATATCACTGGCTTTCGTTAAAAGGATCATTTCAAACTACGAACTGTTCTATTGAAACCATAAACCGATCAATGTTTAGTAATCATTGAAACCTGGAAACAATGGATGACCGACTTGTATTAGTATGGGGCTCCTCGGCCATGCTAAACCACCACCCCGCACGCGTGAATTTAACCCATTATCTTCTGCCTCATGAGCGAACGTTTAACCTCTAGGCCATTGAGCCAGGACTCAGCGGTGTTTATGTCTAACTTCAGTCAATCCACGACATTATGCAACCACCTCCCATTGTCTTCCTTGGGTAACTTCCTCACAGGCGGACTGTTCTCTGGAAACTCTACCTTTTTAATGATGCTATTGGGTTAACTTGACCTCAACTTTCGTCTGAAAACACTAATTTAGTGACTTTGAGTTAATGGTAGGTTTATTGAAATGATTCTATATCTTAGTACCACTATCCGCCTGTTCTAAACGACAAAAGAAGAACTTTCCCTCAGCTTATCATTCTATAGTAAACCGTGTGGGTAAAAAGGTTATTTTGTATCTAACTTCTCTCCGAATAAGAACAATTATGATTCGTCTTTTTTGGCAATGGACTTGAAGAACGCTGAACGCAGTAATAAAAATGAAATATAGACCTTATCAAACATCAACAAACTAGCAAAAAAAGTTTATCCCGTTCCAGAAATCCCAGTTGTCTTTGAAATTAAGGTATAGACATTTATTTTATAATCATTAATTAAATATCTTTTAGTAACATGACATATATATGTGTTGGAGTGAAAAAAGGTGTAAAACTAAGTTAAATGCACTTTTCACCTAAACACAATATAGTTTCGAATGTAAACGTCTTTTATAATGATTATTGTTGTCGATAATTATAAAACCTCGTACACTGATAAGTGATTTTGATCTTTGACATTTTGTCAACGTTCAAACAACAGATGAAGTAAACTAGAATAAAAGTACGTTCAAACAGAATGAACACAGTATCATACCAATTAGCTAGTGGTTGCACATCAAACTGATGAACAAAATCTAATTAGAAGTAAGGACTAGATAAACACCATACTAGTTACTACTGAGTGTTCTTTTTATTTATATTAGATTGTATATATCTGTAATGTTAAAGCTCATACGAAAATGTTGAACAGTTCCTCCATATTGTGAGGAACAATAGTGTTGTGAACGAAGATTTAGGTGGCAAAATCGGTTTATTGTTATGGTGTTTTGATAAAACATGAAAACCTTACATTTAATACTTCGTTTGCACATCTTCCATCAATTGTCTCTTACAATCTTCATCATTCCTTCATTTCTAATTTCATTAGAATTACTGTCTGCTTACATTCCTTTTCTCTTCAATTCGATCTTCTCAACCTTCTGCTACCAGGCATTCCACTTCTGATTGGTGTTACATACTACTTATTCCTGTCAACATAAGGAGTATACGCTACAATAGTATGTGATTAAATTTACAGTTAGAATTATGTAATTACTTTAATACTTTGTTTATTCTTATTACCTTATAAGCATAAATTTTGACTTTAATTTATACGTGTAATCTTTAAATTAATATTTCATTTAGTTGTCACGGGAGCTACGTTCTATGGTCAACAGAATTTTGAGAGCATTTGGAAATTGAACAAAGAATTGATTGCTATTAATTTTTGTTTATTTGGATAAATTATTTTCAAGAAAAATATTTAACTAGTTGTTTGATGAAAATGTTTGCAGGAATTAATTGTGATTTTTTCGTCTTTTTGTTTCGTTTTACCTGATAGAGGATGCAATTCAACGACGACCGTTGTCTTCATTTCTAAATTATGGTCATTTGGAAGATGTGGATTTCACACTTAATGAAGATATTAAGAATGGACTTAAATTACGTCGTTCCTTAAGTGTTCCAGCAGAAATCTGGTTTACCGAGTCTGATGAAGCAGGTATAAAATATTTCTTGCGAAGGAGTAAAAAAATTAACCTGATGTATTTATTGTTCGGTACAGCAAACAGTTAAATGTATAATTGTGGGAGAAGTTTAGTAAAGTTTTTTATCCTTGTGAAGAATTTGTATAACCCTAAGAGAATTTCTTATAACAAATAGATGTTAGAAAGAGAATGAATCAATACGCTACAGTTGTTTGGTCCTTGTTTGGTTGTGGGTGTTCTTTCTGAGAAAACACTCAAGCAGTTAGAATCAGTTATCCAATCCTTCTTCGTTTCTCATGATTTCACAGCTGGCGTCAATTCTTGTCATAAATTACTCCTAAAATGTTCAATTCAGATAGCTGCATGAACTTTTCTCATTACATATACGTACATGTATATCCTACAATTAAAAATTAACTAAATGAATTTTAAAGTATACAGAAATCAAAACATTAACATACAGACTAATCCTGTGCCCATAGATATAAACTAATTGCTTTTATCAGTATGAGGTTGTGGAGATTTTTGAGTTTTAATTGAGATCATGAAACTATTAATGTTAGACCACCGCTGAGGGGTCCCATACTAGGAAGAAACAGCCCTCCGGTGCTTCCAGGTTTTCAATGATGGTCTAACATTGATAAGTTCATGATCTCAATTGATTGTTTTTTCGTTTAAAGACTTATTCTTTATTACATGTATATTTTACAAGCGTTCTTTCCCTTGTTTTCTGTCTTCCATAAAAATGACAAATAATGAAGTTAATCAGAAAAAAAAATTTACCAAATTCTTAAATGACATTTATCAAGTTATTCATTTGTACAATCTTAATTCACATTCTATTTCAGTTTAGACAAGTTATTTGTTTTATAGTTTACTGATCAGTATATTGAAAAGAAATCAATCAAATTATTCTAATATTCAAGTACTTTTTCAATCGATGATAGACGGATTAATAAGGTATTTAAACTCATCTTTACTAAACGAAAGTACCAAGTAACGTATAGTCAATTTTAAGTGATCTGATTCGTTTCTTTATACTCTAAGCCTTTTAAGTGCATCTGTAATCTATATATGACTTACAAAGTGAAAGCACTTTTGACTATGAATAAACGCTCAGTGGATACAATATATACTGCTTAGCAAAAAACGTATAACTAATAAAATTTTGAGGTTTATGGTTTATAATCGACCATGTTGAATAGTGTTTCTTGTGACTAAATTCAATATTCTATCTTCTAAATTCGTTTTCACTGTTTATTGACTGCAGATAATCTGAGAATAGTATGTGGTATAAATCATTTTCAAATTATACGAAATATACACAATTCATCTTAATAGATAAAAGCTTCAAGGTCAATTCCTCGAAATAATAGTAAAAAAACCGTGGCTTTTGAGATCAACAATCTTAAGAGTGAGGTATTGATTTATAAGTGGTATGGAACAAGGGATTTCACTTTATCACATATATTGGTTGAAGTTGAAAATGTAGAAAACTAGATGCTACCTGAGTGATTAAACAAAAGTTTACTTATTGGGAGATCAATTTCCCTACTGTTCGATAGCATGTAAAGTTGTGAGTCCACATGAATGTAGTCTGTCGAAATAGGACGCAATCGCTATTATTTGATGTTTAATAATTCTCTGGTTGAAAACACTTTGTCGTAAATGTTGCCTTATAATTATAAGAAATGTCTGTAAAATTAAATAATCTAAAGAACTATCAGTCATGTTTATTCTTTCTAAATGATATGTATTTTAAAAATAGTTAAAAATTACACACTGATTATTAAGCATGATCAGGTTGATTCAAGATGGATGCAATATCTAACGTTTAAATCACAAGCTGATCTTAGCACGATTAATGTTGAAAACCTAGAAACAGTGGACGGCCGTTTCGTCTTGGTACGGGACCCCTCGGAATTGTGCATCCTCGATCCCTCCATTAGTGGTCGAACCCAGGACCTTCAGTCTTTCATGCAAACGCTTGACCTCAGGACCAATGAGCCGAGATGCAGCAGTCTATTCACGATATTGTGAAACCCTCATCCATTGCCTATAGTGCATAGTTACGAGAAGCCATGTCTAGTGGAGTTCAATCCATATCGGATGTGAGACAGTTATCCGCCACATGCAATAGGTTGAGCAGTATCGTGAATCAGTTAAAGCTAGAAATTAATACTATTGGATCCCGAGTCAATAGTTTTCAGGTTAAGCGTTCGCGAGCGATACTCACGTACTAGACCGTGGATGCACACCTTGATACTAGTTCAGAACGGCCGTTCAATGCTTTTAGGTTCTCAGTGATGGCCTAGCTAAGATCAGCTTATGATTTAAGCTTTGAAAAATCATGCTTATTTTGAGTCTTAGTTTAAATGAAGGATCAAGTCCTGGTTTAGTCAATCTAGAAATATGGTCTAAGGTACGATTACCCCCAAAGTATATGAAGAAGAAAGCACCAATCGACACACTGACACATCCTCAACGTGAACACTATTCCAAGTAAAAGTATTATGTTCTAGTACTCTCGAACATGTACTTCTTACAATAAAATACATGAATCCATTCCGGAAGTCGGCTAGACTTAGATGCTTGATCTACTAAACTGTTGGATTATCTGAGCACATAATCTATTACGGAAAGAAACCTGAATAACTCCTTGCCATTTGAGGTGAATTCTGAATCCGCATAAGAATCACCAAAATGAATCCATCCATATTTAGTCACTGATGACTAAACTATGCCCACAATTAAAATTTCCTCTCAAAGAAAAACATATAGAGTAAAGATTTTGAGTTAAATTATACATACAATCATATATTCTTTCGTTACCAATTTATAGGTTTTAACAGGTACTCTTATTTATTAAA
Source organism: Schistosoma mattheei (assembly GCA_944470405.2). Taxonomy (NCBI): domain Eukaryota; kingdom Metazoa; phylum Platyhelminthes; class Trematoda; order Strigeidida; family Schistosomatidae; genus Schistosoma; species Schistosoma mattheei. The sequence continues at coordinate 8,312,788 of OX103950.1, forward strand.
ATATCATTGCAATCAAGTCATGAAATTGAACTTTAAATAAAAGGTAAATAGATTTATAGGTTTAAAAATCGCACAATTTATATCTAAATTACTAATACTGTTTTTAGTGTTCTGATTAACAACATGGTGTTTCTTTCAAACATTAGATGATATAGAAGATGTTTCCCCCGAGTATTTATTCGAGTCCGTTGTCCCGCCGAACAGTACACAACCAACTGATTATTCATTTTGTATGGAACCACAAAACCTTAGATACGAGACAACTCATTCCCTCGATGAGCTGATTAGCGATGTAAATGAAAATGAATTGTTAGCATTCAGGTGAGTTAAGTGATCAAGTTTAGATACTTTCCCACTGGTACTCGCGTTATTTTATGATTTGCTTGAAGTTGGCGATATGAATAATCTAATCTAATTTAGTGATTTAAAGATAAAATACTTGAATTACTTAGTTTTGGATTTCGGTGAAAGGGAATGAGCACTTATGAGGAGCAGCAAACTAGAATGAAACAATTATCCAATGCTTCTTGGTCTATATATCCAGCTTTTTAAATCCATTTCTCTACTTGGTCATACAACTCGAATAAGTTTTGTTTACTTTACCACTCATATTAATTTAGTGAGATGTGTAATTTTTACGATTCACTACTTAATCTCTCATAAAATTAATTTGAATAATTTCCTTTGAACGTTTCAATAAAGATCCTAAGATTTCTTTATTTAAAGAGATCTATTATAAACTGAAAATATATATTCCTCTCTAATCTACTTTACTCTTCCATGATTAGCTGTTTGAGCTTTTAATGTTATAGTTATGCACTAGTTAAATGATGTTTTTGACTTCTGAGAAAAAAATAATAAGAGCTCTTTTGTTACTGAGTTGTCATTTTACTTTCTTTTATTAAAGTATATTGAAGGTAAATATAGTTAAAGTGTTGAGTTCATAATTTCTACAAAAAACCATACAACTCTTATTGTAAAAACTAAGAAACAATCGAAATTTACATCTTGATAAGTAATAAGTTCATTAATTTTCTTTCTTATCAATTCTAATCTCATTATTCAGTTCTTATGATCCAGATCAATTTATTCAAACACAGAATACTGATAACAATAATACAATTGAAAATGAAAAACATATTAATTTAAATATAACTAAACAGAATCAAGAAAATTCAGTAGTAAATATAAATAAAGATAAACTGATCAGTTCAGAGATAAAAGATGAAATCCAATATTCAAATGATAACATTGTCAATGAAATTCCTACAACAATAATTAAAGTAGGTTTATTGGAGGAAGAAAATGCTTATAAGTATCCATTTATTATTATTTTTTTATCTATTATTTGTAACTATTGAGTTGTTTAGTTGTAAATGAAACTTACGCCTGTTACTCCCAATGGAGCATAGGTCGCTGACCAGTATTCTCCAACCCACTCTGTCCTGGGCCTTCTTTTCTAGTTCCATCCAATTCTTGTTCATTTTTCTCATGTCTATTTCCATTTCTCAGCGTAATGTGTTCTTCGGTCTTCCTCTTTTTCTTTGGCCTTCAGGATTCCATATGAGGGCTTGTCTTGTGACGCAGTTGGGTGCTTTCCTCAATGTGTGTCCTATCCACTTCCAGCGCTTCTTCCTGATTTCTTCCTCCGCTGGGATCTGGTTTGTTCTCTCCCACAGTAGGTTGTTGCTAATAGTGTCCGGCCAACGGATCTGAAGTATTTTGCGTAGACAACTGTTAATAAACAATTTTATCTTCTGGATGATTGCTTTCGTAGTTCTCCAGGCTTCCACCCCATACAGTAGAACTGTATTGATATTTGTATTGAAAATCCTGACCTTGGTGTTGGTTGACAGTTGCTTTGAATTCCAGATGTTCCTCAGTTGTAAATATGCTGCTCTTGCTTTGCCGATCCGCGCCTTTACATCTGCATCAGATCCACCCTGTTCATCAATGATGCTGCCCAAATATGTAAAGGTTTTTACATCTTCCAAATCTTCTCCGTCAATTGTGATTGGATTGGTGCATTCTGTGTTGTATCGGAGAATCCGCCTGGAGTCCCTCCGGGGGCTACTGCCGGTCCCAAGCCCGGATAAAGGAGGAGGGTTGGGCATGGGGTTAGCGTCCCCATCCCGTAGAAAACTAACTCGCTAAAAAAACGCTAACCAGAAAAAAATTGTAAATGAAAGATGTTTTTTTTCTACGAAATTCAATTCAGCTAATGAATGAAACTTCAATAAGTTAGTTAGAAAACAATGATCAACACTAATAATAACATGCATATGAGCTACAAATTTTCTCCTTCACGTCATTGATCATTATATGTTAGCCTTTTAAGAGAGATTGAAAAAAGAATTAAAATTTTTTGGTAATAGACAAGATATAAATAGTTGTGCAATAAATTACTGTGTATGTGATTCTATAAGAAAATGATCTGCATCGAAATCATGAACTGATCAATGTTAGGTTACCATTGAAAACTTAGAATCAATGAACGGTCGTTTCGTCCTAGCATGGGACTCCTCAGCTGTGATAATGCACGATCCCTCATTCGGAAATCGAAACCTGGTTCTTCAGTCTTGGGCACTAATGTTTAACCTCAAAACCACTTATCCAAGATCCAGCGTTGTTAATGTGTAACCTCAATCAATCCATGATATCTCGAAATTATCTGCAAACTTACTGAAATTAATCTTAGGTGAATAATTTGTTCCAAATTATGACCAATGTGCGTTTGGAGTCACCCTTTTTGTCTCAAAGTAACTTAAAATAGCAATTCTGTACATAAAGTTTGGAGAAATGACAACTCTTTAATCATGAATTCGTACCCAGCAGTTTTACAATGCATTTTTTGGCATGCAATATTGTTTAAATATTTATTTTATAAACTAGTTCATCTAGAAAACGAATGAAATTAAGAAAATACTAAACATTTGTTTCATCATTGTATGAGATTTTATAGTGGGCGTACTCATGAATATGTACTTAATCAACCCGGGAATTAAAAAGTAGCTCACCAATAGCATTGCAAGAAGATCTCACTATATCATCAAAACTGACTAGAAATTTCAGATACACATCTCTGACGAGGACTAATCAATCTGAAATGTAAGTTCTATTGTACTTGCCAAATACATCCAACCATCACACAATAATTCTCAAATATCTTAAAGCATTTCGAATTTCGTTTATTAGCTGAATGATAAAAACATTTAAAATCAAGTGTTTTTTAGTTAATTAACTGGGCTTTCTCATCAATTGTTAAAGTTGAATTTCAAAACTAATCGGATTAGCCAACTAATCATCACTTTTACTAGCTGTTACCAGGTACCGGTTTATTGAAGTGTTCTTTCAATTACTTACTGGTTTTCCTGCGTATTTTGTGCTCGTGTTCAGAGTGATTCAAATGTTGTCAATGAGTCACCCATGTTTGATGATGACGATGTATTTTTGAATGGATCCAATGATGATGATGATGATGCAAACAATGAAATTCGTATTGAACATGACGATTATCAATATGAAACGGAGAGTAATCGAAATGAATCGATCGAACAAGAAGAAAATATTCCTTTTAATATAAATGAAGAAGGAAATGGTGATCATATTCCGCTAGAAAAAATTACACACTAAAATCATTCGAATTATCTGTTTCTCCTTCACATGTGACAATTTCAAAACTTCCAGCATTATCAAGAAATAAAACATTACCGATTATAAAAAGAAAATCTAAGTGAGTGTATAAATAACTTTTTCTTTATAAGCTTTTTACTGAATAAATACAAAATAAGTAGTATATAGTAGAGGTCTAAATATTCATGGTGCATTAGTGAGCTGCGAGTGGAGTGAGTGGTCAGTTTTTCATTTTTTTAAAATTTTGTATCAAATTATTGGATAAAGTATTTAGCGGTCAAATAAAAACGTGACCGGTGGAGCTAATCTGTGTCGGGTAGAAACAGGTGTCTACCTGAGTACAGTCAAAGATGGTTGCGCAACTTTGTGGATTGGCTGGGGTTAGACATTAACACCATTGGATGCCGGCTCAGTGGTCTAGTAGGTTAAGCGTTTTCGCGCGGGGCTGAACGTCATGGGTTCGGATCCCGCGGACAGGATCATGGATGCGCACTGCTGAGGTGTCCCACAATAGGACGAAATGACCGTCCAGAGCTTTCAGGTTGCCAACGGTGGTCTAACATCAATCGGCTCATGATCTCAATCAAAACTTAACGATCTCCGCAACCCATATACTGATAAATAAAAACGTGTTGAAATAATCAGCGTAGTATCAAAATAGATAAATGTAAATTCGCTGATTAACTAGTATATCGATAAAATGAAACACTTGTAAAATATTCCTTTAGCATCTTAATCATCATGCTTGATTATTTTAAGTCTTTTAAGTAAACTAACAAGGGTTAATACTTGTTGTTGTGTTTATCTGTGTTTTTTGTGATGATTATTATTTGAGTTAGATTGTTTAAAAGCATCAATCAACACATTTAATGATATTGGCTAAACATTGTTTGAAATATCAGTAGTAGCAATTAAAAGGTCTTGTTTTACTTTATATCAACTGAAACGGATAATATAAATCTGTAAAATCATTTATAAACAGTTTTACTTATGGAAAATAATGAAATACATTCGATTTACAATAAAACAATGAAACTTAGTGAAACCCAGAAAACTTAAAGTAACCTGAGAATAAACATTAGTTCAAGATTACTTAATTGTATTTACCATCAAAAGATCCTAAAATATCTCTAGCTTCAACCTAGAAATGCAACTCATTTACACTTAACCACTATGGAACACAGACTAAATAATTAATCGTTAAACTTATGACAGAAGTTAAAACTGATGAATTGATTGGTCGTACCAGATCAAACTCAACCAACCAACAACAAGTGCAGGGTACCGTGATGAATGGTCACTAAGACTGGTAGCCATATTGCAACTTGATCAATAGAACTGAATCAGCACTAAAGATTAGCCAAGTAAACATCGGTTAAAACTGATTGGTCAACAAGTGTATCTGATTCATTCTTATAGGATCTTATTAAACAGTTATAATTATTGATTGGAAACATCTGTTTTGACTGTAGTACTAGGGAATAAGAGTGTTTTTTTCATAGTACGCATTATGCTTCAAAATATTTCATATACACTTTGCTGACACGTGTGAACTATTGTGGAACCTGTAAACAGTACTATCTACCTATTGATTTCAACCTCACTGTGATTTGAAATCTATTGAATAAAGCTTACATGGATCATGGTACTTTGGAAACGTTCATGACACAATAGCACTGTTATTTGACCTTAAATAATTGAAATTAAGCGATAAAGAGTAAATCGTCAAGTAATATTAAATAAAAACAGAACACAAGTTAAAATATTCTTCAATACAACTATAATATATTTTCTTTAGAAACAACATGTATTCGATTTTGAACATGAGTATATCTGAATTTATTTCTTATATTTGTTAGAAAAACATCTAGTATTAATCCGAATCAAGTTCATGTACGTGGAAAGAGATTCAAATCGGACAGTGATTCTACGATATTAGAAGAATCTACACTCAAATTGCCACCAATAATTTCAAAATATCCAAATCAACAATCATTTATTCAAATGAATGAAAGTGCCGAGAAAGGAAACAACAAATTAAAACAAAATTCTAGCGATAATAATAATATGAACAATAATGATGTTGATGATGACGATGATAATAGAAGTGAAGAAAATGTATTCACTGGTATTGAACATAGTTTATCGTTTAATACACCAGTTAAAGTCTCAATGGAGTCCGTGGACAAATTACCATTTATAACGGGTAATTTGTATACACTTATTATCAATATTCTTTTTGATTTTGTTCTTAATGTCCTATATTTCGAATAAAATCGATAAACCATACAACTCCTTACGTTCCCAAGTATTTAATATGAACATGAGCTGGCCAAATAAAGGATTGAAAATATCTTTTATTAAAACCCATGTGATTATTATACTGGATGGTGGTTGATAGTGGAATTTAGAATGTGCGTCCCATCCTATACGGGCATCATAAGAGGGATGCATCTACATTTCGCTTGAAACCCTAACTCGTTGTCTACTGAACTACCTAGACTAGATAGTCTCTTAAAGCGAAAGTTACTGAATCCAGTGTTAACATCACCAGAATTCATTAATCTCATATTTTTACTACAACAAATAATGTTCTTAATTGATAAGTTTTGTGATTACTCAATGATTAGATTGTTGCAGTAGTAACGAAGTGAATGCCCTGGGTAATATAAATTGGAAACCAAAACTGATTATTTTGTTTTGGGACATTGTATCCTATTAAGTTATATGAATATGAACTGATATATGAAGTACAAGAATTTCTATTCAGTAATTCATTATGTTTGAGATAACATGATATAACTGATAGTGTACTTGTAATAAACAATTATTTGTTAACTTCTCTTTCGAATTAAATCTACTTTAGAACGAGGGAATGTAATTATGGTTTCTTACTAGGTCATTTTCGCTATATGATGAGAGAAAAGCATTTACTCATCAGTTCTAAATGATTTAAGCTGTAATTGAAGCTAAACTTTACAAAGCATTTTACAAGATGAATACTTACAGTGATTAATTTCGAATTTTCTATTACAAATTCCGACGTCACTTTCCTGATGTTTGCAATCACACTACAATAATATTTCAAAAACCGAACAATAATGAATATTAATACCAACTTCCATAGTCACATCCAGAATAAATACATCCTGGATCCCATTGTAATTTTTGTTTGCATCTATAAATAAAACTGTAACGTGAAATTTACGTAACAAATTATTAGTAGATTTATAGCTGCCTTGAAAAAAATTAGTCCCAAAGAAATGATAACATGAAATCCAGAGACCAATTATAAGTTAATTGAGGTGTAAGACACTACCTATTTGACAATGATTTGTAAGTTATAAAAAAAAACACGATAGATTTCTTTAATCATTCTCTGGTAACAACAAATACATATTGCTCATATTCAACCACAGTCTATTAATACATGTGGCGATGGCTAATTAAGTAGCAGATTGGAATCGGTCTAAGGACACTAAAACCATGACATGGCATCAGTATATATAAAGTCATATCAAGTCATGTATACTCTATGAATAATTTCTGTGTGATAACCATCATATACTGATAAAGACCTTATAAGTCTTGATTGAAAATAGGTTACCGTTATACCCATGCTTTCTATTATCTTTAACTCAATTTTTGATTTTTTATGATTTCATACTTTATTCATTTCTTTTTTAACTGTATTTTCTGTGTTTACTCTTTTACTTTAACTGACACTGATTATTTTGACTCGTATACCTTTCTACTTGTTGATTCCCACACGAATATAAAATGTAATAGCTCCAACCAATACACGTTGATTTCAGTTTATACGTTGGATACAAATAACTGTTCAAACTAAACAGTTAAAACTCGAGACTAATTTGTTGTCTACTTCCAAGTATCCAACATTGAATATAGAATGTCATTATTAAGTCATTTCATTTCCGGTGCCTAAATCAAAGGGGCTGATATTTACAGCGAAGTCGTTGAAATCTCTCTAGTGATTAGCTATCAACTTTACGTTACAATATACACTTTCAAACCGATCCTTTTCTCCCCATATATTAAGAACTGGTTAAGTAAGGTTGGATATTATACCATATGTATTACATGTGTATAGTGTCATTATTATGACAATGTGATTCACAACCAACACTTTTTCTCTCTCCCTAGATTCCAATGAAAATAAAATTACAATGTCAACATTAAATATTTTTAATCACGATGCGCATTCCGACGATTGTGCTTGTCTTGATGACGACTTGAACAGACCATTGAAAAATGACGATGATAACATTTTACTAAGACCAGACAATTCTGCGAATGATAAACGACACAGTATTATTATTAATCTTGAACCAATCCTTCCAATAATTGAAACCAACAATAACTCAATGGTGTTTTGAAACATTCAGAAAAAAATCTATCCCTCTGCCATTTTCCAAACCGAAGGGTTATTGGCCTAATAAAACGGCACGTATTGACAAAGATGCACAATTTGCTTTTGTTCCAATCAATCAATCTGATGTACCACTGAATTCAGCAAATGAACCAACTGGGAGAAGACCGACTGAGCTGAAATGTATGTATTCATTGTTCAGATGTATACGTACATAATACTTAGATTTACTAAAGTGTTCTCCATTTACCGACATCACATCCTGCAGATTGGTTAGAGAGTCAGTTGGCAAACTAGTTGTAGCCCAAATGAGCCAATGGTAGTGACTCTGATCATGACGCTTGAAGGGCCCCAATCATTTTGCTTAAAACTACAAATTTTTCCTGATGAGCGTCAGCTAATAGAAAGTCTAAATTTAGAACATCTTATAGATTCCCTTACGCCGTCTGACATCAGATAAAGTGAACTACCATATGAATTTTCTATGACATGTAGCCACATGGAAAATTGATTAGCGGAATTCGATCAGCATTAAGTACTGAATATTGAAAGCGGTTACTACTAATTGATAAGTTATGTAGTGATTGCAGATAGTCGACAGGAAACATTAGACCTAGGCTTCGAGCTGTTTGGCACTCGTCAGCAAGGTGTACGTGTTTTTGATGGAGTTTTGTTCTCTGAGCTGGATGGTTTGGTCGTGGAGCTTTCGTCGTTCTTCTAAGCGACACCATCACAAACTTCAGGTAGAAGTGAAGTGTTCGAATTTCTCCACATGTGGCTCACAGCTTGTCCTGTACACCTCGATGTTGATTGGTTCTTGTTGACCTTAAACCTGTGATTTTTTACTTCTTTGTTCTGGTTGTGTCTCCCATTGGTTTGATTTTTGTTCCTACATTTGTGCATAATTTTCCTGATCCAGCTAAGAGAACATAACTCCATGAAAATCACCCACCTGAGCTAAAAATCTCCACCATCTCAAGGTGTACGTGTATTCTTGAGAGAACTAAATGCTGCCTGTCAGATTAGGCCCTGCTTCGCAAACAGAGAAGTTACTACTGATCCATACAAGACACGAATGACTCCATGTAGAACTAAGATGAATCTTCAAATGGCTTATCGCTGGTTAGTGATCGATACTATGTTTGTCTGGTCCTTCTTAGTGCAGATCGACTATCTTGAACCAACTACCTACCACCACCTCACATCTCAACCTAGTGTACGCGATGTCGAGCTACCCAGACAAATGAGCACATTGCAAATTAGTCGATAGAATTCGGTCTGCAGTAAGAAGGAACTGACATACATGATACTGGTCACTACCTAGTGACCAACCAATTGTAAATATTTGAAAGTGAATTCAGCAAATGATATATAAACTTCTCTTCTCTTTTGAACTTTCAGCTGAACGTTCAACTATCAGAAAGCAACCGATTGGTCAAATATCACAAACAAATTCCTATAGTTTAGGATTAACAGTGATAGATTCATTAAAAAAAGTACAAAAAGCTGTTAAAGACAATGTTCCAATGCACAATCCACCAATAAAAAGACGTAATTATTGTTTAAATGTATTTTTCTGAATATATATTCCTTGTATGCAGAATCAATCTTATGATATTCTTACAGATTATATGTGTATGATATGAAGTAACGTATTCACATAAATATTTGTGCTGATCGAATAGTAGGGAGTTGCTTTTTAAAATTAGTATACTGTGGATTTTCACTGATCAATTACTTCATTTAGTATGACAGTGAATATCAGGAAGCAGTTTTCTCGGGACAGTAACTACTGCTGACATTATTGTCTGTCGACAATATGATCTAAATGTTAATGGTGCTGGAGTTTACACATGGAATAAAACAGAATCATTTTCATCGATCCTATAGAAAATCTGAGATCAAAGTTCTTGGTTAAACTTTTCATTGCTGATTTCATAGTGACTTATAAACATAAAAAGATTATTAAACATTTTTCACTGCTTGTGATAAATATTTATAAAGATGTCGAATTATTTATATTTAAATTTCATTTTACTGCAGACCATAATTCAGTAGTATCGAAAATCTTAATTCATCTGATCTATGTGATAAAAGCTATTTATCTTATAAGTTTTCACTCTTGTCTCGACGTTCGAACACGTTCTTTTAATTTCATGTGTAATTTTACCATAATTACTCACTTTTTTTATGTGTTGTACATGAACAATTCGCTTTCACTTGTATCTCAGCCGTCATAGTTTGTTTTCTAGTTTACAGAGCTCACTATCATATCTAGCATTTATCTTTAGACAAGACCCGATTTCCTGTTAATGATTCTAACTTACACATGCAGATCTAATCATTGAGATCACTTGGTATTGTTTACTTGAATCGTCCCATTGATATTTGAGACTGCAATTGGTCAGTCGCTTATCAGCATATATGCATACTGTGCATATTGCCTCGACATTGCTAGATGGATAACATGATGGCTTTTGAAGTCAACAGTACTGGGTCCGAGTCCCGGAGTGAACATCAGCCCTGCGATGCAGGCACATCCGGCCGACGAGCCTCAAGTAGGACGAAGCACTCGTCCCGGATTCCACTGCTAGCCACCGTCCATCTTTGCTAACCATTAAGAGTTGCAAATTTCCAGTAGTCATTACAAATACGACTGTGGAATACCGCTGTAGGTATTTCTCACTAGGCAATGTTACTAATAAAGATATTTAGTTTAAATAATGGACTGAAGTTAATTTGATATCCATTGAAAATCAGCTAGCATTGGACAGCTGTTTCCCTCCTAGGTTACTAATGCTCATCAATGAACCTGGTGGAAATGTTGCTGCGAGTCCCTTATTTTTAGACCACTGAATAGGGATCTAGTGGTTTGCATCTATAGTCTCAATTAGCTTGGGATACAATTGCTTGTAATGTAAAACCATGATTTATGGCAGGCTTTGTAATTAAAGAATATACGTTAGTATTCATAGTAGTTGACCTGGCTTTTAAGTTATCCCTTAGTGTAGTTCAGTAAAGCTGGTTTATGAGCATCATATATATATATATATATATATATATATATATATATATATATATATATATATATACTTCTCCATGTCAAGTATTACTTTAAGTTGGAAATGTGCATTAGTGGATTCAGACTCACTGGTACACAGCTAAAATTCTGGCTACAAGTTCTAGGGTTTTTAGTTCGATTCCTAGAAATTCCGTTGGTGCCGTTCCACAGAATTTCCAAGCTAGGACAAAACAGCCATTCGTGAATCCTATTTTTTCACTGGCTATGTTACTTTTATAGTCACAGTGGATAGTATGAATACTAAAGAGAATTTATTCAATATCGATACCATATTGTTGATGTTCGTTACAGACTAATCATAGTTGGTGGGCTACTGAAAACCAAGAAATATTGAATAATTGCTTCATTTCAGTAAATGGTTTCTCAACATTATTCAACCTTGGCCTTGCTAGAGACCTAATAAACGATCTTCCTATTTTATATATTTCCGATATCAACCACTTCATAATATATATTCTTGATCGTACGATACACTCGGTAACGATTATTTCACTTGCTGAAAAATTCCCGTTATATTGAAAACATGGTTATGAATGACATGGCTCAAAATTGTTTGCAATGGCGCAGGTGCATCCACTCTTTGTGTTCTCCCTAATTCTAATCTTCTGAACTCTCCATGACAGTTTTTTTCTCTCTCAAACTTTATTTCACTGGACGATACTCCTTGACTAACATCTTCAAACCCTAATCTTTCCGATGACTACTTATGCTTTTACTACCTCTACTACTATGGGACTTGAATCGACAATTGTATCTGTGTGCTAATGTGGTATGGCAACTCGAACTGATGTACGTACGTCTAAAGTTCTACGTCGTTGCTGACTGACTGATATATTTTTTCATTAAACATTTGATCGGATTTGTATTTGCACTTTTATTTCTCTCACCCTAGTTGACCCATATTTATTCAGTCTTCAGTAGTAAGAAAAAGAGGTCAACCAACCTATATTAATCCTTGCAAATTTTAGTACTATAAAGATTCAATCTCGTTTTGAATATGTTGATAGAAGGTGCTGATATTACGTGTTCTAGTAGAGAATTGCAGTAATTTACTACTCGGTGCAAGAAACGGGATTCTAGATGTAAATTATATGATCATAAATGAAAGGAACACATAACGCATATTAATACAAAGTTCGTCGTTTAGTATTCTGATCTTTAGTCTAAGTTTCATTGAACCTATAAACTTATTCAAGTTAACACGCCATATCATCTCAATACTAACAATCCTGTCATTTTACTAACAATAATGAATTCATATGCTGCAATTGTAAACGATGTATTTCGCATTAAACCAGGTCATCTTTTTTGGATTATCTTACTACCAACCTGTATGAATTCCATTGGTCATGGTTTCTGATTTGATATTCATAAAGCCATTCTGTGGTTAACCAACAATAACTGACTATATAACTTGAATGGGGTAGTTTTGTGGATATGATTTATTTCAATTACCAGTAAAATGCCAATAAACTGTTCAATAGTAATCCATTCAATTGAAAATCCTTCAAAATGAACTCCATATATGCTTAGTTCAATAGTTCAGAAGAATCCCCGTTGGCTATACTTATTCTTTTCTTTTTTTAGACATAAAACCGCGACCTAATCCTGATGATTTTTGTATGACGATGTGGAGTTATCAAGAAATAAAACACGAAGAAGGTAATTCATTTCATTTAAAAATCAACATACATTTAAGGTTATTTTTCTCCTCTAAAAATTACATAGATAATGAAATACTGGCCAATTGTTTTTAAAATGAATCCATAAGAAATTAGGAGTTTCTTGAAAAAAATGGAAATCCATTCCTAATGTTGTATCTCCTCATTTCCGTAACTATTTGATTGGTCCTTCTAGTCCACTGCATTGTCTAAGCATTCCATGTACCTATATTAATTGTTGCTCTGGTTGTTAGACGAGACATCAGCCTCGTGACTTCTGAAGAATATCAGCTTTCATCATGAGGCGTCGTAATTCTTCTGAATGAAGATCCTTGAACTCCCAGGACACAGTTTATATGGTTTAAATTGTTTATTATCGTTAGCGTTTTTTTAGCAAGGTTGTTTTCTACAGGATGGGGTTGCTGACTCCATACTCAACCCTCCTCCTTTACCTGGTCTTGTAACCGACAGTAATCCTAGAAGAGCTACAGGTCAAGTTCATTGCTTCTCCCTAAATAGAAAGTTACTATCATTGACAAATTAGACTAAAAAACAACATTCCATATACAAATATAGTTCTATATAGTCATGAAGATATAAACTCGAGAAGCAGTGACTAGTGAGGTTAATTATATCTCGAGTAATGTGAATCGAAGTAGAATAGTGAAGAAACCTATGTTTTCTCAGATAATATTTCATATGTTGAATAAATGTTTATCTTTCTTCTTGATTTACAGTTCCACTTCCTGAATTACTCGAAATCCTTCTATCAGGGAAATCAGATTTAATTTCAAAAAGAGTTTTTGGTGAAATTCAACCACATCGTAATTTAGCTCAAGAATTAAGAGTAAGCTAGTTTTATTTAACATGTTTTACTAACAAACATTGGGTCATACTTCGTGTTAGGCATAAACAATTGGTGTATTTATGAAGTTGACAGTTTTTAGAAAGTAAATATTTGGAGGACAGTTTAAATTACAAACTATTATTAGTCATTTACTAAGGCTAGCTGTGAAAAAAATCTGAGTAGCTTAATGGAAAGTTTCATTACTTACAACCTGGGATCAGCGGGCTAGTGTTCCAGTCATAATGTGGGAGTTCTAAACAAAGTACACGGACGAGCCAACATAGGATGTAGTACAGGACCTTCGGGTCTCATAGAGTGTACTGTATCTTTAAACTGATGAAAATACAGTCAAAACTTTGGGATAATATTAGTTGTACTTTAAACTGTCCACTAGTTCATGATTGAAGTGTTATAGAGCGAAACCTAAGATGTCAATATTCATGTTGCTTTATTTCATCGAAAAAAGGCACAAGGCAAGAACACATTACTTATTTATTAGTTTTAAACTTCTCTTTGTACCTTCATATATTATCAGCGCTGATGATAGTACAATTTATTGAATGTATTCATTACAACCTGATCTCATTTTATGAATTTCTTTCATTTTGCTTATTTATATTATATTTCTAGACTGCTATCGAGACAATTTATCGTGTCTTACCAAAATCGCATGCATTTGGTAGTATAGCTAATTTAATTGGAATACGACCAGGTTATAAACTAGAAACACAAATATTAAAACATGGTTATACACAAAAAGAATACAAAAATATACTTATTAAAACACTTAGAGATGCATGTAAGTATTGTAATAATAATAATAGAGAAATTCTATTGATTTCTTCTATGCACTATTTGTAACGTACACACTAAGTAAAAATATCTATATGGTATATTATTGTCTATTTTCTTCACTGACGAAAATCTTATAGGATACATCATCATTAAGGAAACCGATCATATCAGAAATCACTTTGAATTGCTTTAATAACTTTGATCGAGTGAATCAATGTTTTAATAAATCTTTCTTTTACTGTTGATAAATTTGATGGTATATAAACAAGCTAAAAAACATTCGATTCAATTCGACTGTTATATAAAAGTCAGTTTAATGTTGAGTGAATAAGAAAAACGCATTTTAACAAGAGAAACTTTTTAATACCAAGTGTAGGTTTGTGTATATGCCTTTATGTTGGATCGATGACAGAAAAGTTATTGATACAATTGATTTGTCCAAACGGAAGTGAGTAAAATGGGGTTTGTTTATTAATATTATTTATTTAAACACATAAATATAGGTACAAGAAGGTTTCAAATAGACATGCGCGACATGAATCATTCGTTTTGTGTGAGGGCCAGGATACCGACCGGGTGCCCAAACCGAAGCAGGTGGTTTTCTTAGGAGGCCACACCCGGAGCTTCGACCCTGAATGTTTGACTTACAAGGCAGTTGGGCAACGTAAGGTGATGCAGTCCTACGGTGGCCGTGACCAACGATTGGTTCATACGTCATTTGTTCCCTCAGGGTACTGGAGCCCATGGGCACCATTGGTTTAGAGTCAGGGTTTTCCAACTCCCTTAGGTGAACCCTCCGAGCCCACCCACCCAGCTAAAGCGTCGGACATTCGCTTTTTGTCCTCCAACTTTCGTAAACAACACCCCCGCCACGAGAAGGCAATGGGTAGGACTTCCCTGGCAGTAGTTGTGTGCACGTGGTCATATGAGAGCATTTCGAGATGGAGAGCTGACTTTCTTCACTCTCGGCCTTACCAGGGCATTTGGGGTCTACATGTGGAAGTCAAACATCCTCTTTTTATTTTTGTGGATGATAAATTATTTCAAAATATTTTTTCCGATGCTCATTTTATCATTGGAATTTTAATTTCCTAGTTAAGCATAGTACACTGCAACAAGTGATGTCGATTCAACAAAATTATGATTTAGAAAAGTTAATTATACAAATTGCTGAAGTATGCAGTATAGTAGCGACAGAATTAATAGGATCAGATACAGCAAAACCTGGTAAACATTTTACAGGTAAATTATGAAACCATTACCCATCTTAATAATTTCGATTGATTCAGTTTTTAATTATATGAAGTTATCATTTAATGTGTTCTTCTTAAAAATATTATTGTAATTTACTTTCTTGATTAGATTGAGAAGAACCAATGTGTAGAGCTTCTAAATCGTTTAGGTTATACGTTCTAATAGATTAATCCAATTTAAACGTCCAACTTATAATGTGCTTACCGAGTTACATAACTAATCTTTATAATACACTTTATTTTAGATTACATGTTTGAGAATTATTAGAAGCAAAGCCCGTTACACTTAGGTTTCGTCACAGAGCACCATCTTTAGCATATCTTATCAGCGAAACTGAAGAAGCTGATGTTCTCCGTTGTATTTAAAATCTCGTTGTGATACTCTTTCTGAATATGACCTTGGATAATATTCCACGATTCTACAAAACATATCAAAAGAGAGTCAAGCTGTTCAAGTTTCTGATGATAAGTTTACTCAGAAAAATCAGTCTAATTTTCTATCCATTTTCAAAAAAATTATGTGAACATAAGTTTTCACTTCAATGAGGCACTATACAACAGTACTCTTCAATTTGTATGATGAGAATTTCCCTTTAGGAAACAAAATCTGTAGTTTCTATTGAAATTAATATGTTCCGTAGAGCTCTAAACGCTTACTTATTCTTTAAATCAATCCGAATTTCGAGAATCATAAAACTAGATGGGAATTAGTTGATCTTTTTTATCATGGAGATCTAAATAGTCTAAACAACCTATGCCAAGCTGTGAGAAATCAAGCTATTGTGAGATTATTTAGAAGACATACAGTTATTACTAATTGTGTTCTGTGTACCTTATTATATATCAAAACTTTTTGTTTAAGGTTTAAACTTGGAAACACTAATCATGAATCTGGTCAAAGGGGCTATTTATGACACTCCACTTGCTAATCGTGGCGTTTTAAGTGGATTATTAGCTGCAGCTGGAGGTGGGATCGAAGCTTTACTGGGTTTGATTGGATCGGTCGGTGGTGGTGTTGAAGGATTAGCTAGGCTACTAGCTTCAGGTGCTAATCCATCTGAAGCTTTAGGTGAATTATTAAAAGGTCTCGATGATGATCCACTAAATGCTTTAAAACAACTTGCCGACGCTATGGGTGGAGGTGTAGATGGAATTAAAAATATATTGAATGCACTAGGTGGTGATAAACAAACAGCTTTAAAAGAACTAATCAAACAAGTTGGCGGTGGCGCTGAAGGAATTAAAAATCTATTCGAAGCTGCTGGTGGTATCAAAGAATTAATGGAAAGTTTATTTGGTGAAGGTTCAGAAGGATTAGCTGGCTTAATAGCAGCTGCTGGAGGTGAATTAGAAGGTTTAAAAAATTTGATACAAGCTGCTGGTGGTGGAGTTGAAGGATTAGAAATTTATTAGAATTAGGCGGTGATCATGTAACTGGATTGAAAAATCTTTTAACTGCTATCGGTGGAGATAATGTAGGTTAGTTAGTGTAAAATTCCTTGTGCTCATATTGCCATTATTTATAATGAATTTTAATTACATTCATACATCTGTTCTAAAATTATCGAATATCTGACAGATATTCTATTCACAACCCAGTAGTATTTAACTAAATAATCGAAAGTAATACTTATTTAATTGTAGATTCTTCAACGTGTCTGTAATTTAACCTTTCTCCGTACTTAAATTGTGCTCTTTGTGTATTTTATTGAAATAAATCATCCCTTATATAAATGAACACAGCAAGTATTTTTAAGTATTGCTTGTTCCTTGATATGCTGGAGTTGAAACGCATTGAAATCCTTAAATTAAATAAGTAATTTGACATTATCAATGATGAATACCCAACCGAATATTCATCAATTGTTAAACATTCTGGGACTTAATTATTCGTTAATCATGATTAATTTATGGATATTCAACGTCGATTGTAAGATAGCTTTTATGTTTTACTCAAGGGAAAGTTTTCCTATTAACTGTCATTATCTACATACTTTTCTGTCATCCAAACATGGAATTCTTTAATATTGGTACTGATTTTAAGCGATGTCAGTTTTATTGATAATTTAATACAAATATAAACTAGGCAACCCTAAAGGTGTTAATTCTGTCATCTGAAATCTTATATTGAATCGAAATGTCATAATTTACTTTAAAATTAATTTCAATAATTCAATAGTCATATATCTGAGTTGTTGGTCTCTAAAAGTCTTGTGAATAATGAATTACTGATTGGAATAAAGAGTAAACAATTTTTACATAAGAAAAATATTTTACAAATTTCTTTTAAGTAGAATAACTCAATTTATCCCTAAACCTAGATAGATAAGAACGTTAAATATTCATAAAGATCTGGTATTTTGACCATTTTGCAAGTAACTAAGTATTAAATTCAGCCAACTTATCTGAAATGGGAACAGAAGATTAATGGTACAAAAATATATGTTAAATGTAGATGTTCGTAATAATGTGGTCTTTAAAAGTAGAGATAGTTTCCGGGTTACTAGTATTGAATAATGTGTGCCTTCGAAGAACTGCTTATGTAAGTTAACACCACTGAGCCGGTGGTGTTAAGTTTAAGCTCAGAGCACTAAATAAATATAGTAAATCTGTTGGTTTAGTTATGGATATTCATCATTTGAGTTGACTGCCAAATGTAATATATATCCCAAACCACCGACCACCTAAGCTCACAGTGTGGGAGTATAATGGAAGAAAGCTGAGCCAAAGAACAAAATCGTGTCATCAGTGCATGCAATCATTAACTACTATTCTAGGTGCAGACTACCTGATTGGAGCTCACGTTATTATCGTGACTGTTAGTTGAAGACGTTGGACACAATGGTTTAAAATCAGTTGCAATAACACACTTGGTTATTCATTAAATCTGAGTCTCAAGGTACTTGATACTTTTTATCCTGCAAGTCTGTTCTTTCTTCTTGGTTCATTTTTAATACTACCACCATCTCCTTTACTTAAGTAGTCATCTTGCTGTACTCATGCAGTGTGGAAGCTTCAGTCAAGAGGGATTTTTAACAAATTCTACGTTCCCTATGACTAACTGAGAATAAATGACATAGGTGGAATGATTTTTTTTTCAATGTATACTAAATGTAAATATAAATAAAAATAATATATTTGTAATATCCCAATGAGTAGAAAATTGGATTTTTCTGACGTTTCGTGGCTTAGTGTAAGTCACTTCTTCAGAGAATAAATAACCAAATTAAATGTAAATATTCCTAGTTCTTTTCTTAATTATCATACATACCTTACTTGATTCAACAACTGTTATTGTCAGTGTGTTTAGTTTAGACTGACTTTCTTCCATCTATTTGATTAAGCTATCTATCAAAATACTTAATAGTTACTCCATTAAGTATTAATTCTTGTGTCAAAAAAGTTTAACTACAATTCACAAAACCTTTCACTGAGTTGATTTCCTGTTACCTTGACCTTGTCTCTCTAGCTGATGCCTTGTCTACTCTCATAAAAGCTGCTGGTGGTGTAAAAGATGGGTTATCCACTTTATTACAAGAATCTGGCGGTGGTCTCAAAGGTTTGGAGAATTTACTTGAAGCTATTGGCGGTGGTGTTGTAGGGTTGAAAAATTTATTGGAAGCAACGGGTGATGATCCAACTGAAGCATTGGCTAACATTTTAGCTGCCGCTGGTGGTGGAATAGATGGTTTAAAGAATCTATTGGAAGCTATAGGTGGTGGTGCTGAGGGATTGAAAAGTTTGTTGAATGTAATGGGCGATAATCCAAACGAAGCTTTATCTAATATTCTAAAAGCTTCTGGTGGAGGTAGTGAAGCCTTAAAAAACTTACTTGAGTCGATCGGCGGAGGAGTTGAAGGCTTACAAACACTTTTACAGGCATTAGGAGGTGATCCTACACAAGCTTTAGCCAATTTAATCGCTTCTGTTGGCGGAGGAGAAGAAGGTTTGAGGAATTTCATTGAAGCAGTTGGTGGCGGTGCTTCTGGACTGACCAATCTTTTAAAATCTTTGGGTGGTTCTACCAAAGAAGCTTTAGAAGCTTTGCTAACTGCTTCAGGTGGAGGAATAGAGGGTTTGAAAAATTTAGTGTCTGCAGCTGGTGGAGGAGCGGAAGGCTTGAAAAATATCATAGAAGCTGCTGGAGGTGGTTTAGAAGGATTAAAAAACCTGTTATCTTCACTTGGAGATGAACCAGTTGAGTCGTTGAGATCGCTATTGTCAAATATTGGAGGCGGTAAGCTAACAATCTAATTGTAAAGCATTTTGATATGAATAAAGTATTTATTATTGTTTTTCATAATGGACTACAAACACAATCCCCAATTTCGGTAAACTGTAGTAACTCACATTGAAGTTTGTCTTTCCGAAATAATCCTCTTTTCGTTAACAACAGTTAGATAAAGAAATACATTCAAGTTAGAATTCGATTAAGTTTAAATTCGGGTCACTGTCTTGTTAAGCTCACAAACACAATGCATTTAGTGATTTTGTAAGAACACTCATTGTACACGATGATAATTAAATATTTAACAAGTAAATAAATCTCCTATTAGTATGGTCACCTGGATATATTTTAGCTACCATCACGTTACGAACTTTTAACCGCCTAGTTATAAGAAAAGCAAAGTAACCAAAGCTTCATGAGAAAGTTTATTGCCGTAACCTGGACAACGATGTTCACAGAGTTTGAATATATCTATATATCTGAACTGACCCGAACAGTTTAATATGTTCGATGCCCTTGGTCAGTTGAACAATCCGCTTATGTTCAAGTAGAACACCAGAACGTCTGTTAATACTATTTGACTTTGAGACAAGATGCCAGATTTATTGAATAAATCATTTAATTATGATGCGCATCTTGAGGTTTTCCTATTTCTATTTAAACACTGTCCTTCTCATACTGTTTTTTTTGTTAAATGAAAAAATAGGTGTTGCAAATCTAATTACAGCTTCTGGGGGCGGTGCATCTGGTTTAAAAAATCTGTTTGATGCAGTTGGTGGAGGTGTAAAAGGTTTAACCAATTTATTGAGTGCGTTAGGTAGTGATATGAATGAAGCACTAATTAACCTACTTAACGTAACTGGTAACCAAGAAGAAGATTTCAAGAATTTGATTGAAGCATTAGGTGGTGGTGTTGAAGGTCTTGACAATTTATTCAAAGTTATCGGTGACAAAGTTGGCATTGAAGGTTTATTAAAAACATTAGGTGGTGGAGCTAAAGGTTTAGCAACTTTGTTGAATTCATTTGGTGAAAATGGCAATAAAGAAGAAATAATAAGAAAATTAATAGAAATGTCTGGTGGGGGTGTAGAAGGACTAGCTGCTTTATTAAAATCTTCTGGTGGCAGTATAGATTCTATTAAAGAAATCTTGAATGCATTTGGTGGTGGACATGAAGCATTAGCTAAATTACTGGCATCATGTGGTGATAATCCAGCAGAAGCATTAAAAGTCCTGTTAGAAATGTTAGGTGGTGATGAAAACGCATTACGAAATCTATTATTAGCCAGTGGACTTGATCCAAATGATCCAACTGCTTTGAAACTACTTTTTGAATCATTAGGTGGAGCTGATGTAGGTCTCACAATTTTAGTTAATGCTATGGGTGGTGGTGAAGAAGGAATGAAGAAATTGTTGAAAACACTTGGTGATGATGGACTTGCCAATCTTATCACAGCAGCTGGTGGTGGAGAAAATGGAATGGAAGCTTTAATTAAAGCTATAGGTGGTAAAGGTGTTGAAGGTTTGACAGCGTTCATTAATCTATTAGGTGGAAAAGAATATGGTCTAGCCACTTTAATTGCAGCTGCTGGTGGTGGACAGGTTGGATTAGCCGCATTACTTAAAGCCGCTGGAAAGTTTTCTGAAGATGGAGATGGTTTAGCGGCGTTGATTGCAGCAGTTGGTGGTGGTGCTGAAGGTTTAGAAGTATTAATAAATGCGGCTGGTGGGGATGAAGATGGATTGAATAACTTATTACAAGCAGCTGGTGCAACAGACTCTGAATCTAAAGCTAATATTTTAAAAACTTTGATTACTGCTGGAGGTGGAGGTCAAGAAGGTTTCAATAATCTTCTAAAAATACTTACTCGAGGTAAACATAAAAAACCAATAGATGGATTGTCGAATTTATTAAAAGTACTTGGAAATAATCCAGATACATTAGGAATTCTTTTAGAAGCGATTGGTGGTAGTTCAGATGGATTGGCGGATATACTGGCAGCGGCCGGGGGAGGTGCAGAAGCCTTACAACTCTTGATTAATGCAGCAGGTGGTGGTGCTGAAGGTTTAGTTAATTTATTAGCTGCAGCTAAACTTGACAGTCTACAACAATTAGCAGATGTTTTAGCTGCCGCAGGTCTTAGTGATGATCTTGTTTCAGCTGCTAGATCGGGTAATTTATCGGAATTTTCAGGTATGTTAATCTGAACAGTTAATGGTAAACTATGTTATTGATGAATTAAAATTTTAAAGTTTGGTTAACTATGAATTTTGTAACAAACATTTTAAATGCAGGTTAGCTAAACAAGTGAACTTCAAGCTTTCCCTTAACAGTATTTTGTATTTAATAAACACACATTTAAACGCAGATATCATCGTGTACTATAGTCCCTTCAAGAAGTATTAACTAGGGAACGCTAGACATCTTTTATTTCCTCTGAAATAAATTCTCATGAAATTACACGGAATGAGATTCGAGACCTTTATTTTTATGGTAGGTGGGAATAAATCAAGCCATTGAGTCAGTAACAAATGTTCCATGTTGAAAGTTTTTAGTTGACCCCCTACTTTATCTGCTGTCATGACGTGATGCTCAGTTTAGCTAATCAAGACAACTCTGTCGAGCTATATTGACTGGAATAAACATTCCTTGACGCTCTACTACGACAGGTAACTTAATTGAAGGAGAGTAAATGAGATACAGAAAACTTATGTCCAAGAGCGAAGGCGTATTGTCAACTATCATGAATTGTTATAGCAGGTTTTTCGCACGAATAATCAGTACACCCAATGATGTTGCCTTCCCAAACCGGAAAAGTAGTCAGGTAATTCTGGTCATAAATACAGCACACGTTACCTTGTTAAAAGGATACCCTGTGTCAGCGGTTAACCTAAAATGTTCGAAACTAGTATATCGAAAACTACTAACAAAAAGACAGTCTGTAATAGGTCCTAATCGGATGGTCCTTGGCCCTCTTCAGTCACACTTTCAAGTATTTAAAACCAATACCAACTCAGGTTTCTTTCTCAAGTCCCTCAACAAGAAATATCTTTCCACAATGTGGACAACCAAGAAGTGAAAACTAATCCTTTATGTTTTCTAAATTATGTTTATCGTTGCTTTGGATAATTACCAACTTTCACTTTCTTCGAATTATTTGACTTATTGTTTATGCGGGGTAATTATTCAACCCTGAAAGTAATGTTCTATAATGATAATCCAAGAACCCTTAATATCAAAAATTTCTAATCAAACTGAAGAATGATTTTTCTAGTTAAATATCACATAAACAAGAAGTAAAAAATTACTTTCACCTTTGAGGTTGGTTTCTGTCTTGTCGATATAATTTGTCATTCAATTTCCAAATTATAATCACAGGTGGTTAGTGACTAGCAGTGGTATCTAGGACGTACTATAAGGGACCTCGGGACTCGAACTCAGTGACGTTCGCTTGGAACGTTCTCACGTTGTCCACTTAGCTACTGAGATGTCGGTAGATCCAGCTAACAAGTCTAAGAAAAGGATGAAACGCTGATAATCATCATCCATTTCTCCTTAAAATGCCTGTAATTTAATGGCAATATCGTCGCAATGCGTACAGTATACGCATACCCCGAATGTGACTGATCAATTCAAGTCATAAACGTCGATAAGTAGATTCAAACAATCAATATATGTAAAATAGGTTATCATCTGTAAAAATATCTACCGAAAAATCTAGTGTCAAAATGTTTCTATCTGGTTTTGTAAATCATGAATTACACTTTCAGTGATTAATACCATTGAACACACGATGATTTTTGTAATTTTTTTTGATTCATTGTTTTCAACCCACTTTAAAAAAATTTTCATTCCATTTTTTAATTTTATTCATTCCGTTTTACCTTCAGCGACAACTTCCTATAAGCTTAAATTGTTCGGTTTTTACTGTGGATTTTATCTAGGACAAATCTTTAATCTAATGTGATATATTTGCATTTTTTTATAATCTAATTAGCTATCTAATGTAATGTCTAACTAATAGAAGTTTCAAAAATTGTTATCACTAAAATTTTCAGAGTTAGTAGCCCATAATGCAGCAGAAGAGAATTATATGAGAACAAGAAGTGGTAAAAGTGAGTTATTTAACAAAAAAACATTACGTTTATTGCACTAGAATGTACTTATATACTTACACCTGTTTAATTCAATGGAGCATAGGCCGCCGACCAGCATTCTTCAACGCACTCTGTCTTGAGCCTTCCTTTCTAGTTCTATCCAGTGGTTGTTCATTCTTCTCATGTCTGTCTCCATTTCTCGGCGTAACGTGTTTTTTGGTCTTCCTCTTTTCCTTTGGTCTTAGGGAGTTCAAGTGATGAGGGCTTGCCTTGTGACTCAGTTGGATGCTTTCCTCAATCTGTGTCCTATCCACTTCCAGCGCTTCTTCCTGATTTCTTCCCCCGCTGGAATCCGGTTTGTTCTTTCCCACAGTTGGTTGTTGCTAATAGTGTCTGGCCAACGGATCTGAAGTATTCCGCGTAGACAGCTGTTAATAAACAATTTTATCTTCTGGATGATTGCTTTCGTAGTTCTCCAGGCTTCCACCCCATACAGTAGAACTGTATTGATATTTGTATTGAAAATCCTGACCTTGGTGCTGGTTGACATTTGTTCCATATGTTCTTCAATTATAGATATACTACCCTTACTTTGTCTATCCGCGCCTTCACATCTGCATCAGATTCACCGTGTTCATCAATGATGCCGCCCATATATGTAACAGTCTCTACATGTTCCAAAGCTTATCCGTCAAGTGTGAATCGATTGTTGCATGTTTTGCTGTATCGGAGAATCTTGCTTTTCTCTTTGTGTATGTTGAGACCTACTGCTGCTGAGGCTGCTGATACACTGATCGTCTTCTGCATTTGTTGTTGCGTGTGTGATAAAATAGCCAGATCATCTGCGAAGTCTAGATCGTCCAGCTGCATTCTAGCTGTCCACTGTATCACGTGCTTCCCCCCAGATGTTGACATCTTCATGATCCAGTAGATCATCAAGAGTAAGAGAAAGTGTGAGAGTGAACAACCTTGCCTGACACCGGTCTTTATTTCGAACGAATCTGCCAGCTGTCCTTCATGCACGATTTTGTAGTGTAATCCATCATATGAATTCCGTACGATATTGACTATCTTCTCAGGCATGCTGTAGTGATAATATTAGCAGATAGATGATAACAGCAACCTTCAAAAAGGGTTTGATTGATAGACAGCTGTATAAACGTGTAGTTAGTGTATGAATTACTAGTTTTGTCATAGTCCTTTATCCTTTCAATAGTTCTGACCAAACTATTATGATACTATGACTTTGCTTAACATGTTATTCCAGATAGGTAGCAAAATAATTAAAACATTAAAACAAAGATTATTCAAACGTTGACATGATTTTCTGTTAGACTAGGTACGGAGAAAAATATTCTGAATAACACTTTATTATAAACTTGACATTTACTAAAGACAATTAAAAGCAAATGAATTCCGATGAAGAACAACAAAATCTGAGATTTTAGATCGTCAGATCTCAAGTCATTGATTCAAAAGTATTGTACATGCTAAACAATCTGGAGATTTTAAACTTGAAGTCGTTATTAGTCGTTACTCTAAACCGTTCAGAAGTCCTAAAACTAGACGGAACAGGGGTTTTTGTCTCAGCTTTCCAATTTTTACCACATGTGATACCTTATGATGGAGAAAAATATCTCCTGAATGTGAAACGTTTGATAAGAAGCTGAAACAATATACATATGAACTATACAACTATGAACGATTTCACAATTTTACCTATCTTGGTAACGATTATTCTACATAATCACTCGATTAACAGTTTAATAACTAACTAACAGTAATTTCTGAAATCTAACAGTATCAAAATACCATGAACCTTTTGTCTAAGAAATACAAGTTAGAAATATGTATATCGATTCCAAAGAGAGTAACTTTCAAGATTTCACATTTTTATCTGCTTCTCACGTTCCTTTCCCAAAGCATATTCATTTAAAGTTTCATGATCATTGCATGATCATTCTTAGTAGACACTGTTATATCAAGTTACGTTTGTGTTCCTTAACGAATAAAATCGAAATAAAACTAAATTATTTGGACTTTATAATGAGTTAACATTTCAGTAATTTAAACTTGAATATTTGATGTTTCGTCATTACCTATGTAAAATGTCTAGTATCAGTGATAAAAAGTTAATTGTTTCGTGTAAAACGGATAGATTTCGTCTGCCGACGGAGTCAAGGACACGAATGTCATCCTAATTGAGGGCCGTCCGTTTCATTTATCTGAGTCACAGTGTTGGTATCCACACGGGGACGCAAACCCTGTAGATTTTGCCTTCAACGTTAGAGTGTTATTTACTGAAGTGTTGAGACTAGATTAGCATTAACTTGTCCAATAGGTATGATGCTTATGTTATCATTAATGTTGATTTCTTTTCGTGAAAGAGAAACTTCTAATAAGAATCAAGTTATTTGTTAAGTAATTTTCTTCTAACTAAAAACTAGCGAAAGAACTGTGTAGAGAAGAAAAAGAATGGCTTCGTACACGTCCAACTGGCCCTATCAGTAAGTTATGGTGATAAATTGAAGTAATCATTGCTTCAAACTATTACATTTTTTCACCATCACTTTAACTGTAAAACCTCACCAACCGTTTTTAGATATCCATTAGAGTTATGTATATCTAGATACATATTTCAGAGGACACTATTCGCTAATTCCTTATGTTAAGTTTAAAGTATGTTTTGATTTTTACTTTTTTGATGCTGATCTCTGGTTTGAACCTATTTTTCTTTAACTAAGTGGACTCTTTTTCGGAAAATAAATTATAATCTGGGACTTATCGGATGGTTAGAGACCTTGAATGACATTGCTCAAAATCGTTTGCAATGGCGCAGGCGCATCCACGCTTTGTGTTCTCCCGAATTCTAATCTTCTGGAATCTTCATGTCTTTTTTTCTCTCTCTCCAACTTTATTTCACTGGACGATACTCCTTGACTAACATCTTCAAACCCTAATCCTTCCGATGACTACTTCTACTTTTACTACCTCTACCACTATGGGACTTGAATCGGCAATTGTATCTGTGTGGTAATGTGGTATGGCAACTCAAACTGATGTATATGTGTGATCAGATTATCCAAAATGTATTACGCTAATATATCACAAAGTTCTGGAAATCTTTGTCTTAATATTACACTATCCAAGTTCATCAAAAGAAATAATTGTTTTAAAAATATCTTCTCGTTAAAATATTCGCTTCATGGTTTGAATGAAAACTATAATAAGAACTTGTGTGACGATATGTTTCTATCAAAACGTTGAGCAATTTGACTCACGTTTACGTTTGAAATTTGTACGTCGAAAGACAAATGACAATAAACAATGTGCTTCAACCACTTAATTCATCAATAAATCAGCTGTTTGTTCGTTTAGATAATGCTTCCAACGATTTTGTTAAGTCACAGATGAGCCAGATAAAAAAGGCTAACTTTAAACGTCAATGTCCAATGTTGAAGAACTTCTTAGTCAGCTGAAATAATCGGTCACTATGCCATATGGTTCAAAGTTTCCAATCGATATGATTAACAAAGAAATCTGATCCGCTTAGAACCAACGTTTTGTTGAACCAATATTCAAGTTCGTTGATCAGGCAAAATGGTTAAATAAAGATTTAAAATTTTATTAAGTATGTTTTTCTCTTTTGTTACATAGATTTCTTTCGTAAACTTACAACTACAAAACAAACTTATAGAAAATGGAAAAAAGTAAGCATATGAATTTAATTTCCAGTTTGAACATATCTAAAGTACAATATTAAACACTTTAGTTTCCCCATATGCACATCAAACTTCAGCTTAGATATTTTGGTGAAATATAGAATTGGGGCACTATTTAATAGTCGATTTGTATAAACATCTCATTTGTACAAAAATTTAATCATTAGATGAATTGTTCAATAAAGATGTCTATACTAGCAGAACTGTGTGATAGTTCTTTTTTTAGCGAACTTCTCATTACCAATCAAGCCGTGAAGCATCTAATAGCTATGTCACACAATACAAATCTTAGTATTGTAACATAAAAACATTAGTTGAATTGGGAAAACTATACGATTCACTACAAATCATAATTCGAACTATGTATATAGATTGAATTTCATACAGAATGCGATTACATTAGGTTCCGTGCTCCCACAAATGTAATAGTGCTAAAACGAAAAAAATCTCATAAATATTTTTATTCACTTAATCATTCATGACAAATCTATTTCCAATGTATCCTGTATTTACACATATACATAAATCAAATGAGATATGAAGTTCTATCGCTAATCATAAGCACATAATCCTATTTGTGAGAAAGAAACTAAATTATCACCAAGTATATCATATCAAATATATCTTTCATAGGGACATGACGACAAAATACTAAGATCTCATTAAATGTTATCAAGAATTAAGCACAAGGCACTGACAATTAACCAAAATACTCTTTTGTGTTTCCTAGTGTTATGAATTTAAGTTGTGGGTCGATTTTTACCCTGTGCTAATTGTTGTGTCCTTGACTGGAAAATTAGAGAGCAGCGTACTTATCGATCGATTCAATGACACGAAAACACGTACGGACGGCCTAGAGTCTCTATTGGTCTCGCTTCCGTGTCTAGCCCAGTCAGTTGAGTCCAGAACACAAGTCACAGCCTCGGAGATATGAATCACTATATTTCAAACATACTTTGTTTATATACTAGTCAAGCATACCACAGCGTACCATAAAAATAGAAAACAACATTTTGTACAATATTCAACAAGTGAACAGATATCGACCAATAGGAAATGTCCATTTAAAGTCCAAGGACACCATTGAACTTAACATGATAATTATTGGTCTATTCCTGCGCATCTACAACACCTAGTTAGCTTCAAAATGATCTTCGATTAAGAATTTTCCACCTGATAAATAGCTCTTATTCATACTTTCTTAGAAGAATATATATACATGTATATAATTGAAATAAAAGAATGTGACGAATATTTGCTTGACTGTATTGATCATTATCAGTAAAGAGATTTGTAGAGATTGTAGTATTTTCACAATTGGATTTACAGGTTGGTCCTAGCTGGACTACTTTTGAAAAGCTGGAGGTCACGCGTGAGCGATCGTGGTTACACACTGCTGAGCAGTCCGTCTAAGGACGAAAGCTCCGTCCAGTGTTTCCAGATTCGCGATGGTGGTCCAGCTTAGATCGACTCGTGAATCCAACTGTGAGAATATATCGATCATACTGATCCGACAACTACACGTTATTTTGAAGCTTCAAATAAAGATATTTAGTACTTTGAACTCTGAATAAATAGATCGTCACCATACTGGAATTCGCAAATATATACCTTCTCAAAACCATTTTCAGGTTAGCTTAATGCTCAAACATACGAGTTCACATACTAACTAATAAACGATAGATTATACAAAATTTTGTTACGTGAATCATAGTTGAAACGCTTTATTTCAAAAATTCTTTATTTTATGTCATAGAACCTCTCAAAAATATTTTAATTTCGCTTATCTTCTCTCAGTTAACTGAAATGGCTTTTGCAGCACAGAAAGAAGTAGATTTGACTGTTCTACCGGAATTTTCTCAGTCAGTACGTAACCTTACCTTCTATGTTTTAAATTTGCTTTATTTTATCATGTTTTTGTATTTAAAAAATGTTAGTTTTATTTCATTTTTAATTACTGCCATCATTTATTCAGAAAGAAATCATTTGATCAATTTTAACTTAAACATATTAATAAATATTGTGACTCATTTGTGATGAATTGGTGTGACCGAGTGGATTTTGTACGACAACAGGGAAGGATTTCTTTCGCTGACAGATCACCTGACAATAAATAAAGCTTCTACGTATAAGAGTTTAATATTTCACTAAGAGCCAGAACACCAAAAGACTAAGTCTAATATGTAGCTGTGGAGAATTAATATGTAGCTGAAATGTTGTCCTTTATATACAGTTTTAAGGAATTTAAAATTAACAATGAGAAATCAGTTGAATGACTTGCATTGATTGGTCTAACAGCAGAATATACTGTCTCGTAATGTTACCCTGACCACGCCGCAGTATGAATTAAAATGTGGAGTGGTATAAATCCCACCTCAGGAAGAAATAACTCATAATTATAATTTTTAAGTAAGCTTTTGCCTCATGGAACACATACGGACTCAATGAAAATAGTTTACTTTGTAATTACCTACACATATAAATGACACGTCAGTTATAATTAACATTAGTTCAGCAAACCTAACTTGCTAATGTTTATTTTGTGGTTAGAGTAGATTTGTTCAGGTTGAAAATGTGATTTTCTTAATGAACAACTAAACAAAATTAGTAAGCACTGGACAGCTGTTTCGTTGTAGTTTAAGACTCCCGAACAGTACTTCACATTGGTCAACTCTAAGTTTCACTTCTCACAAAAAACAATATTTTTTTGCACAATTGAGTCTTCTTCACTTATTCACACTTTATTCAAATAATTTTCATAATAATATACGTCGGCCAATCAGTTTTAATCGCACAAGTTAGTCCAAGTTATCATACCGCTTTATAACGACTAGATGAATACAATAAAATTATACAAAACTATGTAGTAGCAATGATAATGAGAAAAACTAAACGTTCACATTATGGTTTGAATAGATTTATATAAAGCTATACTGGAACTCAACGTTTAGAACAAGATGAAAAGTGCATTTACATCATTAGGACAATTTCTGAACCATATTACTCACACTATCCAATTAATGGTTGCGGTTATCGTGTTGATCCCTACCAGGTAGTCTGATTCTACCATCACGTCTCAGACCAATACCGAATAAGTTCATGAACTGATACTACGTATTAGTTTGCGCCAACCTTAATTTCTTCTAACTTACTCCTGTAGCATCTAACATTGCTTATTGAGCTAGGAGGCGTCTTAGCATAACTTAAACATCCTAATCACCTCAACAGACAAAGATTTACAATCCGACCAACTCACATATAATATGTATCTAGTAATGCATATTTAATGATGTATAACAAGAGGCTACACAAAGCTATTGTCAACTAACATGTCCAACCTGATCTCTAACACTATGTATTTGGTGTAACATAAATGAATCACTAAGGGAGGAAAAATAATTATAGTTATTGATAATGAAAAAAATGAAACTTTTACCGAACAGAAGTTTTAATAATGAGTTGCAGTCACACCTAAAATGAAAGACATTCCAATGTTCATTGATCAATGGTTAAATGAAGATTGTCCATATAATTGTTAGAATTATCTATCAGTGGACATTTAGATTTAAATACAATTATTCGCTTGGCAAACAATTCCCTTGCCCATGAGTAATGATAATAGGTCGTTTTTACCACGAATCATTGAGTTTACAAACCGAAGTAGGTGTTTTATAAATTGATCAGAAAATCAATTTTACCAAGAAAATTTAAGACCTTTTTGATTTCTTGTAAATATTAATTTAGCAATTAACATGATTGAAACGAAGTGAATTATTCTGTCCTACTTGCATTTACATTAGTTTAAGCGCAAATACTTACTTACCTACGCCGGTTACCTCTCATAAAGGAGCATAAGCCTCCCACAAACATTTCCAATTAAATTCTGTCCTGGGAAATTCTTTCTAGTTGCTATTTATCCTTTTCATGTCTGCTTCGAATTTCCAACGTAATGTGTTCATTGGCCTTCCTCTTTTCCGTTTCATTTTAGGATTCTAAGTTAGCTCTTGCATCGTGATGCAGCTTGGTGATTTCCGTAATGTATGTCCCATCCACTTCCAGTTGTTCTCCATCGTAGTTTCTTTTTCTTTGAGTAGATCTTGTAAAGTATGAAACCTGTTTTTGAGAGTTAACTTGAATTCGTCGAGTTTGTCAGTATATCAAAGGAAGGCTGTATTGAACCCTTGCAATTTTGTTTCTCCATTTGTCCAATGCATCTTCAGCTCCAGTTTCATCTTGGCAACCACCAGGTGATAGTCTGAAGCTATGTCAGCTCATTTCCTGGTTCTCAAGTCTTCCATCAACCGTATGCTAGAGAAGTTCTTTTATGTCCTTAACTATAGTCACTGATCACCGATTGGTAACTGTTTCCCCAGTGTCTAGTCTTCAAAGTGGATTGAATTCTATGGAAGAAGTTGCAGAGAGATATTCAGTCATTTAGATAAATGACCGAATTCCAGGTTAATCCATAGAATTCAGTCAGCGATTTAAACCGAAAAATCATGAAACCAATTTCTACCGAGTGATTAATAACCTCCGAAATCTCAGCTATCCCTTATTGATGCTTGCCATTCAATACAAAGCCTCCATTAGTTTATCACTCAACTATTTAAGTATAAATCTTAATACGTTTCAAGTTATTTTAATGGTTTATCGAGAAGAATTTAAAAGTGCTTGATTTTTACTTATAACTCAAACAAAGAATTTGCAATTACATTTTAGACTATTGAATCATCACTACTTCATCTTCATCCATATCGACAATGTAATCAAGAGCAGTTAAACAAGTTTGCAACTCAATTAAATTCTAATATTTTAAAGTCTCTTAAAACACAAATGATACGGTTAGACAAAAAAATTGATTCTGATTTAAAAGAAACAGATTTATTCAACGAAAATCAATGTCTTGAAGAACAACGTCTTAGACAAGAAAAAGAAGAAGACGGAAATCAAACATTTGATTTAACAAAAAGTCAATTATTTGGTGAAGAAGAACGTCAAAACGAAGAAGAGTTGTTATTGGAAAGCAAAAGATTAATAGAAGCATTTGAAAATCACGTTAATATGCGTAAAAAGCTCAGAGATGAAGAAATCTTAGCTAAATATAAAAGTTTGTTCAATTATCTTAATTCCCTTTTTTATATGTTCTCTGATAATTCAATTTGACAAAAATATTATTACTCTCTAGTTTTGTTAATATGATAGATAGTTCAGGGAATAATATCGTACAACTTATCTACACCATTAGATTAAAAAATAAACAGAAGCCAATGAAAACTGATGTAATCTTCTGTACATTGAACTTTGTCTTGATAAATATGTAGTGTTATGCCAAATGATTAATGAAATAAATGTGATTATCACACTAGTGATGTAGTTCCTAGATCCCCTTATCAGGAAAACAAATAACTTATCACTGATTAAAACAAGTCATTGATCTATCAGAAGTACTGTTTTTTATTTGTTTGAAAAACATTCTTGATCTAAAAGCTTTGGAATATCTCTTATTTATCTATATCGTAGCTTCATTGTATTTAATAAATAGTTTCAAGCAAAGGGTAAGTTCAATAAGATGTAGAATAGATGGAATGTGGTTAATACTGGAATTTGGAACTCGTCATCTAAGTTTACCTACATCCTAGAGTTGATGTTCACGAAATGCACGTACTTGGTTCTACTACTAGACACATAACATTTATTCTATAAAAACATATGTCATAAAGGTTTTATTGAGGCAGTTGACACAGGATGCACATATAACAACCAAAACTGATCGAATTTTAGTCGAAAATATCAACGATGAGATAATTCAAACCAAAACAAGTTCACTATGTTAATTAATATATTTTTTGTTGGTACAAATGTAGTGGAAATGTATATAAAGCCATAACACTAAAATCGCAATATTTTTGCAGTTGAAATCATGAGTCGATCTAATGTAGACCACCACTGAAAACCTGGAAGCATTGGACGGCCGTTTCGTCCTATTATGGGACCCCTCAGCAGTGCGCATTCCCCACACCCCACGCAGGATTCGAACTCAGAACCTTCAATATTGCGCGCGAACGATTAATCCCTAGATTGCTGACCCACCATTCAACAGTGTCATTGTCTAACTCCAATCAATCAGTGATCTTAAGCACCCCTTCACCCACTATCTGAAGTGAAAACTGTCACACACCCGAAACTGCGCGCTGCTGAGCAGTCCCATACTAGGACAAAACGGCCGTTCAGTGCTCCCAGGTTTTTTAGTGGTGGTCTCGCTTAGAGTGATTCGTGGATTCAACTGTGAAAATACTACATTCTCCAAAAATCCTCATTGTGATAAAAATCAAATTACAAACTTCATATACATTTCATCGCATGACGTACTTTTTTGGTGGTTAACCGACTGTTGGTTGATAAAGTTTCACACGGAAATATGTTTTTCAAGTAATTTTCTCTACCATTTGGATGCATAAATTATAGTTTCGAAACAAAATGTCTAAACAAACATTTATTTTTTTCAATAATTTCATGTTTTACCTGTACAATTAGTTTCAAGTTTATAATTTTCATACTACAACAGTCAGTTTAAAATATTCAGGACATGAAGTCGATACACTGAAGTCCTTCAAGGTGATTAACAAACAATCAAACTCCAACTTTTTTTGAAGTTTACCGAAGCAATAACTGAAAAATGATGAATTATAATCAATAAATTGGGATTACTTGGAAACAGTACAATATGAAGTGTAATAGGGCATTATATGCTGTTTTACGATTCAAATACTATGATTACATATGATTAATTTATTTTGCTCAGTAATATTAACTGTACTACTCTACGAATACGACTGATTAACTTTGGTAGTATCGAAAATAGCATATTGTGAAGTTAATATGACAACAAAATATTTGATAATGAAATCACCATTAATATACACTTTCTACTGAAATACTTGGTTTAATTGTTTTATCTACATTTTTCTTATTTTTTAATTATGAATTTGTATTGTATCTTTGGATGATGGTGGTGATATTATAATCGAATTTAGCAGATAAAGATGAATTAGTTATTCCTGAACTAGAAGGCTTTCAACATACTTCTGATAAGGTTGATCTTCATGAATTAAAGTACGTTTTCACTTCTTCAATATTACAATAGTTTGATTTTTTTTTAAACAGTTCTATGATAGACAATTTTTGTTTGGACACTTCAACACAACATTACCTCAAATTCTGTGCTTTTCATACAAATATTCCAGGACTCATTTATATACTGATATAACTATAAGAATTTTGTATAGTATAAAAATAGTTTTCTTTAAAAACTGAAGTTTTAAGTCGTCAATCGTTGGAAACGTGACAACGTCCTTGTTTAGGATGCTAGATCTCTAGAAATCACTTGGTAAATGTGTCATTTTTGTAATTTTATTTATGAAAATTTGAATTTCTCGTTTTTGTGCCAAATGCACCCACTCTTACCTTCACTTGTATTTCCCACTTGGAAGGACCTTAAATGTCATTTGTTCGTTGTCTCTTTTAGTACACTATTTTGAGACGTTTATTAAAGACATTTTCGTTCTGTATTTATATAAGTTTGAGTTGTGAGCTTATTTGTTCGTGTTTCTAGGCTGCCTGAGGAATGTACATTTCCGTATGCTGAATCTGGTCTTCCACCTCTAGTTAGCAGGGCTGGGGAGCATTGGAATAGTTTTTTGTTCTGTTTTTGTGTCAGTGACTTCGTTTCGTTTGTCGGTTAGGTGATATCGTAATCTCTTCATACTAAGCAGTCCTAGAGCTAATTTATCCTAGTTTCATATTCCTCTACAATCGTGGCATATTGAATAAGACTTCAGACTTCGTGGTAAGTATGATCTCATTTAACATTGAGAAATCGTCAAGTTCTGAAAGCAAGCAGTAATCTATGAAGCCTATTCAGATAAATGTAGGATAAAAGCTCAATAATACATTTACTTATAAAATAATTTGGTTAATTAACTGATTAAAATCTAATTTTAATATAATTCTTTCACAATTATGAAATAACCAGTTGACCTTGAATATTATTTATTTATTATCCTTAATTAAAACAATCATCGAACTCTAGATAACATTATCGGCTTTCTAATAAGATTTTAATTCTGTATAATAGATTTGCTTAAGTTGTTAAATAGGTGGTAAATCAATCAATATAGAGTAACACAAATAAGTGAACGGTATTATTCACTTATACATATGTTGTTCTAACTCTTACATTGAGGATTTTCGATATTTTAAACTACAAGATGCACTTATATTATGCTAATCCGAACGACTATTGGATTGCTAGTTCAATTCGTTCAATCAGCAAGATCGTCATTAAATCTTTGTTATCAATTGTAGGTCAGCATGTAAAATGTCATATTTCAAACAGGCATGTTGATGTTACAATTAATGCCTTGATAGAATAATCAAAATTAAGTGTTATTCTCGAGTGAAAGTAACTATAATCAAACTGTTTCATAATAAAACGATGTTAAATTAGTTGGCTACTGATTACATAACTGTCAAATTTGAGAAAATAATGTTATCAAAGTGAACTTTATTATCATCTGATCACCCTGAAAGTTCTTCTTTTTGAAATACACACTATCAGATACGTAACTGATATAATTTTGAATGTGAACCACTTCGTAAACTTACTACTAGAATTTATTCCATTGACTCGTAAGGTTGAGATTCATAAACACTTATCTTGTTGAGTACTATATTTTTTTTCTTTATACTCAGATTTGTAATAGAGAAAATGCATAAGCCTTTTCTAAATAGCTCCTTAACGTTACAATGAAATCACTTATTTTTAGGAATATTCATTTTTTAAGTTCGTTAAGTAAATTTTTTTGTTTAATCTAGTATCCTTTTGTGGTGAAATTGTACACTACAAACTACTGTGATATACTTATGATAAGCTTATTGTTAGTTCCTGGTTCTTCTTTCAGCTTATATCAGTTTGTCATGAAAAGTGCTCTCTCTTCCATTAACTGAATTTTCATAACACATCTTGATAATCATTATACATTATTTCTATCATTTGAACAGACATGCAATTTAAATGAACATTCAGTTCTTCATAAATCAAAATTAGATGTTTGTTATTATTACGTCCTTGATCTATTTACCCCCTTATATAAAGAATATAACTTGTCTCAATCTAGATTAAGAACTTGACAAGATAGGCTAAGTGGTTTCACCTTGAGGTTAGTATGTGTAAGTTTGAAGTGAGACTAACTGCTTGGGGTAAAGGGATGAAAATTATTCTACCACTTGACAGGCACGCAAAAGAGAGAAGACGAGTTAACTGAAACGCTACTCAATTTATTCCCATTTCCTATTCACACTCCGATCTAGTTCTAATTCAGCGTGGTGTAAAAAGATACATGAATAAGTAGATGAATAATAAGACCATAACTCACAAACAATTAGGAAAACACAATTATGACCAAAACTAAGGATTAGGTAGAACAATATAGTACAGAAAGATTACGCTCAAATTACAATTGCTTTGGGACAGATAAGGCTATAGTAGTGAATCATACATCAAACGATAGCTTATGGTCTATAAAATAAGCTAGGGACAAAAATAAATGTCAGTGTTTTACAAGCTCTCAATTAAATGAAATAACGTTCCCAAAAATCGCTTCTGTAGTTTGTCATAGCTTCTTGTTTCTCTGTTCACATCAGTCATAGAGATTACCTATTTCAATAAATTAACGATAATACGACCATGCTTTTTTATTGGTCTTATGTTATTTTTCTTAATTGAAAAAAAGACTTGAAGAAGTATTGACTGAAGTTACAGATGAAGAAGAAGAAGAAGAAGACAACGAAGTTGAAGAAACGCGTGAAGACATACGCAAATCAACAAGAGTGCAATCACCACTTCTAATAGTACATGATTTATTACGTGAGAGTATAGGTCTGGAACGAAATTTAAAGGTAATAACTATTATTTAATTTATAAACAATGAAATACTTTATACGAATATTCGTCAAGATTAGAACGAATAGTTTGACAGTAATTGAGCGCCGAGTATAGAGAAGTCATTATATGTGAAAATTATATTTGAAATATTCTCAGTTATGGTTAAGGTATGTAGACGATATTTTTATTATCAATAAACGGGATGGTATGGAAGAACTATTTAACAATGCAAACAGCATTTCTGAAAACATTAAACTAACTAAGGAATTAGAATCAGTTGACCACAAACTAGCATTTCTAGATTGTCTGGTTGAACGTCGACACAATAATAAGAAGTTAAAAATAAATGTTTACAAAAAATCAACGCCTTCCGAGAGATACTTGGATTTTAATTCAGCCCATTCACAGAGCACGAAAATTAATGTGGTAAAAAATCTAATGAACAGAAGTACTAAGATTGTTACAGACAAGGAAGACCAACGAACCGAATTAAATAAAGTATTTTCTACTCTTAGGGATAACAACTACCCAAAAAGGTTTTTAAAAAAGATTATTAAAAATGAAAGAAAAACTAAACTAGGAAGTATACGAAAAGAATGGAAGTACACCGTAGTCATACCTTACCGGAGTGAAACATCAGAAGAAATCAAACGGATTCTAAACAAACATGATATAAGAGTGTATTTTAGAGCAAATAATACATTAAGATCGACATTGGTGAAAGTTAAAGACAAGTTAGCAAAGGAAGAACAACATAACATTGTGTATGAGATTCACTGTCATGACTGTAATGCTACCTATGTTGGAGAAACATCCAGGCAATTAAATGTAAGATTGAGGAATTAGTTAAATTTCAATCGCTGAGAATATTTCAAATATAATTTTCACATATAATGAAATACTTTGCTAAACTTCAACCCGACCATCTTTTCAACAAATATTAACAGTTAAAAAACGGCAATCAGCGTGAAATCCTTTATGTAATAGCCTATTACGTCACATTTAGTGAAGTCGGTGTTCGAAGATAACTTAGTTTATCGAAAACGATATCCACCAAACTCTAAACTCATGCCTCCCAAAGTTTAGAATACTAACAGATTTTTTCCAATTAAGTGGACTGAATTTATTGACAAATGAAAAGAGAAAATCGTCGAATACCTCCTTGTCGAAGGGAAGTTGTTTCATATGCATAGAACACAAAAATACAGTGGAGCAGATCGCATTTTCATTTCTGAAAGCTTTAGAATTTACCTATATGTTTTTTTATCAGAGTCACGTATGCGAAAACTCCTCCTGTAGCTTGATGATGTCACAGGTATTCAGTGTTTGACAACGCTTCTACCAGTAACACCTTCTAAGATATTTCGTTCCCACCAAGAGAAATCAAAAGACAGAGTCGAGGAGATCGGAAGAGTATATTTGGCGATGACCAATATACCGGGATTCTCTGATCTAATCTGGCTAGCGATTGTGGTTGATGTTGAGCACGGCGTTACTACACGTGATCTGGTGCGGATGCCTGACCGAGCGCCTTCAGCTAGATGAGTCCACTAAAACATATGGTCAGCATCCAATGTCGAAAACTTACAGAGCTATTTATTTTAGGGATTTATTTACCGCTACAAGCTCTTCTAGAGTTACTGCCGGTCCCAAGCCCAGGTAAAGGAGGAGGGTTGGGCATGGGGTTAGCGACACTATCTAGTAGAAAACTAACTCGCTAAAAAACGCTAACCACGTATGCAAACTGTGAGTGGTAGAAGCTAAAACAGTCGTATTTATCTAGGTAAACTAGCATAAGCAGAGTGACTTACTAACCACTTCACTAAGCTAGAAGAATTATAAGCTACAATAAAAAACGCACTTTGTACAGTGATAATGTTTGTCCTCACATATTGTTATTCAAGCATTTCATGAACTTTGAATGCAGTAACGGAAATATTTGATAATCTTTTGTTTATTTATACTTAGATTACTCCCGCTTTCGTGTGGTCATACTTTGAGTTACTCAGAAAAATGGATAAAAGGCTTCAATTAACAGGTTCTGCTGATCCAGGAGATGATAATAGAATGAATTCATCACTGGATGTTATTGTTTGACCAAACACAATCTTTATTTTTTTGTATTCATAACATATTTTCATTTCTATTTCGTTCGAATAATCAATTACTACACTTGTGTAACTATCGTGTTTTTTAAGTTATCGTTGATTATTGATTGCTGTAAAAATGCTTCAATGGGTTAAGAATCTTTTAAACATCTAATAAGAAACAGATCAAGTATCAACTTGTGTATGATTTTCCATCCAATGAAATAACCAATTACCTTTTTATTTAGGAGAAAGTTTTATCAAAAGGGTGTCCAATTATATGGGTTGCAGTGAAATAAAACTGGATAATAATATGTGAAGAAATGTTGCTGCATTATGATACTAAACGTTTTTACAGGTGCATGATAATAACAAATTCTTAATATCTTTAGAAATACATTTTATTCTGTCTTGTCATTTAAAAATAAGGTGTTTGTTAAATTAACTGAAAATTCACCAAAATCGTAAAACGTTTGTAAACAGTTCAATAAGTTTAGTGTATCATTAGCATGTGGTAAAATTAATAATATTGAAAATACATAGGATGTAGCAGCTCCCAAATTCTCTTACGTACATGTTGTTGTATCAATGTCAATTTTGATTCTTAAGTTGATCAACACATAGATGTTTGTAGAGGACTTCCATGTGGCAACGCGTAATTAATCTAGTCAATCTTCAAATGATGTTTTAAGGAGTTAAAATGCTGCATGATATCACTTAATCGTTTGAATATTTGACATTTTCGAAATGAGAGTTGCTGCGAGTTCCGTAATTTGATCTATTAAAGGTCTGGGTTTACTGACTGCATTGATATTACTAGATGTGGATGTGAATTAAAAATCTTTAATAATTTCGCTGAGAAACGGCTTTGCGGAAAGATCTTTCGCTGATTACTTCGTTGCGGAATCCATTCAAATTAGAGGATCACTGTTTAAATCAATGCCACTAAAAGCTTGTTTGGAATTTGTCAGTCATTTGAATCAGCTATCTTAAAATAAAAAATCTAATGATTGTACGGTTCCAGTAATTAAATACTGAATGCTTGCTGTGACGTTCATGAAAAGTGAGCAGTAACAAGAATAAAAGGTTCACCATATTTTGTCGACAATATTCACCGTCAAAATATTTAAACTACACGGTAATTGTGTTTGACCAAAAACGTATTATTTATACACTAAGAGATAAGAGAGTATCGATATATATTAATTCATGTCCGAAATGCAAGATCATCTTCCATTAAGTAAACATCCTACAGGTCCCGGCGCAGATTACCAAAACTAATGACAGACATCTGTTAGCGTCACAAGAAATATGGTCCCAGAGCACGGGGATTCGCTAGACGGTACTGCTTTACGTCAGTGGATCAAGAAAC
The DNA here is from genome assembly GCA_944470405.2 of Schistosoma mattheei. NCBI lineage: Eukaryota > Metazoa > Platyhelminthes > Trematoda > Strigeidida > Schistosomatidae > Schistosoma > Schistosoma mattheei. The sequence continues at coordinate 8,353,899 of OX103950.1, forward strand.
TTCACGAAACGTGCCATATAACTGGCAGTCTTCTCCATATCCGGTATACTATCTCCGCTGCGGGGATCAATATAATCGCATGGGATCTATCCAAATGAAAACACCACAGCCAGTAAAATATTTGTAGAAGCGGCAGTCGATCAATCACTACATTTTGGTCTACCACGTCATTTCGCAAACATTGTCAGGTAAAATAGACTATTTTGGGAGCCGACATCATACGTTTCTACAACATAAATTTAACATCAACGAGAAGAAACTGCTCAACACACGACTTCAGATAAGTTGCTAGCAAAGTAATTTATAGTATTAAATTAACAAAGTCGACGAATAGTATCTTCAATGTCATTTAAATAATATCGACAGCTAACGTAACACATTTTAGTCTCTCTGAATTCTTAAGAATGCTATCCGGACGAAACAAAGCAACCTAAACATTTCAGAGATTAATGGGTTAAGTAACTCGAGGACTGAACTTCGTATTCGTTTATGTTGACGTTCTAATTGCCACTATCTTCATTAATGAATATGCGCATAATCTATGTATTCTATTCAACCATTTAAAAAGTTATGGAGTCGTAATAAACCCTTCGAAGAGCACATCTGATGTACCTGCTTTGAACATTCTTAGACACCGTACTGACCTACAAAGTATCAAACCGTATCATGAGAATGTCGGCGTTAGCCTTAACTATCCCGAGCTACATTGCAGGCATGTACAGTTGCTTTTGACGTCAAATGCCGAATTGTACTTAATTTTTTCAGCCCCTAAAAATATCTTCTAAAGAATAAAGTGAGTAACAGAAGAATGTCCTGGAAGAACGAAAGCCTTATCTTTCAGCCCCGCGCAATGATATTTTGCTATCACTAAACTAAACTTATGTCATACACCGATGCGTCGTAAACTGCATTAAAAGCGATTTGTGATGAAACTTTCGCGACATAGTCTTGTTGCTTGCTTTTTTCTTCTGAACACTTATTCTCAGCATTTTCACGCCATAGCATCACATTGGAAGCGTCTGGTTACAAAACCAGCGTCGCCTCTGGGTCTAGACTTAAGTGGTACAGCATCGTAATGTAAGAGATCTCTTATTCGTATGCAAACAAAGCATCTTTCGCTTCGTAAGATAACATAAACATTTCGGCCATGCTTTTTATTCCCTGAGTTGACGGTTGTAGGATGGCTGAATAATGCAAAGTGAACCGACGATGAAAATTGACATCTTGAGCTATTGGTATTGGGTATCAGGCACGTACTGGATCGATTTCCGGAAAATGAGCTTTACATTTGGATCCAATGAGATTTCCTGAATGTGCTGGTCCATATATCTATCTAGTTTTATTACAATATTAAGACTTCCATAATCCAAACAAGTATGCCAGTCTCTATCTCTATTATCATCCTTCTTTACTGCTAAATGCAGATACAATGTACACGGGCTGCTAGAGAGGCAGATGATCCCGGGCTTCATTCCAGGCCTCGATTCTATCTTGGCGCAGCGAATAAGTCAGGTGCTAACCTCCGTGAACGTGACATCGTTGGTTGTTGTTTCACCAAAGTATAATTTACTACTGATTATTTAACTTTGTTATCTCGGTATGTCGGTTTTGTATTTCTGTGATATTTCTGGACAACAAATATAAAACCATCGTTTGTCGAGGTGTTAATCCCGATTCTGTGCAGCTGGTGGTTCGAACAAATACCTTGAACCTGTAGCTTTGTGCAAGATTCAATGAGCTCATTCTTCACTTAACATGGACAATCAGATTATGTGTTCCAGAAATTTTCACCTTATATAGTATATCGAATATAGACTACTGTAAATACCCAGCACAAACGACGCCCGATCCCTAGACTAAAAATAAGCATTTACTCCTTGAATGTTCTCATTTTGGTTTTATTTGCAGCACTCCAGTAAATATTTATTGGTCGCCGAGCTAATGTAACAGGAATTATTCAGAATTCACTGCCCGTATATACCATAGACTATGAACCTACAGTCTTAACCAGTACATAGAAAAAATGACTGAAAGATCGAAAAGTAGAAACTACCATCAGGTTTTCTTGTTTTTTGACAGTGAAAGAGTCCTATAAAATTTACAGGTTGTCACGCACTATTCTGTTACGTTTGTGTATCCGCGGAGCTACCAACTGAATCTTTACCCTATCTAATGCATTCAAATTCAGATAAATACATTGTGAATATACAAAACAATCACTTCCAACAGGAAAAGGCGCCAAAATGTTAGTGAATGGATCAAAAACTATCGTTTCGAGGAAAAATATTGAACTCTTTATATTTTCGGTGGCCCATGCAAATGGATATATTCAAGACAGAGTATTACGCACAGTTAATAATAAGCCAAAATAAACATTATAATGTAAATTATTCTGGACAGGAGTCCTATTTAGTGTAAAAAGACACAAAACGATGATATAACCTCATAACAATTTTCCGTCACAGGCTGTTGCCAATAAAGCAAAAGAATAGTCGATTGAGACAGAATTCATTTTAATACCAAAGGAGCGTATGTATAAACCAGCAAATTAATGTCCGTTTACGAGCGATATAGATATACGGTAGATATTCAGTGAAAATATGGCTACACATAAAGTGGCACGAACAAAGTGAAAAGAATTTTTCTTCGTTTTGTTGTTACAAAAATCTTGGAATGTAATGTTACTATTATCGTGCTGAACCAATAAACCACTAAATGCTCAGACGACGTGCATTTGACAATAAATACAAAGGCTCTAGGATTTTGATTTGTTTAATCGTAGCTTTTCATTCTTACAATCATTGAGATGAGGGTTAATTCATGAATAATGAGTATTGAGTATTAGCATGAACTTTTTGACGAGGGTTATTCGGATGCGTGGTGTTCCGTAATTTGTTTGCGCTGGTTTCACTTTGAAATAGTTTTGTAATAATAGTCGGTGTGAATGCATGCTTAAACAACCTATGCGGGATTTCTTGAAAAAACGAGATTCAGATTGATATGACGTTAAAACTATGAGATGAAAGCTCTAAAACCTCTCCTTAAATTCGGAACGAACGAAAAATAGGACAAAAGTAGACATTCCTTCAGAAAATAAGAAGAAACAGAGCGAAAACGCATCGTGAGGTCGCTGCTACTGTTCTCCGTAGGGAAATAATCGAGGCGTATTCATTTTTGTTTTTCTGCAGTTCATGTATTTACTGAAAACCTTCAGTAGTTGTATATTAGTTTTATAAACCTGTATTGATTTTTGAAGTCTGTAATGTTTGGAGCTCGATTACCGTTTTTAAAATAGACTTTGCTGATAATACGTGTTCTGGCAGAGTATATCAGTGAATTACTGCCATTTGCGAGAAACGGAACTCTAGACGTAAATGACTTGATCTCGGTTTCTGAACTTTCCTATAATATCAGCCCGGATGGTCATTTCTAAATGGGAGAAAAAGATGAGGCACAATAATGTCAAGATCGTCGGTCGTTATGCGACCTTTTACCATTTCGGTCTCTCTCCATTGAACTGGTTTTTGCAAAAACGCCTCATATTTGAAAGAAGGACTCACTTCATGAATCCAATATTTCAAAAGAGGCCTCACAAAGTAGGGTGTAATACTACAAACATTTTTTCGTCCAACTGTTGAAACGACGTACGAATACGCCAAGAGACTTTGAAACCTTTGACGTCGACTGCGTTGTAAGCACTCTCTGTTTGAGGTCGTTGATTATTAACACTCCTAGATCCTTAAAGTCCATTAATTTAGGTAACACAACTCCATATGTTGTGTAGTGATATTGATCGTGTCATTTATTAATTTTCATCCTCACGTTCTTGTTAGAGTTAACTTCTAATGATCACTTATCCATCTATTCAACCATTGAAGTTAGGTGATCTCGTAATATTTATCTATTTGAACTACTATTTATGTGTCTCCAAATCTTTATGTCATTTGAACAGAGTAAAACAGATGAATTTGCTGCGGTCAATAATTCGTTTAAATAAGGTAAACTAAAGAGGACTAAGGATTGTATCTTGGGCAACTTCACACCGGTAGAGCCCCATTTGTCCATACCCGTTTTCTACTATCGTTCAGAGAGTCACTTGTCCAGTTTATGGTTTCATAACGGATCCTAACACCTTCCGGCTTTAACTACGGACTCACATGAGAGACTTTGTCGAGGGCCTTACTTAAATCTGTTAAAGTTACATCTTCCAGAATATTTCTATCTTTCGCTTCAGCCTAACCATCTCTTGCAATGAGCAGATTTGTCGAGTATGACAAGCCCTTCTAAAATCATTTTGTCCCCTAATATAAAGATCATGGCGTTTCACTATTGAGAGCACGTATTGATAATTATAACCATTGAAAAACTCATCACCTAAAATTGGTAAGTTTTATAGAATCTCCCTCTTTACTTAGGGTTTTTTTTAGAAAATAACGATTTGATCCCGATTCGGTAGTTGTATGGGAAAGAAAAATGACTTGACCCTCCATATTTTCTTCTTTAGTTACCAAAATAATGTTTAGCACTAATTCGTTTATTAACCAGCTAGGAATGCTGTTCATAGTGTTCATTTTTGTGTTTTTAGATGCCGTTTATGAGTTCGTATTTTTTATTTCTCCGTTCCTCAACCTCTTATAAACAGTGTTATCACTAAAAGCTTACAAGTTTTTCGATGAGCTGATTGATTATATCTGGCCTTGATTTTACAAGGATTTAAAATTTTAAACGTTATTATCACCGATGGCAAACAATGAAGGCAGAAATGGAGGGTTACAGAAAAGAAGACATCCTCCACAACTGTTTCGACAAATGGAGCAAGATGAAGTCGCCTTCCCGTAGGTACATTTTTGTAATAATAAGATATTTGTTTATTTTTTCACAAGCTTTTATACTAAATTTGTGACTACCTAACATGTATTTGTTAAATTTGCAGACTCAATGTAACTCAATGATGTCTATGAAAAAAACATGACTTTTGTAAGGCTTGTGTGTTTATGAAAAATTGCTTTTTAACCCCTAAACGATTTCACCTGTTCACGACTAAAGTATTTTCACGTCAGGACTGATGAAATCATTAAATAATTGCTCCGACGAATGAATTGTTAGCTTTGTGTTGTTCGCCAGTGTTTGTTGCACAAAAGTCATGAAGTCAAATTACTTCATGTTGCTTATTTCTTGTAACGTAAAAGTTGCTATTCACATCGTTTTGAAGAATTAGGTTCTATTTTAAAAAAGATGACAGTTCTTGTTATTATAAGCTCTATGAATGCGTTTATCAACTGAAAGTCTATGAAGAAATGTAAGTAAAATCAAAGCTGACACTTTATGACTTTTTACGTAATGGAAAAAAACTTTTTTAGTATTGAAGCCCACCACATCAGCTGAAGGTTTTTAGATTACTGGAGCCAGACATCTTCTTATTTAAGTTTGATACTTGTACTTGCTTACATATGTCCCAATTAAATGCTTTACTGCTATTTTTACCGTTGCCGAAATGTAGACAGACTTCTTGCACTGAGGTAGAAGAATATAACCTGAAAATTCCTGTATCTGCCAATCACAGCCATCTTTCAACAAAATCGAACAGCCATGCACCAAGCAATGCACAAACAGTTGCCGTATCCAGCGACAAGCCCATTTTTCATTCATCAGTAGCAGCTGTCAAGCGCCACCATGGTATTCATCCTCGTTTCCCACCACCTGAAGACAGCCGAGCCAGCAGTAGTACTGGTAGTGCAACAACGGGAGGTACAAGTGTAGGTAGTCAAAGTAGTGGTGGTAAGGACAGCAGCAGTGGTAGTGATAAAGCTAGGCTGGCTTGTTCAAGTGCACTAAATAAAGGGACTAGATGTGGTAGCAGTGCTTCATCATCGACTGAAGAAACCGAAGCACGTGAAAAACGCTTTGGTAGTGTAGATTTACATCCTTTGCCTAGCGTCGCATTAACGGCTATAATGAATCAAGCGATGCGTCGTAGTTTCTATGCTGAATCTTCAGTTCAAAATGCTGAACAACTTCAGTATGCTACGTTACTATCAGCTCATAAAAATTATGGAGACTCTTCAGGTCCAATTGATGTAAAAATGAACGCACCATCTGTTCCACCATCCAAAAGTGACTTGGTTAATCTCTTTTCACAAACACCAGAACATGCCAATATAAATTCTGTGCCACCTTCTGTTCACAGTGCGACTATTAAGATCGATTTGCCCAAGTTTAATCAAAATTTGCCATTGCATCTTATCTCTCCTAATTTATGGCCACGTAAGTCTGTGAGATTTCGAGATGTTACTACAATATATTTTTAGCTGAAATGTTGTTTGTTTTCCACCTTGTAAACTAATGGGCGTAACACATTTCAGCGCATTACTCTTTTAATAAGCGTGATCTGTATTTAGGGTAGGGGCAAATATGTATCAGCATTTGGTCTCCTAAAAGATATAACATGGTTTTTTGAATACATTTTTTCAATCACTTGTCCCTAGAAATTTCCACGGTAATTAGGCAAGAAATTCCAAGAAAGTTTCTATTCGCTATTAAATGATAGAGAATAAACTATTTTTTTCAAAATCTTAATTATCAACAAGTGACTTAACTCAAATGGAGCTCCATCATTTCCTTAGTGAATAGAATACAGATTATTGTATTGGTAAAATAAGAACGGACCATCATAGCAGTGGTAGTAAACGAATTTAAAGTTAGAACTACGTTACAGTTATTTATCACCTGTTGTCATTTCAGTCAATATATTCTGATAACAATCAGAACGCATACCCTTACGCGTCGTCTTAAATATATTATTACAAAATATCGAAAATGCTCTCTCTAATCTTCTCTAAAATTATTTTCCATCAAGGCTAATCAACAGTTTATTCTACTCTATTCTGGAAATCTCCAACAACTCGCATTATTAACATCCCTTTACGTAAAAGCTATTCAGTTTAGGCAATGCAACTTAGAAATATTGCCTTTTTAAATTATAAACTTGATTCTAAGTTTTAAAATGTTACACAATAAGTTATATTATGGTGTAAATTACGCTTTCTGATAATTCATTTATTTTTTCTACTTGCTTCGTAATGCTCACTTTAAGTGCTCAAAGTGGTGGTTATCTTTTCGCTTCTCTCATTATATTACTTTGAAAATCAAGCAATTCTGCAATAACGAGTGTATAAACAGACACTGAATCTGTTGGAAGCTTGGTTCAAATGTAATAACAGTAGAGAACAAAATGGATTGGGGAAATTTCAAAAAAATAGACGATCATGAGTTTAAGTCAAAATGTATAATCATATACGTATATTACATATGAAAATTATATTTGAAATAATCTCAGCGATTGAAATTTGAATAATTCCAACGCTTCGTCCAGCCAACTTGTCTGGACTTCTTCTGAGTATTACCCTGAAGAAGTCCAGACAAGTTGGCTGGACGAAACGTTGGAATTATTTAAATTTCAATCGCTGAGATTATTTCAAATATAATTTGCACATGCAATGACTTCTTTTTACTCAGCGCACAATTTCTGTCAAACTATTTGTTCTAATCTTGACGAATATTCGTATAAAATATACGTATATGTATGACAAGATACTACAAAATCCCCCATGACCTAGAATTTTTGAACTCACTTATAACTTAGCAACTGTGAATGATGCAACTCAAGCATATGCGTCTGCTCAAGGTTGACAATGTGATTTACGGACTGACGATAAAAAGTACGATTTCCTGACTATGATTAAACGTTTAACGTCAAATGAATTCTATCTCAATGCCGTGTCATTTATTTTTAAAACCTTTATCGCACTCCTTAATAAATTGACCTCTGCCGTCACAAATGACTTCATAGCTAGATTATTTTGTATCAGCAGTGTAGTGAACTTTTTGATTTCAGGAAACTAAACACTGATCCCATCCCTTTATAAAATTTTACAAAACGTAATCAAGTATTTTATTTGGGGCTAGGAAATAGTAAGTGATAAAACCATACTAGGGGGTTTGGGTTTGAGAGTGGGCATTAACAGGGTAATCTAAGTAGATACACTTCATGAATTCTAAGTAAGACTAAACAATCCCCGTAGATTTCACAGGCAGTCACAATTTGGTAATATACTTATATTTATTAACCCTAGAATAAATAAATTTGTAGCTTAGGTGAAAGTATTTTTGGTGTCGCATGTCTTATGCCAAACAGTTTAATTCCTAAGCTTTAACTGTCATACTGGGCAACATCACCTGCGCCTACTTCAAATAGGAATGAGCTTGTCAAGAATTTTTTCACAAGCTCCTAATCAAGTTACTCTGTTTAAATTCTTTCTTACTGGTTGTCTCTGCACATTTCATATGTTCATATTCGTTGAATGGTTCTTCTGTTGACGTCTGGCAATGTAACTGTTTGAAAGTTTCTGGGATAACTGTCAAACTGGGTCTGTAGTGATAATTACAGACCAACCTGGAACAATTGGCTTGGAAATTCTATGAGATTCTTAGAACTAAATCATAACTTGAAATTTGTATATCTTTTTAATGACGCGAAGTAGACCAAAAGTGGCAAGTGCGATATAAACGTATTTTTAAGAAAGGGGTTAATACATACAACTGAATAATAAATCTAGTTTGACGCTTAAATGATGCCTTGTTTAAAAGTAGATAGCAAGTTAATCTCCAATTTATTTAACCAGTTTATTTTTTTTGTGAACAGGATTGATTTGTCCAATTCATGGTGATAATTTATTGGCTCAATTTTCTCAAGCTTTATGCAAAAGAAAAAATGGTGAGTAGTTCACGGAGCGATTGTTTCAACATACGCCTTTATACTCTCAACTTAACCCTTTTTATTAAATTAATAAAATTAATTCGAAAAAATCAACAGTAATAGAACCGTTTTTTACCGGAATTTTTGTCACATAAACACCATAATACGGTATTTATCTGGATTGATTGAATAAACTAGTAATTTTCACAGATTGAAATAATGAGTCAGTTGAAGCTAGACCACCATGAAGAACCTGGAAGCACTGGGCGGCCGTTTCATCCCAACATGGGACTCCTCAGCAGCGCGCATCCATGATCCCACACCCCGCGGGATTCGAACCCAGAGCTGCTGGCTTCATGCACGAGCACTTAACCGTTAGACCACTGAGCCGGCATCCAACGGTGTTAATGTCTAACTTCAACCAATCCACAAAGTTGCTCCGCCGTACACCATTGTCTTCAGTGAGCTGATATCTCACAACAGACCTGGTTGAATTCCACTGGTAACGCCTTCCCCCTAGAACTCCAGGAGTATCTCTTGAAGTCAGTCACTAGTGAGCAGATGATTATTATCAGAAGGGGTTTGTGGAGATTTTAGAAATTTTCACAGATTGAAATCATGAGTCAGTTGAAGCTAGACCACTATGGAAAACTTGGAAGCACTGGACGGCCGTTTCGTCCTAGTGTTATGCATGAATGAAATTGAATAGATCTATATTTTGAAAGAATAAAAATAATGATTTAGGTGAAGATTGTAGTAAAACTACCTGAGAAATCAAAAATCAAACGGGTTATTTTAATTTATATAATGTGATTCCTCTTATCTTTATTCTTGTTACCTTGTCTCTGACTTTCTTATCCTCTTTCTTACGAAATGCATTTAAGGAGTTATCTCCATCAGTTCAGATCCCATCTTCGTTAAAAAAGAAGATTTTCGGTTTCGTAATGAACACTTTAAATGTTCAAATGATAAGAAAAGAGGCGTGGAAGTGTTCAACAGTCTGAACGCTCCAATTTTTCACGATAGTACAACTAAATATGAAGATAACTGACATTTTTATAATAAGATGAATGAAGATCTGAAAGTTTTACCCCGAAATTTTATTTGTACAAAATTTCTGTTTGTAATATGTTCAACTGCAATTTTCTTTTTGAAAGATATCAGTGAAACAGACAGTGAACAAGAAATGTCTAATTTACCAGTTCTATCTACAAAAAATGAACAATCACTCACGAATATCACATCATCGACCCTAGGAGAGTCTAAACAAGATTACAATAATAATAACAGTTCAAAACAAGCAGCAAATGCAACAATAACTGCGCCGGTGCCCGGAACAAGTGTTTATGGGATTCCAACAATGGGGTATTTTAATAACGTATCTGAACCAAATAACAATAATACTGTTCAACCGAATGGTCCTCAACGTATTGGTCCGTATTATTTAGGTTCCACACTCGGTCGGGGTAATTTTGCTGTGGTGAAATTGGGAAAACATTCTCAACTATCTGTAAAGGTAATTTTATCTTCGTATACGCTCGTATTTCATCATTCATTTATTGAGTTTTTGTCTTTACTTCATGCCCTACTGTATGTACGCTAAGAGTAATACCAGGTGATACGGTTTCGAATTGGAGGAATTATTTTTTATACAAATGTAGCGAATCGCTTACAAAGCAGTGTAAGAGAAAGAGGAGTCTTAATTCTTCTAAAGATCAGAAATGTATTTTTCCTGAATGAGTTCAACGAAGCGACAAATTGAATCCATTTTTTTCTTTCGCTTTTTACTTTCTTTAATTTTTATAATTCTTCCTAGGTTGCCATCAAAATTATGAACAAAGATTTGATTGGTTCTAAAAATCTTGGTAAAGTCTCTCGAGAACTTGAAGCGATGAAACGTTGTCAACATCCGCATATCATCCGTCTTTATCATGTTATGGAAACAGAATCAAATATTTTCATGGTTACTGAATACGCTAGTAAAGGAGAGGTATTCGGTGAGTTTAATTTTATCCATCTGTCAACTTCAAACCGTAAAGCACTAGATTGTTTTTTCTTAGTATCTGACTTTTCGGAGGTGTACACACACAACTTTGCATAAAAATCTTTTCATGAGTGTTGCATATGGTCTCTGATGATTTTTAGTTAAGCTAAAGGCTGAAGATACAGCATCTTTTACATCTTAATGGTAAACTATGTTACTTCAAATGCTCACAAATCTTATTTCGACCACCACACTCTTGCCTTATATAATATTTAAACAGAATTAACTAAATATTGCTTCTGAATAAAACTGATTCGGCTTCTTGAAATTAAAGTTCCTTTATATATTTTTCTCTACAACGTTTTCATGAGCTGTAATATATCTGCTGAACAATAAGTTTAGTTTTTGTCGTTACGGGATCAATATTCACAGTCTAAGCTTGCTTAGTACCGGTTACTGTTGTGCTACAATCATTTGTAAGATGTCTGTAAACTTTAGTTGTCTTTGATTCAACGAGACGTCAGTATTCTTCAGAGATGGTACTCGTAATGAACATTAATTTACTGATATGCTTTTTTACATTGTTTCTGATGATACACATATAGTGGTTTATTAGTTAACTGACACTAAGTGGACAATCTGACATTTAAATAATCAGACTTTAAGACTTAATGGAAAGAAGAAAAAGATAGGAAAGTGAGAAATATGAAGAACAAACGGTCATTGATTAATATGATACTACCTGCTCAACATATCTTTAAGCACCAACTGTCAGAGGTTTATGGACACTGATACTCAATGGATAGTATATAATACACTTCAAAAATAAAATCATCAAAATGTTATTGTGTAATAAGCATTTATGAAGTAAAGAGGTTATCATAAATTTCATGATTTAAAGATAACTTTTGTCATAAATTAAGGAGCATTGGACGATTGTTCGACAAGCAGTGTACTACTTAGCAGTGTATATTCTTGATAACACAAGGGTCGAGCCTAGAAATTCCAGTTCTAACAACAAGCGTATTAACTTTGAAATACTTAATTAAAATCATTTGTTAACAACTTTAACACTAGTGGATTTGTGATAATGGGCGATACTTGGCCAATACCACTTGTCAGATAGTGTTTTCTGGTCTTTTATTTAACCAATCACAGATCACTAACACAGAACTTTGGAAAATCTCGCTCAAATATATTTTTTAGTATATAATCATTACTCACTGTGATATTCTATGGGTTGATTTTTATAGCTTGAATAATACTACAAACATATATACTAATTACATATTATAGTCATCGTTCGATTCAATTTACTTTGCGTACCATTCTACTAGATCATATCAGTCTATCTCATGCATTTACGGAGAAAGAAGCTAGGGAATTATTTTGGCAAATCGTTTGTGCAATCGAATTCTGTCATGCTTCAGGTATTGTACATCGAGATTTAAAAGCCGAAAATCTTTTATTAGATGCTGATTTCAAAATTAAAGTTGCTGGTAAGCTACATTTACACATATAATTTATAAATTTCAAGGGTAATTTATGATTCGTTTAATTTGAAATTAAGTTTTTATATTGGACCAATAACATTTAGAAAATCTTTGTAAAATCAAAAATGACTAGTCAGTAGTTTCATGCTTATTGAGAACTTTTTAGCAGCTTGCACCTATACTTTTCAACTTAAGTCATTTATTGTGATAAAGAAGGAACGAATTTAGCGAAGAAATTTCTTTTCAATTAGTTTTTCATCATGGCTCTACACTAATATATATATATATTACAATAATAATATAATACTCATCGAGTGGATACGTTACGTAATAATTACATAATGACATTTAAATTAACATTGAGTAATTAGAAGAAAGAGGATTATTAATATTCAAAGTAATCAAGAAGTTACTACGTTGCGTAATATAAGAAACAAAGAAGGAACAGAATTTTAACGGATGGTCAATAGGATAGTAGTTACGTAAAAATCAAGAGATGAATGTTGAGAAGTTATAAGGTTCAAAAGCAGTAGAAACAAAGTGACATCAAAAGAAATTCTCTTCACATTCTACAAAGCTGTATCTACAGAGTCTTTTGACTTTATTACTATATAGAATCATGTGTTTGAGAAGTGTTACTATTGCACAAACTATGAAATTAGTCATTTTGTGTAATGGTTTTGGTAGATTGGTGCTGAATTCGTTTAAATTTTTAAGTTAGTGATTCAAATTATTATTTTGTTATATGTACATAGAAGTAAGAGCTTGTCTATAAAACTGATCAAAATTGGATCAGACTTGTAGTACCAATAGGCCACACTCAAACAATAAAGCTTAAATCCGTGTATATGAAACACACACTTGGGAAATGGATTGACTGATTCTAAGAATTATTTGCTACACTAAAATTCATCATCAATAGAATTATTATTATCATAAATTTTATCAAGATTTTTACTTGAAAGCATCTTTAGTCTACTTAACGCTAGTCGTTGTTATGCGAGTTCTTTCTATCTTCAATTATTTTATAATCATAAAATATAGTCGCTGAAACATTGATCCAAAAGCTTAAAAACTTTGATCAGCTTATATGTATATATAAATTTCACACCAACCAACAGATTAGATCCCTTCTGTTAAACAAATCAAAATTATTCATTGCATTACTAACCAATTTTTATAAATAGTGTTAAATTTCTGGTCAAATATATGGAAAATTACTTCTTTCTGTTCATGATTTCAATGGAATTCAATAATTTCCACAACCATATACTGATAATTATCATGTGCTCATTATTGACTATCTTCGAGAGATAATTCACGGAGTTCTTATGAGAATGCGTGAACAATGGAATTCAAATGCGTTGGGTGTGGGGCAGTTACGCACCTCAGAAAATGGAACATGATTGAGCAATACTGTAGATTGATTGAAGACAGACATTAACACCGTTGGATCCCGGCTCAGTGATCTAGCGGTTAAGCGTTCGCGTACGAGACCGGAGGTTCTGTGTTTAATTCCAGTGTGCGGGATCGTGGGTGTACACCAATAAAGAGACCCATTCTCAGACGAAACGGCTGCCAATTGCTTCCAGATTTTCAATGGTTTCCTAGCATTGATCGGATCATGGTCTCGACGAAATTCACCAATCTCCACAACCATAAACTGATAATTATTTAATAAGTTTTTTCGAAGTACTTTTATTACACTTATTCTTTTGTGTTTTGTAAATTTCAAGTGATAAAAATATTTTCTCAAATATGTAATGAAACTGTAGATTTTAGAAAGTTTTATCTTCACATATCGATTCATATCCATTATCACATCATGCAAGAGATTTAATTGAAGTTCAACTACCTTTCATAGTTGAATCTCTTGTTCAAGAGAAAATTAATGTGTTATCAAATCGCATAAATAGTTATAACTTATTCCAAGTTTTAAATAAATCCTCTCAGTACATGTCAAAGAAGCATCTAGATGATCAGAGTTTCTTCTCAAAATAGTAACCATTAAGCTAAATATCACATATTTTTTGTTCGAACAAAATAACTTATCAGTATATTTTTACGGATCTCTTTTCACTTCATTGATAGATTTTGGATTTTGCAATTTTTTTCAAAATGATCAATTATTATCTACACATTGTGGAAGTCCTCAATATGCTGCACCGGAATTGTTTAAAGGTGAACCATACGATGGAACATTGGCCGATGTATGGGTACGTTACAAATCTCATAATACGCAGAATATTTGTCTTATATAGCTTATCAAAGATTATCGATCGGATATTCATAAATATGTAATAAGTTATTTCATTGATCATCATTCCCATCGCCTGAGGTGGTCTCGTTGGGTTATTTATGCTTAAACACCGTCTAGCTCGGCAGAAAATTAACTTGTAATTCCTTTTTTACTGTATCTAATTTTCAAATTGATTGTGCAGTAAAGTTTTATTTAATAATCTTGAATGATTAGAATGTACATTTGTGCAAAGAATTATGTGAAGTGTTGGAAATTCGCAAAACATGAACAACTGCCTACCATCCAGAAAGCAATGGATTCGTTAAGAGAACCATTTGGACTCTCAAAACGCTACAAAAAGTATTTTTTTAATCTGGAGAAACTTAGATCGCGAGACCTAGCTGTAAGCAAGTGTTTACCGGCATATCACGGTAGCGTTCACATGTCGACCACATTTTTATAAAGATTTTGATCTTATAAATCTGATTCAATAAATTAAAAATTGTCTATTCAGTGCTGATTGTTTCGTCTGTTTAATGTAAATTCATTTGAATTTTCGTGAATACAATTTATTTGAAATGTCTTTACTGAAAATTGTTTAGTAATCCTTGACAATTATAATCTATGTATAGAAAACACTTCTGATGAAGAATTGATTATGAAAAATAATGTCATTTACATAAATTTTCTTTTATATTTTAGAGCTTAGGTGTTATTTTATATATTCTTGTTTGTGGTTCATTTCCGTTTCCCGGTGAATCCCTTGGTGATATTCGTACACAAGTACTTCGTGGTCTTGTACGTTTTCCATTTTATTTATCAACTTCTTGTGAACAAGTTATACGATGTATGTTACAGGTGGATCCTAATCGACGATTCAAATTAAAACAGGTAAGTATTAACACAACTTTAATTCGAGTTTTTATCATTGAACTAACATTATCAATCTAAGCCAAATGGAATTGTTCTCTCTCATGAACAGAAATAAAGGTTGAATTAAGTTTTCCATTTTTCTTCTCTTCCGATCGGTACGCGTAACAAGAAAATGAGCCAATGTAAGAGCAAATTGATCTATGAAGGACTAGTTTCTATGCAATAATAGCTAAAAAATCTTATTTGATATTAAACAAATCATAATAAATGAATAATAAATGTATAGTTAATGGCTGTAGATAAAGTATTAAAAAATTCTGAAATTAAACTTCCTATTTACTTAAATTCAAAATACTGTATTTATAGGCATGCGTATTATAATGTCTCATACATAGTTTGGTGAACAGCAACAAATTAGTTGTGAAAATAACAAACCTTAGATTCTAAACCAGAAAAAATAACATTTATATAGATAATATGTAAGTGAGGTCACTAAAAACCACCAAGATGTATGTTCCATGAAAGTTACTACTCACATTAATATTTCTGATAGAAACACCTGGTAACATGAGTTTAAATATCATGGGGAACACCAGTAACGACAGAATTCTAGATACTCCACACCATCCCTGAACTTCGGAACTACTATTGTTCTGACTGATTGGATTTCTACTCCTAACTGTGTTATCAAAAAGTAGTCTACAGTTCCGAATAATTTGATATTCTATTTTGAAGTATAATTTCAAAGTTATTGACAGACTATTACTGTGACTGTTACTACTGTTATTTTTATTATCAGCACCTTTACTTTCATGTAACGACCAGCAGAACAAAATAGATGCTACCTCTTTACAGTTATTTTGTGACTCATGATAAAAGCTTTTTATTAACCAATCTAATGTTTATGATAATTACTTTGGCAAAGTGTACACTGCAAACTTTATTTAATATTACCATATCTAACGCATTTTAAATTATTTATGTATTAATAATATTCTGTTATTATTAATTCGCGTGGCAGGTTACGACCACCGCATGGATGCAAGAGTCTCCAAATGTGGAACATTATAAATCACTCATGGACAAATATCAGAAGCAAGCAAAAGAACGTCAGTTCGAAGTTTTATTTCGTCATCAACATCCGGAACACAGTAAAATAGCTAAAGAAGAATTTCTAGAAAGAATTGAACGTAAACTTGATATTGGTGTTGTGAAAGCATTGTCTAGAGAAGCAGGTTTAGATGAAGAACAAGTATGTCATCAAGCGACTACATTTTTCTTAGTCAATATTACTCAACACTAATTTTTAATCCAGAACGACTCAACAGTTCTATTAAGGTGTATATAAAAACCAGATAAATATCATAGCTTTGCAAATTTAAAACATTAGTATTTCATGAAGTCATCAGTAGTATATTAACCTTTCAATATTCCTGCTTCATAAAATAACCAAACCTAATTGATGTTCAGAGTTAATCGCCAGGAAACCCTGTGTATATTACTGTGTTAGTTTTAAAGAGTTATTCAGTTAATCTTAACTGTAAAATGTGTAGATATTGCAAATAGAAATAGTAATCATTTCTTTAATCATTGCATCATGAATCATTTAGTGTGACTAACCAACTTCAATCGAACTTGAATTTGTTTGTTTCCTAAATTAAATGATCTATTATCTACCATGAATATCTTGAAAAATGAATAATTTTCAATTACTTATGTTTTGTTTAGAATTTTGTATTATTTGGATATTTGAGCAAATCAATGAATAGTCTTTTGTAAAACAAATTCTCATGAGGTTCTGAGTCTAAGTTAGTAATCAAACTGCAAATGGGTTCTGAACTTAAACAAATAAACTTCATAGTTTAGAGCACGAACTGACTGTACATAAATAGCCACTGAAAAGTTGGAGGCACTGGACAGCTATTAAGCCATAGTATTGAACTTCTTTACAGTACGCATCCACAACTGAATCTTCAAATAGTTAAGTTTGCATTCAATGCATTACATTCCTAACTTCAAATAATTCGCCAGCCGTAGATTGAAAATGCTAAGAAGTACCATAATTGAACGGAATAGCTCTCTAATACTTCCTTGGATCTGACGGTTGTCTGACTACATTTAATACGTGATGTAAACTATAAAATTTGGTAATCTTCACTAGACCTCCTTGATTAAAATAAATTTCTTAGCACTGTTGAAAATGTTAGCGCGATGAGTTATCTGTGTATACATGAATCAGGTTGTAGTTCAGGTGAGACTATGAGGTCGATGATCGGCGTAGAAAAGGTAATGTAGAATGAGTAAAATAAAGCCATTTGTGATCATATCAAATGTTCAACCGAAGATTATCTAGTCTGTGAAATAAGCGATAGTAAAGTGTGGTGAGTGCTGAATATATTGTTGAATGTGATAGAAAAGATAGTTTGGAAATAACGAAAGAATACAGTGAAAATACTAGTAGCTGAATCAGACGAGTCTCAAATTTACAATAACACAGAAAGATATCTATGTATTAGTCGTATTAAGCTACATAAAAATTTAGATAAATCTTAGCTTACTAGGCCTGTGGCTGACCAAAGTAGACATTATTCCTTCGAAAGGAAAGTAACAAAGTTTAAGTTGTTATAAATTTTACCCTTAATGTATGAAAGATTCTTAATCTGATTAGTTTGGCAGGCTAATGTCAACATAGCAGATTGATGATTACCACTGAATAACTATAAATGTATGTCCTCCTTGATCTAGATAGAGTAAGATAATGCTGTTTACTGCATTAACTACACATTTGCATGTTCATTCTGTAGCATATTCGTTAGTGAGTCTCGTAACCATAAATAAACTA
This sequence comes from Schistosoma mattheei, assembly GCA_944470405.2. Classification (NCBI taxonomy): domain Eukaryota; kingdom Metazoa; phylum Platyhelminthes; class Trematoda; order Strigeidida; family Schistosomatidae; genus Schistosoma; species Schistosoma mattheei. The sequence continues at coordinate 8,372,085 of OX103950.1, forward strand.
GCCCGATGATAGTCGGTTGTAGCCTCATTTTTAAGTTTTACGTACATTTTTTAGATTCGTCAGTCTACAATTCAAAAGAAATACGATCGTTATCATGCAGCCTATGAATTATTAAAAGAAAAAATTAAAACATTTTATCATAATCCTATTCTACGAAATTTCGTTAATGATGAAGCCAAAAAACAAGCAGGCATATATTCCAAACTAGTTACAACTCAAAGACCTGCATGGCAGCCAACCTCTGATATTCTAGGTGGATGCAATTTATCTGAAGAACAAGTCAATACGAATGTTTTAAGCATAACCACATCAACAACACAACCATCTGCAATGCTTAGTGTATTAGATGAAACAATGTTAGAAGAACAAACTCCTCCGAGCGATATTATCATGTCCAGTGATTCCAGTGATCTATCAGATGTAATGATGAAGGATACTTCTTTGTCTTGTACTAGTGTTCATACAACTACTTCTACAACAATGAGTACTGTTTTCATCACGTCGTCCAATCTTGAAAAATCTGAAAACTCTTGTACTTATAATAAACAGAATACAATTGTTACAACTAATAAGAATGATTTCAGTGAAAGTAGTTTAAAAGAGTGGAAATGTGCTACACAGGTACGTATAATGCAAGAGATTGTTGAGCATAGACATTATATTACAAGCAAATATTGTATGGAGTGAGTTGTTCAGTTACCTGAAAAAATATAATAGATAGAAGTCCGAATTCATAAAACTATTCATCGTTCTTATAGATTGATTAAATCTATACAATATGATACCAGATTGTTTTTTTTGGGGGGTGGTGTTAGGATTAATCAATAATAAATGTTTTGTAAACCGATGTAATTTAATTTGCTTTTATATGTAACTGGTGATATTGTTTACTACTCAGTGATCATTTTATGTAAATGTCTTAATGCTTCAACAGATCATGCTTGTCCCAAATAACTCATTGGTAACATTTTCGATTGCATTATTAGAGAATGCAACATTTAGTCTTATGGAAAGCGTCAATTCCCTGAGGAACAAATTATTTCGATTGACAATAATATAATTCTACCGAATTTTGTTAATTAGATTATAAAAGCTTTGACTGGTTCCTTGTTCATGAACAATTAAAATGTATATAAACTTGTGTAAAAATTTGAAATATTGTGACATATACAGAAACTTTACATAATTTGTAATTTTATTTAAATTCTAGCATATTTTGTGATTGTGAATAGTTGCACAATGGAGAATCCACTTTTCGTCCATCTTACAATTTGTCATCTGATTTTAATTGTATCCCAGTACTCAGCTTTACAGTGACACTTTTACACGTTACTATTCGCTTCATGCGATATCATATCTGGATAGGCACCAACTTATTCAACATTGAATAAATATTTTTATAAGATCCTATATTATCCTGTAGTTTATATTCAGGATTCATTCTATTTATACGTAACTATTTTTTTTAACACAAACGTTGGTACAGAGAAGCACCAAAATATATATACGCCAAACAATAAAAATGAGGTTGTGAAGAGATAGAGGAAGGTGAGTGTAAAAAAATAAGTGAACCTAATAAAAATGATAGTGATATTAATAATGGAAGAATCAGTTCAGTTAAGGAAGATACAACCAAAAGGGATTCTTTCAGCGCAAGACGTTCTTCTCACTCATAAAAAGAAAACTTAAAAGAATTACCGCAGAACTGCTATCGGCTTCTATTCTGAGCCATGTTCGATAACATCTCAAGCCACTGTGTTGCACCATCTCTGGGACCGCAACCAGGGAGTCGTGAGAGATCAACAGATCCTAATCCTGTATAGTTCTTTTCATTCGCTAGGATGGCATTCTTAGTACATGTTCAAGGCACCGAAAATGAAATTTTTCTTCCTCTTGGTAAGCTGCTAAATGAGTTGAAGAATGAAGAAATAGACATATGACGCAATGTAAAATAAAAACGAATATTAACAAGTAGTTTTCAGTATCATTTGCAAGAATAAGAATTAAGACGTGAATAGTTTTTTCTAGTTGTAGTCATCATTAGGTTTGCATGTGTATCGAAATACTGCTCGTGTGTCCAAACCAAAGCAGGTGATTTTCTTAGGAGTCACTCCCTGATCCTTTGATCCAGAATTGTAATCTACAAGGTAGTGGATCAACGTTAAGATATCCAGTCTCATGAAAGGTGATGACTAGAAATGGATTCATACTCAATTTATTCCCTTGAGATTGCGTTTAATCAATTTATTATGATTGATTTCCATTCTTAGTGAATATTCCAATATACTTTAAAATGTCAGCGACAATTAATTGTGAAACACCAACCACTATAAATTTAACTAATATGTCTGGCATTTTGACAATAATTTGATTTGTACAACACTAACTAAGACTATAATATCAGTGTTATATTGTTGTCTTCATATTGTCCACAAAAAAGAAAACTTCACTTTGAATCAATTATCTAGTTAAATGTTATTGACTTTAATTGAGGAAAATATAAATGTTTACCAAATACTCTTGTTCATTTCTCTCTTATTTTTTTAGCCAAAAAATACTGAATTGAATGCTGCCATATGTATATTAAAAGTAAATTCATTTCATCTGTGTTATGTTTCAATAAATGTTTTCTTACTATCCATTGAATAATATTACCATTTGTGTTTATTTTAATCACTTAATTCAAGTGTTATTATTGATAAGTGGATAACATATCAACAAACATTATTATTATTTCAACAGTTGAGATCATGAGTCGATTGAAACTAGACCACTATGGAAAACCTGGAAGCAGTGGAGTTCAACCGGGTCAGTTGTGAGGTAGTAACTCATTGATGACAATGGTGGATGTGTCGCTCGATTTCGTGGATTAGTTGAAGTTAGTCATTAACACCGTTGGATGCCGGCTCAGCGGTCTAGTTGGTTAAGCGCCTGGGGCGAGACTGATAGGCTCTGGGTTTGAATCCCGTGAGGCGAGGTCGTGGATGCGCTCTCTCGAGGAGTTCCACAATAGGACGAAAACGGCCGTTCAGTGCTTTCAGGTTTACCATGGTGGTCTAGCTTTAATTGACTCATGATCACAACTGTTTGAAATTACTACAATCTCCACAAAACCCCTTCTGATATTATTATTATTTCATTAAAATCATGAACCGAATATTGTCAGACCAACATTGAAAATCTGGAAGAACTGAATTGTTTTCAATGGTAGTCGAACATTGATCAGTTCATAATTTCAATGAAATTTAACATATATCTACAACCGCATACTAAAAAATTATTATTATTATTATTATGAAACCATCGTCATATCTTTATTCACAGTATTATTTATCTTCTCTACTAATATTTATTTCAATACAATAATTCTATTTCAGGTGAAGTCAGTTTTTTGCTTTCTAGAAAAAAAAGTCGCTGTTCCAACTACTACAATTTACATCAATTGAACTACATTGTTTGCATCTAGATAAAGTAAGAACAAATATTGATGCAGAATAGTATGAATTCTAAATTAAGATAAGAAATAGTGTGAAACAATTGACATCAATGAATGTAAACAACTGGAATGACAAAGGTTTACAGTGATAACAATATATATATATGCAAGAACAGGTCAGATGTTATCAGGTGTTATAATCAAGGAAACATTGAGGATGTATGGTGTAATAGTTGTTTGCAATTATTGCAACATAAATATCTTACTTATGAATCTTTGGTATAAAAAAAGCCTTAACAATAAGTTTCATCAAAAAGATTATTATTAAATGTTCTACTGTTTGAGTTACATTAAAATATAAATTATGATTGGTTTAGAAAATTTACACATAACTCTGTCTTGTTCAGAAACATTTTCGTTGAGGTTCCTGGTACACTTTATAACTAACAATAAGAATAAGACTCAAAGGATAACCGTATGTTCCATATCTAATATAAAGAAGAATTTCACAAATTTATATTCTTAGGTTCAGTTATTTGTTGATTGAAGAGTCTTATTTAAATTGAGCAATTAACTGTTTTCATAAAGATATAAACATTCGTTTAAAAGTCAGTTTTAGGCAACTTTTCTATTTCGGGTGAAATCAATAAGAAGCACACATAAAATTTCTGATCATTAACACATACTCCATCAAATGATTGACGGTCAATGTTTTTTCGCTTTTTTAAGGCTGATGAAGATGAAATTCTCTCAAATTTTGGTATTGATTCAGGGCCAATAAATAAATCATTTTCTAATTCAATACGACGTCATACATTACAATTTACTACTTCATTATTTCGTAAACCATCCAACCAACGTGATAATCCTGATAATATTTTAACAAATAATGATGATGTTAGCAATCATCAGTCGGATACATCTTCTGCCACCATCAACAGTATGTCCATAAAAAATTCCAATGCAAAAGCTAAACAATCTCACGAATTAACTGATGTGAATAACAACAGCAAAAGTTCTTCATCTGATGAAAATAATAGCAGTAATAGTAAAACTAATGGTAATAGTGTTAAACGAACTACAGTACGTCGGTTTCCGCGTCAAATTACTCAACCACATTCAAATAGATTACAATATAATCAAACTAGTCCGGATAATTCAGATCAAATGCTACTTGTAAGTTAGGTGAATATTGACTGGCTCTATATAAAGCATCTTTCGGTAACTTTTTAACTTATTGCAGTGAATTTAAATAAAACACTTCAATTCATCATTATTTTCTTTCACTCTAACTGGTTATGATCTGATCAGTCATCGTTTAAATGCTTAATTAGTGACTATATGGAAATAAATCGTTACTAAACAATAGCAAGGAACAATAAATATTAGCCTTTTTCTTACATGTAACCATGCAACTTTTCATATTTTTGGTCGTTTACAGGATTTAAGCTCGTAAAATTCAAGCGTCCACTCTTACAAGCCGTTTATTTTATCACTATTAATGATACTCAGGAATTAAAATCTTAGAAATTTTACATACTTGTATCATTTTACTATCGTAATGTAAAATTATCAAAGAGTTCCATCGACAATTTGAATTGCCATAATTCTATGTTGAAAAACAATGATTTATTCGTATATCGTAGTAGTAAATATTAATAAAAATACAAATTTCTATCATTTGTTATCTCTGTCAACAAATGTATAATCTCATCATTTCATTAAAACAACAGTGATGAAACCGGTTAATTGTTCAAGTTAGATGCTAGAACAAGACCACACAACCATAAATATATAGTTTTTTTCTAAATGAACCTATGGCTGTCTGAATGTTAGTTTTTAAAGAAAAATCCGAATGAATAATCTGTGTCAAGTTTGAAGAGATCGAGATATTATATAGTTTACCCTGTTGTGTATATTATACTTTAGTCTAGTTGAACTCCAAATCTACGAGTTTCCGACTAGCTTCGTATATCTTCGAATAAACCTATTGTTAAATTGACCACTGACGAACACAGGATACCAGTGATCCAGATGCAAAGTTCTGTGAGATAACTCGTTAAAAACCAGGTTAAATTTGAAACTGAAAGAAAAATATTAAACATATATCCTATTCAAATAATAAACATATAGTACATTATACAAGCTTTCGATTAAATGTCCGAGCGTACACGAAATAAGAACACAGTACAGAGAAAAGTCGAAAAATGGTTTATATAGCTTGATTACTGTCTTCAGTTCAATAGAATGTTTAAAATTTAAAAAATGAAGCCACTATAACATCACTGTTCGACTTTAGATGAGACAACCATCGGAAACGACGAAGCACTGGGGAGTTGTTTCATTCTTCTTAGTTTCGAATGGTTGTCTTGCAAAAATTAATAAAAAAATAACCAGTATAAGGCGAATAGTGAGTCGAAATGAACTTTGTATCTATGTTTTCAATTCTAATTTTTGTCCATATTATCGTTGACCAAACTCCTCATACATGTCTCTTTACATTAAAGGTTCAAAACGCTGATTTATCTCGTCCCTGAGCTACTTTAGAAGTCTAAATGTATCGAATAATTGGTTTCATACATAAATACTTCATAATTGCACGACCAAACCAATTTGCCTGTCTTCTGTTTCAGAAAAAATTGTAGGTAGACAGAACGCATACATTACATTTATGAAACATAATGATCCATACTGGTTCCTAACCTCATAGTTTGACTGACCCTAGTTACATAATCCTCTAGACATTATGTCAAAATCATGAATACAATCTCTCCGCTAAGAACTGACTATGTAGTGAACGAAGACTCAAGTACGGTAAACCAGTTTATTCTTTTATGCAAAATTACACAGTGCCTCTGTAAAATATGAAAATCATACATTAAAGACATCATTTACACATTATTCAGTTGCCTTCTACATACTCCATCATTCTTTTAATTCTGATGTCATTCTGGTTGCTCCCAGTTTTCCTTTCCATTCTTTTCAATTCAATCTCCTCCTGATAAGCATTCTATTTCTTATCCCCTCTACAAAACACTTATATCTGTTTACATGAGAAGCGCACACCACAACTAAGTAACCATATTTTTACATAATCAGTGATTAGAAAAACCTATTGCTTTCTATCTCTTTAAATTTTATAGATTACACCTTGGTTCTTCATCACAACATAAATTCCAGTTATTATAGCCCCGTGAGTACCGACAAGCACATGAATTTAAGATTAAAATAGTACATGGGATATTTAACATCTAAAGTGGATCTAATCTAAGCTCTATTAAACTATATGTATAAGGCTAATTGTTTATTGAGCTTTTTCGTAATCAGCTACGATAATCCAGTTGATCCTTCTTTTGTCTGTTTGTTTCAATGATTATTCGTTAAAAACCAGCTCATAAACTCACTGAAACAACAATAACTAACAATCGGGACTCGTTCTTAATAACAAATCTGTCAAATCTGTTAACATTTCCTCTAGTTTGTTATATTTTCTGATGTGTACACCTAAACAATTGATTTTTACCAGTAAAACAATTTTTCTGAATATTGAAATTACTATAACTTTTTCTACTAGAACCGTTTAGATTGGTTACCAAATACTTGGGAGACAACCCAGACGGGCTATCGGAAATCTCATTTACTGCAATCATCAAGACCTTATTTAAATAAAATTAGTAAACAAAATGAACAAACATTAACATCACTTGAATTAGGACAAGAAGCAGCTACCACAAAGTTACCACCAATGAAAAGGGATACAATTACCATAGAGACAACAACAGGTGATGATGAAGAAGAAGCAGAGCAAGACGATGTTTCAATTCTAATTGATCAGGAAAACATCTTGCCAGAAGAAATATCACAGTCTATCCAATTTACAGAAAATATCTCATCAGTTGGTGATTATGATGTGACAGTAATGAATAAACCAAATATGGTATCTGAAAAGGCAGAATGTCCCAATCCAGGTGAAAATTGATTGTTTATGGTTTTGTGCTTACTTTCGGCATTTATTAACAAATATTGTTGAGAATCGGCTCTGGTTTGGGTCTACAATGCAGTTTTATGTTGCATAATCCAGAACTTTCGATTCCTATTAGTAGAATATATGTTGACTTACTGACTATAATAGACAGAAAGTATTGTTTCGGGTTAATAGGAATTAAGATTTCTGATCATCCTATGATGTCATTAGTCTTATTTGGTAATTAAAATGTTATTAACTTTTCCATTAAATTGGAACGTGTAATTAGTGAACTTCATAACGTTGTGGTCCTGTTGGGTGGACATATTTTAAAGGATGAAGTTCATAACACTTGAGGACTGTTATTCATGAACTAAAAACCTCAACTACAACAACAGACAACACGAGGAGCCTTAGTTCAACTAGGACTACAAATATACTTTACAAACAAATAACAACTATCACGAAATCCAGATCGAGTGATTCTTGACAACTGATTCCAAACATCAAAACTTATTTTTTTGAACTTGGTTGCAACTTGGTTGATTTAATTCAGTCAGCACTAAGGATTAGAGATGACATCAGTTAATAGTTGATGATCAGTGTTACTAATATTTGTCGGATAGTCCAATAAATTGTTATATTATTCCCCGTCAAATAATTCTAGAGAAAATAATTTCATTTATTTAAATACGATGAAGTAAAGGCCGATAAACATCTAATTACTACTTTTTTTAACGATTATCACTAATTGATTTCAAAACATTTGTAAATCCGGTCTCACACACAAATGTGGTGTGATTATGCGGTACAATCTATTGACCAATCACTTGATTAGTCTTCAGTAAGGTAAGGCGTGCTTTGATCAACTCGTGTAATGAACGCACCGCACTGAGATTTAAGTGTTACTTAAATTTTTAGTTATTACACTTTTTGTGATATCTCAATTAGTAGAAATTTGTATTTCTGACGTTGCGTGACTTAGTGGAAGCCAATTCTTCAGTTTAAAGTAATAAATAACCAAAATAATAATAACATAAGCTTAAATACTTCGAAGGAAACAAAGCAGAACATTTTTAGTACAACCAAAATCATAATGAGTTTGAACATGTCGATGTCATGTTATTTTTCGTCAAAGTGATTTTATGTGAGACATGACTCTGTTTATTTGTGCATATTATAGTAGAAATAAAAAGCCTACAGTTTGCGTATGTGTGTGTAGTTTGTGCGTAAGATGAATGGAGTCACATGTGGTTGTTTGAAGAAACGTTCCAGGTTGGAAGAATAGTCAGTGCTTTTTGTATTGAAGGTAGGGGAATTCAGCATTATATGAGACGCTTTGGCTGGTCGCTTCTCTTTATAGTTGGAAAGGCGTTTTTGGATTATTTTGATATTTTTAATATTAACTTGGTGGCTATTGAAAATAGCATCTACTGTTATTGCAGATTTACTTTGTAGATTTTCCGGTCCTACAGAATCATCAGGTCTTTATGTAATGATCTCGTTAGCTCTTCGGAAAAGAGTCAGGACAATTTTTGCACAGTTTCCAGAGTTAAAGTTACTGTACCGATTTGAATGTGTCCGTTTTCAGTATATGGTTTTACTAAGATTTCCATTAGAATTTGTTTTAACAAAATAGTCTAAGATGTTGTTCATCTTCCTTTTTGCAAGTGAATTCGATGCTATTTGAGAAACTGTAAATCACCCTAACGAAATTTCTAAGCGGATTTTTTTAATGGTAACAAATCTGTCATCTGCATATCTGAATCAGATGCGTGGTCTGATGGTGCGAGCAAAAATAAACGACTCAATATAGAACATAAATAAATTAGCAACACCTAGCGAAACTTGATATTCCATGGCTACTCCATTCGTTTGTTTATACAAAGTCCCTTTAAAGGTGAACAGCGTTGATTTCGTGACTGAAGTAATGCTTAACTGATATCTACTATGCAAGGTATTATCATCCTACATCAAGGCATGAATAAGGCCTAGACATCTGTCATTTGGAAAATTAGTGTATGAAGATGCCACATCAAAGCTTACCATTGTTTTATTCCCTCTGATAAATAATCCCAAGATCTTTGAATTAAATTCATATGAATTTTATACAACATCATTTAGGTTATGTTGAAATGGCTATAGTATACTGCCTAGATATTTAGATAAAGCATATTTTGTGGTATTCATGTTAACTATATATATATGAATCAAAGTTCTGACTTAATGCTGAGTTTTAAGTTTGGATAAAATAACTATCTGAAGTTTTCTGATTCTTTGTATGTTTCTTGGTCGTTTTAGTACACATTTGAAAGAAAAATAACTCGATCGAATTTCAGATTATTTTATAAATAATACGTTAATACTTCTATTTATTTTCATAATTAATTTTCGTTCCAATTTCCAGTTGAATGCCCATATGAGTCTACATCGAAAAGTCAACTGATTCCTTCACAATATACTAATTCACAAACACCATCATGTGATCCTTTGCTGTTAGATCGTATTCCAGAACAAACTTCAATAGATATGAACACAGAGACTAATGAAAAAGTGAATGTAAGTGTTCTTAGTATTTTTTACATTCACAATTCCAACAAAAATACATATTTATCAGTTGTGTATATAAAATGAAAAATATTATAGAACCAAATTCTCTTAAAATATTTATTTGTGACTTTACAAAAACTTGGCAAAACTCACTATCTGATAGGATTTGTCAATATAAATTGATAAAACATTAATAATCACTGACAGAGCGAACACCATACAGTTGTTTAATCTTATGTTAAGGCTACTCAATATGCCTTATCCATAAATGATAAGTTTAAAATAAACTTGAAATAAAAAATTAACCGACCTGTCAAAATAATCATGAACGAGAAAGATGTTCTTTTCAAAAATCCGCAATCATTCGTACGATGTTTCAACTGTCATAAGTACAAGCCTTAGGTTTAGAATTTTCTATCGATTCCCAAAACCCACCTAGAATAAAATAGATACTGAAGAATAGTCTTGATTGAAGCTATTTTACTCAAATCATAAAGCAATACCGTATTATCTGCTTATGAAAGATACCTTAAAGATTTAATTTTTCTTTTCCAGTGTTCACTTTACACAATATTTCTAATTTTTTGCCAAATTCACCCATTTAGAATATCTTTTTCTTAAATTTCTTAGGATACGGCACATGTCCTAATTGAAAAACCAACCTTACTAGAAGATCCTTGCTGGTCAGCTGTTCGCATTTCAGGTGGAGTGGATGAAGATGATGATAATTCATGTGATCCAACAGCTGGAGTACTGCGTACACTACTTCCACAGCTTAACTTACCGGCGAACTTACCAGCTATGATTCATCAACCTGTAGCTTGTTTTACTGTTAAGGATCCAAATTTACTTGCTCCACCAGAGTTTATGACTCCACGTATGTTTTACAAATGCTTATTTGATCTAACCTACGATTGTGTATTTTATCATGCACCAATATGAGATTGAATTCAATATCCACAAGTGCCATTGTCCTATTGTTAATCATTAAACCATCGAGCTGTTTGATGACATTGCTAACCTCACTTTGAAGACAGTATTCATCATGGCTTGATATCATCTAGAGAACCACTGACAAACATGTAGCACTTGTCAGCTGTTTTTATTGTTTAAATGTAAGCATTCATAATAACATACATAATCAGTCAAATATAAAACCTTCAGATTTTGTGGCAACATCGATGCTTTAAGAAAATATGATCACCTACAATTAATTAACGATACAGTACAACAGTCTTTCAACGTTTTTGACGTCGACTGTCCCATTCCCTATATATCTGAACACCATAAATCACCTTTTCAAGCTAGAACTTTAGGAGTTTATCTTGTTAATTGGTTACAGAAACTAAGGTGATGGTTAGAGGTAATCGATGGTAAACCTACATCCTAAGTAAAGTGTTGTTTCGCTTTCTTCAGCATGATCTACTTGTAATTTCAAAGAAACTGATACTTCATAGCTCATTCGACTTAGTGTCACCCAGCTTCGTAGTCAGAGACCCTGCCAATTAGTGGAGACTGACCTCCTGCAGAATAGATATAAATTTACAGTTTACTTAGCACTGAGTTGTGACCAGTGTCATGTATGTCAATTCCTTCGTATTTCTAATCAAACTTCATAGATCAAGTTGCAATTTTACCACTACTCTAAGTGACTTGATATCACATGCTCTGTGTACAGATATAAACTGGGCATTGATATAATTTGATCAGCGCTAAGAATGACTTCACATACATAAAACTAATCACTGGTCAGTGGTCAATCAGTTCTAGATACCAGAACTGGATGGTCAGAAACTATTTTCAGACTGAATAATGCTTCGTATTGGTTAGAGAAGTATTCCATTTTTTCAATTTCATAACTTCGAATAGCTCCATGAAAATTACTACACATTAATCTCTCTGTTAATCATTTTTGAATCTATGTTATTTACGATACGGACTAGTATCAACTAGACTACCAGTGAAAACCGAAAGGCTTTGGACATCCGTTTCATTCTAATTTGGGATTCCTCAGTAGTGCACATCCACGACCTCGGACTCGGGACCTTCAGTATTTGGGCAAGCGCTTAACCTCTAAACCATCGAGTCGTCACCCAGTTGTATACAAGTTTAATTTCAGTTACTACGCGTTATTAATTGACCGTCTGTTATTGAGTTATCAAGTTGTTGCAAATAATTTATCGATTTCAAAGACATCAGTTTTGAGTTCTGTTAAAGTACTAATATAAATGGTTTTCTCTTTTCCCCTTCGTTTAAATTGAATTCTTTCTGTTATTTTCATACCATTTTTTCCCATCTTTTAATAGATAGTTCTAGTTTTCCTCGTAGATCATCTGATGGTGCCGCTGATCTACAGCCACTTCATCGACCAGTAATCACAGTGGGGGGAAGTTATCCGGAACAAGCAAATTACCGTAAAGAGGTACTTATACTGATTCATTTTTGTTTTTTGTTATTTTAAGGTTTTTGTTATATTTAAACACTTTACTCCTCATTGTGCACAATGTCGACAAGTTACTGTTTTAAGTACGGAAGATTTGTGGAGATTGTAGTATTATCACAGTTGAACTCACTACTCAATCTAAGGTAGACAACCATTGAGTACCTGGAAGCACTGAACGGCCGTTTCTTCTTAGTATGGAACCACTAAGTGGTCTATAGGTTAAGCGTCCGTGCACAAGACCGAAGGTGCTAGATCGTAGATGCGTGCTTTTGAGTATTCTCATACTAGAATGAAATAGCTGTCCAGCGCTTTCAGGCCTTTAATAATGATCTATCTTAGATCGACTCTTGATTTTAATCTTGTAAAAATAGATACTGTTTGTCTAAACTAAATTGTAACCAAGTATTGACAAACCATTTAAACTTTATCCTTAAAATGGAGTAACAGTTCTACATGCTTCATTTTAAACAATCTACACCACACTACAAATCGAGTTGAAAATGTAAATCACTGGATTTCATATCATTTGTCTATGAGTTTAGTGCTCATAAGGAGATATGAACATGTTAATCGCCTACTTGAATCAAACTGTAGGTCAAATGGATTTTTGAAAACCTTAATAGGGATAAACATGACTAAAGTAGGATGAAAGAATCACTAATAGCATAATTGATGGTCTAAACTAATTTTTAATCAGGGATATCATTCGATTGAAACGAATTATTCTTAACATAATAGTTTATAACTAGTTAGGGGAACAAATTCTCGTTTCTTTATACTACTTCTGTTGATTTAATTCAGTCACTTATCTAGTTAATTTGAAAAAGTGACTTAAATTAAGTGATGAAATGCCACAAATTTAGATTTGTACTTATTGGGATATTAAAAATATAATGTTGAAGTTAATATTGTGGCTTTGTCCAGGTGAAATCAACTCAATCTTGCGATTGCTTCATAAGAAATATTGCACAGTAGTGACACAATTGTTTTTTACATTGTAAATATCTGTTATGCTATTTGACTAGATACATTTCTTCAAGCTAAACTAGATTCGAATGAGCAATTTCTATTGTATAGATTCAGATTATAAGCAAATACTTTTTAGGGTCTAGTTAGTCTTTGCATGTTGAGTCAGTGATAATTGTCATCATTTTTTGTGCATTGCAATGCTATTAAGTTAACAGAATAAAAATGCAGTGTCTATTGTGTATTTTTATGATTCGATATGTGCTTAGGATTCTGGTGCTGAGAGTGAAAATTCATCTTTGTCTGTAATCAATACTGTGCATAATTCAAAACCAAATTCCATAGAAGGAACCACATCATCGGTGAAGAATTCCGACTGGATTCAAACATCTCGACCAAAACACGACAATTTTGAAAATTCAAAACCGTTATCCTCTTCATCTAGTGATCAGCCGCAACAAAGCTGTCAACAACAGCAACTCCCGGAATCTCGTTCTCGAACATTGGCCGCTCAACAACGTTCATTATTCTCTGCTTTACATTCTCAAAGAAGACGTCTTCCTTTAGGATTATGGTGGAAACTTACACATAAAAAATTTAATCAACCTGGTGAAAATTTGAAAAGTGAATTATGGGATGGACAATTTATTCGACATCAGAAACGTTTTAGTTTACCTGTAAATTGTGGACCCGTGAGACAACCATCAGGTAAATCTTCAAGAATTGTTTTTCACTCAATCAATTTATTAAATAATCTCACAAGCAACTTATTATTTCACTGATTCGACTAGCATAGCAATGGAAAAGTAGTAAGTACTCGAGTTATTTTTGTATGAAATGCAGGTTACTATTGACAACACCAGAAACTAAAAATGTGAGTTAGAATAACAATTACATACTACTTAAATGATTCAAGTAGTTTAATAGTCTGAGAAATTAAATTGACAATTATATCTGAAATGATATTGAATGTGAGCTATCTACAGTATTTTATTATGGAGAAATCCAATATGAATACGTCTATTCCCTTTTTTAAAATACGAACATCAGTTCATTAAATTGTCAATTTTACTAAACACTAATTATGCTACGTCAATTTTAGGCACCATCAAAACTGAACTACAATGTAGGTGTCATCAACCATTAACTTCCGAATTATTACAAGAAATTGAACAAAAATTACATGATACTTCATGGATTCAAAAAATTCCAGCTTCTCAAATTTCAAATATGCAATGTATAACTAGTGAAAATAAATTTAATATAGAAGAGATACCAGAAATTTATCGTCGTGGAAGTGAAGCTAGTCAAATGTCAGCATGGGAGCAACGTTTAAGACAAGTAGGTTACTTTTACATAGAAATTTGTTATTCAAATAATATGTTTAAGTTTTTACAATCATTACTATATATAAAAAATTTTGAAGACCAAACATCTTACATAGACCTATGGACATTATTCAACCAATAGATTAAGTTTGATATTGGTTAGAGACCCTGAATGACATGGCTAAAAATCGTTTGCAATGGCTCAGGTGCATCCACTGTTTGTGTTCTCCCAAATTCTGACCTTCTGAATTCTTCACTTCCCTTATTTTCTCTCCAAATTTATTTCACCGGATTATACTCCTTGAATAACATCTTCAAACCCTAATGTTTCCGACTACTGCTTATACTCTTACTACCTCTACCACTACGGAATTTGAGTTGACAACTGCATCTCTGTGCTAATGTGGTGTGGCAACTCGAACTGACCTACGTACGTACGTACGAAGTTCCACGTTGTTACTGACTGATTGACACCTTTTAAACCGGTTTTCATTTATTACAAAACAAATCATTTTACTGAAGTGTCTTGTAGTGCTTAATTTGTATATTTTAAAGAACAATAATGTCATAAAATGACACCATAAATCAAACAAGTTTAGAAAATGTGAATTATTTGATTTTGGTTCCGTGGATTAAGCGCATCACGATCTTCAAGATACTGTCTTGATTTTTACTTCGACCCTATATTAATGGTATTGAACGTATTTATAAGAGAAAATAATCCATGTCCAATATCTACACCAAAGAGTGGTTACATCTACATCTCTTTTCCTGTGCTGCTTCATTTAATTGATTTAAATAAACTAAGTCAACTAAGATATGTTATTCATTTAACTTATATAGATCGTTGTGTGCTAACTTTAGTACGTGATATATATAATCATATGAATTTTAAGGATAATACATGAAAATTGTTCTTTACTTATTCACTATAATTTTCAAAATCAATATAATAATATATATTTTAAACTATACTCTTTAGTATAATGACCTATATGATCCTGGCGCACATGCTCAAGTGACATCTAGTTTTCATCAAGCAGTTCCTGAAATAGAAGCAGATGAAGACGAAGAGAAATTAGTTTCAAATTATCCATTCTTTACTTCTCCATATACTGATGATACATCTGTTCCAAATACAAGATTAATTACAACTAAATGTCAAGATATCAGTTCATATAATGAAACAATCGATACAGTAACATCAAGAACAAATACAAGTACTCCTCAATTTGTACAATATAAAACACAACAATATTTATCAAGTTCCTTCATAGACGATAATCCATCAAACCCTATTTCAAATAAACCGTACGATTCACACATAAGTGCTCCAAATGTTTCCCCAATTAGTCAATCAGGTATTGAATTGACTGATTTGAAAACTGAGCTACATAATGTAAGTAAACGGTTTCTAGTTGTAATTTATGGCGAGAAAAATGTCTCATTGCGAAGAACTATAATGCTTACTTCTCACTTTCCTCATTTTTCTTATCCATTTGTCTATATGACAAGATGATTCACTTAGCTATAATTGAATTCATTTTGTAAGTCTGAAGCTGAACTTTTGAATGTGTTCTCTTGGGTAACTGATTTCCTACTAACTTTCATAACGTAATTTGTTAAGTTTCAGTTTCATTGATCATCCAGTGGATTAGTTGTAGATCCTCATACATAATAATGTTTAAATTTTTATATGAAAAGTATTTTATATAATAAAGTTCTGTGTAGACTAATATTACATAAAACAAAAGTAGTAAGAACTGTATGTGTAAAATTCTCATTATATAACTCAATTTATTGATAACAATGTTGTTCTGTACAAATGAATGAACATTTACTGATTTTCAAACCTAATAACTCATAATTTCAACTATTTATTATTTACTTTTCAATAGCTTGAAGCAGAAAGAAGTGCTGGACATTCATCTTTTACTGGTGGTATACTGGTATCCTCTATAGAATCATCACGATCGGTAGATGATAATAAAATTCATAAGTCAAATGAATCCACCCATCTACCAGAATTCATATTATCTTCTGAAACATCAAATATACCTTCGTTTTTATCTGATTGTGCCATTAATATGCAACAATCCACATTACCGATTAAATATACACTTATACCAAATGAACAATCTCCGTCTACTTCTTCTTATACACATCGGTCTAGTGGTGACTTCGATAATAAAACACATCGTCGGGCATCATCTGTCATTGATAATCCGGTAACATTAAATTATTTAATTCCCCCTGACAGAGATATCTGTGAAACTTCAAAGGATAACATTCGTAGGCATAGACATTCTGTTAGCGAAATGGTTGATAATAAACAAAATTCTAAGTTTAATTATGAATTTTGTTCCGGTGTAGGCTCCGATGTATTTAATGTTAGTTCAGAGTAAGTTATACAAAATTCTTGAAACTAACCTTTGCGAATTTTTTTTTTTTGATTTTTATTAAAATTCACATTTCATTAATGAAAGATGCATTTTAATATGAAATTAAATTTTCATTGTTTAGTTGGTTAATTTTATTCGTTGATCATGTTTATCTCCTACAAAACATTCTTCTGATTATCTATATTAGTTCTTTATTATGCGGTGTATGCTACTTATGTTAACAGATATAAGTAGTATGTATCACAAATGAGAAGTGAAATGCTTACCAGCAGAAGTTTAGGAAGATTGAACTGAAGGAAACGGGAAGTGACGCAGGATCAATTGCAATAACAAGAGAATTAAAAGAATCATGAAGTATGTAAAGGTTAACTGAAGAAAGATGTGCTGATGATGTATTTAATGTACGGTCTTCATATTTTACGTTAAATAATAATTTGGTCTTCCCCACTTAAGTTCTTGTTCACTGAAATACTACGAAGTCTAATTGTTACACAAGAAAACATTAAATAGTCTTATATTAACATAATTATTCGTACAAATAATATTTATGATAATGTTACATTCTCTAAAATGGATGGTTAGTTGTTATCCTTTTGTTATTATTCGACATTTATATGTCGAACCAATCTTGAATCAAGACTTTTATGATTAAAAAATTATAAGCAGCCGGAGTGAATCCATGAAATAGATGAATTCATTTGTTATTTGCTATGGCTACTGTTCTTAGTTTTATTCATATTTGTAAATGGAAATAATTGTATAAGTTACAAGTTTGTGGTCTACTTCACTTCTCGTCAACCTGAACTATATTACTCTTCATATGGAAAACTTGCGGCCTAATGCTAAGTACAGAAATGGATATTTAGTGACTCAGTTGCAATGAGCAGTACTGATAAACTTTATCTATTCACTACATCAGTTTTCATCACGAAAAGGTACTTGACGTTAACTCAATTTATAGATACATTCTCAATTTCTTACTTAATTTCTCAACATTCATTCTAATTAATCAAATCGATCATTTGAAAATGTAACGTTAATTTCTACTCACCGATCAATCAAGATTTATGAGTGGATTTGTACAAAAGTGAAATTTATAAACCGTCAAAAAGACAAAATAACTATCTTATCTAACTTTGTTTCAGCTCAAATAATCACACTTAGATACAATTCCGAAAAAACTAAGCGAAATAGTAAACTACAAAGCTAGACAGAAATAGTCGAAAAGGATGAATACATAGTAAGAACTAATCATACAATCAATATTCGCACAACATTATCAGATAAATACATCTAATCCATATTGTCAATCCTAAGCTGACTCCTAGCATAAAGTTTTAAGATCGTATTTCACTTGAAACGCATTCCTTACGGTATCTACTTCAAACTACCAGCCGCTCTGTCTGTCTTAACTAGTGCTGTGTTTAGGTCTTGTCCGATTGACTATATGATCATCACTAACACTTAGTGAATCTAAGTCATTTTCATACGCTAAATATTTACTATATATACCCGATTTCGAATCCGTTAAGTAACATCGACTTTCTCAATATTACAAACACTCTTTGTCAGTAAAATGAACTCCAGTTCGTTTTTTTTGTTCTGATGAAATGTTTGTACCGGTTCTACAGTTTACTCATTTTCGTATGACCTTTTTTTGATCATGATTACCATTATTTTAGATTGCATCAACCCACAATACATGTGGGTCTGAGTCCGGATTTGGAAAGTACCGAGGTTCAACTACATGATGAGATGAGCATAAAATCACTTTCTTCCTTTTCCATGGTTGAAACACCATCTAACACCAATATGAATAATACAGGTATTGGTCAGCGCCTTTTCGAACGATTACATCCTGATCGACCAAACTATCTACATATATTACAACATTCAGGCGGATCATCAGATCGACGTTTGAGTCCTGATTTCCTAAGAAGTCCTCGTAAAAAAGTAAGTTTTTATGCATTCAATTCCTTAATCTTAAATCAATATTTGTGAGAATGCTGACTACAGATTATCCGTTCAATTTCAGTCCTATACAATCTAGCTAAACACATTGTTGAACACATTATCAGGAATATATTTTCTATTTATTAGTTCAGTTAGCTATATCGAAACACAACCTATGGTGGTTTCTATTTCTGCTTACTCAACCGTAACGGTAGACGTTTGTTCACTTTCTAGAATGAGTTTTTGAAGTAAATGACTCCATGTAAGTAGTTAACTTTGTTTGAAATAACCCTAGCTACTCATTTACCATTACTATAAGCTAACTGAATAAGTCTGTTAGCAGTCAGTTCTACTGTTACGGAGACTAAATTTATGAAACAATACTTAGATGGAAAATTATTCTGAATAGAGAGTTGCATAAGGTAAACTATTTCATCTACAACTCAGTAAAACATACTGTTTTTTATCCAGCATATTGCTTGGATAGAAGTTTAATTACTTTTTAAACTACTAATAACGTGTGAGTAATAGCGATTCATGATATTCTTTTTACGCAATTCAGATATTATTTGTTGGTTATTTGTTCGGTGTGATTTAGCAATTAAAACCCACTTTTAAAGTAGATTTAAATACACTGGAAATGAATGTTTACGTTTAAATCTGTGAGATTGATTACGAGATTTTCTGTTTTTATTTTATCATTACTATTAAAAGATCTATCAAGAATGGTTACCTAAGTTAACGGAATTATCACACAAAGCATTTGATGTTGCTCGCGATAAGATGAATAAAGTCAGAGCCACTACTAATTCACAATCATTAGTTTATAATCTAGTCCATTCAGATATACTTCATCCATCAACACATTGTTATACAGCCAATAAAACAAACTCAATGCATAAAGATGAACGTAATAATGAATGTTGTTTGAGTGATATAATTAATAAATCACAGGTTGGTCAGAATTCCAGTACTACTGGTGTTATTTTACATGAGAAAGATGACAAAGTTAATCCTGTAGATGTTGATCCAGATCCAGAGTTGGATCCAGATATCGATGAGGAAGAAGATGATGAAAAAAACTGTGCTTTAGCTCCACTACAAACTCATAAAATTAACGCAAACAACCCATCGACTCATCATTCATCTCGACAGAGACATAGGATAATGAACCAAAATATTGGACAAAATTTAACCTATCCACAACAGGTAATGCCTTTCTTTCATGGTAATTTACTAAACCCAACTGTTATTCAACAACAGAATCAGAATACATTAATTTCTCAGTTACCTAGTGGTACTACTGGAATTAATACTTATGGTCTTCAAGATTTAGTCGATTTCTCAAATCCACAAGCTTTGCCTGCAGCGGCAGCTGCCGCTTCATTATTACTTTTCCGTTCGAGTGATGATGATGAAGATTTAGCTGCTATTGATCGTGTTAATCAACGTTTAGCTTTAAGTAGATTAACTGGGAATTTTACAGATACAAATCAATTAATAAATGATTATCCTAATTTGCTTGGCCCAACACCTCCCCATCAAACATTAACACCTCAACCGCAATCATTGTTACCACCAACAATACAACCAATTAGATCTTTACCTATAACACAATCAACCCTTCAAACACAATTTTCACATTCCACAACAATAAATGAAGCTTTAGTAAATAGACGAAACAATGTGCTGCATCATGATTCACATAACTATTCCCAATCTTCAACAATTTCAACTAATCCTCATACAATTACAGATATTGATGATATCAATGCACCAATCAATTCACAAGCGCCCAGAAGTTATGAAACTGCATCAAACTATGATCAAAAATGATTATGCTTATTGATGTATGATGCATAATGAGATAATAAGATTAAGGAAATATCATATAGAACACTTATTTTTTATCCCTTTAAACATAACATTGTTTGTCTTTCTTAGTGATTATCAGTTTTTTTTTCCTTGTCATAATACTTGACAACTAAAAATGTTTATGAAGTCATCTTTTGTTTTTCATTGCTTGTTTATAAATATCTTAAAATGGAAAAGAAAACACAATTAGTTCAGTCATTTTATTGTATTGTATTTGGATCATTGGACATATTCAGATTAATTAATGTATTTGCCTGCATTTCATTTGATGTTTGCTTGTATCGACTATGGGTCTATATAGTCCCATGAATGTGATAAATTAATCATCATTGTTAAAATTATTCTCAGCATTATATACATAGTACATGTATACCGTATACCTGATCATATTTTTTTTGAATAAACAGAGTAATATCGTAATAATTTTATGATTTTTATGCTTTTTAACTCATTCACTTTATATTCTTATCATTAATATTCAAATCAAGTATTTTTGTGATTATGTAACTGCTGGTGACATCAGCCTTCATACCTGTAACAGCACACGTGACCAAGTTGGTCATATTCAAATCCTTCCTACACCTCTTACTAACTTCTGGTTTTGTTTTCATCAAAAGAGAATACTAAAATAATATGTACCTAGTTGTTATTTTTTTTCTTTCTTTTTAATAATTGAACCTTGATTTTCCATTGTAAATTTATAATTCAAATGGTATAATGTTTAAATAATAAATATAAACAGTTTGTTTGTTTTTTTTCTTTTGGTGGAGAATTTTCTATAACTTGAAAGTGTAATGCTCACATTATAGATTATTATCAACTGAATTGTGATTGAAAATCAAGAGTACTTTGTTCCAATATGAATGTGGTATTCTTTATTGTTTTTATGTTACTAATCGAAATCAGTTCAGAACTATTATCTTTAAATTATGTTATATATATATATACTTATCAATATCATCTAGTGTATTTGATTGTACTTTTAAAACTTCAAAATTAAAAACAAACTAGTGGGATTCTTCGAATAATTTAATCCTACATGATGGTCATATGTCTTTCATGATCTCTATGTCATTATTAAACATTGAATGATTGAACTAATTCATAAATGACTTATATTATCTATATATCCATGAATATGGTGTACTATATCAGTAAATAATAAACTAAAAACAAGTTTAAATAATATCAATAAAAAGTATGCAAAACATATTTTGCAGATATATATATATATATATTAAAAGATTTCATATACACAACATCAACGTGAATGGGGCTTTTATTGGCACATAGAATATATAGAACAATAAAGGAAATAATTTGAAACATGATATTACAAAGAAAGAACATAATTTTACTGAATATTATTACATCTGTTTAACATAAAGAATAGTTTTTACATAAGACTACATTACATCATATTTCTTATCGATAAAAGCTCATTATATATTCAGTAATATCCTGATTCATTTATATCAATAAAAGTAAGTTCTCTATCCGATATTGTATCACATTGAAAATAAATAACTGATTGATAGAAGAAAATTCAAATAACTAATGAATAGAAGAAGAAAAAGTAAAACAGATATAACACAATTTCATTTACTCTGTTCTAAAACGATAAGCATTTGCCCAAATATCAGATAAACAAACTGTGGAATGAAAACGAAAAAATACAATTAAAGGTAATGCTATATGTGTAATAATTTTCCATGCCATAGATGAATAATAATTTATATGTATACTATGATTATCTGCGTGTTTCACTTCGAATGTATTCACAAACCACATAGCTAAATTTAATACTAATAAAAATGTAATCATTGTACGTCCTGGTTTTTTTTGTACATGTTCTAATGTTCCAGCGCATCTTCGAGATGCTTCCAAAATGAAAAATACCTAAAATTGAATGAAAAAAAAAGTTAATTACAATGTTTCATTAGGATGAAATGGCATTTTATAAACCAACGACTTATGATAGCCATTGTTAGACTAGAAAAATTGGCTTTATTCCAAAGTTATCCTCGAGAAACTTCGTCTTGAAATTAAATATTTTAATAAATATCGTTTTCATGTTGAAGTAAACTGCAACTATGTTTCCTAATTGACTAGATAAACCATTTATAAAAAGAGCTTTTGGTCAAACCACCTTATCTTTGACTGATAAGGATGTTTGACGCGGAGAGCTGTTTATTCTTCTTTTTTTCTTCTCATAATTAATATCAAAGTTCATCATTTCCGGTTTGCTGCATATTAATGTGGTGGCATCTCGGTTGTCTGTTTGTTCCTTCTTGTTATTACAACTTGTGGCCGGTGTCTCCTGTTAATTTATAACGTAACGATACGGCCAATTAGAGAACAGTGAATTGTCGATCACACCAATGACACATAAAACCCGTGCGAGCAGTCTAGAGCCCTTATTGTTCCTGCTTACTGCCTAGCCCAGCCAGTTAAGTCCAGAACACTAATCTCAGCCTCTGCGATATGAGTCGTTTATTTCAAACATACTGGGTTTATATACCAACCAGACAGATCACATCGTATCATCAAAATAGGAAACAACATTCGTACAAGGTTTGGTCAAATGTGGCTGTGAATGTGGGAGGTAGTGATTAATAGACAGGGAATAATCCAAGAATAGTAAATCGTATAATAATAGTTCATAAGTCAAAGTAAAGCTCATAATAAGAGGTATATGAGTGTGAATAGTCTAGTTATTTAACAATTATGCGATAAAAATGTACGCATATTATAGTTTCATAATGTGATCCCAAAAGTTACCATTCCTTATGCTTGTCGGGACAAAACACTTGTCATATAAACATTTTAATGAACAGCATGTAGAACTTATGGTGTTAACATAGTTTGCATAGATGTATCCTAAAAACATTATCTAAATTCATCAAGTAAGCTAACTGATCTAATGCTTTGACAAGAAGTTTCGTAATGATAACGAGTACTATGGTTTAATGGTGGTACGAGTTGCTAGCTTAATTAGACTAGTGATAAAGCACTCACGGCAAAAACCAAAGAACTTGCTTTGACACCAGGAAGAGTTGATGGCTTACATTGAGAAAAACAACCATACATTTCCCACTGGTTTTCAGTGGTACCTCAATGGAGGTCTCACTGTGAGAATTGCTAGCTCAAAACTAATCATTACGGCTTCTACATATGATTGAATTTTTTCGAGGTTGAAAAAGTTACTTCAAGCTTAAAAATGCAAGGCAAATATGAATCATTTGTAACGTCCAAAAAACCTGTATAAAATTTTTTTATCAGTGAAGCGGTTATATGAGATAACATTTTTATGAGTATTCTAATCTGTTTGAGTATCTGTAATCTATGTGCGCCTGTTGTTTAATGCATCACTTATAAAATGACTTGTTCGACAGTATAATTTACACAAACGATAAAGTAACATATCCCCAAAAACGGTTCATCTTTTGAATACAATTTGCGTCAAGATGGGCAAATATTATACTGGTTTTCCAATCTCCATAATACTACTTAGAATCTACGACTGGAGAATAGATTCTTTAAACATAGTTTGAGAGTACCTAACAGAATGTCACTTATCAACTAAATGATAATCGGTGTAAACGTCTTGAATTATGTGTATCAATACTGACTGGATCTGAAGTAAAATATGTTCAATTTAGCTATCATTCATAATTCACTTTGGGAAAAATGTAATTTTAATCGTTTCCTCGATGCGATTTAGTAAATACTAATATAATACTGTGTATGCCTTACTGCAGTTGCTTTTACATTTCACAACCAACTTTGGCCACAGAATAACGGTTGTTCTAGCTCATGTGATTCTTATAGCTGGATTGAGACACCGATATTGTACAACATTTTTAGTTCATATTTGTACACAATTTAGCAAATAAATGATTGGTTTACAAAATCATATAATCTACCAAGATTGTTTGCTTAGTTAAATTCCAATTTGGTTGAGCTTTAGTGAAGTAACTATGTCATTCACTAAATCATCACTTATTTATAAACTGCGAATACACATAAACATTTAGTGTGAGTATTCAAAACCCATAGATTGTCACACAGTTCACCTTCTTCGTGACTTAAACGAAAGTATAATTGAGTCAAGCTGTAGATTATATCAAAAACACAAAAAAGGGTTTATTAATATTACTACCATCAATACAATTTATTTGAAGAATACAAAATCAAAAAACGCTTACTTGTAGCATAGACTGAATCATTTCCATGATAGCCTTAGCCGCATATAATTTGGCTGCAATTACACCATTCGGTATAGCTTCTAAAGCGGGCACTAGTAGGAATAAATCATAGAATAACATTCCAACCAAACCAATCAATAATAAATTATCATCAAACGCTACTTCTTCTGACAGATCACTTAATTTCAATGCTTGTAAACGAAACAAACTAATTAAACATGTCACTGTACTAACAGATAATAGAACTAGTTCAGTTCCTTGATATAATGTTATAGCTGTATTCCGTCGATCACGTTTCACAATAAATATAAAAAATAGACTCATTGCAACTAATGTTGCCATAAATAATAATAGGCCAACAAATAAACCTTTATGTGAACGATGACATTCAGAGAATTGACTTGTTTTTGGATTAGCTTTACGCAATTTTTCTAAGCGTTCCGATTCTTTACGTACATGTCCAACTTTTTCAAACATTTTATAAAATATTGCACCAGCTATTAAGCTATATTCAATTGCACATGGAAACAAATATGGAGCCAAATATTTGACTGTTATTCCACAACCTGAATATAAAATCAATACAAAAGGAAATAGCGAAGGAAAAGTCTAAACGTAGAGAAGACATTATGAAACATTAGACGAATACCACAGAACAATATAGATATTTTGCTCAACGGTATTCATATGTTAGATGCAAACAAATCGATTTCCCGTATCATAGATCAAGTACCCCACTAATGGTGATCTACTTTTGCTCAGCAATCCATATTTGATCCCCCATTTTCATTTACTGTATCTTTATTGACTGTAACGATATTTGTGCATGGATGATATAAATCATAATATTTAAATGGAAAGGGCTTACGACTAAGTTCACTAGATCCCAAAGGCTATGACAAAACGAATAATATAATTATTCTAAGAATTATTTTCACAATTCGACCGCGTGAAAATTATCAGAATTAGGTTTTGGAGATTGTTGAATTTCACTGAAATCATGAACTGACCTAAGTTAGAGAATCATTGAAAATCAGAAAACCCTGAACGATCTTTTCGTCCTAGTGTGAGACTCTTCAACAGATCGTTGCCAATGGAGCTAATCCATGTCAAGTGTGGGGCAGTTACTGACCAAAGAAGATGGTCGTGCATTACTTGACGTAAGATACCGAACAACGTTGGATGCCGGTTCAGTAGTCTCGAGGTTAAGCATTAGCGCGCGAGACCGAAGGTCTAGCTTGGATATGTTTATGATTGCAACGACATGTGAATTAGCTGTTACACAACCCAAGTATTTTTGAATTAATTACTGCAAGTGATTATTTCTGGTTGAACTGACCAATCTCTAAGGTCACATTGTTACAACTGTTTCCAGCTGGATGAGAAAGTTCTTTGAAATTCCATCAAAGTTTTCATATAAAACGTTTATGTGTATTATTTATCCTCAAAAGTTTAATTTTTTTCCTTTTGTTTAAATTCGACATAAGATTTCTTTCAGTCTCTTTTGACATACGTAATCTACGAACATGTTTTCGATGAAAACTTTGGCTTACGATCGGATCCTAGATATTTGTTTCCTCCTATCCTGGAAGCACTGAACGGAAGTTCATATACTCCAATGTTATCGTTTAAGTACCTATCACTTTAAACGTAAGCACGATGTTCACTGTGTTACTAAGTTTAGACAATTATGGAATTCTGTAACGGGTAGGATATTTTTAATGAGCTGAAAAGCTTGCTGATATTCAGGATTAAATCATACTTGTTTCTGTCGCTAGCTTTCACTATTCCATAGCTTAGTGATTAAGTCATTAGTATTCGAAGTAATAGACAGTAGGCTTAAGTTTCAGTGCGAAAATCAACACGAGAATGTAAACATATCCACACGTACCTAACACCGCTTGTTCAGCTGGATGAATAGTTGAATTATCATAACTTGTATGATGAGACTTTGCATTGGCATTATGTTTTTTTCTATTTAATAAAACCATATTTGCTAAATTAGTCAAATTAAAAGTTGATGACTTTTCTCCATTTGTATATTCATACACATTTGTATTATTATGTGGTATTTTTGCATCGAAAAAATATTCTGATGGAAAAACTATAGTCGAATCAGATATTAACTCTTCATCATGTCCTGGTTCACTACCAATTTCATCGACAATTGTTTTTAACCATTGACATAAATTAGCCACAGCCAAATGACATAAAAGAAAACGTAAAACGAATTTTTGTACATTGAATACAACCTAAATAAAGGAATACAATGATAATGAATAAATGATTTGGAATAAAAAATATATATATTCAGAATGAATACCATGATAACATAGAATGAGGTAGTAAAATTAAATATGAATTTAGACAAAACAATTTATAAGAAATGATGGATAGTGGCTAGCAGTGGAATCCATAACGCGCGTTTCGCCCTATTTGGGACTCGTCAGCTAGATGTACCTGCATCTCAGAGAGTTGATGTTTACTCTGGGACTCGAATTAAGGTAATATCGAGGCATACGCACAGTATGCACATATGTCAATGACAGACTGATCAATTGAAGTCTTAAAAAAACCTCAATGGGAAGATACAAGCCAAACAATACCAAGTGAAAATAATTTATAATAGAAAAAACCACTTCAACATTAGACGCTCCAGGATATCAATAAACGAAATCAATAATTTATTGATATAACGATAAATATGAATGGAAATACAAAGAGATTATTTATGCTTGGTGTCTTGTATAATGAGTTATTGTCACTTAGCTAGATTTTGAATATATTACATATACACTTCTGACAATTTTTACACAGAATCAGCTGTATGAATATTTTATCACAAACGATTTATTACTGTACCATTGTCTTTCTTAATGTTAGCTGGAATAATGTTCTGTAAAACAAAATGTTATTATTAACCTTATTCTATTCATACCAAGCATGATATTGGTCACAACTCAACAATTAATAAGTCTACATTTTTCAGTCATACTCAGCCTTAATCAAGACCTGTTCTAATAGTTGTTAACGTTTTTTACTATGACATTGAGAGATGAGGATCCAAACCACTGTGGTAAGATCAATTCACCCAAGAATAAGCATATCGATTCTATATTAGAAGGTCTTCGGGTGAAATTTTAACTCGTCTCAATGACCATCCAAGCTACACATAAAGGACTACTAATGATGGTCTAACTTGGGTCGATTTTATGATTTCCATGAAATCCTGTAGAACTAGAAAATTTATAAATCAATTCAGCAGGAACATTAGGTGCTACTTTTAACAACCACCAAATTGATGTCAATAAAATCACAGTATTTCAAAAAGGATTATCCAACTACAAGGGAAGACGAGCGGCTAAAGCTTTTTATGTTTTACCAAACACAACCGAATTTGATAAAAGGGAAGATGTTGAGACGGCTTCCGAGAATTCCGACAGACCCTCCAGAGGCCCTGGAGAAGCCGAAGAGTTTCCATCCAATCACAGCATGATGGAGCTTTATAGAATATCACCGTTGCACGCTACGATTGAATAGTAGCATAGCTTGCCTCTTTAAGGATTGGCTGAATTATAATGATGTCATAACAATTGCTATCTACGAATACCCATGATTTTCCGTACATTTTGACTCTTATCCAGCTTTCTTCTGTCTTCTGATTTTGAGACTGTGGGGTTCTATACGTTCGAGTGCCGTAGTTATATACCGTTTTCTGCGTTAATCAAGTAGCGAATAAAACAGGAGGCCCAACGATCCACCTACTATGGGTCATTTATCCAAAAAGCCACACAATTAATCCTGTTCACATATCACACCACAATAAAACATTCAAATATTCTTGACCTTACTCTTCCACAGTAAAAACACCCTACTTTTTACACCCACTTACACACAGCTATGTCTCGCACAATAAAAAATAACATTGACAGAAATTACGTAACAGTAACATGATGAGACTTAATTGGCTTTTAATTATGCAATAAAAATTATCTGCTTTGCGTGCCTTGTACTATTTAAACGTGTATTAATCCACTTGTTTTTTTTTCTGTTCTTTAAAGAAGTGGCTTACACTTAAGTACGATACATCGGAAATTTTATTCCCTATTCATTAGGATTTTGCAAATATGCTCGTTCCAACTATATATAGGTCGATAAAGCCGATTGGTTTATCTGGACATTTATTGGTGACACAGTGCAACTATCGGGGCTCAGTATGATCTTTGTCTTGATCTTGCTTTTTCTTATTTCACATCCAGTGATTGCCGACGATTTATGAACCACATAGCAGTGATTAACTATATTCTTCCATGTTACTAATTTATTTGTACAATGTTCACAAGAATATTTATTTAATTGATTGTTGTTTTTTACGTTCGTTAAAAATTCAGGGTCTTCTGTTTGCTTATGTTCCGTCTTTTGTTAATCAAAGTTACTTATTTATTATGGATGACGTGTATACATGTGCCTTATCGGCTATCCTTGTGTTTTACCATCCTTTTAGACAGCCATTTATTAGACATACATATGTCTATTTTTATTATTTCTGTTACGCTATTCCCATGATCATCTTTGTAATGACG
Source organism: Schistosoma mattheei (assembly GCA_944470405.2). Lineage (NCBI taxonomy): Eukaryota > Metazoa > Platyhelminthes > Trematoda > Strigeidida > Schistosomatidae > Schistosoma > Schistosoma mattheei. The sequence continues at coordinate 8,401,793 of OX103950.1, forward strand.
ACGTATCACTTTACTGAAGCTTTCATTTAAACGTTTGATTTTCAGCTTTCGTTTTCTAATTATGATAGGTTGATTGTGACCAAATTTACCTAGTTTTACATTGGTTTAGATGTCTAAAAAGTGAGCAGGTGATTGGATTGTTTGAAGTTAGAAATTAACACCATTGGATGCCGGCCGGCTCAGTAGTCTAGTTGGTTAAGCGCCAGGCGCGAGACTGATAGGTCCTGTGTTCGAATCTCGCGCGGGGGGCGGGATCGTGGATGCATACTGCTGGGGAGTCCCATGCTAGGACGAAACGGCCGTCCAGTACTTCCAGGTTTTCCATGGTGGTCTAGCTTCAATTGACTCATGATTTCAATCTGTGGAATTAGTTGTTCGTTAAGTACTTGTATATCTGCCTGTAGTTGTCTGATCCAACTCTTTGAATGAGCTTTTTACACTTTTCTTTCTATCATGCTGTTAATCATTTTGCACATAATGTTATTCTTTATTTTCTTGGCTGCTTACCATAAGTTCAGTCTATTTCTTCTGATTTTCTCCGCTGAGTTTGGTAGTTTAGTGTTCTCTTCTAATTCATCTACTGTTTTCTACCTTTTATCATTTATTCCTAGAATCATTCATCTCGCAATATCCAACATTAATTCTAGTTTTGTTGAATCTTTTGTCATAGCACTTTTGTTTCTAGACCATATATCAGGGCAGGTATCACTGTTATCTCAATTAATCTTCCTTTGTTTTTAAGCTGATGTTATTTGATCTTAAGATTGGTCTTATTCTGGTTATTTAATACTGTGTTTCCGTGTAATTTTTTGTAGCTTTTTTAGAGCCAGGAGGATCTACTCGAAGGATAACTTCGTCAAATCTCAGTCCAGTTTATCAGCTTTACCCTCAGTAGTTTTGTGTATCATCTTTGAGTATTTTGTAGTCATTTAATTTTCAATAAAGTTGCGGATTGGCCAGATCTCTACCCAGCCGCTCGTGTTGATTCATGAGAGTAGGTACCCACTATCTAGGAGACACTATGTGGACGCGCAAGTCGGTCTAATTTACCGAATGCTAAATAAATTTAAAATTACCAAGTCAAACCTTGTTTATACTGACAAGCAATTATCATTCTTTTTTTAACTCTCGTCAATTTCCAGTCCTAAGCATTATTAATATAAAACGAAATACTTTTTAAAAGTAAATGAGGCAGTCACTCTCCGAAGACAATGTAAGATGACCCACAATTTCGTGAATTAGCTGTAGTTAGACACTAACACCGTTGGGTGTCGACTCAGTGGTCTGGTGCTTAAGCGTTTGCGCGCGAGTCCTGGGTTCGAGTGTGACGTGCAGGACCGTGGATGTTCACTGTTGAGGAGTCTTATACTGAAACGAAACGGCGGTCCAGTGCTTCAAAGTTTTAAATAGTGGTCTAACACTGATTCATGCATCAGTGCATTCATATTAACCCAATGTTATCATCTAAACTTGACTTGTATTCAAAGTCATCATAATTTAGTCCGTCAGTTTACTGATTTCTGCATAGTTCTTACCCGATGATGTTTAAATAAGAAGTATGTTTGCCAAAACACGTAGACAAAATGAAGTAAATGTAACGGAATCCATAAATGCCCATGACACGAAACCACTGAATTAGCTCCTTCCTCCCATGGTTCTGCTATTTTAAAGCCATCGAATATCATTACTCCGAAACCAAAACCTTAAGTGATAAATTTATGCAACATAAAATAAATTAAACATTATCTGGGGCTTATTCATTGTTATTTTAATAGATACAAAATTGAGTTAATTTGGTAGAAACTCTTAATTTATTTCTCATCTTGACTGTTATCTATTAGCACGATACATTTACAATATTCATTTTAATGACCACTCTCCACCCATATTTCCCTGTAAATCAGTAAGTTTATTTTTAAATATAATCTATTGTATTTCTGTCTTATATTTATCAACTTTCCATACATTACAAATTCTGATACAAATGGATAGAACAATCATAGGATATTTAATCAAAACATTAATCAATCACAGTGTAGTAATGAATATCATATTTGTTTAACTGATTTGCAATATAGTTATTAATGAATGACTTGGCACTGTTTGTATTATTATTTGATATCAGATGCTTGTAGTTGCTTGAGTGAAATATTTGAGTTTTGGTTTTGTACTATTTATCACTAGTTAGTGACGTAAATCAACGCTCCACAATGGGATTTATACCCAAATTAACAAATGTCACGGTCAGATTCGTTGCCGCCAAGCTTTTTGGTTAGCGACTGATTTTATGTAACCCGATGGTTACCTATATTTATTGGTCACTAAGTAGTGACTAGAGTCAAGGTCACTTAGTCTTTATTGGTGAACCAATTCGATCTGTTAAGTTACAATATAGCCACTAATCTAAGTGACTGGGAATAGCCTACAAAACGTTTTAATCATAGATATGGTTCGTTCAGCATTGAAACATTGTTCAACACTCAAGGATCAGTCAGTGTATATATCTCAAATTCACAGGAGGTCATTAGAGGCCTGAATAGCTTATTAATAATATGTCAGAATTCGAAGCTGAAAAACTCCAGTTTGAATCCGCCATGACTCATCATTTCCCATATGACTATAAGTACATCTCGCAGATGAGTGACAATTAGCACAGAACCTAGACACAGGAATCCCTTCTGGCTATCATCAACCGTCTTACACTGCAGGAAATTACAGTACATTTAAACCTAAATGAAGATGATGTTATCTAAAATACTTCTAACAAAGAAATTGAAGTTTCATTGACAATAATCGATAATCAACTGTTCTCATTTCGTTATTATTATTCGATTAATTACTTACCCACAGCTCCTAAACGCAAATACAAATTAACGCCTTCTGTGTCTCGTGAAAAATAACATTCACGTCTAGATACTCTTGGTTTATCACCGAAAAGAATTGCTAATGGATAAAATGACCCAGGTTGTGCCGGACTGCTTGACCGTTCACCGCAACATGATGTCATTCGCTTTTTCTTTGATTTAAATGTGTTCACATTTTTGCTTTTACAGCCAAACAATTATTTTTGTCATTTGGCCTCCTTGTTGAGTTATATCCACTTCGACTAACATCACTAGTATCCTTTATGCCAGAGGCATGATGATTGAAACTGTTGCATAGTTTAACTTTGTTTAAAGTAAAATAAACATCATCTGCTCTCATAATTTGTAAATCATTAATATCAGTATTGTTACTATTATTATTATTATTATTATTATTAGTAGTAGTAGTAGTAGTAGTAGTAGTAGTAGTATTACTATGATTATTTTCACCACCAATGGTATGATTGTATTCATTATTACTAGGACTATTATTATCATTGGAAATGTTTAGTCTGCTAAGTTGTAGATTCATTTTATTCCGTCGATTATTATTATTTGTTTTAATTTCATGATTATTAACATTAATAGAATCAATAATAATTTTATTTTCTTCCCCTTCTTCTCCTTCAATATTATTATTGCTTTCAATATCATTAATATTATTGTGAATATTCCCACTGCTATTGACATTGTCATTCTGTTTAGTCAGAGGTGTGACAGAGTTAGCAAATTTAACATTTAGAGTTGGAGACTTTTGTTCATTTTGATTCGACTAAAAGAATGGTAAAGTAAAATAAAGTGAATGTACATACGAGATTGAAAGAGAGAGAAATACAATATTAAATTAATTACGTATCTTAAACTGGTATAATGAACGAAAACATGGATGGAGACAGCTTAATGTAACCGAAAATACAATTACATAGTAATTCACTAAAATGAGAATACCATACGTTCGATACTTCACTTGTGAAATGTCCTTAAATTGTCTCAGACGTTATTGTTCCTTCATTTCTATACAAATCACTTTCTGATCCCGTTCTCTCCTCTTTGATCTTATCAACCTTCTGCTACCAGGCATTCCTTTTCGATTGATGTTACGTACTACTTATATCTGTCCACATGAGTAGCATACACCACACTGGTACGTTGATGAATAGTAGAAGATAGTTGTTGACAAAAATCCTAAAATCAATGTATTGTTCGATAATAACTCTGACTAGATGATGCTTACACTAAGTATATCACAGTATCGGTTCTCTTAACATTTCACATATACAATGTTACTGATTAAATGTCAAATGTCCTCCTATAAACTTCCTTTACTCACCAAACAGAAATTATTGCTTTTTTAAATTAGATAATCGTGCAAGAAACTAAATAAAAGGTTTTGATCAGGTGGACACTAAAAAACACTTCATTAAACAGAGTGTTTCTGATTTCGATTAACTTGTAAAATATAAGATAAAATTACATTCAACAATGAACTTAGACAGAACTTTATTCATTCATTTTGTTTATCTTACTTCATCATCGTGCAACATTTTACCTTATTGTTTGACAATTTATGGTTTTCTTCGAATGGATTTTCTTCGTCTTCATTTGAACTAATATTATCATCATATTGATCAATGAAACGTGTTCGATCTTCCAAATCTGAATAATAAAATTAATAAAACAACTAAATAGTTTAATATCAACTGGAAGACGATACTTCACTTGGTATTGTTTACTTGAATTTCCTCATCAATGTTTAGAACTGCAACCGATCGGTCTCTTATTGGCATATATGCATACTGTGCGTATTGCCTTAATTCACAAGCATTATAAGCAAAGATGAATAGTGGCCAGCAGGACTAAGTAACTAAGTGGATAGCGCGATGGTGTTTGAAGAGAACGGCACTAGGGTGGAGTCCAGGAATGAACATCAACTCTGAGATGCAAGTACATACAGCTGACGAGTTCAAAATAGGATAAAACGCGCGTCCTGGATCCCATTGCTAGCCGTTATTCATTTCTAGACAAGTATACCGTTTAAAAACAGTTTGCTTTTTTAAGGTGATAGATAGCCTTTGAACAACCATTTTCTTTCATGGCCAGTTCAGCTGAAATACTGAACTTTAAATTTTATTAAATATTTCTTTGATCTACTAAATAATCTGATTAAGTTTCTCGAGTGATAAGTTGATGAGTGATAATATCAGACTATTCATTCGATTGTGTGGTCGGCAACCAAATAAACTTACAAAACAGGTTTCAACACAACAACAACAATATTTTGATTCTATGGTTCGAATTCGAGGACTAACTGTTGACTTAAATCCTATATCATTATCATATTTCTTGCTTAATGTACAAGGTTGATAAACGTCTACGGAGTGACCAATGAAGCTCTTCCACTAAGCTCTAGGAAACACTAAACCAAGGCGTCTAATTGACTAAGTAATTACAAAATCATTCACGAATAAAGTAGCACAAAAATGGCATCCTTAAATCATTGATTTGATGACAGATACTTGAATAAATAAAGAAGATTTTCTACTAGTTTTTTTAAACATTATTGTCAATATTTTATAGTAAATTAATTCAATAATTATTGGATGTGACCACGTTATTTACTATTTACTCAGTAAAATGAGAAATATTGACTAATTATTAGGATCGATAGAGTTTCTAATTAAAGGAACTTGTGAACATTTTTAAAGTTTGCAACAGAATTAGAGATTACACAACATGTTAAAGACTGATTAATTATGATCCTGTATTTAGGTTTTGTGGTTTCTGTGATACTCTGACACTAAACCTTTGAATTTATATATTTGAAAATAATAATGTTAATTCTTGAATTTTACAAAATTAATCAGCAAAAGTTATCCATTTTTGTGATGCAATCTTTTCTATCCTCCTATAGACATATTTTCAGTAGTTGAAATCATGAGTCAGTTGAAGCTAGACCACCAATGAAGACCTGGAAGCACTGGACGCCCGTTTTGTCCTAGTATGGGACTCCTCAGCTGTGCGCATCCGCAATCCTGCCCCCCGCGCGAGATTCGAACCCAGAACCTATCAGTCTCACGCCCAAGCGCTTAACAATTAGCCGGCCGACATCCAACGATGTTAATGTCTGACTTCAACTAGTCCATATAACTATATATATATATATATATACGAATGTACAACTTAAGTAAATGATTTCATCGAAAAGAATAATTTTCTTCACCAAATTCTCTTTTCTTATAGAAATTTTCATTAATATAATTATAAAAAAAACTGGCTTACACTTCATATTTGTAGAATCCATATGAATCGCTGTCGAATCACTATGACTATCAGTAGATAATTCATGTGTATCATGAATAAATGTAACCAAACGTAATTTATCTTCATTTTTTGTAATTGTAAATTCCATTGATTTTCTCCATAATTATTTATGTTATTACTATTATTATTATTAGTAGTAGTATTAGTAGTAGTATTATGATTATTTATAAGATTATTTTCAGTTTCTTCTGGTGAACTATGATGATTTGGCCATCTTCGTCTAGCTTCATTTATTTGATTCATAAATACAATTTCTTGTTTATGACGTAAATTCTCTTTACGATCATAATAGAATATTAATGATTGTAGATAAGCCAATGCCAGAATGGATAAACAATATTGAAATATTAGGAAATTCTTTTTTTTTATTAAACATGATTATTCAACCACGTAGATAATGATTATGGTAGATAAATAGTTAAAGAAAACAAAAAAAGCACTTTATGAATCAATTATTTTAAACTTTAATAGTTAAAAATCAAATTATCAGTATAAGGTTGCGGGATCGTGAATGATCACTGTCACTGAGGAGTCCTACACTAAGACGAAACGGTCATCCTGTGTTTCCAGGTTTTCAATGGTAATCTAACATCAATCAGTTCATAATCTCAAACAAAAAAAAGTCAAATTCTCCCATTTTAATAATACGATTGGCCATTACATGACATAGAGTTCATTTAAGATTTATTCAATTACATTTGGATAGAATATTGACTGAAATTCAAAGTTTAGCTATTATTATCACATTTTAACATACTTTCATAACATTGAATCTGGTCATGTTCAAACGTTTAAGGTATTATCTTAAGTAAGCTAGTACTTATAAAAGTTTCCCTTCTTATTTCCACGATATTTCATTATTACTGTAACCATGTAGAGCCAGTAAAATATCACTAAGCCTTAGCCAAATCGTCCGGCAGTTAAGTCACTGAATACTGAACAGATTATCGATCCCTGTCAAAATCAACGACAACCAACGCGCATCAGTTGATCGTATACCATGGAATGGCTCATGTGGCGGTGGTCTCACTATCTACTCTGTACTCATTCTTATTAATATATTTAAATAGTAACATCGTTTGCGTTATACAGTCTTCAAAGTAGGCATAGTATATTGATACGTCGATGAGGTAATCCACGTCAGGTGCTGATCGTAAAGTTTGACTTCAAAGTTAGCTGATTCGTCACACCATTCCCGTCTAACTCTAGTAAACCTCCAATCATTTCACATAGATCATCTACGTTAGTAATTTACAAACACTATCGTTTCGCCGCAACATTGATGACATTATCATTATTAGTTCAATTCATTTTAAGTAAATAAAAGGAGTAGACTGTGGTTTGCTTAATATCTTGAGCAAAAATCTACTTCCCTATTATTCTTTTTATCAGTAATTATCAATCAGAAAGATTGATATTTAGGTTCATTTATTTATTTTTAATCACAAATTAATGATCACCGAAAACTGTGATATACTGAGTAGCTTTTTGTTCCTAGTGTCAATCTCTTTAATAATATGGAATATTTCCACATTGCACCACTAACAAGATTTTTCTCAGTCGAAAATCAAAGACCCGAAAGTTAAAATTATAAACTTCAGTTGATTTACGATACAGTGCCTTCCGAATGGGTCAACTAATTGCTTTCCTGTAAGAAACTAGTAATCATCAGTTTAGTAGATTCTTAGAGTCAATTGTATAATTTATAATTAATACTTCAGAATATCTAATGACTATAACGCCAAAGATGGTACTGAATGTTAAAAGTTTACATAAATGAGCTAACAATTTTTTTAAAAAACCTAACTCTGTTTACGTCTATTATTGAATAATCAGGTGAAACGTTTTATCAACTCACTGGAAAGAGCCGCCTAATAGGTATAAATGGGATGAAGAATAAAAGAAATCTTACAGAGGTTACTGAGGAGTTCATAATGAATGGAGCATCACCTTCAGAAATATAACAAGAGCAGTCACATATGAAATCCAAATGGAAGAGCACATATAGATGTATAAATCAGATAAAAAACGGGAGCCCAAATCTGATGCCGCTATCTAAAGTTTGGAGACTTTGATGTTGGGAATACTAATGGAAGATTCAGTTGGCAAAATGAAAAGGTGACAGAAAATTGAGTCGCGACCACACAGTCAACTAAAGAGAGTGAAAATGTTACGAAGAAGTACAAGTGATCTTTAAAAAAACCTTGTAGAAAAAATATCCCAGCACGAAAGCGAGAGGTGTTAAGAACGGATTCTATACAAGAGTATCTATTAACTTAGTATGATTTTTATTCTTCATTCTCTTCCCTGGATTTATTACTATGTATTTATCAGGATGGGGTTGTGGAGATTGTTATGATTACTAAGATTATGAACCAATTGATGTTAGACCACCATTGAAAACCTGGAATCATTGGCCGGCCGCTTCGTCCTATTATTGGACTACTCAACAGTGCGCATTCACGATCCCTCACATGTGACTTGAGCCAACAAACCCCTAAGCTCTAGACCACTAATTCTGCAACCAACGGTTTTAATGTCTGTTATATCTAGAGCTTAGTTTCTTATTACACCGCGTATAACTTGAGCACTCGAACGCTAGAACTTCAATGGATTCATAATCTTGCACAACCTTTCATCTACTGTCTGAGGTGGGTAAGTGTTTCAAACTCAACACAGAATGAACTCCATTGGTCACAGCTTCTCACCAGAACTCCAGGACATCTATCTTAAAGCTAGTCGCTAATGAGCACACGATTATTATCAGTACAGAGATTTTAAAAGTCGGATTCACAAGTCTAGAGGTTAGGTATTCGCGTGTAAGACCGAATGTCGTTGATTCAAATCCCACATGCGGGGAGGAGTCTCATACTGGAACAAGATGGCTGTCTAATGATTCCAAGTTTTCAATAGTGGTCTAACTTAAATCGGCTCTTGAATTCAATTATAAAAAGGAAAAATAACATACAACCACTAATTATTGATTTATTATTTTATATTTAATTTAAATGAACTGATCAATTTATTGATTAGTTATTTGAATCAATTATCTATTCTATTGATCAATAATAAATTATATAATATATATAAGCATTATCATTGACTTTTATTTGTCTCTATCAAACCGGTAGAAAAATATCAAACTGTCATATAACCAATTATTTTCCCATATCAATTAATTATATTAAATCTATTAAAATAATATAATACATTGATATAAACACATAGTAACAATGTTAACACTCTATCATTTTAAGCTTCATTATATTGGCTTCATCAATCATGTTAGATCGTTTTACTTAATGAGATCAATGGAATTGTTTACATCTACAACAATCTATTTTATTCTATGTTTATAAAATGATATTGATCATTAAATACTTGGACGGAATTTTTATATCATTCGGATTTATATGAGATTGATGTAAACAGAAATATGTGAAGACGTAAAGGAACAAAAAAAAAATAAGAGAGAATGTGTTAATTTGATAAGTTTCCAAGTGACAATATTCAATGTACATAGAAGGATGTTCATAGAAACAAAAAATAACCGATTGACATTGATCTAACATATTTGATATTGACAATGAAAATACTTGACAACAAAACTCTCTTACAATGGTGGTTAGAATAAGTTTGTTTATTTTTTTCTAAACTAAAACATTTATTAATACCATGAAATGAGATTCATTTTCTTAGAATCATCGCTTTACTCATTAAAAAAGAAATCAATGTGTAACTGAGAACTATAACATTGTACTAAGATTGAAAAAATGATGAAAACAACAACAACAACAAAAGAAAAAACAATTTACATTTTCTAAATAACAAGTTAATAGATCTGAATATTGATCATTCCTTGTAGAATCCATCTCTTAAAACTAATAATATAGATTCTATGCTTCTAAAATACAATTACACTGTATGTAATTATATCATAAAAAGAGTTTTCTACAAGGCTAAAGATGCTAATATAGTATGAAAAAAGTTTTGAATACTTCATTATGAATATTTAAAAGGAAACGGATTGAATGAAGAGAGTATCACTTCTGGTAAGTTATCTATTGTTGGTGGATATACATAACATTGAAAATTACTTGTATTTGTTCATTTTGTATAAACAGTATTTTGGTAATAATACTTCAATGATCTTGTCGACAGTTTGATAAGAATTCTTATTTCAAATCAAACATCTAGAACACGTAAGTGAAATATTGAAATTATCACTTGTTGTTTATGTTATGTTTTACAGAAATACTTTTGGAGTGGGGGATTGAAAATAATCTATTCAGATAGGAAGTGCTCCTTTTAATTCGATCTTCACTCTAATATCCAATGATATTCATATAAGTATCTGGAAACTATTAAAACAATCAAAGTAACCTGTGAATTAGTGATAATAATGCAGTAGACTACTGAAATAATCCTAATAAATTAAAAGTTTAGATTATTTTTTGAATAAGAGATTTACTTGTAATAAATAAATAGATATTTTCAGAAGGGGTTTTGTGGAGATTTTATTAAGTTTACTAGTTGAGATCATGAGTCAATTGAAGCTAGACCACCATGGAAAACCTGGAAACACTGGACGGCCGTTTCGTTTTAGTATCGGTCTCTTCAGCAGTGCTCATCCATGACCTCTCCCCCCACGCGAGATTTGAACCCAGGACATATCTGTCTCGCGCTTGAGCGCTTAACCATTAAACCAGTGAGCCGGCCGGCATCCAACGGTGTTAATGTTTAACTTCAAAAATATTTCAGAAAAAATAAACTTGTCAAAACATTAACCATTAAAAACTATGTAATATGAAATGAGTGAATACTCAGTTTAAGTAAATTTGTAAATAAGAATATAGTTATAACCCTGAATCAGTATGTTATCATCTCCACAAAACCCCTTCTGATATTTTCTTTCATTTTAAACAAATGAAGACATGAACTCAATTTATTCAACAACAAAATTACTATCACTTTATAGTTTATAAATTAACTTACTTCATAGTAATATCGTTTTTGTGATATACTGGACACACGAAAGGCAGAGCATATCGGTAAAACAAAACCACACATACCCTCGAATAGAGCAAATAGTAATAGAAGTGAAGACATTGCAGAAGATCTGGAAAAGATTTTGTTAATAATTAAAATTGAACACAAACAAATCCGATGACAAATGGTATTAGTATTAAAAAGTTACGATATAAAACGTTAGTATTTGTTGGTTTAGTGATAATTTCATTTGATTACAATTAAATGATACGACTACCTGAACATTGATTTTGTGCAAGTCATTATTCGATAACGAACATGTCAATAATCCTAAAGAAAATCGTGAACTGCCTGGTACTATGATCTCAATCCCTTCGTATCACAGTCAGTGATGTTAAAACTGACCATTTTGTTCTATGAATCAAATAAGATAACTTCACTGATTCCTGAGTAACTGTCAATTCAGTTGTTATTTTCGTTGGGTAACCATGCGTCAGTAAATCGTCTATACTACTCAAAAGAACATAAATAGTCTCTGAATTGTTCTCACTACCTGATATGATCTCTAAGATAATCAATCCACCCTATCAATTATGTAATCACTTTTTTCACGTTAGAATGTTATTATAGACTATGAACAAAATATCTTGTGGATAGGGTGATGTAGAAAATCAATAATGACAAAGGAAATTGATAAAATCATCGTTATTTTCTTGCAATGTTCTTTGAAACACTAACTTAGTTCAGTTCATTAAATAGTATAATACAGCTCTAGGGCGTTTGACATTTATTAACTTTTCGATTAGTTCAGATTTTAAAGCTATACACAATATGTAGTTATGAAAATTTAAGAAATGACTAGATTACGTTTTAGTTTAGTGTTATCACAAACGTAAGAATGATGTAAAACAGAATGATACATTAGCTAACTAGGATTCTTCGACAGTTGACATTCAAATCACATCCTTGAGCATGAATATACGTTCTCGGTATGGCAGTCTACAATATGTAGCTAAATATCTGTTTTTAAATAAATATTTGAATACCTTTAAAAAACTAACTTTAAATTAGTGATTATTGTGTATTTCTATTGATTTTTATCAAGAGTTTTGTGAAAGTTATGGTGATTTTAATAGTTAAGTTCGTGAGTCAATTAAAGCTTGACCACCATTTAAAACCTGGAAGAGCTGGAAGGCCGTTTCGTCCTAGCATAGGACCCCCCAGCAGTGTGCATCCATGACTGCGTTCGTGGGATTTACAAGCTTCAGTTTCTATAGACTGATATGCCAGTTTCAAATGAAAGTCGATCCAACACAACTCTCACACTGATGCTTACAGACATTATTCAATCCTTTATCATTATATTCTATCTTTATTTACTGACTGGTTGCACATCAAAAAGAATAGTTCGTTAATGATTATAATAAATAAGTTTGTTTCGTGTGCCCATATCATGGGAGACGAATTGATTCGGACTTAAATTGCAGCAAAATAATAATAATAAAGTTTGAGCGAAAAAAATACTTAGGAATACGATTACATAGCTTTAATATATCCTGTTTTCGGAAAAAAAACATTTTTTAAACTTATCAACTATCCTATAGTATTTAAGGAATTCAATCCGTTTCTGCGTCACTTTATCAAGCTATCGATACTAAATACGAAAACTAACTTTAGGAATAGCTTTATTGAGAAACGTGAATATCCGAAACCTTAGTAAAAATCTCTTCGAAACTACATGCATCTAAACCGCCGTTCTCTTAAACGACTAACACTGAATTACTTCATCGTGGTGATGTTACTTTTCCCGGAAATTGGATTCAATATCACATTGATACCACATACATTCTAAGATTTACCATATGAAGAATGTAGAAAGTTCAATGGATAGGTCGATACCGTTATAAAGAAACACTCTGAAGACATGACTTTAAATCCCATGATGACTTTAAAAAAGATAGAATAGTACACTACGTGTTCAGTTATTCTAGTATCCCGTTATCCATCATTCAAATGTATATATTATCCCTTGATCCCAAACTTTTTTGAAACACTGATGAATGTTAATGAAATTCACTAAAAAAACAGGTTAAAAGCCACCTCAAATAAATATCTGATTTAATTGCATTCCCTGAAAAGAATTTAGAACAATTCAAATTGACTGTTCTTGATTACAAACACTTATACATTGATACAAATTATACTTCGAAACGACTCCTATTGATTGTGACTTGGAGTGGGATTAAAGATGCGAACTTTGCCTTATCTGGGGCAGGTAGCATCAAACGACGTTTGTTGAAAACTAGAATGAAGTGCCAATATCAAAGAATTTGTTCAAGATGCACATACGGGAAAAACGACTAACTAATTGCAGTTCTTACTATCAGCAATAAGACAATACAAGCCTTTACATATATCTATTTTTAATGTCTTGATTTATGCCATAAAATAAGTCTTTTTCTACTTTCACTATAACTATTAATCCCCAATAATCAATAAACTGATGAGTAAAATTATTTCTTCTTAAACAAATTTAATGCGTTTCATTGAACGTATGTTGTTTCGAAGGCTTTTGGAACCTTCTTTTTCTCTGAATACATACAATAAAATGATGATAGTTGAATATTCAACTTTAAACTGAATGGTATTAAATAAACGAGTATTAGTAAAATAACTATGATCACTTATGTCTAACTAATTGTAATTGAGTTAAATCTCAACAATAAAAAGGTTTACCTTCTATCCGAAATATCATAGTCCGCGAGTGCCACACTTGGCCGACTGAAAGAAAAGTGATAAATATACACATATATATTAGTGTTACTGTGAAATTCTATGGCAGAAATCAAAAGGCTTTAAAAAAGATAAAACTTATTCAGTGAAGTGAATTCAGCACTTGAAAGCTATCAACATTCAGATAGCAATGATTAGCTATTTTATGTTGCTGATAAGTTACAGACAAGAACAAAACACCTTTACAATAATCTAAGGTTTTCACCAGTTATAACTAATTTAAATCACTAGTTATTTGAATAATAAACACTTTTTATTTTGTCCTGACTGCAAAGGGTTATACTACTGTATAACCAATATATTGTAAGTAACTAGTGTAGATTTGGATATAGGCCATCTTCAGTTGATAATGACAATTACGAAAAGCAACATAAAATGAAAAGACAAATAAATAATGTCAACACTTAACTTGCACATTATGACAGATTTCATACCATTTTACAAGGACCGTCAGATTATTGTAACTAAGCTTATAATTAGGCAAGTTCTATAGAAGGCGTTCATAGAGATGTTTTAATTAGAAGATTATGAAGTGAGACTTTATGTAAACCAATTCAAAAGTTATATTTTGCTGAGATATTTACGTGATTCAATAGATATCTTTTTAATTAGGGAATTAAAGGCTCATGTAACGAAATGTTGTATCTCGTCAAAATGTCTTATTGTGCTTAGTGAACCGAAAATCCTCATCTAAATGAGATTATATAACTTGTGTGAGTAGATCACTGATGAGAAAAGACATACACATAAATCCATAAAACGCGAATTGACAGATCTCAGTGATCACCATTATTTCAATATTAGTATTCTGAAAAATAATAAAGTTATAAATCTTTCAATAGTTGAAATCATGAGTCAGTTGAAGCTAGATCACCGAGGAAAACCAGAAAGCATTGTACGGCCGTTCCATCCTAGTGTAGAACCCCTCAGCAGTTCGCATCCACGATCCTGCTTCGCGAGGTTCGAATCCAGGATACATCGACCTCGTGCGCGAGCGCTTAACCATTAGACCACTGAATTGACATCCGACGATGTTAATGTCTAACTTCTAGGTTCGAATCTCGCGAGGGCGCATTGCTGAGGAGTCCCATACTAGGACGAAACGGCCGTCCAGTGCTTCCAGGTTTTCCATGGTAGTCTAGCTTCAATTGGCTCATGATTTCAGCTATTGAAATCACTAAAATCTCCACAAAACCCCTTCTGATTATAAATTTTATTTGGCTTAATAACTCTTATAATAATAAACTGATAATGTGATTTTGGACATGTGTGAGAGATGACCCAGTGATTCATGATAATAGCAGTATGAATCAAGCGTTATCAGCTAAGTAATTCTTATTTAAATGTAATTTTAAATCACACAAATTAGACATATAAAGTAAATTAGTTTGAGTTTTATTGTCCGTGACTAGCACGTAGACCGGTTGTTTATCTCTGAAAATGTCATTCATACAATGAGAGAACTTGTAGTATCTGAAGTGATTTTTTAGTTATAAATATTTATCATGAGATTATTCCCAGAAAAGAGACACATCAATTGTTTTGATGGAGTTTTGTTCTCTGAGCTGGATGGTTTAGTCGTGAAGCTTTCATCGTTCTTCTGAACGACATCATCAGCACAAACTTCAGGTAGACTTCATCCACCTGAGCTAAAAATCTCCACCACACATCAATTATCTTCATAAAAAAATATATGGAATTTTTCTTTAGCTTATTTCCAGTAATAGATCTCTTATATCTCGGTATATCTAACAGCAGGTTTAATATTTATATCTAATTAAACTGAATGACAATAGTGAAAAACCTTTAAACTGTGTATGTAATTTATTTAGCAGAATTTAGTAGTATTAAAATGAGAATTTGCAATTCTTTATCAACTACATGGTAATCGATTAGTATTTACAGAATTAATTACAGTATGGAGAGTGCAGTGGAATCCAGGACGCGCTTTTCATTTTATCTGGGACTCGTCATTTGGATGTACCAGCATCCCAGAGTTGATGTTCACTCCGAGAGTCGAACCCAGTGCCGTTCGATTCAAACGCCATCGCGTTATCCACTTAGCTACTGAGTCCCGAAAGCCACCTGCTTGTGCAATGGGGTGAAGTTTAAATTCACTTGGTGTTGTTTTGCTTGAATCTTCCCATTGATATTTGAGACTGCAATTGATCAGTTACTTACTGGCATATGCGCTAAATGGACAATGCGATGACGTTTGAAGCAAACAGTACTGGATTCAAGTCCCAGAGTGAACATCAACTCTGAGATGAAGGTATATCCAGCTGACGAGTCCAAAATAGGACTAAACGCGCGTCCTGGATTCTACTGCTAGCCACTATCCATCTTTGCTTAAAAAGCTTGTAAATTAAGGCAATATCGAGCCAATACGCACAGGATGCACATATGCCAATAGGAGACTGATCAATTGCAATCCTAAATAACAATGGGACGATTCAAGTAAAACAATTCCAAGTAAATGTAAGGAGAGTGGTTAGGTGCAAGGAAATAAATTTCTTTTTCGCTCTTTCTCCTTAAATAATTGTTACTTTTTATTGGGAAAAAGTGTGTAATATTCATGGATTTTCAAAGTACCAATAAGAAGCAACAACTTATCTTACTAACCGAAGTTAGAGCATACCATCGATATTGGTTGAGAAACTTATTATATCTCGAAATGACTGGAATTTAAAATATGAACTTTACAACACCCAAATCCGTAGCCCGAAATAACTCTGTTCACCACGAAACGTCAAGCTCTTGGCTTCAAATCCATTTGGCATAAATGTGTACTTCAGGACTTTGAAAGGTGTCAATTTTTTTTGATTAATGCCTTTGAGTTAGGTAGTCACTGAAAACCGAGAATCACAAGATTTCTGTTTCTCCTAAATATGGGACTTCTTTGAAACCCATATTTATGACCCAATAGAGATTGAACTAAAGACCTTCAAGTCTAGTGTTAAGGGTTTTGCCTGTTCAACCCTTTCTGGTTTTCACTGATTGTCTAAATAAAAATTAATCCATAATATAGGCTACAAATATGTGACTCCTTTTTGTTAGTGATGGTTAATTGTTGGTCGGTGTGATAATCACAAAAGAAACTTATGTAGTTACTATTATTATTAATAAGTGTGTTTTTAACAACATTAAATCAACCAAGTAACTGTATATCATTAATACACATATTTGGATATAGTGGCAATTCATTACTTGAAATTAGTTTACATCACGCACGAGCATCAGTTTAGGAATCAATGATCATACATGTGTATTTAATAATTGTTTTGTGTTCAGTAAACAAGCACAACACTGAATTGAGCAAAGAATAGGAAGACTTAATGGCAAACAAGATACAATCATATCATTTAGACAATCTTTAACTAAACAAAAAAATTCGAAGTTAGTGATGTGAACACTTTTTGAATGTATGTCTTCGTCTTGTAAAATATTTTATATGTAAAATAACATTGTAAACAAGCTGTAAAGTGATCCATTGACGTCTTTCGCTTAGACGTTATTCATACTGTAGTTATTTCAGTAAACTACCTACATTGATAGACAAATGTCTGAAAGTTTTATTTGCAATATTATGCAATCTAATAAATGTCTCCCTTAACAAGCATACTGTCCAACTTAAAATCCCAACTACATAAAGATTTGATTGAAAAAACATCATTCTCATTACAATCGTGAATTAGGTAAACGACTGATATAAATTAAGGTGAGTAATTATTTGTTGTCTCTCAGTAATAAACAATTAAAGCTAGACCATCATGGAAAACCTGGAACAACTGAACAGCCTTTTCGTCCCAGTATGGGATTTCTCAGCAGTGCCCATCCACGATCCCGCTTGCAGGATTCGGACTGAGTGCCTATTAGTCTCGCGCGCGAATGCTTAACCTTTAGACCACTGAATTGACATCCAATGATGTTAATGTCTAACTTCAATCATTCCGTGAAATTGAGCCACCGTCCACCATTGTTTTCAGTGAGTTACTATCTCACAACAGACCCGATTGAACTCTACTGGTCACAACTTCTGACTAGCAACTTCAGGAAATACTTCTTAGAGACAGTCATTATTAAGCACATGATGATTATTATCAGAAGGGGATTTTGTGGATGCACACTGTTGTGGAGTACCATACTAGGACGAAACGGCCGTTCAATGCTTCCAGGTTTTTCTTGGTGTTCTAGCTTTAATTGACTCATGAATTCGACTAAAAAGTTACTAAAATATCTACAAAACCCCTTCTGATAGTAATCAATTACACTGAGAATTCCCACAATGAGTATTAATCATTCATATATGATTTAACTTTTATTGAAATGAGAATGAATCTATATTCTCATATATAACAAAGAAAACAATGTTTTATTTCGAATTTTGTTAAAATTAACCTTAAACACACTCACTTTGTAACCGTGGAACTGAATTTACGTGTATTTATCCACATGTTAAACTTTCATTTTGTGAGCTTCACTAATAAAACTATGAAAGTTAATTACTAATATAAGTCTGTACTTTTAAATTTATATATATATATATATATATATATATATATATATATATATATATATATATATATATATACTATAATCACTTATACTATATATGATAAATGTATTCAAATGTTCAATCTATGCCAGTTGACAATGAATAATATCATTATTATCATTGTTGTTGTTCCGTTTATTAATTTAAACAAAACTATTGAATATGTATCGTATATGACATAATGAATTTGTGTTCAAATGTATTGTCTAACTTTATTACATACATCTGAACAGATACTTTTTGCGTAAAGTCATGGATACAAATTTATAGGTGACATCAATGTATACAGTTTATGTATGATTTCATATCGAGCCATAATATTTTTTTAAAAATTTTTTATTCAATAAGTATTCATAATAATGATGATAACTTGACTAAATATTTAATCGGTTTTGAAGTGTATAATCTATCTGAGAGTGACCATCTTACTGAAAGTTTATAAATGAATAGAATAATCTTTAGACTTTTATTATTTCTATAAGCTACAAGTTTTAAGCACCTGTACACTCATTTAAACAAACACATTCCTCATGTTTCTTAAAAATAGCGTTAAATAGTACAATTTATCTTGAAAACTTGATAGTACAAACAGACAAGATGGAAATAAGGAAGAATGGACAGGGAAAAAAATATTGGTTTATCAAAACAAAATTGTGGTACAATGAAATGTTGTATCAATAAAAGCAATGACAGTAATTACCCACAATGAATACAATATCACGGGAACGTGAATGTATCTATTCAGCTATTCAGTCTGATAAAAAACTCAAATCTTACAGCTCAATTACATTTTCCGTTCATTCAAAATTCCTACACAGTCTAATGTTTTGAACTAATTATCATTCTTGTATGCAAAAATGCCCCATTCCTGTCTACAATAGAGAGTTCTTCGGAGAATGTTGAATTTTATATTTAACATCGCGAACTGTTCTTATTTAAATAACTAACGAGATCTAGAAAGCATTAGGAGTTCTTGTATAGGATGAAATAGCCATTCAAAGTTTCTAAGCTTCAAATGGTTGTCTAACTAAGATCACTTCGTGATATTAGTTACTTGAAATAGTTTATTTTATTTATGCAATATTACCACCTAACATGATAACAGTTCTTTTCAATTATGTCACATATTCACCAGTTATTCGACTGACTTCTAACTTAGAAGGATCTACAATTTACTGTTAAATTGAAACCTATTAAACATATAAGTCTTTTTCCATAGCTGTTTCATATTACCAGGCAACCTATCAAAGAATTTATATAAACATTTCTTCTAACTTCAGAATTTCATAAACTTGACTTTCCAATTGTCGAATGGTATGAAATCGTAACATTTATTGACAGTCGCAGTATAAGTGACAAACTTTTCATGCAACATTCTACTTAAAAGATGATGATTTTCGAAGTTTATCATCACAGTTTGTCTGTTTCTAAATATAGTATTCTCCATTTTAATAGTTAAGTTCATGAGTCGATTAAAGGCAGACCACCATGGAAAACCTGGAAGCACTGTACGACCGTTTCGTCCTAGTACAGGACTCTTCAGCAGGTCGCATCCACGATCTCGCTCAACGAGATTCAAACCCAGGACCTATCGGTCTCGTGTCACCTTCCAACATTGTCTTAAGTGAGTTATTGTCTGACAACAGACCCGGTTGGACTTCATTGATCACTGATTCTCACCAGAACTCCAGGAAATACGTCTTAGAGACAGTCACTAGTGAGCACATGATGGTTCAGAGGTTAAACGTTCGCGCGCGAGACCTATAGGTCCTGGGTTCAAATCTCGTGGGGTGGGATCGTGCATGCGCACTGCTAAGGAGTCCCATACTAGGACAAAATGGCCGTTCGGTGCTTCCAGGTTTCCCATGATGGTCTAGCTTCAATAAATTCACGAATTCAACTATTAAATTACTAAAATCTCCTTAAAACACCTATCTCTGATTATAAATCTTTTCTAACAAATTCTACTACTGTTTGAATATATCGAATTTACACCTTTATGCTATAAGTAACTAGAATTACAATAATAAATAATAGGAATGTTATAGACCACAATATTTAAAGATATAAATAACATGCTTCACATAGTTTATCATTCACCAAGGTGTATTCTTACAAAACTTTACAAAGCGATACATATTACTAATAAATATCACTAAGCAATCAAAATAACCGTAATCCATAATTTTCTGTTAATTTCCTTCAAACGGTTTGCCATAAAACTTTACTTTTTATAGTACCTACAATTCATGTAACATTTCTACCCAGTTATTGACACTCGTCTAAAACATAATATGCCATAATAGGCGAAATGAAACTATTCACTAATAATGTTGGGGATTTGTTGTTAAACTTTGTAGTTTATATCACAGACTCACTTCCAGATAGATAACTGAATGGTAGTTTCATCCCTGGTATAGGATTCATCAACAATGAGCATTCATGATCCTACAATATTCCATCTGTCTCTAGCCGTTGATGGTCTGTGATTGTATGTCATCATTTAAAAAATAACATTCGTTATAATCTCTTTGCATACTAACTAATTATCACTAATATTTCAGTTAATAAACATCCGTCAACTGTGTATCGGATGAAAATTATTAATTGCTGGCTATTCACGAAGCATACTTTTGATTTATGAAGCTTTTCAAGATATTCTGTTGCCAGAAATATAAAAGATAACTAGGGTGATAAATTTGACTGCATACCAGTCAAAAAATATTTCTAAACGACTGTTCAATTAAATTGTTTAGTCTGCTCTCTGCACCCTACAGCCATAATGAAAACTCTGTTAGTAGACAGTTAGTATGTTATAAATCAGGTGTTCGTAAATATAAATACAGTGAAATAGACAATAACCAGTGGTTTTATCAAAGGAAATTGAAACGTCTTATAGATCATTTACTGGGTGAAGAGTGACACTGTAGTCAGCTAGCTTCATAAAGGTCCATTTTCGAACAGGAATCCAAATTTGATTTCTTCAGTGATTAAAGAAGTGAATATTTACAAATGACTTTTACTCTAATACCGTATTCACTTACTAAGAATCCATAGTCTAGTAATAAGCTTATGAGTTCACAACAGAAGAGAGGTTCAATGAATCTTCATAAAACTTCAGTTAAATATCACCGAAGACAAAATAACTGATAGTATAATAATACTCTTAAAAGCTAAGTAAATTCAAATCAGGAGAAAAGAATAGATATAGCCTGAATTACCCTTCTTCATGAATTTCAAAGAATGCCTCATTATTACACTGATTGATCCTTGAGTACCAAGTTATTTCATATCTGCCTAGTTATTGTCCTTGACAGAATTCCATCAATTGAACTACAAGTTAGCAACTAGTCTAAGTAACTCAACATCAGCAGCATCACATTCAGATTTTAGATGATGGAGATATTCAATAGGAAACCCTGCTACCCGGCAATCTTCAGCAAGACGTACCCACGATTTTTTAGGATCTGATGTTCTAGGTGAGACTATAACCCTTTTTGTTGTTACAATCTACAGAAACTTACAATTTCCTGACTTACTATAAAAGCTTACTACTTCTCTGTTCACTGTTGTTAAGAGATTATTTAAAACCACTATTTATACCTGTTCCGCCAATCAATGTCTATAAGTATATAGCATAAAGACGAGGTTTTACTGATGTTATAAATAATGTATCAGTTTCACTCTGTCTCATAAATTTAGTAGAGTTTAGCACACTGTGCACTGAGTCACACTATTAGTTTAAAAGTAAATGTAACTGATCATTTAGTTGAATAAACTGGTTGAGTAGATTTAAACCTGGAAAAGTAGATGAAATATAAACCCCTCTACAAACGGTTTAAAATTTAAGTTGTTATTAATTACAAGGTTATATGATACATTCATGTTTCAAGTAATGAGTATTAAACTAAAAGTTCTCTTTCTGTTTAATCAATTATATTCAGAAGTACTGATCAATGACAAGGTGGAAATTAATAATACTGAAATTGGAATTCTATTGTCATAACTTTATATGAAGTCGGAATAATGTTCATTATGTTTAGGTTAAGCCATTAGCTAGTAATTTGCGTTGGATCATATTTTTCGTTCATTTTTGTTATCATTCTGAACAATATCAAAGAAATTTTCATTACTAATTACGTGATTAAAAAATGATTTTATTAAGGTAACCTCTGGAAAACAGTAAGCGTTGAGCATCTGTTTTTTGTTTAAATTCGCAACTACCCAACATTGTATATAAACGATTTCAACCTGTCACAGTGCTAATGATTTCTATGTTCCATGGAAAGTATATTACCTTTATACTACTGAGCTAACATCGGTGGTTTAAACTTCTAGTATTATCCAAGTACATATACCCTATATATATGTAAAATACTGAATACCAAACTGTTTATTTATGAACAACACGCTTATCACGAAGCTTCAAAGTCTTTATCAACATTGTTGGTGAGCAGTAGTGTAGATTTTTATACTTTAACGGAACAACTGTTAACTTCTTACAAGTTTTTCATAGTTACCAAGTCAGTTTACAATGTAAAGTACAAATATGGTACCATTTCAAAAATGTATAAATAAACAAGTTATAATAAACGATAAATAATATTTTTTTAACTTACAGTATATGATCAACTAATAATGACACTATATTATCAAAATTTCCATATACAAATGTACCTAATAATATAGGTGATACACGTTCAAATATAGATGGCATTATCATATAAATCCAATGAGTATTTTAGCTAACCATTTAGGAGAAATTCTACGAATTTCAATCGTAATCTCATTCTGCATGTTTGGTTTTCTTCTTCTTCTTCTTCTAATTATTATTATTGTTATTTCAACTTCCCATCGTCAGAATATTTATGCCTTAATGTTATATACATATGTAATTTGTGTTATAGAAATGTTGTATAATATGTATTTGTTAACATTTACAATGGACGTGGTCATTAAAATTATACCAGCCTCATTCATAAGTAATGGATTATGCCTATACAAATAATCAATTCAATTTTATTCATTTATAGTTATAGTTAAGTAGATAAGTAAATATAACAAACAGACAAAAAAGTAGATAACAGATAATGTAACCAAAAGACAATCACTTGCAAACAAAAAACCAAAAAAAAAAATTACACACAATAATCAATGTTATTTGTTTGATCAAACTTATAATTGTTGTTTACAATTAAATAGACGGAAATCACAAATAAGCAAACAAACAAAGAAAAAAGAAAAACAAAAAAATCAATTTCCAAACACCCACCTAGTGAATATAAATGAAATAGCTCTCTCTTAAGATTTTTACACATGGTTATATCATAATTATCACAATGTATCTTTTTTTTTCCTTTCATTATTCACATTGCAATTTATTAGCTTAGTGATTACTTTTTTTTAAAAAATGGATCTATGTATACAGTAAATAGTTTTCATTTATGAGAAGAATCATTCAGTATTTATTGAATATGGCACTAATTGTTTTTATGTTATTTTAAAATCAGAAAGTGCTATGTTAACCAATAAGAACTTCTCTAGAGAGAGAGAGAGAGGGGAGAGAGAAAATGTATGTGCTCAATGTTTAATCAGAAAAAAAAGTTTATTGAACGAATATAAGTTCATTTACATTTACAGATAAAACGTGTTGTTTAAAAATATCACTAAATTTAAACAATTTTAAGATGGTTAGTGGTTAGCAGTGAAATCCAGGACACGCGTTTCGTTCAGCTGACGAGTCTTAAATAGGACGAAACGCGTGTCCTGGATTCCACTGCTAAACACTATCCATCTTTGTTTAAAAAACACTTGTGACTTAATGCTATATCGAGGTAATCCACACAGGATGCACACATGTCAACATGAGACTGATCAATGGCAATCCTAAATAACGATGGGAAGATACAAGTAAAACACCAAATGAATTTAAATCTAAACAAGTTTCTAATTCAATTAACTTTTGACCAAAAAATTGTGAACTAAAATCTTAATCCAAAATATTTTGATTTAAGCAAAGACAAGTAAACAACTCAATTAAACATGGTTTTTAAATAAGAAAGAATAATTCAGTAAAGAATTCTCTTTTCGGCAAATTCATTTTCAAAGCTGTACAAACGCAAATATATATACTTATTTCTACAGGATGATAATAATAATGATAATAAACGTTATTTAGACATGGTGACAGTGAGGTAAAAAGAAATTTTTTTTAAAAAAAAGGAATGTTTAATAATCGTTTGATTGTTAATGGCTTAAGTATTCATCAAAAGATAGATAGGGGAATTATCATTGGGAAAGGATGGGTCAGCATGATGACAGAAAATGTTGAAGTTAGAATTAAATGTATTCAGGATCATCGTAGAAACAGAAATAAGCCAGTTGGGGGTAGCAGATTCAAGAGGAAGATGAAAGGTGAAACAGATGGCTGTAAAAGAAGAAGAGTATGAAGAAAAAAAGAAAAAATATCTAAACATTAAGACCATAGTAAAAGAAGAGGTTGTGCCAATCTCTTTTGTACACACAATTCTGGTTTTTGCTACAATATAGAATTCTCAGCACAAATTTCTCAACAAGTTTCCTTTTCTTATTGCTTTATTGATCTACACGACAAATATTGAAATCTTGTACTGATATTGAGCAATCTTCTTGTAAATTATTTAAGAAGGATTCTTGAATTGTAATCACACCACAACTACGATACATGTTTAGACTTTGATAATTGACGATAACCAGCACTTCATTAATCGACATTTGAAAAATGTCTATATGACAGGATAAGGTAGCCCAAATATTCATGCAAGATGCCAGCAGCCGCCAACTAAGATGTGGTAATCTTTTCTTCGCTTTAGTGAATATGATTATAATCAAACAGTTTCTATGTCAAATATCCATAACAATTTTTGTTTTGATTACTGTTGATTAATCAAACTAACATCTGTTAGTTTGTTACTGCTTAACACTTTCAAATATTAAGTGAACTGACTAAATCAAACAGTTCTATACAAAAATGTTTAAAATGATTTCAGCAAATCATAGAATGTTTGCATAGAATTGAAAAATTACATGTCGAATTAATCAAAAGTTTCTGTAATTTGACCATTTGTGAAGAAATCAATATAAAAGAATGACTAGTTTATGTTGTTATGAACAACGTTTTAACTCCCAACATCTAATTAGTACTTGCCTATTCAGACTATGAAACAGTGAATAAAATTACTTTTCATTCTGGTAAACGGACAAATAAAATTATCCAATATTTAAAAATAACTGTCTAAACCTTTAGTACTAATCTACTTTTATTGATCAAGTCAAGATAGGAAAACTAGTCTGAATGAATTGATATCCCCCTCAGTAATTCTTGATGTTACGTAGTTGGAGGTACACGGCGCGAATTCCAGCATAACTTTCTATACCACTTTATGCTAGTCAGTAGGCCATGTACGCAAACTTGAGGAAGGTGATACAATACGAGAGAATTTAAGCTTCATCACACTGCTTCACATTTTGAGACGTCACCACTAGACCATTTGAACCTATTGTATGTTGTCTACAGCCCAAATATCCCTTTGGCATCTACTCAAAATATAAAGTTGGATGAAGAGTTTATGAATCTTACATTAAAAACCAGCTTCCCCAAAAGTGCAATTACATCTACTGTGACCTTCCAGGAAGTTCAAAAAGTAAATGCAGGGTTTTCTTTCAAACACCTCTAACTCCCTGACATCTTTAGTTTTAGTATTGAATATTTTAGTGTAATTGGTAGCGCAACTTATACATCAAGATTTATAGCGATAATCAACAAGATGTGCCCAAACTCTAATCTTAAACATTTCATGAATACATCATGAAGTATAATAAATGCTACTCGAGTCATCAAGTTATTTCCAAATGTTGTACAGTTACAATCACTTAAAAGTGCTTCATCATTCAGAAGGTTAGCAATAAGGATTGATATGTGGGAGTGAATGATAATGATTGGTTGTTTGTTTAGTCACACTAGTAGATAGTCTGACATGCGTTATTTGAGTTACATATTCTCCTGCTCTGTTGATTGTTGTTGGATTGTGTTGAATTGTGTCAGTTTTTGTTGTGGAAATATGTTTACATTCTAATCAGGCTGATCACGTGTTCTTGATCTGAGTTATGTTAAAGTCCTGTAAAATAGACACTGGGAGAGAATCTAGTGTAAGTATTCATCTAAGGTAAATTAACATCCTATTCATTAAAACGTGAGAAACCGAGCGTTATAACATAAATCTATAAAAGTTTAAGCAGTATAACATTGATTAGTTGTATTTTAATAACTTACATATTCATAATGTATATACAATTTTTAAAAGTACTTCATTTGGTCGTATAAGCAAATGAATTCTTTACAGATACATTCTATTTGAGAAAATATTTAAAAGTAATTTTTACAAACTATTCACTCACATTGGAATATTCCGCATGGTGTTTTTATTATTTAAACACATAAACATTGGTACAAGGAAGCACCAAATTGATATGCGCTACATAAATCATTCGATTTATGTAAGGCTGGGATACTGCCCAGTTGCCTAAACCGAAGTAGGTGGTTGTCTTAGGGGCCCACACCTGGAGCCTTTGACCTACAGGTTTAATCCACATGGCAGTGGAGCAACGTAAGGAAATACAGTCCCATGGTAGCCAGTGACCAACGATTGATTCATACGTTGGATTATATCAATTATTGTTAACATTAAAAATTGAAGTACAAAGTACAAATATATATGTTATATTCCATATTGTTTCTTTCATGTATTTAGATTGTCTAATGTGTGTTAGAAAAGACTGCATTCCAGAAAAGAAAAACAATCAGGCAACAATTTTGAGGGTTGAGGAATAAATCGATTTTTGAATGGTTGGCATAAATTATTATAAAGTAATTATGACTTACAAATAGAATTGTATTTACCACGTTTTATAGAAAGTGTCTAACTTTAGAATTACCAAAGTCTAAAATAATGATAAATCATCTTAGGTTGTAGTTAATAATAAATTAGGGAACCACTGAGTTACCACTGAGAGATTTTAATGTCATCTGATTTATTTGAAATAATAAAGTTTAATTCTTGAGTATTACATTCGGTCTCTTGAATAAAACCAATAGTACTAGACGGACACAACTTCACTAAAATAAGTATTAACAGTTAAGGTTAAGTATGAACTCTCCTTAAGGATTTTATTAGACCCCGTTTGATACTCTAGTACAACATCATGACGAACACTTTGTTTGTAAAAGGTTTTTGTATAAAGTAGACGAAAGAGCTAAATTAGAAATCTAGACTGTGATAGGAATCAAATCAGTTATCTATCGAACTAACACTTGACGAACTGAGCTGTAATAGTGAATATATAAATCACAATAAATAACGGATTTTGTTGGAGTTAAAATGTTTCTTCAAGTGGTAAAAATTCTCTGTTTAAATGCGCTTATTTGAAATTCTATGCTTTGTGGGCACTATTATTACAATGTTTGGTTCTAAGAATGTAACTTTATTAACGGATTTTTTAAGTAAATAGGAGACGATGATTGCAGTTCCTCTTAATAAATTTCTTTCAGAATTTTTAACCAGTCAATGAAAAAAAGCTACCTTCAAACTAAACTAATCATATTATAAATCATAACCAATGTCTTTCTTCAGGGTGGATTTTTGAAGCTATTGTGATAGATTGTGACGGATAGATTGCAACCATACTTCAGTGTTAGGCAATTACTCACCAATGGGAACTTATGACTATCATTCCATTTCACTAACTGATAGGAGTTTGAAATATAAAACGACTGTATTATCAAGAAAAATGTTATTATTAAGATAATCTACTGATATTCCTTCAAAGTAGCCAAAAATGTTTGTTCAAGGTTTCAAATATTACATCAAAAGCACTACACAATTCCTAATATAAAATGTGTTCTACTTATGGTACAATTAAAATAGGTAAAAACTAATTATTTTCGTATAACTATCGTAATCACGTATAGAAATTTTTCGGTACATTCAGGTTGAGCATCTTTCAAAACAGAGTATTAAAGGTAGTCTCCATCATTACCTAACAAGATAAAGATAACAACTTCTGAGTTGCAGAGACTGTAATATAACCGTTATTATTCATAATAAAGACAGACTACCTCATATCATCTGTTGTGACGAACAAATGATATACACCAGTCATAGTGTACAATGATAAAATAGTGTTTACTAATTCTGTAAAAATTCATAGCTGATAGCCTAAAAGATTGATATTATCATAATCTAACACAGAAATTCACAATTAACAATGACATTGAAATATGACGCAAAGTATCGAAGAAAGCTTTTTTCGTGGACCAAACTTATCTGCAGAATTTGTCGAAAGTAAAACATGTGCAATAGCTGTAAAATGTAACTGTGGAATTATTTAGCTATAAAAACCCTTGGATCTAAATAGTTTTGGAAAAAAAGGGTTTCATAGATTATTATAAACAAGATTGAATAACTCATAAAAATCTTTTTCCCACTTCAGTCTCTATTGGATGAAGTCATCACCGTGTATTTGCCTCATTCAGTATTGTTTTGACTGGATAAGTCATTACCTCCAGAAACTTCATCTCATAAAAAGCTTTTAGTGAGTATTCATTTAATAATCGACTGAGTGAAGATAAATGTAATTCCGGTTTTCACCACAGACATTATAAACATTTGAGGAAGTGCACTGCTGAAGAATCAACAATAGGGACAAACAAGAAGTTTAAGCCATCTAATTTTTTTATCGGTTTTCTAATTTATGTTATCCTTTAGATGTACACATAATCTGAATTAACCATTTATCTTTAAACCAAATGTAATCAACTATAAAACAAAACCTGTTTATTTCATTATTTGTTTGTTAAGAAACTAGTGAAGTTTCTATTCGCCTAGCGAAATTCGAGCCCAAGACCTGTCAGTCCCTCGCGCGAACACTTAACCACTAGCGACTGAGCAGGCATACAATGGTGTTAATATCTAACTCCGACTAATCCACAAAATTGAGCGACACATCCACCATTGTCATCAGTAAGTTATTATCTCACAGCTGACCCGGTTGAGCTCCACTGGTCACTGCTTCTCATTAGAACTCCAGGAAACACCTCTTGGAAACATTTAATAGCGGGTATATGAGCATAAGACGAAAAGACCGTCCAATGCTTCAAGATTTTCCATGGTGTTTTAGCTTCAATCGATTCATGATCTCAACTATTAAGATTACTATAATATCCACAAAACCCCTTTCGAATAAAATTTAATTAATAGATATTCATTATATTTAGTTACTGAAAACCTTGGGTTCGAATCCCACAAGCGGGATCGTGGATACGCACTTCTGAGGAGTCCTACAATGGGACGAAACGGCCGTCCAGTGCTTCCAGGTTTTCAATGGTGGTTTATCATCAATCGGTTCAAGATCTCAACACAATTTCATTCAATCAAATGTAATATATTCATGTAAAATTTCAAAAATCACTAATTACCATACTTGGTGAATAGATATGATTGATGTATTTTTATTTATCCTTATAATAATGACATAATGTTCACATTACAATTATATACATAAAACAAACATTTTACTATTTGACGTTAATTTTAAAAAGTAATTTTTAAAGTGAAAAATATACAAATTCATATACAGAACACTGAGAAAAAGTCTATTGACATATTAATAATGATTGTTGAAAAATGGTAGCAAAGTGAGGACAAAGAGATGTTTAGCATTAAAATGAATGTGAATTTTATTTAAATTATGGTAATGATAATATTAAATCTTAAATAACATTTATGTTTAGTGTAGGATTGTAAAAATTGTTGAATTTGAAACGAGATCATAAACTGATCAATGTTCGACTGCTATCGAAAACCTTGAACTACTGGATGGCTGTTTAGTACTAGTATAGGATTCCTTAGCAGTGCACATCCACGATCACGTATGTGGGACTCAAATCCAAGAAGTTCAATTTCGCACGCGTACGAATAACCTTTAAACCACTGAACCGGGATCCGACGGTGTTAATGTCTAACTCCGACCAATCGACAACGAGTACGATACTAGGACAAAACGGCCATCCAGTGGTTTCAAGTTTTCAGTTGTTGTCAACTCTTGATCTCAATTCAAACTTAACATTCATTTTACCAATTAAAGAGTGTTTAAATGATGATAAATCAACCAACAAAAAAAGAATGAATTAAGGTGTGATGATGACAGCCATTGATAATTAGCCTAAATATTCAGTTGACTTTTGTTACTTCCTACTGTTAATTCTAACTTTTGATTTCTAAACTCATTTCCCACTACTTCTCTCTTCTGTGTGTCATAGTATATTACTTACTGATATTCAATATCACACATAGTCGACACTTTATATAACTCCAACTTTTAGTGCAGTTGACGCTCAATAACATTAAATGATTATATATGTTTATTTTAATTATTGTGATTTTTCGTATTTCAAATATGATTTATTTCGTCATATAATCAACTGTGGACAAATACAAAGTATCAGAATAAATAATTGTGATAATAATAATTGTGATACAATTCGCCACACTTAAAATTTACATAATTTGGTATCTTAGTTGATTCAGTCAATTGATGAGTATTCCCATAATACGCTCTAACCAACTATCGAAAGGTGTAATTCTCTCGCAAATAGACTCCCATATGACACAAGACAACTCCATTTCTCCATTCTCATCAAAGCTTACACTATGTTCTACATAGTTGTACACGGTCAACCATTTTACATAGCTTAAATTAATAAGACTGGAGAAGGTTTGGAGACTGTGCAATTCGTGTATCGTCTTAGTCCATTTTATTTCAAATATAAGATTCTTAAACTTTATTCTATTCGACGTTATGAAACATAAGGCTTGAAATAGTACATCGAATTTCTATTGCAAATTGACACTAAAATACAAACTGATAAATGCAGAAAATTCTTTTCAATAAATTTTTATACCAGAATCTATAGTTATAAATCAAAACGAATACCAATATACAAGCCGTATACATTACTTCAAATGATAGTATATGAATTCAGAATTAAAATTAGTTAGATAGATATGTAAATATTAGTGAATTTCGAGTCTATGGTCAGATGAACATTCAATGATTACTTCAAAACACTGAAATTTCTACATTCAAATCCAATCCATATCAAACAATTATTGTACACTAGTTTATTAATATGGAACGAAGTTGAAACATGTGTGAAAATACTCAAAAGTGTTTGATTTACATCATTAGAACTATGACAGAATGTCAAAATGTTTTGCGTGTGTAATCAATTGGCAATATTTGTATATATTGAAATATGTTAGTTTTAACTAGGGTTATAACACAAAATGTTTAAGTATGTCAGCATTTTACTAACTATTGATTTTAAGTTTTCAGAATCATTTTATGGTTTCTTGTAAATCATTAACAACAAATGATACCCTGAAGTATTTCGAATTTCAATTCACCTCCACATATATGCCTACATATATATATATAGACTGATCTAAACTGTTTGAATTTCATTATTTCTATATTGATGAGTTCTCGTTCAGTTATGTTCTGATACATTTCGAGATTACTAGTTTTACAGATCCGATCGGTTTCTAAGAGACGAGAAAAAGAGAGAGAGAGGATGAAAGACAAAACGGTTTTTTGGGAGAAAGAACTTTGTACTTTATGATGTTGTATTCGATACATGAAATGATCTAATTTCGGCAACTAACTCAATAAGTAGATTTGAAGAAACATGTACCCATTTATATTTGATACTTTTTGATGTTTGATTATTTTTCTTTGAAAAAGCTTGAACGTCATTCCTATTCTAAACGTTAGATTTATTTTGAAATTTATTTTCTGAGATTTTACATATACAACATTCTTCCTCTTTCAATGTAGAAATTTGCCATTCTTTTTTAGATAGATGGATTTATAACTGTAGAACACAATGAAAAGAATTAAATTCGTTTTTGTTTTCTTTGTATGTTTGTGTTTAAATATATAATAGGAATTTTTGAAGAGTTTAATCTGGTATTAGTTTAAGAATTATAAAGTACTCGATTGATATTGTATCATGATTAGAAAAGAAGTGAACTCTTCACACAATTATATGAGTGAATGAAAATTGTATGTATTGATGAAGTAATAGACTTAAAAATCGATTATCCAACATTTTAGCTACTTCTAGAAAGAGAAAGTTCATGAAACGAATATTGTCAGTAAATAGAAAATATTAATATGCAATTATGGTAAGATTTATAAATCGATAACTAATCAGTACACTAATAACACTATATATTCGTAATGATTAATATCCTATAATTTCATTATAATATGGAATAGTTGATAAAACTATACTACTACTACTACTACTACTACTACTACTACTACCTAAAAACCATGTAATCAAAAAGAAATATCATTCATCATTACTTTGACTGTGACTTATGTATATAAGGTTACTAAATATTAAACTGTAATCCAACTATTAATGTACATGATTCAACTGAGCGTTATACTTCATCTGATGCTGATCAGGATCTAGATTACTAGCTAGCTGACATTCGTCAATAAATTATATTTGTCATCTTGAGAAAATTTATAATTTTCGAGATAGTTACTGAAATTAGATTATTTCATGTATCAAATACAACATCATAAAATACATAGTTCTTTCTCCATTAAAAAACCACACATGACATTTGCTAGTTTTACAAAGAACGTGTTCAATGATTAAAAGTAGAAACCGTTTTGTTTTTCACCCTCTCTCTCTCCTTCTCTCTTTCTCGTTTCTTATAAATCAATCGGATCTGTAAAAATAGTAGTTTCGAAATGTATCAGAACATAACTGAACGAGAACTTATCAATATAGAAATAATGAAATTCAAACAGTTTAGATCAGTCTATATATATATGTAGGCATATATGTGGAGGTGAATTGAAATTCGAAATACTTCAGGGTATCATTTGTTGTTAATGATTTACAAGAAACCATAAAATGATTCTGAAAACTTAAAATCAATAGTTAGTAAAATGCTGACATACTTAAACATTTTGTGTTATAACCCTAGTTAAAACTAACATATTTCAATATATACAAATATTGCCAATTGATTACACACGCAAAACATTTTGACATTCTGTCATAGTTCTAATGATGTAAATCAAACACTTTTGAGTATTTTCACACATGTTTCAATTTCGTTCCATATTAATAAACTAGTGTACAATAATTGTTTGATATGGATTGGATTTGAATGTAGAAATTCCAGTGTTTTGAAGTAATCATTGAATGTTCATCTGACCATTGACTCGAAATTTACTGATATCTACTTTTCCAACTAGTCTGAATGACGTAGGTGACGGTCGCACTCTTGACTATTGATCATTAACTATGTAACTAATAGCGTTGTTGATTTTCACTGTTTTGTTTTTCTAACTTGTAACTCACTTTATTTTTTTTAATGTACAAAGTAATGACAATAATGATGACCACGTAAAGTTTGAAGATTAAATAAAGGTAAGGATACTGAAAAGAATGATATAATGTGACATTTCAAAATTAAAACATTGTTCTATTGTTCAAGATCTTTTTGGAACCTTCGGAAAGTAGAATTCGTATTGAGATATGTTTATTTAAACCTGGTCACATATTAAGAGAAGGACTGAATAAAATCAATAATGTTTTTGTCGAAGAATATATGTTTTAATTCATGAAACAAAAAGAAAACACGATTATTGATGACTTAATGCTAGAAATTTTAGGAAAATATCGAAATAACTAGGTGCTGAAAATGTATATTATTTGATGTCTGTATATATCTGTATTTGTGTGGAGTTTTTAAATGCTTATCGTAATTCAATTATCATTTTCATGTTTCTGTACTAAGCTGTGAACCATTGTATTATGACACTGTCCATTTGTAAAAAAAAACAATGAAATAAGGGATGAAAAATAGATTTCAGACGGTTTACTTAATTGTAGATGGTCCACTAAGTTTTGTGAAGTAACTAATGATTGAAACTATTGGTCGTTGAAAGGTTAGAATCCTGTTTTACCTATCACAGTTTAGAGAGCTGAATATGAATACTATGCCTCCTACAAAATAGCCGAGTAAATAAACTTATGTATATTAGTAGCCTATGATCTGACTCCAGTTATATCGTTGGTTTGATTGTTATTGAAATACACATGTCGTCTATCCTCGTATATAATTATCAAATTAGGTCGCATTAGTCAATAACGCAATTAAAATAAGTCAAATATGGGAATGGAATTCGAATACGTATATTTCATACAGTCGTTGATCTAGAAAAACGAACCGAGAAACAAAGAGAGTAAAGCAAAATGATATGCAATGGAGAAGGTATATAAGCCAACTCCCTTTTAGTCAAGCGGTAATCAACATTTATAGTCACACAAAAATAACCTACAGATATGTGATCAGTAGGATAAGAACTGTACACACACATACACTCATATAAAAACAATCAAAGTTGATAAGTGAATAATTAATAAGGTTAAAATATGACTCAAGAAGAATTGACCTATCCAGAAGCTAGAATAAGTTATTATGGACTTAACAATAGTAACCCGACATTACAATATTATTTACATATTATAAAATCTATCTATCAAATTTAAAACTCTATCAAATCATAAATCAATAAATGGAATAATCAAAAGTAAAACAATAAAAAATGTACAATATTTAAAGTTACCGATTCATATTTGTAACATTTCTTCGATTTTGTTTATGTCTACGCATTATTCATTAGAAATGATGTAATAAGATGATGATACAATTGTACTCCGATTACAAATTTATTAATATGTAATTAAGTAATATTTATCCATTCAATAATTGTTACCATTGTGTTTATTTTAAATCTGTTAGAATGAATACCCATTAAAGTATTCCACTATATATATATATGTATATAGTTCAGTGTGTTCATTGGTAAATGTTGTTCATATTTACTCATTAAGTGTTCAGTCTTTTAAAACTTAAAAATAATTAATGTGATAATAATAATCTTGTCAATAAACTGTGTTTATAAACATGGTAACAGTAATTATTATTACTATTATCACTATTATTATTACTATTATAGTAACCAGTGATTAACGTTTATTATTATAAATATTGAATTAGGTCATCATAAGGATATGTTATGACAATTTATAAGATTGTTGTCCAAATATGATTACTTGTCATGAATATATGAGTGAGTGAAAGGAATAGGTAAATAGATACCACATTGAATATGATTAGATTTATAAAAAATTTTAAAAAAATAAAATGGTAATTCACATGAAGATTGTGAAGTATACCTCCTTCTAAACAAAAGACTAGATAGAAATACAATCATTTTTTTGACTAAATGATTAATATTACTAACTTATAATGAAATAGTTTACATTCAACAATTTACTTGAATTGATTAGTATAGTTGTTGGTTAAGTGATAAAATTCGAATTCAAATCAATTTAGTTTATTATTCAATTAACTGAAAGGATTTTTGATTGAGATTATGAACCGATTGATGTTAGACCACCATTGGAAAACTGGAAGCACTAGGTGGCCGTCCCTTCCTCTTGTGGGACTCCTCAGAAGTGCGCATCCATGATCTAGCTTGCGAGATTCGGAACCAAGGCCTTCAGTTCCGCGAGCGAATGCCTAACCTACTGGACCACTGAACCCATATCCAATGGTGTTAATGTTTAACCTCAACCAATCCGCAAAATTGTGCGACCATCCTCCATTGTACTGATATAGATACCTATCTCTACCCGACATGGATTAGCTCCACTGGTCACGGTTTCTCACCAGAACTCCGCCTAGTGCTTCCAGGTTTTTAATGGTGGTCTAACATCAATCGGTTCATGATCTCAATCAAAAACTTAACAATCTCCACAACCCCTAAACTGTAAGGATTTTGTAAAGGTTAGTTAAATTTATAAGTAGTATTAGTCGATTAATTATCTCAATTGGGGTACTAATCTGCTGTGAATAAAACCCACAATATTCTTATTCAATTACTTGTTGTTATTACTTATGTACACTGAATAAGAAATTGGTATTTAATGAAGACGTTTTGGTAGATATTCAAACTTAGTTTTCTTTTTGAAAATCAGCTAAATTTATTGTTTACATAGTCAACCAAAAAGTAAACCATTTATACAGGATATCATTCAGAAGGTTGTTACGGACTCTTTTACTCCTGAAAAGTGATTACCAGTGAGAAAACCAAAATACTTTAATTATTGTTACGGACTGTATAATAATGTGAATAAGAGGGGTCATGTAATCAGAATACAAAACAGATCGATTTCTCATGAAGACATTAGCTCAATATACTATTTTGTAAATTCTCATGCTTTTTACTACGTAAATAAATAACAGGTCTTATTAGTGCAAATATTCAAGAACTGGAACAAAGAACTAATTGTTAATAGTGGTTCATTCATGCCAATTGTATCTCAAGCACAAGATTTTATCCATACAATTTTAGATTCGATGCCTATACTTAAACTGATAATACATGTACCTCGACTATGAGGCTCAAATGCTATCTACTGTATTTGCGGAATGCTTAACCGACTTATACATGACGCAAAAACCTCAAATCCGACGGCGCGTAGTGAGAAATCTAAGACTGGTGATAAGAATTAATTTGACCTTCAAAATAAGCCAAACTGATATTTGCATACATAACTTTTTGTATGAATTATTTACGTTCAGATTTGTATATTTCGAACTGGTTAGTACCTAACATCGGTTAACGAATAACTTACTACGTGAATACATATCAGCAATACCATAGTGATTGATTTTAATGTCGAGTAAATTCTGTTCTTTTGATTCTGGAATATCACTAACGCTTGTTAACACATACAGAAGCGACTTCCTCAAGCCTTAATCAGAATATAACTAAAAACTCATATGATATACATGAAGTAATAGATGCACATATGCCAACAAGAGACTGATCGATTGCAGTCCTAAATAATAATAGGAAGATACAAGTAAATAACACCAAGGGAGGATGTGATATCAGTTATTCGAAAATACCATTTAAATTGTTACGACGAGAAGAATGAATGAAAATGACAAACTTTAGAAACAATATCATTTCTGACGTCAGTATTAAGTAAGTATATTCATTTAGTATGCGAGGTTAATATTTTCACAGTTGTAAGTTCTTAATTGACTCAGTAACTGTCATAAAATTCTTGCCAATTAATTGCAAACTCATTATTAATATTCAGTTGGTATTATTTGCTTTTATCTTCCCATTGTTGTTTAGGTCTGCAATTGATCAGTCTTTTGTTGGCGTATTTGCATCCTGTGCGGACTGTCTCAATATTGTCTTATATCACAAGCTTTAGAAACAAAGATGGATAGTGATTAGGAGTGGAATCCAAGACGTGCGTTTCGTCAGCTGGATGTACCTGCATCCCACAGTTGATGTACACTCTGGGACTCGAATCCAGTACCGTTCGCTTGAAACCCAATCTCGTTATCCACTTAGCTACTGAGTCTTGATAGCCACCTGTCTGTGCAGTGGAGTGAGGTTTAAATTCACTTGGCATTGTTTTACTTATATCTTCCTATTGTTATTTAGGACTGCAATTGATCAGTCTCTTGTTGGCATATCTACATTTATTACTAGTGAATGGAATCTAAACAGGAGTTAATCTACCATACTGATAAACCACTAACACATTTAGTGATAAGACGTTAAGTTCCACACACTGAATGAAATTCATGAATAGATATTCACAGGCTTAGTTTTTATGTAGATAAAATATTCTTAAATACTTCAATTAGTTAGTAATAAACTGATAAGTATGAAATTAGTATTTTAGTGACAAATGTTTTCAAGTTTAAATGTTGAACGTAATTTATCGACTATATCACACCAAATAGATACAAAGCTTTATGATGAATATTGCATCTTCAAAGGGATTATCAGTTAGCTTGGTAGACAAAGAAATGCACACCAACATATACGTCTAGTAGCTCATTATCATGAGCGTTGGAAGTAGTGTTAATGGGTTGAACGCCCAAAATCTGTTTAACTTCTGGAGTAAATCATAAATTCAAAATATGTTAGTCTGTTAGATAGAATTGTTTGAAAGTTTATTTCATCTTCTCTTCAACTGTTCACTTTAAATAGGTTAGTCTAGATTATTACAAATAAACCTAATTAATAATCATTTACAACCTGAAATTATTACTTAAATACAAATTTAAGTAGTTAAGCCCTAATCAGCTCATTCTATATCATAAAAGCTATTACATATATGCAAGAGATAACTTTAGTTAAATAACCATCGAAAACTGGGAAGTTCTGAACCGTTTTACCGGACTCGAATAAGACTCGTCAATAGTCAATGTCGGTAACTTTACTTGGTGTCGAACTCAGGACCTACAGGCCTCTTGGTGAGCGCCTAACATTCAAACGGCTTAGTAACTATCTAATATACCGATAAAACTGAACATTTTATTAAAAAAGTCAGAACTTGTGGTTCTATGAAATACTGTACCTACAGTGATGCTGTCAGAACAGTACCAAAAGGTTCCGTCATGTAGCAAGCTTGATAACAATGATTAATGATTACAGATTTCTCCAATAATTATAAACTTATATAACGGACTTCTTGATGTTATCCCGTAGAATGATCATACGTTTGTTACCAAAAACAAATCTGCACAAGCACATCCCTGTGTAACTCCACCTGGATCCCCTCCGGGGGCTACTGCAGGTCCCAAGCCCGGATAAAGGAGGAGGGTTGGGCATGGGTTAGCGACTCCATCCCGTAGAAAACTAACTCGCTAAAAAAACGCTAACCAGAAGAAAAAAATTATTCGAAACATCCCTGTGTAATAACCTACTTCACGCTCGCCTGTGTTTTTTCACTCGTTGGATTTAACCTAACAAGTTGCATTGTGGCCAATAGTTTCAGTTATCATGCATCACATAGAGGTAAACAGGTGGTAAATTTGAATCTAATTTCGGTTATATGTAAGGACTATTAGGAGAACCTTTGGAAAACTATGTAATCTCCGTAATTTCTAATCAATGTGATCTAACTTTTTCTACCACATTAAAAAACAGTGCACATGATATTGAGGCCACATTGAAATGTAACTTGGATGATTTGGCCGACCCTAAAGACTAAATAAGTATGCCTGAATCCGTAGGAAAAAGAGTTAGTAGCTCCATCAGTATTTCATAAAATTCATTTTCACGACAATCATTGATCACAAAATTACATGCCTATTCCTTCGAACTACTTCACACATAACCAACCATCTGAGACGATTCCATAACCCCGTGAACGAAAGTGGTAGGACAAATTTGGTCAAAGTGAGATCAAGTACGAAAATGTATATCACAAGTTAAACATGATTTATTATTTAAAACACTAATTATAGAGATATGTGAATTTTGTGGGTCATTCATAAACCTCTGAAGTTAAGACATGGCTATTAGGCTTAATTATACCCTTTCTAAACAAGTAATAGATGGTGACCGCAAGAAATCAGGAAATTCAGTCCTGATTTTCCATCTCGTCTATCATTAATCCATGAGCCATGAATAAAGTAACCTTTCATAAGTTTACTATCAATCAAGTAAATTAAAATGAAAATTGCTTGGTCTGTGTTATAAACAAAATACATGGCAGAATGTAAGTGTATGCTACATGCTATTCCATAAACAGCATTTGATTTGCTGTCAATTTTATTGCCGATTTCACCTAATAATTTAATATGTTTTGAGCAACAAGTAGAGTTTATTTCTACTGAAATTCTTATGTGATACATGAAAAACAATCATTCATATCACAATGAGGGTTGTAACGATCACTAAATTTCTGATTGAGATCATGAACCGATTGATGTTAGACCACCATTGAAAACCTAGAAGCACTGGGTGGCCGTTCCGTCCTATTATGGGACTCCTCTGCAGTGCGCATCCATGATCCCGCTCACGGGATTCAAACCCAGAGCCTTCAGTTTCGCGAGCGAATGCCTAACCTACTGGACCACTGAACCCATATCCAATGGTGTTAATGTTTAACCTCAACCAATCCGCAAAATTGTGCGACCATCTTCCATTGTACTGAGATAGACACCTGTCTCTACCAGACATGGATTAGCTCCACCGGTCACGGTTTCTCACTAGAACTCGGAGAAGTCCCTCACGAAGCGTGTCACTACTGAACACATGACAGTTATCAGTATAGGGGTTGTGGACTGCTTAGGAGTCCCACAATAGGACAAAACGGTCGTCCAGTGCTTACAGGTTTCCAACGGTGGTTCATGATCTTAATAAAATACAATCATTCATATTTGAAATATGCAAAAAAGCTAAAAATACTTTTGTCGATTACAATTGACTAGTCTCTGTACCGAATTTTCGCATCATTCAGTAGAATTTATTGATCACTATGTTATTGTTTCTGGTAGACGTTTTCATTCAAATAATTTTAAATTTCATCGTAAAGAGGTTGGAGTCAAGTTAGTCATCTGAAGTTCATACTTGATCTAAACTGTAATAAGATTATCAAAAATTATTTGATGTTGTGATCAGTGAGCCTGTCAATTATTCAGTGTGTTTACTCCTAATGATCCAGGACTTCTCATCGCTCCGCACGATTTCAAATCAACATGACTGTATATCTTTTATTATTGTATGACAAACAATCTAAGTGTTAAGTAACGATGATAACTAGTTACCTCTTT
The DNA here is from genome assembly GCA_944470405.2 of Schistosoma mattheei. Lineage (NCBI taxonomy): Eukaryota > Metazoa > Platyhelminthes > Trematoda > Strigeidida > Schistosomatidae > Schistosoma > Schistosoma mattheei. The sequence goes on from OX103950.1 coordinate 8,443,105, forward strand.
AATAGTTCCAAATAAATTGGGCACTGGATAGAATGTTAATAATAAATATATTTTTATTATATCCCAATGAGTAGAAGATTGTATTTCTGACATTTCGTGACTTAGTGTAAGCCACTTCTTCAGCGAATAAGTAATCAAATCAAAATCAATCCAGGTTTAAATAGTACAACGTTACTATAGCACAATGGTTCCGTTGTACTATTTCAAGTTGGATTAATTCTGATTTGGTTATTTATTCTCTAAAGAAGTGGCTTACATTGAGTCAAAAAACGTCAGAAAATCTAATTTTCCTGCTCATTGGGATATTAAAAATACATTATTTATTTATTGAATAATATAGTTTATCTCAGTCTACATTTTACCGAACAGTTATCTTTGTTTCCACATGGTCTATAATATGATGACTGTTAACAGTGTAAACCTAAGGATTTCACATGTTTTTTCTCACTTCTCAAAATTTATTACATTAATAGAAAAAATCACTTAAAAACATTGTTTACAATTGTCTCCCCCATAATATTGTTGTGTTCACTTATCATTTAACGTACATACAAACAACTAATTACCTACTTACAATCATAGAAACAAAAAAAAATGTTTGTCATATAAAAGATCCAGTGACAAGATAACTCCTTACTTATTCCTAAATAAATGATAATCTTATAGTAATTAAGTATACTCTCAACTGTCAATTTGATATTCATTTTATTTCTTTTACAAATCACTTCAACATGTAGTAAACGTGTAATACCCCCTTTTAAAATACTTAAAACGAATCAACTTGTATACTCAATTGAAATGACAACAACAACAACAAAAATATAAGACTTATTTCATATATAAATTATTAAAAAAACATTTCATTTCGAATTCTCAACTATAGACAATGATATCATCATCATCATCATCATCATCATCATCATCATCATCGTTATCATTATCAGAATATGACTTTCTTCACTCATCAAAATGAATTATATTTGTGTATCTATAAAAAGAATTCATTGATGAATTCGATTAAATTTTCTATATTGTATACCTAGAAAATTATATTTTACGTAAATTAGTACGTCATCTATTGAATTTCACAAGAACAACAACAACCACAACAACAAAAACAAAGAGAACAATCAACTCTTTCATTTTTTCTTCATATTGTAAATCATTACTTTTATTGTAACTAATCAAATATCATTTAAGTTCTAGTTCTATACATACAACATATGGATAAAATAATGAAATTGTAAAAAAAAGAACAATATTTCATAGGTTACTTCATTTGATAATCATTTTTTATTTTGCCATTAAACTAAATATGAACCTTCAAAAATGTGCTCGAAAAATGTTCTAATTATTGATTTTATAATTTTTTTCTAAGTTAACCAATCAACGATTAGTTTACATTTGATTGGTCAGTATGGATAATAGTGTTAACCTTTTCACTGATACTTTCATATTTCTTATTTCTAGTTAATTACTGTTTGTATAATTTTATTGAGATTAAGTTGAACAATTTCAATTGGATTTATACTACAAATTATTAATGCAATTCATACTTCTTTCATGTTATATTACGTAATTGGATAAATTAACTATCGAGTTTCTTTTCTCTTTAAGTAAATAAGTAAGTTTATGATTATTTGACTAGATATATATTTTACGTACTTATTAACAAGAATAATATTTCATATGTACATACAGGGTGAGACTAGAATTGATGCACGACCTTTCAGCGACGTTAAAGCGACTTCGAGAGTGTTCACTTAATAACTAGAACCAAATGAAGGTTATAAACTTATGCAAGGAATTAGAATTATGATTTACAATTGATGGTTAAAGTTAGGAATTTAGTTTAGAGTTTTCATCACAAATTGACATCAGCTATAATGCCAAAACTTTATTTAGCCAAATGGATGAGTGAATTTTGCGCCAAAATCTGAGATCTGTTATCTTGTACGTGATTGGCTCATCCATAAATTATAATCTTGCCACATACCGATACATTTGCTACATTTCTACTAGGTTGAAAAAGAATTTCAATTCTTGATCAGTTCTTATTTCAGTTTGTTGTTAGAATTATGACTACATTTTCATCAAAATGTTTCAAAATTTTTTTGTCTTCGGTAAACAAACTTATGTATTACAACAAATAATATCTGTAATTTAAATCTTCATACATAATACCCAGTCAAATAGTTTTTAATTAAGAATACAACAAAAAGTCTCTATCTCTGAAGCATCCATTTCCTATAAATATTCAGTATTGTTTACAATTTTATCGGATAAGTGACAAATGACATATGAGTTCTTTATCAACCTGATAGTGAAGTGATTCGTTTACATGTTTTCTATGTTGAGGCTTAAATTTTACTAAATTATTATCACTACACATTTTTCATCCTATATTCCCATTAATATTGCATAATTTATAGAAGATACTAAACATGATGCATGTGGTATGTGTTTTTTTAATGTCTTCTTTCTCAAAATGTAATCAAGATTCTCCCATTATGATAAGAATAATTATTATTATTACTGTTATTATTATTATAGTGGGTAGGTGTTCTGTCATATGCGAAAAACATTTGTCATATTGAAAATAAACTATAGAGGAAAAAGCGCTTCCCAATTGTTTCTCTTCTTCTGTATACGTATATATATATATTCTACAGGACTGAGATATCAGCTTCAAAGACTGAAAAAAGATATATACATATACAATCTTGAGTACACTTAGAATTTACCAGTGAGTATACACTTCTACAGTTATCCTGATTTATTTTTATACAACCCTAGTTTCCATATTTTTCTAAGTACAAATAATAACTAATTTCTACACAACAATTTCAGTTAAATGTTAGTGAAGTAACTTTCGTGATGGTATTCAATAGTCAAATTCACATATATTTACTATGGTCTGATTTACACCTATTTTGTTAATATCCAGGGATATTATTACACTATTCTATCTGAAGTTGTTTAAGATGTAGAATCAATTACCTTATGATATAAGATTTAAACGACCAAGCTAAATCATTTTATCAATTTTGCAATTGATCTTAAATCAAAACCTGATGAATATTCCCCATTTAAAACTTAATTCTAATTTTTCTAGTCATAGTGTACTGTATGATGTACTACTTGTATAACACCTTGAAAAAAAATCAATATCAATAACAATGTAGGTGTAAAATTTGAAAACATGGTCTTGTAACGTGATACTATGATTTTATTGTCAATCACTTAAGTTGAAGTATATTTTGTGTGCACTACACTTGTATGTTATAATTTTGTAAAGTTTAAGTAATTAGAACCATAATTTCTAACTGAAATTAAGAACTATTACTCATTTAAGTGATTAAATAATAATTCATAACTCTTAGCTCATAGTTTAGTGGATAGTATTCAACTATTAACAAGGTTGAGTTTGATGCTAAAGCTTAACAATTGATGGTTGAGTTCTTAAATTCAATTAGTAATTTAGTGATAATTCATTAGATTTCCTGATCAGGTTACTATGAGGTGAAAATATGCATCGTTTATTTTATAAGGTCATCATCGTATAGATAAACAACAAAGAGAATAAAATGTTGCTAGATTTACACCACAAGTTTAAACTATTAATATTTATCATTCATTTCTATTAGCAACTGATATCAAATAATGTATCAGTGGAGTGAACTAATGACAACTTAATACTTTGTAAGCCATTCCATCCAAGTTATACAGAATAATACAATATATTTACATGGTCTTCCTCGCTTTTGGATTAATAGTTTGGGTTATAAGTGAGAATTTCGTGTAAACTATTTGAATATCCAACATTGAAATATAATCGAAATCCTCTTGAACTAGAATATAGACACATTCCCATCTTAATACAATTATATTATAGATAAGCAATTTTGAGTATTTTATAGCACATGGATTAACCATCACTCAACTCGTTAGAAACGGGATTCATTTGAAGAAAATTATGACAAAATTAGAAAATTCGTTTCGCTTTTTTTGCTTATTTTAGATATTCAGAATTGAGCTGTTTTAAAGAATTACTTCATTTGTTCTGTAATAATGAATAAAATTCGTAATCTATGTAATCAGATGGTACATTGATTCATACAACTAATTCATGAAATTGTAATAATAATACTCTTAAACTAAATAGAATATACTTGTATTATTGATGGAATCATCATTGTCATGTGCTTCTTTTATGATGCATATAATGTAATCTACCTTTTATGTACTAGTTTCACTTACAGATTCTCAGCTGATTGGGTTGTAGCTTTATACATATATATATGTATTCCAGAGTAATATATCATGAATTACTAAGGTTGGTGTTTTATAATTAACCAAAGCATTAAAATATAATCGTCTTACTACTACTAATAATAATAATAATACGGTTAATAAAGTTATATTAAATCTAGATATATCCATATATTTCACTGGTTTACTTGTTCAAACATGTTATTGAAGTAGTAAACACTTTATAATGTGATCTTTAAAAATGAAGTTAATTTTAAGCTAGAAATATGTATTGAAATAACTTCTTGTAGTTTACTAAAAAAGAAGGGATAAAACCATTGGCACTTTTGAAATTTTCCAAGGCTATTTTACTAAGAATATTCAAATTGTCCAGTATCTAATTGATTTCACTATCAAGCAATATTATGTAGAACTTTTGATTGGCATACATTGACAAACAAACATTGAACTGTTGAAGAATATCGAATTATCAGAAGCAATTCAGACGGAAGTTGTTTGAATAATCTAGATATTTATATTGATAAGAGTGTGTACAAATTATATGCAATTAAATATAAAATATGACAAATGAAGACACGAAAAATGGAGCATAATCAAAAAATAACAGTTATCATCATACCTAAAAGTCTATACGGAGAGTAAGAATTAATCAAAGAATTTTAAAGTTGTCACTAATACCTGATGATCGCTAAAACAATACAAAATAATCAGTTGATATGATAAAACCTTAGGGAATTCAATGACATATGAAAAAAACTCGAATAAGTTTACAACACCAAGGTGTAAATAGAGAAACAAGAAAAATCAACTAAACTCCCCCCACAAAAAATAACCTTTAATTCAAAGATTTTAGGCAAGTTGGCAATTAAAATTAGTTTGTTTTATAGTTTAATCAAATTAACTGTCTTGGCTTCACCGTATTCACCAATAACTCAAGATTTTGTCTATAAATTTTAAAGTATCATTTTTTGAAATATATATATATATATATATATATATATATATATATATATATATGTATATATATATATATAATGATATTTAACACGTGTCCTAGCAACGATGGTCAGCCTAGTGGGCTGCATTTGCAAAAGATTGATCTTAGTTGATGCAACTTCGAAAAACTTAGGATTACTGGACAAACTTTTCGTTCTTGTATGTGACTCTTCAGTAGTTCGTAGTCACGACCTCCCAGGGATTGAACTCAGGATAAGTAACCACATCATTTTCTTACTAATGATTAACTTTGAGAGGTCATTACCAGAACTCTATTGAGATATCTAAGAATGACAGAGTAAGAAAGTTGTCACCAATGAGATTGGTGAAATTTATTGAAGTTTGAATTATTCCCTAAGACATCACCTCAGTGGTTCTAACGGTTAAGCGTTCACCATCAGATCAAAAGGTTCTGAGTTCAACCCTTGGCTGAGTTGTGAGTACTCTCTGCTGAGAAGTTCAAATGAAAACATTCTGTAACTAATTCTGGATACAAAACAATTCAAGCAAACTATCCAGTTTCCGTACGTCAATAAAGAGAACATTTTATTTATAAGATTCTGTTTACTGAATATCAAATTCACTTTTTTAAAAAAACTCGGCCTACTTTGATTTCCATCTAAATACACCAGTATTACTCGTTGAATCTAAAAGCGATCAACCTGTGATACTACTGAGCACCAACAAGCCTGAAATCCATTTTTCTGAGGGCTCTATAAATGACCAGTACTGTACAATTTTGACCCTAACACAGACCAAACCCAGGACCTTTAGATGAATAAGTTCTCATCCAGTGATCTATTACTCTTTGATCTCCCTTCTGATCTCACTGAATCATGACTCTTTAAAGTCATGATTTACTTATATTAAAATCATATTATTAGTTTAACATTGATATTCTATTTGAAGACAAAGTACTTCAATGTAGGTCATGATTGATTTTTTTATCAAAGAGAAAAATAACACAAAACTAATCATTATAATAAACAACTACCATTCAACACTATGGTCAATGCGTTAAGTAAACAGTATACTTTTGTTAAATAAAAACAACCTTAATTTTGAATAACACTAAGCCTGGTTTTATTGTTATCAGTAAAAATAACTTCTGCTTATCATTCAAAATTGCGCAAACACACCTACACATGGTATGTTTAAGAATTCTTTTAAGTTTATTGATCTAAATACAAATGCATATCTTCTTTAATAAATTAAACAATGCATGATGAATCACTAGTTGGTATGAAACATCCTTGTTAGCATTATAATTGTCAAGCTTATTGTAGTAAACTGTTTATAGATTTATATTTAACCCACTGGTTTTTATGAATAATGATTAAAATGATGACAACATTGAATAATGATACAGTATGAAAAATTAAAAGCTGCCTCTTAAGATCAATAGTTACTAAAAATAATATCATCCTTGCTAATAGATCAACATCAAAACATAATATAAGTGATTAGTGACCTCCAGACCACTGATCCTGCATCCAATGATCTTAATGTATATATTCAGGTGTCTAACTTCTAGTGTTAAGCAATTTACCCACCGAAGACACTGGAAGATGATCGTGCATTCCTGGGAACTGATTAAAGCTAGACATTAATATCGTTAGATGCCAGCCTGGTAGTCTGGAAGTTGTAAGTCCATGCGCGAGATCGAATGTCATCGGTTTTATGCCTACCTGTGGAGTCATGGATAACCACTGCTGAGGAGCCCCATACCAGTGCAAATCAGTGCATCCACATTTTCAGTGGTGGTTTACCCTAGACTGGTCTACGATTTCAGTGACATAAGTAAATTAATTGTACAAAATAAACATAAATACGTCTCATTTAAAATACGAGAAATGTTAAATAATAAGCTTTGTAGCTGTCACTCACCTTGTCACCAAATCTAATGAAGATAAGACAAGGTGTTGTGTTTACTAGCTATTATCACTTTAGATGGTGTTTTCTACCACATTAGTCCTTCTAACTTTGAAGATAATTGTTTTGTTAAGGTCAGAAAAATAATAATCATTTAGTTTCTTTTGTGTTGTATCAATAACAAAGCATTTGGTTTTTAACTCTTTATTATAGTGATTAAAACTATCATAACTAACCAAGTTTGTAAAATTAAGGAGAATTGAAGTGTTTTATAATATTAGACTGATTGTAGGTAGTCAGCAGGAAATTCCATACATGGGCTTTCTGTCGGATGACACTAGTCAGTAAGACGTGCTAAAAATCTGTAGAGAAATCACTTTTTTTCTCTGCGTGCTTTGAACTTGCATTATCTAATAGTACAAAAGTATTCAAATGGATTCGTCACCGGAAAGTAACCACTGTGATAACGTATTTACAAGACACAAAACTGTCTTTGAAATATATTTTATAAGAGTGATTACAAAATTAAGGATGTACAACAACTGTTAAGAGTGAAACGATAAGAGCTGATCCAGTTTTAACTTATTTTAATGTAACACTGATAAAATAATGCACCTAGTTGGTCATTCATTGGCTTACAGAAACCCTGTAACCAGTGTAGCAGAAAGCGTGTTTTGTCCTATTTGGGACTCGTCAGCCGGATGGACCTGCATCCCACAGTTGACGTTGACTCCGAGACTAGAACCCAGCACCGTTCGATTCAAACGCTTTCGCGTTATCCACTTAGCTGCTGAGTCTTGATAGCCGCCTGCTTGTACAATCGGATGAAGTTTAAATACACTTGGTGCTGTTTTACTTGTATCTTCCTATTGTTAGTTAGGACTGCAATTGATAGATAATTAAATCCAAAAGAAAGAAGCTGATTGGTAGTCATATAGGAAATACAAGGTATTTCTAAATAAGAACTTTCGTCTAAATTTGATCGAATAGTTTCATAGTAAAAAAGTTGGACCAGGTTGCCAGGCGAAACGTTGGATTTATTTCAACTTCTTCCGCTGAAATTTTAAAAATACAACATTCTTCCTCTTTAGAAGGTATTTAGTTTGTTAATTATATTGATTTTTAACAATGATACTAGGTTTTCTTTTCTTATTACATAACTCATTTAACATCATTTAAAATAATGTTGATTTCATTCTATTGATCAGTGGTTATTCATACAGAATGTGAATTAACCAGTAAGAGATGAGTTAGATGAGTTAGGTTAGGAAAACATTTTTTTTCCTAAAAAATTACACACTTACATTTTGTACATGTGTATTAGAAGACAAATACGTATGAGATAAATATTATCTAATCTGATATAGTTAGTTTTTTCATTAAGATTCTACTTGAATCCACATATTAAATCCCCTCGGTATTGTTTACTTACATTCATACTGTTTGGATTGCCTCGACATTACCTTAAGTCACAAGTATTATAAGTAAATATGGATGGTCGCCAGCCAGACTAAGTAACTAAGTGGATACCGCGATGGATTTTGAAGCGAACGGTACTGGGGTCGAGTCCCAGAGTGAACATCAACTCTGAGATGAGGGTACATCCAGCTGAAAAGTCCCAAATAGGACGAAGTGAGTGTCCTGGATTCCACTGCTAGCCAGAATCCTATATTGTCTCAAAGGTTTCAGTGTTATAATTTGATTCGCATTTTAAATGGTAATAATGATCTATGTTAAAATAATGAGTAATTCGATAAATCGTTGTTAAATGAAGTAAAATACATTTCTAATAACAATTAGAATGTTATCAGGCTGAGAAACTCCTTGCTTTGATTTTTAAAAAAACTGCATACAGCAAAATCTCCATGTGTTTACGATAGTTGGCTAATCTATAAGGTATACATACTGTGAAAATTTATCGGGTCGGATAAAAATCACGAATCAAGTATCAATCCCCGATAGTCATACTAAAGAAAAAAACTAACAAATAGGAAAAACTTTCCTATCCACGTCTTAAATGAATGACATCTTGTATGAGGGATATTGTTAGCGAAACCTAGGACTCGCATTCTGTCTCATTTGGGATTTATCAGTTAGATATATCTATATCTCAGTGTTGCCGGTCATACCAACACTTAAGCTCAACACCTTTCACTTCAAACACCCAAGCATTATTCACTAAGCTAATTAGTTCAGATATCCACTGACTCAAGTAACGAGATGAATTAAATTAACTATTCGTAAGTGCTTGGATCTTACCATTGAAAATGTTACGGGCTCTAATTAATCAGTCTCTTTTAACATTAGAGCAACCTGACCGGATTACTTCGATATAAGCATTTAGTCAGAATTTAACTAGCAGTGGAGTCCGGTGTTCAATACCATGACAGTTCGCTCAAGATACACATGCATCAACAGAAACTGATCAATTAGATTCCTTAGTATCAAAAATAGGGAAACTTAAACACTTACAAATCTGTTTGTATACTTCAAGTTATTTGACAAAAATTATCAAACATAAAAGTGGCAGTTTAAACTATTTATGATGTAACTGAACATTTGAGAAAGTGTAATGTTGTAAGCTTAAACATGCTGAGTCGAAATTCGTTACAACAATCAATCACAGTCATATGGTCTTTCCTATGAAGGTCAATAGGTTTTAAACTTAATCAGTAGATAAACAGAAATGTTTTAGTACGCCATATTACTTTAGTTATATCCACCAAAATCAGATTATATTCTCAGTTCTCTTATACAAATATCATCACATAAATTAATTGATCCGATTGTAAATGTGTTTCTGAATTTCCCTCGACAATTCCACAGACAGTTGTGTTGAATGAAATCATCACATACAAAATCTTCAATAATACAATCTGTGAAGCATTAGGGAGATCGAGTCTTAGTGGCACCAGTATTGTCCTCATTTTGGCACAAGATATATTACATTATATTACTCATTATCTGTGTTAGTATTCTTGCATAACTAGAATACCAATTTATGTTTCAATTCCGTACAAAAATTTACAAGTAGCATTCTTGATTCCCATTGGCTTATTACTACATTATAATTTAACCGTCGAAATACCCACCTCAAATATTAAACTTGGTTTCGTTTAAAACAGCTAGAATCAATTAGTAGTAACCAGCGTTAGTTTAATAAGTTCATAATGCATACAATGAGATTTCAAACTGATAGGCAGTAAAAAAACATCTTACAAAGATTTGTTATCATTACTCACCGAAGGGGAATACTGTCACCAAATTGATAGGCTTGCTATGGGTATTTCTTTATGAGCATTATTAGCTGAAGCGTTTATGAGATATGTCGAAAATCTAGCTCAAGCCCTAATAGAAAATATATGCTTATATAAGAGATATGTAGATGACATCTTAGTTATCTGTGATAATACAGAGGGTCCAATTCGTTTATTGAGAAAACTTGACAATCTACAAGGCCATATTAGTGTTTCATATGAAGAAGAAATGAACAAACAACTTCCTCTCTTAGGTATACATCATATATGAAGCATAATTTCTACAGAATTCAGTTCGACAAGATTGTAATTAGACCACACATAAATTACCGTCAAACTGACTGAATACTTTCACCAAGTAAATTAACAATGAAGATAGATAAAATTTGGTTAAAATGAAAACATCCTTTGAAAGAATGAACGAATATTGTGGTCTTCGAATGACATATGAAAGATTTCAAATAAGTGCTATATAATATGTCAAGTTCTTCATAAACAACTCTGTTACTTCAATTACTTTTAGGAGGATTTAAGAATACAGTATTGAAATCAGACGAAATACTCGATATGTTAGCGAATATTACAATAATTGAATGTGAAGATGTTGAGATCTAAATGATATTTAAGATAAGTTTCAGAGTCTTGGTAAGATTTCAGGGACTTTAAAAATGAATTGACAACACCACTATGACTCACTGAAAACAGGACATAGAATATACACATTTTGAGGAAACCACATTTCTATGAAAGAATATTGATAGCTGAAGACCTTTACTATTTGATAATTATCAAGTAAGAAAGTCATTATTTGTTTTTCTACCCTACATCTATCTCAAACATCACCAAGAACAACTATGTTTACTTGTCCGAATAATAAACTGTTATAATGTTTCGATAATGCAATGAGAAGACGTAGTTTATCAGAATTATGTGATATATTTGCAATTAAGGGTGGGTGAACATATACCAAAATGGTTGCAAAATCAGATGAATTCCAATGGTGAAATAAGACCACAGGATAGACAGACATCATCATCCATTGCGAAACATTTGATTGAGACGGGTCATAAGGTTGATATCAAATCATCATTTGTTGTGTTGTACAAAAGCCTTCAAGGACGTATACTAAGGTTTATTGAAGCCTTGGCTATACGAAAATTGAAACCCCCTTTATGTGTTCAAAAACAATTTGTACTTACACTTAACCTACCCTGGTAGTACTGATTTACTATCCAGAGTGGTAATCACATTTGTTTTTGTGTACTTTCATATTTTTCCTTTGTTATGACTTACCCTTAACCTGTCTAGTTGACCTTTTAATTTCTTAACAAGTATATGTGTGATCAGATTGTTCGAAATGTATTGCGCAAATATATCACATAATTCTGATAAACTACGTCTTCTCATTGCATTATCGAAATTTATCAAAGGGACTAATTGTTATAATGTTTTAAGGAAAAGAATCAAATGCACAACTCCGTAAATCAGTTATGTTTATTCTTTTTAACACTAAATCTTTGGTGATTTGATTAGCTGAACACTGTAGTTATTTAAAACAAGACTGATATGTCAATTGTGTGACTTCAGCTAAATGCTCATTACTACTATCTACTATTTAATGAAACGGGACGAGACTGTGATACAGGCGCAAGAAGTAAGACAAAAGCGTAGAAAGAGACTGATTTATTCACCAATCACTGATTAAATTACATGTGCCATAGTAATCATAAATTACATTTCACTTTAAAGCTGACGAGTCCCAAATAGGGCGAAACGCGCGTCCTGGGTTCCACTGCTAGCCACTATCCATCTTCGCCTATCACTTTAAATGTTTGGTCATTAAATAAATTGGAATGAATTTAACTAGCTGTTAATTAATAATTTAATGCGGGTATATAATTCGCGCAATGAATAAACAAATAGTCAATGTGTCAATTCAACCAGATCACATCTCAACAGAACTTTCATCCATATATGGTTGAATATTTTCACAATAGTCTGACACTGAATGTGTTAGAGACACTATGAGAAATCGTATTTGTAAAACTCTCACTGATTAAAATTACAAAGAACTACTGTAGTGTGTGCTATTATATCGACATAAGTAGTATATAACGCTAGTCAATAATAGAATGTCTGGCAACAGAAGGTCAAGAAGATCGAAGAGGAAAGAACGGAAACAAAAAGCAATTGGTATAAAAATGCATGAACAATGAATTCTGAGACGATTGATTGATATTTTAAAAAGGAACAGTCAAGTCTGAGACAATTGATTGACATTCTTACTGTATAGTTCTCAGATTTTACTGACATGTTCTGTAATGTATAAAAGTACAATCAATTGTCCTCACTTGTGTTCTTGTTCAATACACACCTACTATTGTGTTGACAGTTCAAATAAATAGCGTTCCCGCTCTTCCTTTCTTGATCTTCCCCCATCTTCGGCTGCCAGACATTACGTTCTTTAACTCGCGTCATATACTACTTATATCAATATAAGCAGCACACACCACAAATATAATAAGATGATTAAAATGTTTTTGTTATAATAATTAAAGGTCATAGAGGGGTAGAAATAAATAAGGTGATATGATGAGCATTTACGAATAAAAATAGCCATACGAAAATTCAAACAGTTTGTTCTTACCTTAAACCTACCCTGGTAATATTGAGTTATTATCCAGAGTGATTAGGTTTCACTTTGTGTTCACATTATTATTATTACTCTTATCATTATCCTTATCTTCTCTTACCCCGTTTCCTGTCTAGTTGACCTTTTATTTTTATATATAAACGCTCTTAACAAGTATATGTGTGACCAGATTGTTCGAAATGTATTGCGCTAATATATCACATAGTTCTGTTAATCTTCGTCTTCTAATATCATTATCGAAATTTATCAAAGGGACTAATTGTTTTAAAATAATGAGAATATAAGACATAAGTAAAAGGGGGAATGCAATAATAATAATAATAATAATAAACTTGATACCATGGGAACAAGACCGATTACAGATATTTACAAATGATTATTAATCGCTACTTGTAAACATCTTGAACATATTTTTTTCATTTTCACAAATTAAGTGCCTATAAACTTGGAATTTGCTGTAATATTTTATATTGGTGGAGTATTGTTCTCTGACTTCTATCTGAAGTTTGTGCTGATGATGTCGTTCAGAAGAACGATGAAAGCTCCACGACCAAACCATCCAGCTTAGAGAATAGAACTCCACCAAAATCATCCACCTGAGCTACAAATCTCAATATTTTATATTACTTGCTGACAATTTACTACTTCAATCAAATATATGGTTTCTTATAAAGCATGTATTATTCTTATGTTAGTCCATGTTTGGTGAATAAAAAAATTATAAGTTTTCTGTCTAACTGGAAAGAAATATATTTATTTATTCAGTCTGTAATTCAGTAGTGGTTAATTAACCATCAAAGGAAACATTCTATTTCTTTAGTTTAAAAGCAGCGAATAACTCATCTGATTTGATATGATTCATGACATTATCCATACACAGTTATATAATATACCCATGTGGGCCAGGGTAATTTTACATTGGTTTTCAGGAGAACCAGACATCATCCGGACTTTCACGTGACAACCCAAACAGTACAGCTCAACCCCGTTTAGCAGGGGAACCAGACACCGTATAGGCTTTAACGCTACAATCTGAATAGTACAGCTCAATCCTGTGGCGCAACCACACAGGTACCAAGCACCCTGGTGGACCAATTATCCATATATACGCTGTTGTAAATCCATTCCTAACAAAACTTGTCTCATTTTCTGGTTAAATACAATTTAATGAAAACAGATTATAATAAGAAGAAGAATAAAAATAACCAAATCTCGTAAATACTACATATATCTGGCGTTGTTTTAGTTTTAATTTAATGACTGGTCGAATTGGAAAGTACTTGTGATTTGCTTAGTGACAAAATATAACACTACTTTAAAGATGTGACTACTATAATTAATCCGTAGTCTATCGACTTTCGATTCCAATATATTTTATATAAAGAATTCTGCAACCATATTTTTTACTTTTTAGAATGAAATAAAATTCCGTAAAGCTTATAATAACGATTCATGATAAAGTTTTCTGTTTAACTTACGTAATCTTCACTGTAATCAGAATAGTTTAATGATTTTATGGACCTACTAGTTTTACTTAGAGTGCAGTTGAAAAAGCTTTTGTAAAAAGAGTTTGAAATGTTTCACTTTCTTCCATTACCTGATACCGTGACTCTTTGTATGTACTGAATGATTCGAATTTCAAAGAAGTACTCAAATCCAGGCTATAATACATAAGGTAGTGACTATTTTCCAACCATATATAACGGTTATGTATTAAAATAATCAGCGATAATGCAAAAGATTTAACGTTTTTTATTCTTAATAATGGTAAGCATTGTATTTGATCCTATATAGGACTTTATCAGTTGAACGTACCAGAGATCGGTTTGTAAGCAGTATGTAATCTCACGTTATTTACAAAATAAAGGGTCAGTAATCTAGTTAGAGGTCAGGTAGATATAATTTGTCATTTGTCATAACTGCCTTGACTGTGTGCTTTAAATTTCAGACGTTACAGATTCCACATATATTTCCTTTAGTTATTGTTATATCATAACCGTTATGTTTTACACACTAATGTGATTATATCGAAAGATTTTGTCAATACAAACCACCGAAGATTGTTCCATTACTATTCCGTTTGTAAAGTCTTATACAAACCGTCTCCTATTCAAACTGGTGTAGTGAACAGAACACAGGTTAGAACAACCGCATTACTTTTCTCACAAAACTACAGAGCTACTTGGTAAAATAGAAAAAGCATACTCTAATACTTAATTTGCAAAATGATCATTAATTGTCTCAAACCTCATCGTTCCTGTAATTCCACACCAATTACTTTCTATTCCCGTTCTTCCCTTCTTGATCTTCTGCTGCCAGATATATATTCCTGAATCGCATTATATACTACTTATGTCAATATAAGTAGCACAGACTGCACTAGTACCACAAATAGTAACATTATCGCCATAATGACAGGGGAGATACATCACAATAATGAAATTCATGCTTCAACACAATCTAACATCTTTAGGAAAAAACAGTTGACAAATAAACCTATTTCAGCTAAACTTTTAGAATAATTAATATGCATTATTGTGGGTAGCTGGCCTTTGGAAGATAATGTAATCTTTCTAAAAACTTGGGACAGATCACTTCACACAGGACCATAGTTCAGTGGTGCATTTATTTATTAGATAGGTGACATGATAAAATAATCATTGAATACATAGAGACAATTGATTACTCACATTACGAACACATCAGCAATTATACTTGTGTAAGTCACTGCTTCAATCGTTGCTTGCTAACATATTTGACCTACATTACATGTCAATCTGTTTTCAGGTATCAAAAAAGAAATCAAATTTGTTGATTGTCCTCACAACTGAATAAGTGACCAATCGAATCATCCATTAAATTTCCATCCCTCTTCCTTAGTCTAATCTCCAAGTAACATTCCTTTAAACGAGCACTAATCAATCAATACTTATTAATGTTTTCTGCTTGTTCTCTTTTATCCAAACAACTGTGATTGTTTCTTGAATAAACTATTCCTTAAAATAATAACCAAGATCTAGGAAATGGATAGACTGTGAAGAACAAAGTTGATCTTGTTTAAACTATATCTCTAAAATTCATTTGTCTTGATATCTTGTTGACCTAACTGATATTACAAGGTTAAGTAGTTTAGAAAGTGGTATAAAATTTTCTTTTGACGTAAAATATCTTCATCTTACTTTATCAATCTTTACAGAATCATTAACAACATCAACAAGGCATTTCGATGGCCAATATTGATATGACCTGGCCAACAACAATAGTTACTTTATCTGGTGAAAAAACAGTGTTTGGTCAACGTAGTAATAGTATAACAGAGAAATCATCTAATGACAATATACAAAAAACAATCAATTCATCTATTCAACATGATATTGAAAACTTAAACTTAAATCATTTGAATGAAGATGAACGTCAAAAGGTTTTATGTGTAGTAAAAAAAGACTTTGAAGTACGTGCTAAAGAACGAGAAAGATTGAAGTAAGCATTTATTTAATAATTCTTTATCTCTTATTATTTGTCATTTACTAACAATATACGAATCGATAATAATTACGAACTGATCCATGACTTGACGCAACAAAGTATCAGAGAGTGTAAGCAGTAGGGATTATCATAATATGAATATTAAATGAGTCAAACTGATAAAATCAACAATAAGGTGTAATCACAA
The DNA here is from genome assembly GCA_944470405.2 of Schistosoma mattheei. Taxonomy (NCBI): domain Eukaryota; kingdom Metazoa; phylum Platyhelminthes; class Trematoda; order Strigeidida; family Schistosomatidae; genus Schistosoma; species Schistosoma mattheei. The sequence continues at coordinate 8,459,828 of OX103950.1, forward strand.
TTGATTGATCACTGGATGGTGATCACTGTCATTTGTGTCAAGTCCTTTCTAGTGCACCAGTTGCCTTAGGATTACAAGTACACCTTGTTGACGAGTGCCAAGTAGCACGAAACCCGGGTCCAGGGTTTCCTGTTGACTGCCTTCAACCATCATCTTATCTCAATAATAAGGTGTAAATAATCAAAATAAATAAACAAAATCGATTTAAAATTTTCATAGAATAATTGAATTTTCAAGATTTCAAAAAAGGCTTTCATTAAAATCACAAACCGATCTAAGTTAAGCAATGATTGAAAGTTTAGAAGCATTGGATGGCGGTTCATCCTTGTATGGAACTCCTTAATAGTGCATATTCACGACTCTGAGGTCAAGAATTGAACTCAAAACCTTCGATCTTGTTAGCAAATGCCTGAATTAGAATTCATAGTATACATGTCTAACTCCAACCAATTCACGATACTGCACAACCCTCTTCCATTGTCTTTTATGGTTGTCTAATGTAAATTGGCTAGCAACATGAATAAGACTCAACAATTTCCCCAACCCCTTACTGACAATTAACAATTTTATCACGAATTCACATGCTATAACCTTTAACGATGTATTTTGCATAAAAACTTGGTCACATTTTGGATTATTAATTTACTTACACCATTGTAGAACTTAAAGAGAATTTAATGAGAAGAATATTCTCCATTCATATATGTGTTCTAATTTTCAAACTGTTAATAGTTTGACAAAATGCATCTTCGTGTGCATTTTATGAGCTACCATCATCTGTAGTAAATTGAAAGTAGGATCACATTTCTTTATAAATAAAAGCCGCTTATGTATATTGTGAACTAAAATTATCCATACCGATTCTCAGTAACAATTATCAATGAATTTAAATAATTGATAACCATTAGTACTTTAATAGTAATTGCAAAACTGAAATATGCCACTTTTGACCTTCAAATGACGCCAATGTTTAGTCAATCAGAATATAAATGATACATTTTATTATGTAACGTCGCTGAAATGTTTAGAGATAGAATTAGAAATTCGATTTAGGATTTAGGGTTATGAATTTAAGTTAGAATTAAGAGTTAGAAGCTAAGAGTAATAATTCACTTGATATTATTTTACTTGAATCTTCCCATTGATGTTTTTGGACTGAAATTGACCAGCTAAGTGGATAACGCGATGGCGTTTGAAGCGAACGGTACTGAGTTCGAGTCCCAGAGTGAACATCAACTCTGAGATGCAGGTACATCCAGCTGACGAGTCCCAAACAGGACGAAACGCGCGTCCTGGATTCCACTGCTAGCCACTATCCATCTTTGCCTAAGAGTAATAGTTAAGAATAGAGTAGAATAATGCTTCATAGCCATATGCATATATACTTATGGAAATGATTCTTTGATTTTAAACAAGAACCACAAAGTTAACTTTAGAAAATTGATAAATTATGGTCTACATTCTTTAGTTTTCAAATGTTTATCAGTTTGTGTGGTCTTATTAACCATTTTTGTTAGGTTTTAATCAAATCCTAATAAGACATAAGTTGTTGCTTTGAATTTCACACAAAAATCCAATAACCACTATCTTAGATCTGATTAGTTCGTCAGTAAAGTTTACCTTCGTTATCGTGACATTTACTCTGGCAGAGTGTAATACAGAGTAAATTTACAATACTGATAGGATCATGTAGATTTACTGACACTTTATGATGATTTATTGGAAATAGTCGGAACGTCCGGGTATCTAGTGATTTGTGTTAGCCAGGTGTGATTGTGTAACAAGTTATATAGAACTGATTACTTCAAAAGCTAGAGCTGCGCTAGTCTGGTTGTAAAAACCCTATTAATATAAAAAAACCTTCTCTATATTGGTAAAATTTACACTCTTTAGGCTGAGTATCTTCATTGTGTCCCTGTGTACAACAGCGAATTGATATTCGAAAGACCAGAGAAAAGAAGATATTATTATCATTTTAAATCAATGCATTTGGTACATTTGCAACATTCCATTCTTTTTGCTTAAATTACTTCCAGACAATGAATTAAATACTGATACAAAAACATGATGAGTAAAGAAGATAAATAATCACTTTGTGACATCGTACCTTGAATTAATAGGCACTTGTATAGTATTAGCTACTGCCAAAGTACTTGACTTCAAGCAGTCGTAGGCTCAAACATCAGTGCAGGTACTTAAATATTTGTCTCGTATAATGACGTGACACAATGCCTCATTTCTGTAAGGTGCTTATTTCTTAACAAACTCTTATTCTTTGAAGATCCGACATCTATAAAAATCTATTTGAAAACGGCACCAGCCTAACAGATCTACAAAGATTTATAAAATGACATGATCATGGTACTAAGAATTGCAATTAATACTCCTTTTCTTGATGTTCCTTTTACTGGTCTAATAATATGTTTTCCATTGGGCTTTGGAATCGCATTTTGATTGACAGGAGAGGGGTATGGATGACAAAATTAAAGAGTTAAATCGAACAAATTTACCATACATATCATGATGCTCTCGTTAAACAATTTATAAACTGATGACTTAACTTTCAGAATTACATTATGTTTACCTTACAAATTATTACCAACTATCAGATGGATAGTCTATCTCAGATACATCAACCTAAACTCGGTAAATTTATAATATTGACTGTTTATTGATTATAGAACATTATAAAAAGTTCTTAATTTTACTACATTTCTATTTCATTAATTTCTTTTATATACCTTTTTATAAAATATATTAACTTAGCCGATTTCGTTCAAGTATTTTAAGACGAGATAGAGAATTGGCTGTTAAAAGTTTAACATCAACTACTGAAAGTACATCTTGTTTATTATGTGGACGTGCATTTATACCTTTGATTAATCCTAAACATATATGTTTCAATTGTCAACGTGAAATTTGCCGAAATTGTTCAGAATCTATGAATAAATACGATGAATTCTTATGTAGAATGTGTTTAAAAGAGAAGTAAGTTACATTTTTTAAAGTAGTCTAGTATATATATATTTTTTTCTGATGATAATGACAGATATTGTCGGTCAGTCAGCTACGATGTAGGACCAGGCACATATATGCATATATGTTGATTAACTGTGAGATTGCTAAAAAAAGGAAATACCTAGACAACATTTTATGGTTTATTTATCCTAGTTTAAAAACGATTCTCTTTTTTAGTAGTCAATTTTATGATAATCAATAACATTCAACTAATGTGATAAAAAAAGACCAGTTGTATGTTACTTACTTACCTACGCCTGTTATTCCTCGTGGAGGAGCATAGGTTGCCTACCAGCACTCTCCATCCAAACCCTGTCTTTGGCAATCTCTCCCAGCTCTTTCCAGTTGCTATTCATCCTTTTCATATCTGCTTCCATTTCCCGACGTAATGTGTTCTACGGCCTTCCTTTTTTCCGCTTCCCTTCAGGATTCCAAGTTAAGGCTTGCCTCGTGATGCAGTTTGATGATTTCCCTAATGTATGTCCTATCTACTTCCAACGTCGTTTCCTAATTTTCCCTTCAGCTGGAAGGTGGTTTGTTCTCTCCCACAGAATGCTGTTGCTGATGATATCCGGCCAACTGATGTTGAGTATCTTGCGTAGACACCTATTTATAAATACTTGTACCTTCTTGATGATGGTTGTTGTAGTTCTCCAAGTTTCAGCTCCCTACAGAGAACTGTTTTGATGTTCGTATTGAAGATTCTGACAGTGATATTAGTTGAAAGTTGTTTCGAGTTCCATATGTTCTTCAATTGTAAGAATGCAGCCCTTGCTTTGCCACCTTAACGCTAACCAGTTGTATATAACTGTACCATAATATCATTCAGTATGTTTGACAATTGAAAATATTAGTACCCCTTTATTATGACGTTATCAACTAGAGTCACATTAGAACACACACAAAAACCAAATGCATTACAATAACCATATTAAAGTTATGCGAAACTTAAGAAATGTCGAAATCTTTTCAGTTTTTAAGAAATTTAGTTAATGAACAAAGAATATTTGTCAAACGAGCATTGAAAAACTCAAACTTACTGTCTAAACTAAATAATTTTACTCTAGTTGGATAACTGAAGATGTCAAAGAACTTCTGTTTTAACGATGATATCAGTATAGCAACTTTTCAATAAAAATTAATTCAGCTCCTAAATATAAAAATCCATCACTTGGTTGATTAATCTAACTGAATACCTAATTTGAAAAGTTACAAACATTCTCATATTGTTCATCATTATTTTTATACTGGTAATGTTTTGATGGAACTTTGCACGTGCAACTGTATTTTGGACTTTGATTTCCACAAGGCTTATGAGTATTTCGAAGATGATAGACTACCAAACTGACTCTCGACCCATGATCACTTTCAATGCGCTGGACTAACAGACATGGTTACTATCATCACCATCACAGTCCAAAGAACAGAAGGAAATGACGTTTAGCATGGAATTTGAAAACTTCTTAAAAAGTATTAAGTCTACTATAAAAGTAAGAACCCTCAATCATTCATCATCTCAACAATGTACTAGATATTAAGTCGCTTAGACTAGTGGTCACCTTGGAACTTGACTGAGAGAATTCAGTCAGCAATTAAAAAGACAATGATCAATACTCAACAACTAATCAATTATAAAAAACGGTTTTTATTATTCAATGATGCTTGGAACCTTTTTCAAATGGTTACTATGTAATTTTGGAATATGCACTAAAATTTACCTGCTTCATAATATTGGTAAAAATTCGTTTTTATGAGCCAACTTGAATTCATTCGTTTTTAATTAAACCGTATTTAAAAGTGAGTAATTATTTCACATATTTTTTAAAATGTTTTTTGTCCAGTAGTTAAAGTTTACAAATTCTTCTAGCAACAATTTTTCTTTCATTTTAACCGGTTTCATAACTAAATTTGGCTAGTTACCAAGACGTTGCAACGGCGATTTCATGCACTTATGTCCATAAAACTTCAAACCCTGTTTAGCCACTAACATAAACACACTAAATGTAATCTATTCATTGTCAGGTTGATGAGGTTCAGCTATTAAGATGTTTTCGTTTTAATCTGTTAGGAAATGTCTTCTTGATGTGTGCTCAGAAGGAACATTTATAGTCAGATATATAAAAATACACCATAGAAGCAACATGTTCATAAAGACATTAATTTAGAACTATACATTGTCATTTAAATTTGTTGTATAACACATATTAATGAGATTATGGTTAAAACAGTGTATCTAAGTTTTAGACAATAAGCAACAACTAATTTCTATCATGATATTCCTGTTCCTCCTAGACAATCAGTATATCAGCATAATTTCTTTGAATTTTCATTAACTCTGTAAATAATATACTTGATTAAAACCTGGAAATCTGTGTTAAATAAATAATCACATCATACTTTTGGGGGGTGAAGATTATTCTTTTTTCTCCTTGCTTGATGAAAAGCAGTCTCAATAATCTGATCACATGAGTGATTCCTTGAAATGAACATTTACTGTTAGTTGAGAAAGAGAACAACCGGGCCAAATTGTTTCAATCAGTAGTTAGGTAACAAGCTCATTTATAAGTATTCATTGCCTGTAACCTAGAAACAGGTCAATAATAAATATCAAACAACGATTCGAAGAAAAGGTGCTTTCAAAGATTTATTTAAATCGAATTTAGTTTTTTTGTCACTGGTTGGAAAACTATTGATTCGCTCATATATAAGTGAATAAAGCTTAAACTTTAACTCTTCAAGTTAGTCTACTTTTACTGATTTTTACAGTCTAAAAATCAAACATTAGTCAATGGATAAATGCTCATAATTCAAAGAATAAGGTGAGTTGCTAGTTACGAACTAACAATGGCTGAATAACATCATAGCTTATTGCCAATCAAGTTGACATTATTCTTACAAAATATACAAATATTATTCCCACTCCCTGTAAATGTCATTCTTCTTCGATGTGATCCATTGAGAAAGGAGATGACAAAAGTGAATAAACTTAAGTGATTTGTTTATAACTACGACAATAGATCAGCTAAAAATTATACCATCTTTGCATTGATAACAGAATTATTTCAATGTTTATTAATTATTACTACATACTAATTCTGTATTATCCTCCTTTAACTCGGGTCTAAGTAACCTAATCCATTATTTAACTTACAGGGACTAAAAACAGTTACTAACCCAATTTATTTTCATTGTTCAATATGGTTTTTCTACTGACTTTACATAAGTGAATAATTTCTACTTTTATCATATTCAGAAATTATCGTGCAATGACATGTAATTGGTTTTACGAGACAGTAATTCAACGATTCAGAGAATTCGGAAGTACAACTGTTGCTAAAAGTTTATTTGGATCAACGTACAAACGTAAGTTTAGTATAATATTTAGTAGAAAAAGTTTGATTCAAAGCTTTCTCAGTATTACTATTTTTCGAAAATATCACAATCATTATTGCTTCAAAACATTTCCAGCTAAGATGTTTACCATATATATTACGTCACTGCCTACCACGAGCCTCTAAGCTTGTCAAAATAGTAGGACGTTGAAAAAGAGCTAGAATAGGCTTAACCAAGACATTGGATCATTCGACTAAATCACTGATTGTTGACCTACATAGCTCCAGATGGTGCACAATGACTCTGGTTGAAAACCTTAGAAAAAAGGATTATTATGTGAATCTAGTCAATAGCACTATTGAACAAAAGGAAGTTAAAACATTCAGACAGAATTTTCTTCCATTTAGTTTCCTATTTTTATTAATGAATAATTAAAAAGGCCAATTACACTTTACTATTTACTGAAAGTAATGACTTCATCAATAGTTACCTGGAATATTGACAACTGGATAATGTAGGTAGAGTTTTTTTGATCAGATCAACTTTGGGAAAGATTTCCATATGTTAACCGCGTAAAGTGTTTGACTGATTCACCAATTACATCAAATGAGGACCATTGAAGTCGTAAATATTTACTAATGAGTTATTTACGTGACTTGAAATCGGAAGATTAGAGTTTAAAATTTGTGATTAATATGCACTGTAGATGGAATCACAAGCTAAGATAAAGTAGTGGTCCAGTCCCCCTTTCTTTTCATTGATTGTTTTAAAAGTTGACTTCAGTATGTAATGGAAATTAGCTACAAACGATGTGGCTTCTTTGTTAAAAATTATAAGTTCCTTTAAAATTCTCTGCAATCTTCATAATGTATTGATGAATAATACAAAAATTCAAAGTGTAAAGTTATAATACCACCATTGAGAGATTTAAAGGTAAAAAAACTGAATATGTTCGTATCTCTAGAATTACCCAATAGGGTAGAGCGTCATTTTCTCTTTAAGTTGTTCCATTCACATTTTATTTCACTACTTTTACATTGTAATTTTAGGGATGATTGAAAATGTATTTAGAAATAATTCATTTTATCGACTAATATTCCTTCTGATGTAATCTTCTTACATTCCTGCCACTCAATATGATATAAAACATTCAGAGTGAGAGTCATCATATTCGTTGTAGATGCATGCTAGTCGATATTCTCTTCTTCCCATTATTGTATCAATCTGTCCAGTTATATCGGTTATTTGATATGTAGAACCAGCTAAGAAAGGATCATAAACAAGCATACAGTAGTACAATAGTTGAAATCAGGATTACCGTCAACTGGTTCTCATCACTCACAAAATTAGAGATTATCAAATGATTATTATTAAATGAATTCTTTCATGTACAAACGATCAAGCTTTAATTAGTTTTTAATTTAATTAATTTGTAATAATGAACTGAATACTTACAATAAGTAAATATTATTATAGTTCTGAACAATACTATTATTACATATAGAGAGGAATGTTTTTATGGAGTATGTTCACTGTAATATGTAGATATTTCAAAAATCTTCCTAATCAAATTATTGTCCATTCTTCTCTGGTTACAAAACTCATCATAAATGAACATAAGGGATTTGAAACGTTATCCATTGAAATGTTTTTGATTGACATCATGGACCGATTGATGTTAAACCGCCATTGAAAACCTGGAAGAACTGGATGGCCGTTCCGTCCTATTGTGGGATTTCTCAACAGTGTGCATCCACGATCCCGCTCTCAGGGTTTCGAGCACAGGGCCTTCGGTCTTGTGCACGAACGCTTAACCTCTAGACTACAGAGTCGGCATTAGGCGGTGTTAATGTCTAATCTCAACCAGTCCGCGAAATCGCGCGACCATATTCCATTGTCTGAGGTAGATACCTGTCTCTACCCGACACGGATTAGCTCCACTGGTCACGTCTTCTCACTAGCACTCCGAGAATTCGAATCCCACATCGGGGTCGTGGATGAACACTGCCGAGAAGTGCCACAATAGGACGAAACGGCCATCCAATGCTCCCAGGTTTTCAATGGTGATCTAACATCAATCGGCTCATAATCTCAATCAAAAACTTAATAATCTCCACAATCCTATACTGACCATTAAAATATGTTTGTCATGTGAATAAATAATAATCATTTTTATCATGAATATTATGCTAAATATTTATGATAATTATAAAATTAATTAAATTCGATAATTACTTCCGATTGATTTCTTTATATAATGATTTTATTAATTTTATTTTTGTGAAAACATAATGAATACCGATACTTATTGTTCTGTTTTGCTCATTTTGGCTAATGATGTTTGGAATAATAAGTGATTAGAGGATATCAACAAAATCCCTGAAATTATATTTCGTGCTAGTTACCTTTTGTTAGTAAGACTTACATGCAGTTTTGAGTGAACCGTCGCTCTCTTTCTCTTTCTCTCTCTCTCTCTCTCTGGAATCTAAAACTGTGTCTCCCAGTTTAACATTGTGAGACTTTACTGTTGTATTTTAATTGCTGAGACTGACGACTTACATGAAAAAAATATTTAAACTGATTGGTTGCTAAGCAGGCTTGTTTTTCTGGTCCTTATAAATAAATGAATTCCATTGATAATTATGCAATTTTACCACCAGTTTAAATAATCTGACATTCACTAAACTATGTTTCCTTATCAGATAGTTAGCATAATCTACTGTCACGAAAGAAAGGAAATCTTTTTTGGTTCAAGTTAAGCTTCAGATATCGATCAAATTAACACTAGTTTTATGTAGATATAACTTGCTTGCAAGTAGTGTAAACAGAAAGTGTATTTAATATAATGTTGTATCATGATTAGAAATTATTCTAATAAAGCCAAAAGCGTTGATTTTTAACGATACTGGTTTCGTAGACATTACCGTAAATGAGAAACAAATCAATACATAAAAATGCTTATTAATGTATAGGGTTATATTAATTTGTCAATTTTGAGTTTCATATCACAGACTAACGTTATTTAGACAACTAGTGAAAACTAGAAAACAATTGATTGCCATTTTGTATTGAACTCCTTGACATTTCACATCCATGAACTCACCATAGATTGAACCCAGAATCTTAAGGCCTCTCAATGAGCACATAACTTTGAAACCACTGAATTTACAGACCATGATAACACTTCTAAATTTAATCGATTTGTAAGATTGACTAACCATCGTCTAATGTTATTCATCAGCATTAGTCTCACACTTGACACAGATGAACTTCAATGATGACAGCTTTTAACTAGAACTCTGATAAACACTTTTCTAAATTAATTATTAGTGCGCACATATTTATCCTCGGTATATGAGGTTATAGGAGTTAATTAATTTATAGTGCTTTTCAGTTCTTAATGGTCACCAAATTAAAGTCATCCCATCATTTAAAACTATGAAATACTTGTTTATTAATATGTTTGATAACAATCAATTACTAGTCGGTTGAATTAATTATTGATTTGTATATTTTAGAAGTTCAAAATATGGCTGAAGAAGAACTTTGGAATCTTTTATTTCGATCTTCATCATCCAAAAGAAACTCTATCGAATCGAGTATGTGTTTTATGTATAATTGTTCTTGTGTGTATATTCAAAATGATAAATTATTCAATCTTTTTATTTATTGTTTAAGTTTACAGGTATATTTTCGTTTCAGTTATTATTTTAAATCATCGGTTCAGTCAGTCAGTAACAACGTAGAACTTCGTACGTACCTACATCAGTTCGAGTTGCCATACCACATTAGCAGACAAATACAATTATCCATTCAAATCCCATAGTGGTAGAGGTAGTAAAAGTATAAGTAATATTAGGAAACATTAGGGTTTGAAAATGTTATTCAATGAGTATAATCGAGTGAAATAAATTTGAAAAGAGAAAAAAGAAAGGGACATGAAGAATTCAGAAGAGTAGAATTTGGGAGAACATAAAGAGTGGATGCACCCGCGTCATTGTAAACGATTTTGAGCCATGTCACCCAAGGTTTCTAACTATCGGTTGCTATCATCTGGCCGATCCCAACCAGGTAGTCTACACCTAACAACATAACTCAGTCCACTTGTCAGTAACTTCACGGATCTGTGCCATATTTTGGTTTGGCCGTCCCTAGCTTTCTTCCAACCTACTCCTACAGGATGAAACATCGTTCGTCGAGGCAATCGGTGGTTATGCATACGTAACACGTGTCTCAGCCATCTCAACTGATGAAGTTTCACTACTTCATTAATTGATTTGCCATCCTTACCTAGTACCCGATTCCTAACAACTGTATTACTCGGTGGTCACAGGATATACGAGCGATGTTTCGAAGACAGCTATGATCAAATACTAGTAACCTACGAATATCCTCTAATCTTACCAATCATCGGTTAAATATTTTAGTGTCAAAAATGAAATGAATTACAACAGTTAAACTGGATTTTCCTATCACAAATGAATGAACTTCATCACACCACTAGTCATCTAAGTTTGTAGCATTAAAATAAGTTGTAAATTAGATGATGAGACTGATGTAGAATTATATATGGAATGCTTCCTGCGTGACAATGAAAGTTTCTTAGTCAAACTATCTAGATTGGAGAAAACAACACCACTAAAAGAGTATACTTGAACTGTATATGTTATTCATTCTTTTAATCACAATAAATGTTCCTACTTTAGACTTAATATGGAATATATGGAATGTGGCTAGCAATAGAATCCGGTACTAAGTTCGAATCCCAGAGTGATGAGTCCCAAATAAAACAAAACTCGCGTCTTCCATTTCACTACTTGCCATATTGCATCTATTCTATATACTACATAAAGACAATCTACACACAGGATGCATACATATATCAACAACGAGATAATCCAAACCAATTTACACTTGTCTTAATGAAATATCTATGCAATTATGTTATAAATTACATTCATATGTTATCATAATAACCCTATACAACTATTAAAATGCTAAATCCAATAAGATATAATGAAGAAGACACAAAAATGTTTTTTTTTAAAAAAAAGAACACTTTCCCTGACATCTTTTTCTTTTGAAAATCAATGTGACATGAATAGATTAGGATCCATGCATTAAACATTATAATTAGTATTTGAAGACAAGAAAAAAACTAGTTAAAACCTTTTACAATTGAAAGTAAATGACAAACACAAATACTGTCGGTATACACAATGAACACATTGTTTTTCTTGGTGACTGTCAATGCAATCTTTTCTAGAATGGAATTTTTTTTATAATTTTGCATATTTTATCCTAAAAAAAAAAAGAAAAAAAAACTTTTTTCTATCTGTAATCAACCATATGCTACTGAATATTGCGTTTAGTGTTAGTAACAGTCGCCAACCAATGATGAATCAGTTTTTTAATAAGCATAAATAAACTATTTAAGATTATCTTGTCAGTTCTCAGTATAATCAAAGAAAACTATGATCATTAGAAGTATTTGAATTATAATACAAACTAGGAATCTCAGAAATAATGCAATCGGATCAAGAAGTACTAGGATTCGAAATCAAACATTCAACAAGTATAAAAGAATCATTAGTTCATACAAACACCACATCCGTCATAGCTTAAATTGGAGTCTCAGTTTCTGTAATGGATTTACGTCTACTCCTTATGTTCATCCTGTGCCTGTTCGACAGTGTATTGGATGTAGACTCTATATGATCTAGGATGTATTAATTAGTATTAGGACCAAAAACTGCAATTGGAACGGAATCACCATATCGGTTGTGTACTGAAACCACTAATATTTAGAATTTGAACCATAGATTTTCCAACATTATCCTCCCCCAAGAAATAATGTTGGATCTTCATATCCCCAAGTTATGAATGATTTGGCTTCATTTAAAACATATTTCTCACATTGATCAGAGTATACATTAGAAGTAACTTCATGATAAAGATAAATAACAGTTGATATGGAATCATCCGAATTTTGATCAAAATCGAGCTCATTTAGAATTCGTGCTTCGCATTGAACAAGTTTCCCACAAGAAGCAAATGCATTATGAATATATGATAATAATATATGATATGACATCAGGATTTGATTCTTCTGAAATATTTTCCTCAAACTTACTAAGAATGTCATTGCAGCGTGATGGATCGTTAGAAAAATCAACATCTACCAAAACTACATCAAGTTTTCGGTCATGATTTGATTCACTCAACATATTTTCCTCCGATTCATAAGAAATTTCATCAGAAATATATGAATCATTAGAACAAACCATACCTGGTACAATAACATGAGAAATCTGATAAGAAGTTGGTTGATTAGAAACTTCTGTCTCACAATGATTTTCAGTTTCAGTCAGTTCTGGTCTGCTATGTGACTCTATGCCGCTTTTCGAAGTCGTGGATAAATATAAATGATCGTTAGAATCACCCAACTTGATAGGATCACAATAACAAATTTTAGCATTAGTTGCGGCGGAATGAACCGTAGTTTAACAAACTGACTGAATATGTCCAATCTCACCGCATTTAAAATTAAGAAATGCACATAAATTAAATGAGCGAAATCCACCACAGGACGAACATTGACCAAACTTATGCCCATTTTCGTGAACTGCATTGCAACTCCTCAATGAATTGTCTGCATAACGTTGAGTGCACACTTGATTGGGATATCCTGATGAATCATTTTACGAATTCTTCCTCCTTTACTGCATTCGAAAATTGTATACTTAACAAAGTCTAGCAGTAGTTCCTTGAGAATTGCATAAGGAAGTGAAATAGGCTTTTCTGGTAGAGCTGTAAGCTTCATTGCCGATTAATGTGAGGAAATGTGCTACAATATTAACATCCTCATCATCTTCCTTGGTCATAGCCCAGATTTCGAAACTTTCCAAGTAATCCTCAAAAGCATCAAAATCCGAATGTATGTCCAATCATTCCATCACAGGTTCCATCGCGACTCCAATGTGATAATTAAGGAGTATTTGAATTATAATACAAACTGGGAATCTCAGAAATAACGCAATTGGATCATGAAGCACCAGATAACCACGAATGAATGTATTGTATTTGGAATTCGAAATCAAACATTCAACAAGTACAAAAGAACCATTAGTTCATACAAACACCACAAAATACTACTTGATCTACTTTTTTTCTACTGTTTTTCATAAATACAATGCTTATCATAACAACATATTCATATATCATTTCATATTAAACATTTTAGAAGAATCAGACAAGTTTTATTCAGCAGATCAAGCTAGAGAAGCACAAATTAAAAATTAAGAAATCGATTAGAAAAATTAATGGAAGAAACTTTATCTGAATTAAATGCTGTTGAAAAAAATGATTCATTATCACCAAGACAAATCACTTGGCAACGTAAGTTATTAATGCTAATAGTGTACTTTAATTTGCTTTGTTGAAAGTTAACAGTTACATAAAAAAAAGAGAATACTGTTGGATAAAATGATGAGTCTTATCTATTGTTTATAAGCATTGGATTGTAATAAATTTGAAATTTGTCAAATTACCAGTTCAGTAACCTTTTTCAGTTGTTATCAATCAGAATAAATTTTAGCGTGTTTAAATCTTTTTTTTTGTACAGAAGTTAAACGTGTAATGACATGAGTCTTCTCTCAAGATACGACTATTCATTTCATTCATTTTCTAAATCATTTGAAATGGCTGATAAATTTATACAATAAACATCTAGGTAGAAAGTAATATTTTCTAAGCAAAGGCTATTGTATAACTGGTTTTGTACCACAGTTGATAACTACAGTTGAGATCATTTCAAATCTTTAGAAAGAGTCGTAACTCAATAATAATTATATCTATGTTGGTGAATTTCTTAGAGATAGATTGAACAGTTATATAGTGCGATTCAATACTCTGTGAGGTGAAGTACACTTAGTAATTGACTCAGAACTGCAATAATCAAGGACAGCATTGTATCATCAAAACTGAATGACATTGAAAAGTTTGGCAACTAGATTTCTATTCAGTTGCTTGATGAGTTTGTGTTCACGACGAGACTTTTGTTTTAGTGTTTTTCATAATGCATAAGTGAAAATCATAACCCATAGACCGATGGTGATTAAGATTAAAGCTGATCAGTGAACTTGTGAGTAGATTTTCTGTATAAATCATGATGAAAACATAACTCATATGTTACTGGTGTATATTTCAATATAATTTAATAAAAACTGAAACTTTTGATCATAGCATAATATGCAGTAGCTATAAACAGTTTAATATTAGTATTAGAAGGGGTTTTCTGGATAATATAGTAATTTCGATAGTTGTGATCATGAGTCGATTGAAGCTAGATTACCATGGAATACCTAGAAGCAACGGACGGTCGTTTCGTCCTATTTTGGGACTCCTCAGCAGTGCGCATCCACGATCCCGCCTCACAAGTTTCGAACATAGGACCTATCGGTCTCGCGAGCGAATGACTAACCTCTAGACCACTGAGCTGGAATCTAACGGTGTTAATATCTAACTTCAACTAATACATGAAATTGAGTTAATAAAAGGCCTACAAATCACTAAAATTTCAACTTCAGTCAGTTCCTTACAATAAGTAATTTTCAACAAATTCTTTGGTTTCAGGATTGAAAATATAATTTACAGTCCATTTGTTCCTGATTTGACAACTAGTAGGACTGGTTACTATGCTAAGCCTATATAACTTACTCTAGCTTCTGGACAGGCCAATTTATCGATTCTTCCTGAGTCACGTTTCGACCTTGTTAATTACTCATTTATCAACCTTGACTGTTTTTATATGAGCGTATGTGTGTTCATTTCCTATCTCAATAATCACATGTCTATAACTTAATTTTGTCTAAATATAAATGTTGATCCACGCTTGATTAAACTGAGTTGGCTTACACCCCTTCTCCACTGCGCGTCACTTCGTTCCACTCTCTGCTCTTCGTTTTCTTCACTTCGTTTCTTCGATCGTTTGTCTTGATTAACAATTGTGCGAAATATACATATTCAATCATTCATTCTCGTATTTGACTTATTTGATTCCGTTATTTACTAACACGAGTTAAGTCAATAATTATATACGAGGATTGGCGATATGTATATCTCAATAGCAATCAAAAGCGATCAAAATGGATTCAAATATATGGCCACTAAAAACGGATTCATTCAATCCATTTCAGTTAGTAAACACATTCCATATGAATAACTCAACAAAATATATACAGTTCCAACAAATTACTGAGGAGTCCCACAGTAGGACGAAACGGTCATCCAGTGTTTTCAATTTCCCATGGTGATCTAGTTTCAGTTAACTCATTAAACTGTAGAATATAACATTTTCGTCTGTTCAATATATTGTATTCATTATATATGTCTTCATTTCAAAATTAAGACAGTAGTTTTTTAATAAATAAAAAAATAACAAATTCAAAAGTGATTGCTTTCTCTTTTTCTCCCTTGAGCAATTTGATTGACATTCCACCTACTGTTTTTTTTAATACTTTTGAAGTGATTATTTCACCTTATTACTGTCATCTTGACTTTTTATCCCCCGTCATTAAGTAAAATGATTGACAAGTAACTGAAGACTGGGGGATTTTTTTTGTTTTCTAAACCGAAAACATGAATAAACAAATTTTCAAATGATTAGAAATTTTTTTAATATTTGAAAATGAAAGAAAAATATAAAAAATAGAGCAAATCAAATTATGTTGTCAAGTATAATAATAATAATCATAGTAACAACTTGGATTGAGTATTAGTAATGGTAAGGATTTCAGTCATCTATTTGAAGAGTTAATAGGTTATTAAAGACTGATCAGATTCACTCTTGAAAACATTGATTAATGAGAATATACAAGTTCTGAAAATTGATAATGTGTGGCAACTATTCTACAATCACTTGGTATTGTTTGGCTTATATCTTCCCATTGAGGTTTAAGACTGCAATTGATCAACTCTGAGATGCAGGTACATCCAGCTGACGAGTCCCAATTAGGACGAAACGCGAGTCCTGGATTCCAATGGTAGCCATTATCCATCATTGCTTAGAAAATATCCTACAACCAATTTCGATTATGGTTAATTTTGGTTAACTTGCTTAACAGACAATGTTATTTGGGCAGTAACAATCCGTCTATTTATTTTTACTGTTATGATCACAAGATCACATGATAGACACTAGCTAAAATGTTGATCGCTTAAATATCACTCGATGATTCATTCTCCTCCCCATGTATATATGTACTCAAATCCTGTTTTTGCCCTTATACAATTTCACTATGAATTTGCCCGTATATACTTATTCGCCTCTCTGCTTCAGATTTGTTTGATGTGTTTTGTAATCTGCGCTAACCACTAATAAACTGTAGTCGCCGCTTCTCATTGCCTTCTGATTTTAAACACTGTTGAGATTTGTTTTATAACGGTTGCCGAGGTGACTGAATAACGAAACAAAGCCATTACAAATGATATATCGTGTAGTAAATATTATTACTCAATAGGATAGCAGAGATCCACTTAGCTTTTACAGTATATCAGTAAAGGATCCTAGTATAAATACAAAATATTCTACAAGAATATTATACGAATATTCACTAGAAACTTTTGTTTCTGTGTTAAACATTATCAGAATACTATCTGGTATAATATGTACTCGGGATACTCATCTTTAACCCTGAGGTATAAATTCTAATATCCATATTTTTCACTTATAATAGCTCATTTCTACTAGATCAGTTTTATGAGCTACATTTAAACCAAATCCTTAAAAATATAAATTTAAGAATGACCAAAGTTTATCAGTTAACAAGCAATAGAAGACTCTACTATCATCAGTTATACAATGAAGAAACTTTTAAATAATATTTTAGTTGCTAAGCTTCCCTAACAGCATTTACTTTGTTATTATTATTATTATTATTATTATTATTATTATTAGTTACTATACTTCTGTATTAAACAGAACGTTGTATTAATCATAAAACCCTACCCTGTAACTAATCACTCTTCTTATTAATACCTCTAGACAAAGTATTATGTAATATACTAAGTTTGTAGCAATATACACTCATTTGATCATCTTTTCTTGAAATATAAAACTCTTTAAAAGTCTGATATTATTTATGATTACTTAGATGCAGCTTTCATTACAGTAGTGCTGTTTTGTTCCCGTTGATACTCCTGAGAGTTACACGAAACCATAAATACTGTATGATACTAAGACCCACAATAAATTTCCACTGTAGCTAACGAAATATAAAAATAATATCCTCAGGTTATTCACACACATTCTACTCTGTTAGAGTTTATTTAACTTCTGACAGTTTTTATGACTTTGTACACCAATATTGTTTGTTATTTAACATTGAATAAGATTATAAGAGAGAAGTAATTGTTTCCATTTTTCCTTAAGATGAAAGCGTGGGCATGAAGTTTAAAAAGAACGCCTGTCGTGAAATGAGAAATTTCATTCAAATTCTCTACATAACAACTGAAAGTAAGTGGAAGTTTTTAAATGTTCTCACAATTATATAACTATCTAGATCATAACTATGCAATAAATTGGTGCAAAACATTCCTGACAGTTTTATCATATATTGAATTGTTAAAACATTTATAGATAGAAAGTCGAATGTTGATAGGACAGATTGAAAGTAAGAGAAAAGTTAAGGCAATCATCAAAACGATATTAAATGCCATCACAAAGTATTAGCACAAAACAACTCTCATTCAAAACATTGGTTTCTTGAATCCCCAACTGTATGGTGGTTCAAACACCCTTATGTCCAAAAAAATCTGTACTTAAAATAAACTTACCCTGGTAAGGTTGAGTTATTATCCGGAGTGATGTGTTTCGTGTCCTTTTACTTATGATCATTGTTTTCCTCTTATCTTTCAATCTGTTTGGTCGACCTTCGGATTTCTATCTGCAAATGTCTTCACAAGTAAATTTATGATCAGGCTGTCAGAAGTGTATTGAGCCAATAAATCACATATTTCTAGTTCGCATTTTCATTGCATTATCTAAATTTATCAAAAGAAGGTAACTTTTAAAGTACTTAAACTTGACATTTGTTGTTTTATCTAACTACTGATTAAATTGCTAGTAGTAAAACTAAATAAATAAACTTTTTATCGCTTGAGTGGCATTTATGTATATGGCTTACATTTTCAGGGCACTATTAGGATATACAGTTAATTAAAGTGTGTTTACTCTGTTCGAACTAGTCCAAACAGCCTTTCAATATCAAATCATTCCACTGGTATTCATATTCATTTATTTCGGTAGGATTCTTTAACTAAATAAGCTACATTCATTATTATTTATACCTCTTATTTATTGAAATGTGTATAAATCAATAGATCGTTAAAAACAAGCTATAGCGCTTATCAAGCTAGAATGAGACTTTATTTAACAAGTTTGTCAAAATAGGTTTCTTCGTGAATTAACTTAATGATGCCAGTCCGAAATAAACATGGTATATCATGAAGTATTTCTTACACTCTGTTAAGAAGCTTAATTTAAATATTCATCGTGTTTTTGAAAGTTACGTTACAAGACAAATTATGACTATTTCTTCATAGATATTGTTGATTTCCCCCAATTATGACTTCCTGATGGAATTTCAGGAATCTATGTCAATGTTTGTCACCAGCAGGCTAACAACTGTTTTGTTAGTTTACTTCAGTTTCTTGAAGGTTTTTTGGAATAAACACATGATTTACACATATTTTATCAAAAAGTTTGAGAATCAACAAAGAAATTTACCATTTTCCACAGGCATTTGGATATTTTATTGTCAATTACAAAATGGATATTATTTAACAAAGAGCATTAGTTTTCAAAACATTC
The DNA here is from genome assembly GCA_944470405.2 of Schistosoma mattheei. NCBI lineage: Eukaryota > Metazoa > Platyhelminthes > Trematoda > Strigeidida > Schistosomatidae > Schistosoma > Schistosoma mattheei. The sequence continues at coordinate 8,479,050 of OX103950.1, forward strand.
ATTATAACGTGACAGTTTTCTTGATTAACGAAGTTGAGACTATGAAAATAACTAAGGGCGAAAAGTGTTCACAATTAGTCAGTCATGACCAATGAAAAACCTGGTATACATGTGTGTCGTTTAAAACTGTCAAACGTATTAGCACAGTGATATGAATTTACCAAGACAAATACTTAAGTATTATGAGTAGAAATGGTATTAGCTGTATTATTTTCAGCCACAGAAGATGAGCAATGTGGTATATGATGAAAGAACATTTCTGACTAAAATACCACCTTGATGTATCTTCCATATCATTCCTTAAGTAAAATAAATTGCTCCACAGTTGTTAATAATATATATATATATATATATATATATATATATATATATATATATATATATATATATATATATATATAAGAAGTAATCCCCTTCAATTTAACGATATAATGAAAGGATACTAAAAGTGTTATGATTTCATCAACTTTGGAAAATAATGAAAGACGAAACTATTACTGTTATCTCCTACACCACGTATAATATATCCTTCTCTCCCGTTACGTTATTATCGCACGAACAATACATTGCAAAAATTTTCTCTTTCCATCAAACATCTAATCAGAAAATAATACAACTAATCACAAGTTCTTTAAAATTTTGTTTCGTAAATCAAGTGAAGTGAGTGACTATTTGAGCAGATTAAATTTAGATCATTAAGTTGACACCTCCATGGTTCACAGTTCTATTTGTTATATATATAAGCGATAAAACACTATTATCATTGATTGTTTTCAGTAATACATATCTTACTATGGACATGATTGAACTCATTTATTGTTAAATGACTGATATTTTGAACCATAAGATATGATGATATTAAATAATGCTTTAAATGAAAGCTTTCATTTAGACAGGTAGAAAAAGCTGTTTCAAACCAACCATTTGATCGGCACTTTCTGAAGATATACGGCGTTTTGTTTACACATCTTTTAGAAAACTTAATTACAACTAACTTCAATGACATAAAGGAGAATGAAATAGTTTTTTTTTGGTATAGATGATGTACCCGTCTACCTATTAAAAGTCGAGAACATTATACAGCAGTTTACTTTGTAATGCCTTATGGCTGATAAATACATCTTTAGGAAGTGAAAAACATTCATAATTTGTTAGTATACGACTTTAGATATCTTTGAAGTATTGGTTGAGTTCAGTGACAGCACTAAATAAGTAATAATCACCTAAGGCCCAAGTAATGAGTAGAAATGATAAATTACTTGATGATAGTAGACTTTTATTATTAATAGGGCAACCATCTGCACCTAGTCACTCTAATAGCCAGCACCGAGCGAGTTGGAACAAAGTAATGGATGATTATATCAAAATATTACATTAGCTCACCTTTATTTTCGGCTGGTTTGAAGAAACATAATTACAATCTATCAGTTGATAATGTAATATACTTTAAAATTTACTGATCAGCAATTCAGCCAACCCGAAAAAATGATGTGCTCATGAGTATTTTGTTGACTGTAATGATTGGGATTAGTTAATATTAAAAGCATTGAGGCCTCAAACGTATTTGTGCACCCATGAATCCGACCACTCAGATAACTCTGTTACAAGACCGGTGTTCCTCTTAACAGTAAACTAAACGATCAGATATATAAAGAAAAACTTGCATATCTACATACGAATCACAACATATCACCTCAGTAATAATGTCTCCGCCCATGAAATTTTATTACGTTGGTTCTAATATCACCGAAAGCCCTAGTTCACCCAAGATTCCAGAAACGTCTTGCCAATAAATATTAACTGACACGAGACCTAGGTTCAGATTTTCCTACAGTTTTCCTAATTTTAACCAACTGACGTTAAAACATAGTGTACTTGACGTGTAGTTACTTAGACTAACGTTCACATTGTGACGTGATGGACAGAATGTCATTAGTATCTGAGATAAAACTCTGAGATTTTAATTATTGTATAGAAAGGCAATGAAATCTTTACAATTAAGTCAGTCAGTGCAGAAGATTTAACTAATCACTAAAAATATCTTACTAAGCTATAAATATTTCCTTGATAGATACACAGATACAAGTGATACATTTGTCACAAATAATGATCAATAGTTTTATTATTAATTCACTGAATATTCAGTTTTGAGCACTTAGAAACTAATAAGAAAGTTAATACTATTAAAATTACCGATATTTGAACAAGTAATGCTTAATATTTCATCATGCTTTTCTAGAGGAACGAATGAGTCAAGGTATGAACACTAAGAATATTACTCCATACGTAATGGATACTTTAGAAGGTGAAATTGGTCGAATAGTTGGATATAGTGTGAAGGTACGTTTTAAATCTGATTTAAAAAGATAATACTCTTTGTTCCTTACTCTTTCTTCTTTACTCAAACTTTCAACCATACTACTTTTATTTACTTATTTAAATACACAAACCTTGGTACAAGGATGCACCAAATAGATATGTGCCATATAAATCATTCCATTTGTGTGAGGGCTGTGATACTGCCCGGGTTCCCAAACCAAAGCCAGTGGTCTTCTTAGGGGGCCACACCCGGAGCCTTCGACTTAATATTGATCCACAAGGCAATGAAGTAACGTAAGGAGATGCAATCCCATGTTAGCCGGTGACCAACAATAGGTTCATACGCCATTTGTTCCCTCAGGATACTAGAGCCCATATGCACCACTGGTTTCGAAACAGGATTTTCGAACCCCCCTAGGTGGACTCTCTGTGTCCATTAACCCAGTTAAATAGTCAGAGATTGGCTTTGCATCTTCTCAATTTTGTAAAAAGCATCCATGGTGCGAGAAGGCAGTGAGTAGGACTTCCCTGACAGTGGTTGTATGCACATGGCCATTTGAGAGCATTTCGAGAGGGAGAGCTGACTCTCCCCACTCTCGGCCATACCAGGGCATTTGGAGGCAACCAAACTACTTAATTACTAATTAACTGAATATAAAACAATTTTATGTTATACAAAAAATAAAATTGTTCTGTTATATCTGGTTCCCTGATTGTTGTATTATAACCATTTCAAGGTAAATATTACAAAAACTGTAAGAAATCATTCATAAGAAACATAAATAATTATGGTAAAGAACTCAAATTTTAAACAAATTCAAGCCTAAATAAATTAGTTCTTTTTGTTGAAAACCGTTCTCTTTAAGATAAATAAAATGGATTAAAGACCTTGAGAAAAAACGCAGTAACCTGGATAGTATCATCATACGCTGTTAAGTTTGCTTCCTCTCTGGAACCAGATTCCAAAATTTTGACAATCTGTTTTTATGAATTGGCTTTTATGAGCCATCCCAGAAGTGACTATGACGAAGACTTATTGCATTACTGATTAATGTAACGGGATATGTTCTAGTGTCCAGATATCAATTTGGTAGAAACTTTTAAAAATGGAATACCCTTAGAAAAAACTCTTGGATATATTTATCACGTTGAGCTTAATTCATTTACGAAAATAATTATGACATGTATACTAAAATAAACCATTACCTGAAAGATCATGATTTCTACTTTTAGTATTCGGGCATATTATGATACTTAAGTTTACTATCCTTGCTAAAAGTAATATTGAACAAATGTTATTATGTATCCTCAGGTTCACTTTTTCATCTATTTACACTTATGGAAACTTGAGTTCAATACTGTGTATCACGGCGATAACGTGTTGATTTTCTAGTTACTAAGTAATGCATCAAAACATTTTATTTAGTTTTTCCAAAATATGTAACTTATTTTCAATTTTCTGAATCTATGTGATCCTGGTAAATGGATCACTTAATTACTTTACTTACTCCTATTACTCCCAATAGGCGTAGGTCGCCGACCATCATTCTTCTACCCACTCTGTTCTGGGCCTTCCTTTCTAGTTCTGTCTAATTGTTGTTCATCCTTCTCATGTCTGTCTCCAATTCTCGGAGTAATCTGTTTTTTGGTCTTCCTCTCTTGCTTTGACTTTGAGGATTCCAAGTGAGGGCTTGTCTTGTGGTGCAGTTGGGTGCTTTCCTATCCACGTCCAGCTCTTCTTTCTGGTTTCTTCCTTCTCTGTGATCTGGGTTGTTCTCTCCCACAGTAGGGAGTTTTTATATTGATGAAACACGTTTTAGTGACCCGATATCTGACTCTAGTTAAATCATTTGCTGATTGTTATCAAATTATACATCCCACCAATCCTCACATATTTTTATCGACTTAATTCACGTTGAAGAATAATGGGACATAATAAGTCGAATACGAGAATAAATTTTGAATACGTATATTTCATACACTAACTGATCCAGACAAACAATCGACAACAACAAGGAAGATAAGCAAAACGTAACGAAAAGAAGCATTTCATTGAAAAAAAGCTGAAAAGAGATGCGCAACGAAGTAAAACAATCTGGTTGTGGCAATATTTCGTTTTATATTTATGTACTGATAAGTCTTTCTAATTAAACGCTACATTTGGTCCTAAGCTCTTCTAGTAACCCACAGGCTCAATTTACACAGCGACTTGAACACGAGAGAAAAGGCGCGAAATATGACAAAACGCTTTACTTCAAAGGGTTGTTTATGTACAGAAAACAAAGGGTGTTTATAGTATTTTAGTTATCCCTGAGTTTCGCGAAAATTCTGAAATGCTACTAAACATAGTAGCAGCATGAGTAATCACCCAATAAGAAACTCAACATGTGACTTTCAGTTTCTTGATTTTTTTGGCAAAACTTCTAATGAACGCTTATTGTATGAGATGTTTCTCAGTGTTTTCAGAGCCCTTGTTGGCTTTTTTCGAGGAGTTTTCTAGATCTCCTAACATGTACAAAATTTGTTGCATAAAAACTAAGTTCAAAATGAAATTATAATGCGTTATCATATTTAATCTTATAAAACTTAATCACATTTTAAAGACAAAGTTTTATTATTATCATTATTATTATCGATTTAACTTGGATAGGGTGTTACAGATACAAACAGTTTGGCTGGTGAAGATGATAAAGAATCCGTTACAATGGTTGATCGTGATGGTGTAGAAGGACGATTGGCTGAAATTCTTTTCAATAAAGTATTTATGAGCTTGTCTTTTTAATAACAATTTCATTATGAACTGTAACTACAGAAGAATGTTTTATGAATTATTTAGGTTATGATCAGTTAGCAAAGTAAATATGAATAGAGTAGGGTGAATAATAACTTACCAAAAAAGCTGAATTGATAGACATAGGATTCTGCCAGAGAAAAAATGTTAAAAGACCAAAAGACTCATCAATAAAACATAAATTGTTTCGTACAATAAAAAAATTAACACCGTTGGATGCCGGCCAGCTCAGAGGTCTAGAGGTTAAGCGCTCGCGCACGAGACTGATAGGTCCTGTATTCGAATATCGCGAGGCGGGATTGTGAGTGCACACTGATGAGAAGTTCCACAATAGGACGAACGACCGTCCAATGCTTCCAGGTTTGCCATAGTGATCTAGCTTCAAATGACTCATGATCTCAACCATTGAAATTATTATAATATCCGCAAAGACATGTAACACAAAGCTATATTGAAACACGTACACATGGTAACAATGACTGATTAAGTGAAGTTTTAAATATCAATTTTAAAAAAATTATAAGTTCTTATTAATAAGTTCCGATTGGTAATTAATTACGGATCTGAAAATTTAGTAACGTTCTGGCAACCAAACTTACAGAGAAATTCCGAGTAGCGACTACAGTTATATCGAAAGGAAAATTGTATGTGTCATATGCATCAATAACCAACCCTTAAGTTGGTATAAACAATATAGTTAAATAATGATTATCTAAAGAAAATTCGACTATCGAATAAACATTAAAAGGTAGAATGACTGGACATTAAAAATGAGTTGTTCTATTGAGCATAGTTACACTAGTCATATACACAATTTTATCAAGATTGTGTGAAATTGATTAAAAAACTAATTCAAAACATAAATAACCACAGGATTTGAACTTTGGTAGACTATTTACAATCCAATGAATTTGAAATCTGACTATATCATGCATGATCACTACTTATTTCATGCCAGTCAGTCAGTCAGCTACAACGTAGGACCAGGCACATATATGCAACGGTCCAAGTTGCCATACCTCATTAACACAGCAAGATGAACACCGGATTCATAAAAGTAGTTAATTCAGAGGTGATAATATATAGGAGGATTGCAATAAGGATATAGTATAGGAAGAAAGAATTAGTTCGCAGAAAGAAAGATATGAAGTGATTTTAATCTCTTAGTTTAAGGGAAGACAGGGAGTGTATACACCGACGCCATTGTGATCGATTCTGAGCCATGTCACCAAGAGTCTCCAACCATTGGTTACGAAAGTCACGCGGACCCCAACCAAGTAGTCTGCATCTACCAACATGGCTCAGACTACAAGTTAGTGACTTCAGGCACTGATGCCACGTTTTGGTTTGGCCGCCCCTAACTTTCTTCCAACCATCCCGAACACAGGTTAGCATTGCACGTCGTGGCAATCGGTGTTCAGACATACGTAACACGTGGCCCAACCATCTCAGTCGATGAAGATTCACAACCTCGTCGACTGATTTACCATCATTCCCTAATACCCTGCGTCTAACCTCACTATAACTTACCCGGTGATCCCAGCAGAGGCCAGCAATATTTCTAAAGCATCTGTGGTCAAATACTAGTAGCTTACGAGTCTCTCTACTCTTAATGGCCACGTTTCGCAGCCGCTAATTAAAACAGAAACTGACTGCCGCGCAGTATACTCGTCCTTTATTGATAGACAGATATCTCGCCTTCGCCATAGGTGACGTAAGTTGGCAAAAGCCAAGCGAGCTTTTCGAATCCGTGCTGAGATTTCGTCAGACACTAACCCATTAGGGCTGATCAGACTTCCAAGATAAGTTAAGTTGTCAACACGTTCGACTACTTCAACTTATTTCATGTAGTATAATGTTACTGTCAATCTAATTCATCCAATTTATTAGTCACTCTTTATTTATTGCATAAAATATTCACGAGGATATGTATTTTTAATGATTTGTTGATGAATTTTCTTAATTCTTTTCAGCTCTATTCCGACATTAATTCTACGAAACAAGTGAGTTACTTGTTACTAACACTAGTCGAAAATGAAATAATAATTTCCAAACAATATCAGATATAATTCATGAATATACATTATCTACAATTGATAATGATTGAAAATATGAACATTTCTGTATCAACTCAAGTAGGTCATACACTCAGTAAGAGTTAAAGTTTCTACCTTCGAATTAAATGTGAGATTGTCATCTCATATTGATGAAATGTTCAAGTGTCGTTTGACCAACACAAATAAAGTAAAAACTTTATTAAATTTAGATGAAGTTTTGTTGTCTTAGATGGATGGTTTGTAATAATGATTTTGTTCACATGAATAATGAAAGCTTTATAAACAAACTATCTAGATTAGAGAACAAAACTCCATCTAAATCATCTACCTCAGCCACAAATCTCTACTATCTCAACTTTGATAAATATACATATATGTTCAAAATCAACTTCAATCCTTACATCACAAACGTGATTAGTAAAATTCAAAGAACATAAACACTGGAGTTCATGATACTTTTCAATCAGGATATGAAGTTTTTCAGTTAATAAGCTTCCTTTTCTTAATGCATCATTCAGTTTATAATATGTGGATATCATCAAAGATAATCTCCATGAAATCATCTGATTCATTGTAAGTTTAATGGCCCGTGGATCTGACTCCAAGAATATAGTATGAGTGATTGTTATCGCCTATCCTCGTATATAATCATCGACCTAAATCGCGTTAGTCGATAACGGAATTAAATAAGTCGAATAACGAGAATGGACTTGTGAATACATATATTTTGCATATAAAGCGAATGGAATAGAGAAAAGAGAAAGGTAGCAGAGTGGAGATGGCTGGTAAGCCAACTCCCATTTAACCAAGCGTTGATCAATAATTATGGTTACACAAAAGTAAGTTACAGATACGTGATGAGTAATGGGGTAAGAAATGTACACACACCTACGCGTTCATATAAAGCAGTCAAGATTGATAAGCGAATAATTAACAAGGTCAAAATGTGACTCAAGAAGAATGAATAGAATGCGCTGTCCGAAAGCTATGGGCTTAATATAATATCCGACACTACAAAGTATTTAGCAAAAAGATACGAACTTGACACAACAACAATACAAAAATGCTAAATATTGTTGACGTTAAGGATCTATCTAAAGGAAATTAACCACAAACCTTCCCCCTTTTTTTCGTTTACTAACCTACTCTATTAATTCTATTGACAAGGTGTCAGTTAACAATTTACTTATTATACACAATCGGTAATGTTGTTTTTACCGTGAAAATTAATCAAAATAAAAAAATCATACCAACTCTGCAACAGAATAATGTTTATTTAAACAGATGAGGTCATGAGTCAATTGAAGCTAGACCACCATGGAAAACTTGGAAGCATTGGACCTCCAGAAAATGCCTCTCTGATTATAATCATTATATGCTCACTTGTGACGGTCTTCAAGAGGCATTGCATGGAGTTCTAATGAGAAGCAGTGACCAGTGGAGTTCAACCGTGTCTGTTGTGAGATAGTAACTCACTGATGACAATCTTGGATGTATCGCTCAATTTCTTGGATTAATTTAAGTTAGACATTAGCACCGTTGGTTAGAAAAGATCGACCCTAGAAATGCACAACTCGCCTTATCCCACGGATATCCGTCTCCGGCAGTAAGGTCTCAACCAGTACGAAGCTAACACAAAAATTACCCATAAAAAGGTCGTGTGTGACCGACCTCAAGCAGTTGTCCCTTGGGCACTGCGGTCACGCTCTCAGGTCACTAAGACCACCTCTAATCCAATTTCCTTTTCAGGCACCTCCAGAAGAACCCTTCCACAATGTGGGCAACCGAGAAGTAGTAACCGCCTTCATACTTCTAACAGCACTCAAGACCCCTGTATTCCGTTGGTTGCCAGCCAGCTCAGTGGTTTAGATGTTAGTCGTTCGCACGCGAGACTAATAGGTCCTTGGTTTGAATCTCGTGGGGTGGGATCGTGGATGCTCACTGTTGAGGCGTCCCACAATAGGATGAAACGCCTATCCAGTGCTTTCAGGTTTTCCATGGTGGTCTAGCTTAAATTGATTCATGATCTCAACAATTAAAATTACTATAATATCCACAAAATCTCTTCTGAACAATGTTAAGTCTGTGTTTATTTTTATTTTTATTCTATCCATGTCAGCTCTTTTTTATTCTATCTATAACTTTTTTTATACAATTTAATTCTCTCATTCATTAATTACTGAGTTGTTTATTTTTCTTTCTTTCTTTATTTATTTCAATTTAGGAGACTGTTAAAAAGATTTCATTTCAAACATCTAATCCCATAGTAACTAATACAAATTTCAATAAATCATCTTACAATTTCATGAATCAATCAAATCAAAAAGATGAACTCCATGTAACAGAAGGTTTTCCAATTCGAATGGAATATTCTTTACCATATAATGAACAATGCGGTGAGTATTAATGAATAAAATTTTTTTTTAAATCTTAATAAATGTTCGAAACTTTTCTTAAATTCTTCTGTAGGACCACAATTAAGTGATCAAGTAAAGTATCGTTTAGCCAATACACGTCAATTGAAAACAGCACATCCTCATGACCTATACTATGCTAAATAGCCTAAATGATGTTCATAAATGAAACTGATATAATAATCAACTCGAGATATGTCAAGTGAGAATTAAGTCTAATAGTCAAATGTTCATGTCATTAGAATTATGAAATCCTTTCCTTTAAAACTCCTCATCTTTGCTCCTGTGCTAAATATCTTATTCATAAGTATGTGATTTTATGAGAAAAAAACTTTTATCCCAAGCAGCTACATTGTCCTTTGTTTTCTATTCAATTTATGGCTTTCATCAATAATTCATTCTTATGATCAGACAATACTCGACTACACTGTATCACATCATATTGTCAATCGATTGATATTTCTTCATTCATTTCAGAAGTATATTAATGCTAATTAAAACACTTCAAACTTTCTATGTAATAAAAACTTGTAAGCTGATAAACACTAAAATAAGTCACCACATCTTCTATGGTAGATTTGCATAGCTTATGAGTTCGTCAAGTTTAATACTTAGTTCTTAATAGAATTACAACTAAACTTAAGATTTATTTCATATAAGAGTAGCTATTATTCAATGAACTACTAATGATAATATTTAATTAAGAGTATACATTGGACAAATGAAGAAAGAAATGGATCCTCATCATATTGCCTATATTAAATGAAGTATACATATCGTGTATCATTTTTTATTATATCACAGTAAAACAAACATTTACTTATCAATTCAAAATGAATTCAGCATTCTATAATGATTTCCAATATTAAGTTTCATATGAAATTCTAATCAAATGTTTAGTTGTCACTGATTGAATCACTAAGACACTCTATTACTTTGATGGAGTTTTGTTCTCTGAGCTGGATGGAGAAATTTGAACACTTCACTTCTATCTGAAGTTTGTGCTGATGATGTCGTTCAGAAGAACGATGAAAGCTCCACGACCAAACCATCCAGCTCAGAGAACAAAACTCCATCAAAATCATCCACCTGAGCTACAAATCTTCTCCACCACACTCTATTACTACTATGATTTTATATCAGGTTATTATTTCCTCTATATTGTTTTACTCTTTTTCATATCCCTCTTCCACCCCACCCCCATCAAACATTTTAGAACTTCAATGGTATAAATTAAACAATAAAAATCAACGAGTCCCAGTCAAACTTGATTTTCGTATTGAACATGTTATCACTGGTGCAATTCATATGTCATTCAAACAACATCAACAATTAAATCATCAATATCCAAAACATCCATTTGTTTTGTCAAATTCAGGTTTGATTACAAGTGAAACAAAACAAAAGTTGAATCAATGGAAATGTAAATTATTAGAATCTGAATCAAATACTAATGTCAATAATAATAATAATAATAATAATAATAATAATAATAATAATAATGGTAATGAAATCATCTACCTACAACATCATCTCATCATATGGGCAAGTAAACCTGATGACGCTGGAAGATATTTTGCATCAAATCAATATCCATCGAATACAGATGGTATATCATCAACCGAAGAGAAGGAATTTATACTACAAGTAATAAGTAAGTTAATTATTTTTATTTGTACAATTTAGAAGAAAAATAAACAAACAAACCCGATATTTACCTTGTAGTAAGAGTACAATTTGTTAAGCTGAAGTAATTAGGATGACTCTCCCAGTCTCCCACATTGTAAGAGCATTCCATGTACCTAAATTAATGATTGCTCTAGTTGTCAGAATAGGTATCAGCCTCGTGAATTCCAAAGGAACTCGGCTTTCACTATGAGGTGTCATAACTCTTCTAAATGAAAACCTTCTAACTCCCAGGGCAGAGTTTAGATGGTTTGAATTAACTTCCCTGGTTAGCGTTTGTTTAGCGAGTTAGTTTTCTACGGGATTGCGTCTCAAACTCCATGCCCAAGCCTCTCTCTTTGTCCGAGCTTGGGGCCAGCATTAGCCCCAGAGGGACCCCAGGAGGAGTTAAGCTAAGTAAAACAAACTCTGTTCCTTAAAGACAAAAATATTTTATTTTCAGTATCAATTTACATATATGTTGTTAGTTATATATCTAAGTTATTAATTGATAAACGATTAACTCTACGATATATATTACCCATCAACATTACTCAAATTGATCTCGGGCAAAATCTTATAACTGACTTTATTTATATGGTTCTTTTAAAGAGTGTTTGAGAAGCCTATATAAGCCAAGAAACATTTTGAATACGTTTGAACGATCAGTTGCTTTATTATCATTTTGACTTTTGTAGAGTTTAAACTTGTTAAAACCTATGGAATCTAGTAGTAAAATAGAAATTCGATATTCCAAGTATATGATATGAGGACTAGAAGTTCAGATTAACACTTTGTTAATGATAGGATAAACCATCGACAGTTATTACGTACAAAACAACAGTACTGGAAATATTTCACTAAAGCGGGCAAATCCATCTTTTCGATTCATAATGACAATGAGAGCAATCAGATATAGAAAAGATTAAGAATCTTAATTTATTTCGACATCGTGTATATACTCAGGAAAATGACTAATTACTGATAGTTAACCTTATCAGTTCTTTAATTCACCGATAAAAATCGGCCTGTGAAGTGAAATAATCCATTACTCTAGGCAATGTAGTAATTATGATAACAATTGCTCTATTCAGTACTATATATCCGATCGCATCGAAGAATTCTCAATGCAAAGTATGCAATATCGTACTGAATTTCCCACTTTATAATCATTTAAGTAGTGGATATTCTGCTATTATTATCCAACTGTAAACATTCGTGATCAGTCTTGTTTCCATGGTATTACATTGCATGTATGTAATCTATCGTAACCATTTCTCGTTTTTACACTCAACAGAAAAGATAGAAAATGAATAAACTAACGTAGAGGTATTTTAGGCTTTCTTAATAATCAGATCGGCAATAGGTCGTAAACACTTTATTAAGGTTTACAAGGGATGCGGCTGGCAGTCATAAGTGATTACAAATCCACAAACAGTAACACCTATGGTAGTAAGTGCGTATTTGGGAAAATAATGACTCAGATGTCTGAGCAGGCAGTCATGAAATACATTGAACGATATCACTTAAAGATATTATTGAAAACACAACTCGTAAAGTGATTGTAAACTTCTCTAAAATCACTTGTGTTCCTCTTATACAATAAATTATCATTCTTTGTGAATATTCTTTACATGAATACATGTATAATCTCTACTAAGCTTAAATACTGTAGAAAATACATATATATCTAGATTAAATGCTTTTGTTATTGTTACTTCTATGAGTTAGCTGGTTAATGACAGGAATATTGAAGCACATAGCAACAACGAACCCATACAAAAACAATCATTTACAAATCAGATCAGCGGAACTAAAGGATTTAAAACATTTGCAACAATTCTAAATAAACTCAAATCTAAGTTAGGTTGACAGTGATTTCACTGTACAGAACGATAATAAAAGTTTCACATTTAAATCATATTGCACAGAGAAGTTAGAACCAAAAATAGCGTCTAAGAAGTCATATTGTTTGTTAAAACAATACTAGTTTATGAAGTTTATTTACTGCTTACATGCTGAATAAACTATAAATTTCATTTGATATCTCTTTATTTTAAAAATTCAGAATCCAATCAATCATCAGGCAGTCCACAATGTTCACCAGAATTTATTGAACCTCTTTTAGTACAACCAATGAGCAGTGCTACTAGTGATCCTTTTATTGAAATGACATGTATAGTGACAGGCAATCCTATACCAAGATGTTTATTATACCGAAATTCAGTACCTATCCCAGTGGTTGTAATGCCTTTTCTCAAAATCGAACCTAATGATCCACTATCTACATTGAGTTCTTTAACGCAAAAATACACTGTCACAACATCATTATTTGATTTAAACAAATCAGATCGATCAAACAGTTATACAAGAAAGATTACACTACGTCTTAATCGACCATCCAGTTCAGAAGACATAGCCACCTATAGTTGCCGTGCATGGAATTGTCATGGTCGAACTATTACATCAAGTGTTTTATCAATGCAAGGTAAATATTAACTGACCTTCTTTTTATTCATATTGTAATCACATTTTTCTAAAGAATTTCTGTAATCTGACTGTAGTTTCCTTTTCATTAGGAGGAGCAACTTGAATGCTTTCTAAGGCATTCATAATCAATTGATAAAGTAGTGAAGCTTCATCAGTTGAGATGGCTGAGACACGTGTTACGTATGCCCAACCACCGATTGCCTCGACGTACTATGTTTTATGGTGTAGGAGTAGGTTGGAAGAAAGCTAGGGGCAGTCAAACGAAAGCATGGCACAGATCCATGAAGTTTCTGACAAGTGGACTGAGTCATGTTGGTAGGTGTAGACTACCTGGTTGGGATCGGCCAGATGATAGCAACCGATGGTTAGAGACCTTAAATGACATGGCTCAAAATCGTTTTCAATGACGCGGGTGCATCCACTCTTTGTGTTCTCCCAAATTCTATTCTTCTGAGTTCTTCATGTCCGTTTTTTTCTTTTTCCAAATCTATTTCACTCGATTATACTCATTGAATAACATTTTCAAACCCTAATTTTTCCGATGACTACTTATACTTTTTCTACCTCTACCACTATGGGATTTGAATGGACAATTGTATCTGTGTGATAATGTGGTATGGCTACTCGAACTGATGTACGTATGTACGAAGTTCTACGTTGCTACTGACTAGCTGAATAATTTATACTGATTACATTATTTAAGAAGGATTAATTAACTACCTTTTCTATTCTAATCAATCATAGTTGAGTAGGTTTTCTTGAAGTATTTTCCACAACTATCAGCTTGAGAAAGCATTTGATTTGATTCCAAGGAATTCAAATGATTCTAACTGAAATTTTTTGGTAACTCGATTTCTGCTTCTAATTTAGTTATAAATTGTTTATTTTCTCAACGACAACAAAAATGGTCTCATCCGGAAGAACATTCCTTCATAACTTCTTAAAATGAATCAAATAACTGTATATAATATGCCTCAATTCATTTGTTCCACATGACAAGTTAAATGAATCTCAAATGTCTGTCAGACATTGTTACGTAACTAAAGAATTATGTAATCCTAGTAGTTTCTTAACAATCAGTCATTAGATAACTTGTGTAATTTATGTAAGTTATGACCTCTATCCTACAGATTGTATATGTGTAATAGTTGACATTGATCATAAACATTTATTTAATTACTATCTATCTATCTATCTATCTATGTTTTTCTTTAAAATCATGATTTAACTATTCATTGTTTAGATCACTTCGCTAAATTCGATTGTCCCTTGGAAAAACCGAATATGAATGACAATATCGATATGGTAAAAATTGATTCAATTCAATCAACAGTAAGTACTTCTCAAAATGTTCGTGATGTAAGCTTGTGTTCTATGTAAAATACATCACCTTTCATGCAGTTACATTTTCAAATTACCTCATAATTGATCATTTGTTACAGCTTAATAATAGTAGTGTAAATCAATTGTTAACTGGTCACATTATAGGTGGGAATTCTCAAAAAATATTACTTGATTTGACATACCTACTAAAGCATAATAAATGTGGTGGCTTTTACTGAAATGTCATTTCAGACAATATTCTTGTGTGATTATATCCAAAAACCCTTTGCACGATGCTTAAAAACTAAATCGCAGGATTTTTTTATAACCTTGTAACCAGTTTACTGTCGTATTCTGCAGCCCGATCTCGTCATCATACCATTTCGTAGCTTTTTACCAACTTGGTATTTAAGAAATAGTCAGTGAAACAGAATGAGCTTTATTGCTAAAAGCCTAATTCTCATATTTGCAACTCATTTGTATAAACAGACTATTGAACCAACTCAAATATGGAGATTTGAGTGATGATGTTAACTTGATAAAGAAACCACCCAAAATGGTCAGGTGAAACTTATCGCTTATGTACCACGTAACTCTGGATTTACATTTGATCTATTCGGAATTCCCCGATCTAACACTAACTTTGTAGTCGGAATAAATCAATTGTAATATATTTCTCTATTGTACTGAGCTTTAAGAGTTGAGACCCTTGGTGATATATGTGTTCTTTTAAAGTTATAGATATGACTGGTTGTTCATTTTCAATAAGCACAAAAATAAGAAAAAAATCAACCAATGTAACTAATTCTCTAAAGTTACCTATGACTAAGGTAATGTTTTGACTGCATTTTCAGTCGTGATAGCTAATACAATTCTATTTGGAATAAGTCTGTTAAATCCACATACAATGACGTTAGTATTTTCATCTAGACCATAGCCTTGTACCCATAATTTAATAGTAATAAATATTATCTGACGAGCTACCATAAACTATGGGACCGGTCATTATGGAAACCGATAACTCCATATATACTTGCCAAGTACTACGTTGTTTGACTGACTGTTTGTTGTTAAAGCTTGAATATGATCAAATCTAACAATCTTTCAATGAATATATTGATAATACTTGTATTTGGTAGTGGCTAAAGTAAAGGAATTCTCTAAAGAACAATATATGGCATCTCAATTTAAGTCTAATCAACTTGCAACAAGAATAAATATCAGTAACACTTATATTAGACTATCCTATGTAAAGTATACATAATTATTAACGAATATTGTGTCCTTCATGATATGTACAACAGTGTGGATGTATACAAAATAGGAACAGGTATGACCTGTAGTCCTACAATCAGCCAACATTAGTACTGTTTAAGTTGGTATTGTGGCTAGCAGCGCGATCCAATATACGCATTCTGTACTATTTGGGACTCCTATGCTGTATGTTCCTTCATTAGTAAGTTGGTCTTCACACTGAGACTCAAACCCAAAACCTATCTCTACAAAGCCAATGAATTTTTCACCGAACCACTGGATTCAAACAAGTGACAGCTTTTCCAAGAGGGTGTAATACTTATTCGTGAGGGTTTTTTATACACTCTCTGTTAATATATTTGGCTGTATTTAATCAGTGTTTATCAGCATATGTGCACCCTCAGCGGATGCATATACACTAAAGCTGGTAACAAAAATGATAATATCGAGGCGTCTGCTCATGATCTACATGTCTCCATAATCAGGATTCAGTATTAAATATCAACAACTGAATAGCGCTTACAAATACTGTCTTAATTTCTTCTGACTGATGGACCCATGAAAACAGACGGTTGAACATCTATCTTTGGAGAAAAACCGCCAACAAATTTTTGCTTTCAAAGAAATGAGAATAATATTTAACTATTTAAAAGACTAAATGAAGCCATAAGGAAAGTGAATGTTTACATTTATACTACATCATACAGACTCCTATCTTAAAGTAATTGAATGCTAGAGTTTCAATGTTTTTATTAATCCAACTTCAACTGAAAATTGTAAATGTGGTGAGATGATAGTAGGACATCGAAAACTGTGTCATCTCTGAGTATGAAGCAAACATACTATCTTTATTCAACAAAGATTCTATATGTTTACCTAACGAATTTCAGTAATAAAAGTTATATCGGTTTTCGATAACATAATTTTTGTGTATCGCAAATACAAAATTCTATAAATGCATCACCAGACACAAGAAATATCATACTTCGAACCTAATACAAACCACTGGTCAAGTGAAATAATGATACATGCAATTAATTAACCTAAAGCCTAAAAACAAACAAACTAATAATTACATATCTATTAAAATCCATTAAAAGATTCTAACCCACCGATTAAGTTGCACAAAAAACCTCCAAATCAAATAGTGAAATATATCTGTAAGACAGAACTCAAGTCTTCAATTATTAAGGCGGCGATTATAAGTCAAAAGTATAGTCAATGAAAATATATCTTTACAATTTAGAGGACACCACAAAGCTGTGTCAAAATAAACAGGCTGTCCGAAAGAACAAATTCTTGTTACTAAACAACACACATAATAACAGTGAAAAGGAAATATGAATACATATAAGAAGTGTAAAATAGATTTCAAAACACCTTGAATTATCTGCTTTCATAAACTTTAAATAATTTCACCAAAAAAAACTCGAGTTGAAGTTAGACATTAACGCCGTTGGATGCCGGCCAGCTCATTGGTCTAGTGGTCAGACGCTCGAGCGCAAGACTGGTGAGTCCTGGATTCGAATCTCGCGAGGCGGGGTCGTGGATGCGCACTGCTAAGGGTCTCATACTAAAATGAAACGGCCATCCAAAGCTTCCAGGTTTTCCATGGTGGTCTAGCTTCAATTGACTCATAATTTCAACTATTAAAATTACTGTAATATACACAAAACCCCTCTCTGATTATAATCATTATATGTTCATTAGTGACGATCTCCAAGAGGTATTTCCTGGAGTTCTAGTAAGAAACAATGACCAGTGGAGTTTAGCCGTGTCTGTTGTGAGATAGTAACCCACTGAAGACAATGGTAGACGGTGGCGCAACTTCGTGGGTTAGTTGAAATTAGACATTAACACTGTTGGATGTCGGCCGGCTCAGTGATCTAGATGTTAGGCGTCTTTGCGCGACTCAAAGGTCCCAGATTCGAGACCCGCGCGTGGGATCGTGGATGCTCACTGCTGAAGATTCTCATACCAGAATGAAACGGCTGTGCAGTACGTTCGGGTTTTTCATGATGGTCTAGCCTCAATCGACTCACGAATTCAACCATTAAATTACTATAATATTCACCAAAACCCTTTTCTGATTTTAATATGTAATATTGATCATTCAATATTGAACTACATCGTGAAATATTTCTTTGGCTGGTGCATTCTCTTCAAGTTTGTTTTCTTTGAAAATTCATTCTAACATATGGGCTTGCTGAATGCTCTTTGTGCACACAGAAATACTTGTTTAAATGATTTTTGTAGGAAAATTTTTGTGTTTTTGTTTTACATTTTTAAACTTAAAATCTATTCAATGAACTTATTGATAGTTTTCAAATTTTTTTCTTCAGAAGGGTGATCCTCTGATCAAAAAGAAGAATCCCCTCTCATTACCGTAATAAGTGATTCACATGACAGGTATAAGATATATATCTATTAATTGACTTGAATTGTCTATCACTTAATTATCAATGATGTGACTACTTAAATATGAACCTTAACTAATATTCATTTAGCGTTCACGGTTTTAATATTTGAACATTACTACTGGCAAACAATCAGTAGCCAAGGTGCCTAAACACAAAAATTCACTAATAATATTCAACTACTGAATACTTGAAAGCTCTTAACTGTAAATTTGGAAATTTTGACAATCAATTCGTCGTAATCATACAGGGATAAGAGGTTAAACTATATAAATCCCAGTCCTGTTTTTTTTCAAGTATGTGAATCAGTACCTACTATGGTTTGATTGTTTCTTCTTGGATCTAAATGTAATATCCAAAGTTTCCATCAACTCATTTACTGTACATCTCATTGTATTAGTGTCGATACAATTCCTGTTAGAGTTAAATATATAAAGATTATTGACATTCACAAGTATGAAATATCATTATAGTAGTAGGACATGGATAAGAAACAATTAAGGGTAAGATTATCAATTAAATAAACGTAGTAATCCCGTTGAGATGGTGGAGAAGATTTGTAGCTCAAGTAGATGATTTTGGTGGAGTTTTGTTCTCTAGGTAGTAATCTCTTACTTTACCATCAAGTTGAATTCTTATAAACTCAGTTAAAAAATATTTGGTATTTGGTAAATTCCTATCGAGTATTCACTCAGTTTTGATATGCCTTTAATACAAAGGTCATTATAATTTAGGAATACTTAAATGTAGTTAGTAAACTCAATGACTAGAAACTCTATATAAGGAATGATATTTCCTCATGAAGTGTATTTCTTAAACGCTATAGACTTGACATTATTTTCTTAACCATTAGGATCTTGGTCACGGTCATAATCTGAAAACTCTATGAGACAAGTGATTCTTGTTATTTATTGACAGGATATAAATTTATTAAGTTTATATTGCATACATAAATCGTTATCATTGAATCTTCTGTATCCACTTTTATATGGTAAAAACCTTTCAATAAAGTTACTCATTGTAAAGTCTAAACATGATTTCAAGATTCAGCAAATTTCTATGTATGAAGTTCCATGAAACTATTTAACGAAGTTATTAACTTGATAACATTGGCTTAGACATATGTGAATAGATCAGCAGTAATAGTATTAACAACGACATCAAGAAAATGTCATTTTGAATCTTAAGAAGTAACTGAAATCTAAGGTGTAGTATGTTTTCTTTCAAGATTTCCGATGAAACTCGATAATGATCATTAAGATTTTTTTTTAAAAATAGATATTTTAGAATTTTTGTCGAATTACACTGTAAAATTGTTAATGCACAAATTATGGTGTTTATCGAATTCTTAGAGTTAACCCTACTCTTTTGATCAATTTCTAATGTGACCACTAAGCTAAGTAACTCAATAAGGCATTATATCATGTTTGAATTGGTAAGTAATTGGAGATTATTCCCAGGATACTACAAAGCCAAGTTTCATGTTAACTGACACTCGTTAACAAAATTTACCTGCAATTTTCGAGAGGAATTATCCTCCAAGTGAAACAATAAAGAATTCTTGCTATCAATTAACAACTCGTGTAATATCCAGTACTAAAACTTGATTTCTTGATTTCGTCTAATTATCTAATTTCTTCAATGTATTCAGATGGGATGAAAATTTCATTAATATATATCAATATTCTTTTATTTTTACTACCGGGTTTTATAAACTTATTCTGATTATCCGTTTTTACACTTGTAGTATCAGTGAATTCAAACGATTTGAACCGGTAAGTGGTTTCTATATGTTATATATATTTTAGCTGATCCCTTCATTCATTCGCCCATGAAGAGAATTCGATTATCATTTTTACTTAGTTAACTTATATTTAAGGCGAAATAATAAACGTGTCTTTAGTATAGTTAACTTTATGTATTCCTACAATATATCGTACTTACAAATAACCATTTGATTTAGGATTGTTAAATGTTAATGACTAAGAACTCCAGATATAAGGCCAATGTTGGTTGACACTAGTTACCAGAGTGTATTTGAAATCTACCCGAGAAAGTGGTAGTTGTGTTTCAGAAACCTCGGCGGTAACATCTTTGAATGTGACATTGAACAAAGTGGGTTTGAATCCCTTTCAGATCAGTAGTTTCCTCGGGAATGAAGATATACTGTGCTTACGCAAAACTAAACAGTATTCTTCCATATATCTAATATCACTTAACATTAAACGAACTGTATTGTTAAATTGAATCACTCAAACTACTTCCTGATTCCACTGATTAATTATAAGTAAACAACTCAATGATAATTACTACTGAGAGGATAGTGAATGTTAATCTTTGCTTTGAAAAGGATAAATAGAGAAAGGAACTGGACGGAACTTCATTTTCCGGCTGAGTTATAAGAAGGTGATACAAAAAATTACCATCTAGTATTGACCAATCTGGGTAGAATAATTATCATAGCAACCTATAGAGATAAACATTAGTTATCCGGTTTGCTGCACCTATCAAAAAATAATTAGTATTTTCATTCAACAAATTATTGATTGTTAATGTGACACAAATACCCTAGTTGGCTAAAAGAAATTGAAATCTATTCAATTTACAATTGACTGATCAC
Source organism: Schistosoma mattheei (assembly GCA_944470405.2). NCBI lineage: Eukaryota > Metazoa > Platyhelminthes > Trematoda > Strigeidida > Schistosomatidae > Schistosoma > Schistosoma mattheei. Next base: position 8,500,400 of record OX103950.1, read on the forward strand.
TGAGTGGTGATCAGTGACATGTGTGTTAGGTCCTTCTTAGTGCAGATCGAATCCTATCGACCAAGTTGCAATGTGGCCATTAGTCTAGGTAACTCGAAATTGCGTGCACTATGTTGAAATAAGATGGTGGTTGAAGGTAGTCGACTGGTAACCCTGGACCCAGGTTTCGTGTTACTTGGCACTCGTCAGCAAGATGTACCTGTAATCTTGAGGCAACTGATGCTCCCTGACGGATTCGACCCCGTGACACACGTGACATTGATCACCACCCAGTGATCAATCAATTGTAAATACATCTCAGTTCTACAGGAGGTTAGTCGCCACTCGGATAGCCTAGCTGTAACGTCTCTGACTGTGAAGCTGGGTGACACGGGGTCGAATTTATCAGAGAGTACTAGTTCCCTCAAGATTATAGACAAACTTAATCAATGTTTCTGTGGTTAATTGCTCGAACATTTCTAAACAAAAAATCCTCGAAATATTGGTAAACACCCAATAGTATATTTTAAGGAAATTGTTTTTTCCAAAGTCTCACTGAACAAATTAATACATCTTTGCTTGCTTAAACTAGAAATATTCAAGTTCTATCATTGAAATATCTCCTGAAAGCCAATCCATTGATGTTAAGTAAGTTCACTTGTTCCATTAAGATTTGCTTTTTATTTTTATCTCTTCGTGCCAACAGCCATCCTCTAGAAGACACTATCATGATTTGAGGTAGTTACATGGTTACAGTGAACACTTGATTGATTACTCGATTAGCAGCGCGTAGTTTGTATGAACCAAATTCGCTGTACATGATAAGCTATGATAGAAAATTAGAAGGTTGTACTGATCACAAGAATAATTAATATATATACTTCACTTGCCTGTGTGTCAACAAAACAGGAAATCATCTTCATATCTAATGCAAATCAAACTGACATACCTCACAATCTCAATAATGTTGTTCGAAAAACTCCCTTCAGTATTCTCTAATGATTTCATCTGAACATTACTACAAGTTTTGCTATTGAAACATGTAGCTTAAAGAATAAAACATCATTATGTTACCACAAGAGTTAGTATCTATTTAAATATTGATTTTGTGGAACATTATCACTTGTTACTCTACACTATATTGTTATATACTCATCTTGATATCTACTATAACTATCTAATATAACATCATCAGCTGATGACGTCGTTCATAAGAACGATGAAAGCTCCATGACTAGACCATCCAGCTCAGAGAAAAAAACTCCATCAAAATCTACTCCACCATCTCAAAGTAGTTTACTTTTCACACTTCTCATAATACATCCAATGATAAACATTACGAAGCATTAGTTTTTACATTCTCTAATCGATTTTACACTATTCTAATAACTTTTATATGAAATGAAATAAAATGTAACGCAACATGTAGTCTTATAAAATATGTATTAGTAGAAATCAAGTATCTATAGACAAAGTTTCCATTGTGAACTTTATAGATTATAGCAAGTTCAAAATCCCAACATGTTACTCAATTCTACCCTCAAACAAATTTCATACAATTAGTTTCCTTGACAAATTATTCAATTTATTATGAAGAAGAACTGGAATTCTACACGTACTAAGGGATCAATGTGTTTCTGTTCTTTTTTTATTAATCAGAAGAGAAAACAACATGTTCATAGGATTAATGAGTAATGGTACTCTAGGATCTTGATATCTATGTAACAAGGCTTGAATATACAAAATGGTTATCAATGATTTTACTAATGATTTTCTTCAGTTAGAACTACCGAATAAGCAATAAAGGAGTTTAAATATAAAGTTGTAGATAAGAAGATAAGTCATTTGAAGGAGATTATCAACTTAATCTAACTGATGTGCAATTTAATTGTGTTGAGTAATCCAAACGATTAAGAATGGTTATTCTATTGAAATCTCAATAAAATTCAATGAGACTATAGTTGTTATTCACTTATAGTATATCAGTTGTATTATTATTTCAGTTAATAACTTTCAATGAACTCACGCGATCCCTAATTAACAATTACGAATAATTTTAATGAAGACTATATTTTTTTAGTAGTTGGGACCATGAGTCAATTGAAGCTAGACCATCATGGAAAACTTGGAAGCATTGGACGGCCATTTCGTCCTATTGTGGAACTCCTCAGCAGTGCGCATCCACGATCCTGCCTCGCGAGATTCAAACCAGTGCTTCCAGGTTCTTCATGGTCGTCTAGCTTCAATTGACTCATGACCTCAACTATTAAAATTACTATAACATCCATAAACCCTTTCTGATACTATGTTTTTTGTTTACTGAACCTTGTTCTATATAAATAATTGCAATTATACATAACTTGTTTCACAATTATTTATTTGACAGTATGAAAACCTCTACTGTGATAAAAACAGTAAGTTTTCTTTCATTGTTTTCCTTCATTCATAATCAATTATTTCTTTGACAAACCATTTATAGTGTTATCATCGAGTAAATTTTCCCATCACTTTTTAAGTTGAAAATTAAAACTTACTTACTTACGCCTGTTAGTCCAAATGGAGCATAGGTCACCGACCAGCGTTCTCCAACCTACTCTGTCCTGGGCCCTCCTTTCTAGTTCCATCCAACTTTCGTTCATTCTTCTCATGTCTGTCTCCGTTTCTCGGTGTAATGTGTTCTTTGGTCTTCATCTTCTCCTTTGGCTTTGAAGATTCCAAGTGAGGGCTTGTCTTGTGACGCAGTTGGAAGCTACTAACTTTTAATAGGACTTAATAGTTTATTCATTTTATGACCAATTAACTTCAATCATCTCTAAAATTCGTTTAAAGTAACGAGATTAATCATATTATCATTATAAGGTTGTGGAGACTAAATTTCAATATTAGACCATCATTAAAAACCATGAAGCACTAGACGGATGTTTCGTTCTAGTATGGGACTACTCAACCATGCATAACCACAATCCCACCAGCAGGAATCGAACCTAAAAACCTTCGGTTTCGCGCCCAAACCCTTAACCTTTAGATCACTGAGCCAACATTAAATAGAGTTAATGTTTAAATTTAACCAATCCACGATACCGAGTAACCATCTTCCATTTTTTTAGTTGAGTTAGTGCCTCACACTGAATATAGATTATATCCACTGGTCATAGCTTCTCACTAGGTTCCAGAAAATTTCCTCTCGAAGTTCGTCACAAGTGAGCATATGATAACTTTCAGTGTGAGATTGTTGAGATTGTTGAATTTCATTCCAAGTTTTCATTGATTGTTCAACTTAATGAAATGTATCATTTTTATTAAGTTCAACAGATTTTAAATGTCAAATAACTCGTCAGGGAACTTATAATGAAGGGGATAAAATGGCCGTCCAGTGCTTCCAGGTTTTCCATGGTGGTCTAGCTTCAATTGGCTCACGATCTCCACTATTAAAATTACTATAATATCCACAAAACCCCTCCTGAAATTAATAACGAATTTTTTATTTCCTGTTCACCCGAATTTAATCAATAATAAATCCATATTTGTGTACAATTGAATGATCTTCAAAACTTTATTATCACAATAGGCTCATCACAATTTAGTGCTGAAGTCCTTAACTTTTCATCAAGAAACATTCTAAACATTCCAAGGAATTTCTGTCAATTCAAATCTCTATTCGGACACCTAGAATAAAACTGTCTGAAAACTTAAAACATGGTCGATAGCATTCGATCTGCACTAAATAAGGACTTGACACACATGACATTGATCACCACCCAGTGATCAATCAATTGTGATTACATCTCAGTTCTACAGGAGGTCGGTCGCGGCCCGGATAGCTCAGTGGTAACGTCTCTGACTGTGAAGCTGGGTGACATGGGACCGAATCCGCCAGGGAGCACCAGTTCCTTCAAGACTACAGGTACACCTTACTGACGAGTGCCAATTAGCACAAAACCCGGTCCAGGGTTTCCTGTCGACTATCTCCAACCACCATCTAAACTAAAAACATTTCAGATACTACGAAGTCATTGGAATTAATTTAATATGACTCCAACAATGAACAACTACCAACTTTTAAGAGATTGAGTCTTCAACGGACACAATACAATTAGGTTAGTTAAACAAACTAATTATATGGTTTCTAACTAATTCCATTTCTTGATATAGAAATGCCTTCAAATTAGACTGAAATTTTTACTTCCAAAAATTCGAATTTAATAAGAACAAGTGTACGCTCATCAATATGCTGATTGTGATATATTTTCGAGGTTTTCAATGAAATCCACACTGAACACAAAATGAAGCTCGTGCTACACAGAGTATTGATTGGATCTAGTAAACATGGATTATCGTGGCTCTTCCACTTCACATTAGCTTTATTCATTTAAAGCTGAAATTAGTTTACAATAGATTTTTAACGTTAAATTACATCAAACTGTCACAGGATTAATTAAATCAATTAAAATGTTTATTTCTCTAAAGTCTGATAACTTTGAAAACTAATTTAACCTTATTAGAAAAGATTAAATCATAAATTGATTAAAGACATTTATTATCAAATGAGGTTGCGTACTAATCAAGGGGTAAGGGAGAAAATAATTTATGGGTCAGATATGAAGAACAACAAACATAAAGGTCATAATAATAAACTGAATAATAATCGAGCAAACTTGTATAATTTTAATAGTTGAGATCATCAGTCAATTGAACCTAGATCACCATGGAATACCTGGAAACATTGAATGGCCGTTTCATGCTATTGTGGGACTCCTCAGCAGTTTGCATCCACAATCCCATCCCGCGAGATTCTAACCCAGGACCTATTAGTCTCGCATGCGAACGATTAATATCTAAACCACTGAGCTGGCCGGCATCCGACGGTATTAATGTCTAACTTCAACTAGTCTAAGAAATTGAGAGACACATCCACCATTGTCATCAATGAGTTACTATCTCACAACAGACCCGGTTGAACTCCACTGGTCACTGCTTCTCACTAGAACTCCATGCAATACCTCTTGGAGACCGTCACTAGTGAGCATATGTTGATTAGTATCAGAAGAGGTTTTGTGGAGATTGTAGTAACTTCAATAGTTGAGATCACGAGTCAATTGAAGCTAGACCATCATGGAAAACCTGGAAGCACTGAACGGCACTTTCGTCCTATTGTGGGATTCCTCAATAATAATAACTGATTCGAGTTTAAAATTGCAAAATATATCTAACCTATAAATTATTTGCTTCCTTACCCCTTGATTACATACGTAACCTCATTTGATAATAAAAGTCTTGAATCTATTTATGATGCAATCCTTTCTACCCTCCTATAGACATATAATTTCCATATAACTAACCTTGTTAATCTATTTTTTTCTGTTTTATCTGAATGTTTCTCTTTGTTGTTCGTCCCATTTTATTTTATTCTAATACTTGTTATGTATATGTATATGTATGCATGTGTAAAAATGATTATGTTGTTATCATCCTCTTGATTGTTACAAATACTTAACGCTTGAACATTTCATATATTTATCATATTAAACACCATATTGATCTTGTTATATAACTGATCCATTGGGTGACTGATTTTCCTCATTCTCTATATCCGTCATTATTACTAATTTAGCATCGTTGCTGTACACAGTGTACAATGATATGAAAAATCATGAAATATACTTTTTTTAAGTAATCTGTGATAAATTATCCATTGTTACCATTTAAAATGTATAAAAACTGTATATATGACGGATGATGATGATTGTAGCGGTGACCGTAACTATTCAGGTCATAGGACTAAACACAAAGGACTCCATTAGAATGAATGGCGAGACTATAATTAATGAACGAACCAATCAGGTACAAGATAACAGGTCTCGGATTCGGGAGCGAAATTCATTCATCCATTTGGATAAATAGAGTTTTGGTATTATACCTGATGTCAGTTCGTGATGAAAAACCGAAATATAATTCCTCAGATTAATCGTCGACTGTAGATTATAATTCTAATTTCTCACATAGGTTCATAACCTTCATTTGGTCCTGGTTATTAAATGAACACTATCAAGGTCAGTCTGGAGTCGCTCAAAGCTCGTCCATAAATTATAGTCTCACCGAATGAATTTCACCAGTTGAAATATACTATTCAAAAGAGTCAAGTTAAATCAAGAGTGAAGATATATGGTGATCATGTATTTGTATGACATAATGATTTAGTTGATTAGGTTGTAAAGATTCGTTTAATTTGTGAGTGGTTGTCATGACGAATGAACATTAGTTAGAATAACTCTGAGAACAAGGAATCATCTTAAAAGTATTTTATATTAATATAAATTATCAATTTTAAATTGTTGAAAGAGTTCAGCCAAGCTAAAAGTGAAATAATCATCAATTTAGTATGAGATCACAAGCTTATTACTCTATATCATGAATATAATCCAAAAATGTAGATCGTTATGTTCCAACCCTCATTCTCTTTCTTCTCAAAGATCCTGAATTCTAACTCTGGATAAATTGTGGCTAAATCTGTCTAACACTCTGTGATTTTTTCATTGATATTGATGTCCATTAATGAAGAAAACCAGTTTTAGATAGTATTACTTAATCGTTATTGTAGTATGTCAATTTTTCTTGTTCAAGTCACTTGACCAGTTACATCATTCAAAATATTCTCTTAATCGACTTATAAAATCGCAGTTATTCGAATTCTTAGCACCGATCGATATTTAATGGACGAGAAATGAAACGACACTTGGTTATGTATTTTTTTGTTATCAAGTTATTGAACATCATATTGTTAGCAAAGATGGAATAGTTACCGACACCGGAACAGTATCTTATATTATGAATAATGTTTACACAATGTGACTTCATAATTAACTATTGTATTAGTGAGAACAAATAAAATTTAAGAAAACAGTCAGATAAGTCTATGTCTAGTCACCATAAGCAGCGGAGATCCAAAGAAACTTTAAACAGAAAGCTCTCAATACTATACTAAAGGATTTTTGAATTATTAAAATGATACGACATTAGTTATCAACGATAGCAAATTAAGCTAGTGGATTTTGCATTACACTTTTATATACAGTCTATATGAATCCACGAATCATAACGATTTCATGCTTCGTTGTGAATTCACTGGCACGATTTATCAGCACTCAATCATCACACTTATTCAACCCAGTTTTAAACTTAAAACAAAGTTGTTCTAGTTTGTGGAAATCTCTTTCAAGAATAAATAATTTAGATGATGGCATCATTTACCGTTTGCAATAAACTAATCTCTTCAGAACTCATGCCTGTTGCGCACGTGAGAAGCTATCTTGACTCAGTAGCTAAGTGGATTACGCGTTGTCGTTTGAAGTGACATATATTGGGTTCAAGTCTGTGGGTAAACATCAATTTTAGAATGCAGATACATTCATCTGACCAGTCCCAAACAGGATGAAACGTTCATTCTGATTTTAACGGCTATTCCGTAAAAACATTGCTTATTTTTTTATAAAATCACTTATTGTTTAGCCTTCACTAGAAAGTATGATCATTATCATGTTAATAATATTCACTTTTGATGATAGTTTTCATCATGGAATAACGTTATTTGAAGATCCAAGAAAGCTAAACGGTACTCGGTTTCTGTTTTACTCTCGTTTGATTCTCCTCAACAGTCCATAATCCTGCCTCTGCCAAGCCCCTAAAACCATGATCCTCTGATTTTACTTCAATCATAATACACTTAAACTAAAGAGTTGTATCCCACTTAACTCGATCATTTTAACGTCAGTAATGTCACAGTCCATATCGCAACAACCAAATAATCGTGTCATTCAATGATTACCACAAATACTAAATACAGTTAATCTCTTTTCAGTCTTCCTTTTTATACATGAAAGTGTTTTAAATAAATCATCCTCAATATTCCCTTTATTGTTATTCAGAGTAATAGAACGATATTTTTTTAGTGCATGTAATATGAATTGAGTTTTGAATTTAGTGTTGTGTGCAGATAACAGAAATTTATATTGACCATACTAACTGAATGCATGGATCACACCACAAATATATGTAGCCTGGTTTTGTTTGTTTTGCCAATAGTGCATATTTATCTCATAATTTCTTTTCTCCTTTTTTTTCTTTTCTTTCCGTTAGACTATTCATAAAGAAAATGAAACAACTGAATCATCTAGTAGAAATATTTCAGAAATACTAATGAAAAAATCATACGACAATGACACCACAGTACGTGTAAACGATGAACATTCACCTCTAATTTTTTCTTTATGATATGTATGTTACTTAAAATAGTATTTAAGTAGTTTCAAGAACTTAATCAAATAAACCGTTTTTAATCTTCGAGCAAAATGACCATTGTCAATCTACCACATTAAATAAATGAAAAACCTCAAAATAACAGATTATATTTATTTGGTTATAATAATTCCATTGGTTTTGCAACTCAATTTTTAGGAAATAATTTTGGATTTTATTTACAATTAGGGCACTTTCTATTAATTTATATCCTGTCCCGTGTTAGATTGTGTGCTATAAAATTTTCCCCAGTGAATATTGATTGTCATTTGTTATTAGCAGTCATTCGTTGTACGAAAAATGTGATGTGATCTCGAGGTTTACTGGTCGAAAATTACAGTATGTCTTATTGATTATAAATCGTTAGTTAATTATGGCACTTGTTGACAACATGGTATCAAGGTATGATATTGTTCAGTTGAATGAATCATACATCTCTTGACTTATTATTGATAACGACTGTTCTTCATCACATCATCAAACACTCAACACTGATATATCTCTATATATGTACCATAAGGATTTATGGTAAGTGGCTGTACAAATTTGTTACACTCATTTAACCGTAGTGTTTTGACTTTGACTAGGAAAAAATGTAAAAATTTAATAGAAAGGTGTATAAAACTTGTTTGTGAAACATTACACTAAAGTAAACTTCATTTTCATGATGAATGTGTAGGTTTGTATGAGTGATGAAATCAATAGTATATATTTTAACTTTAATAGAAAATGAAAATCTAGTTATTTTAATACTATTTTAAGTAGGAGTTCGGGGTGGCTGCGAAGAATAACAACGGAAACTATGAAGCCAAAATATTGAAACCATTTATGTGGATCGAAATAAAGCTTTTGCGCTGTTATCTCGATATATTTAGATACTTTAGAAGTAATCTATACAATCATAGTTATAATCACTATAACACAACATGGACAACTATTTCAAATATAGAGAGTTTTAATCAATCCTACGATTAGACTTACTTACTTACTCCTGTTACTCCTTGTGGAGAAACATAGGCCACCCATCAGCACTCTCCATCCAACCCTGTCCTGGGCAATCCTTTCCAGTTCTTTCCAGTTGTTATTCATCCTTTTCATATCTGCTTCTATTTCCCGACGTAATGTGTTCTTTGGCCTTCCTCTTTTCCCCTTCCCTTCACGATTCCAAGTTAGGGTTTGCCTCGTGATTCAGCTTGGTGATTTGAGTAATGTATATCCTATCCATTTCCATCATCTTTTCTTAATTTCCTCTTCATTTGGAAGCTGGTTTGTTCTCTCCCACAATAGACTGTTGCTGATGGTATCCAGTCAACGAACACTGAGTATCTTGTGTAGACAATTGTTTATAAATACTTGAGCATTTTTGATGATGGTTGTGGTGGTTCTGCAAGTTTCAGCTCCGTACAGTAGAACTGTCTTAACGTTTGTATTGAAGACTGTGAGTTTGATGTTGGTTGACAGTCGATTCGAGTTCCATATGTCCTTCAATTGTAAGAATGCGGCCCTTGCTTTGTCAATACTCACCTTTACGTCTGCATCGGATCCTCCTTGTTCATCGATGATGCTTCCCAGATACATGAAAGATTCAACATCTTAGAGAGTTTCGCCATCAAGTGCTATTGAGCTGGTGTTTTCAGTGTTGTATTTAAGGATCTTTCCTTTTCCCTTGTGTATGTTGAGACCTACTACTGAAGAGGTAGAGGCTTATGCTATACTGTTTGTCTTAACATGCATTTGTTGATGTGTATGGGATAGAAGGACCAGGTCATCCGTGAAGTCTAAATCATCTAGTTGCATCCAACCTGTCCATTTTATTCCGTGCTTTCCCTCAGATGTCAAAGTCTTCATAATCCAGTCAACCACTGGAAGAGAGAGAGAGGGGAGAATAGACAACCTTTTCTGACTCCGGTCCTTAGTTGGAATGCATCTGTCAGCTGTCCTCCATGCACCACTTTGCATTGTAGTCCGTCGTATGAATTCCGGATAGTGTTGCCGATGTTCCCAGGTACACCATAGTGTCGAAGAAGTTTACATAATGTTCTCTTATCTACACAGTCAAACGCCTTCTCATAATCAATGAAGTTAATGTGTAGTGACTAGTTCCACTCAACTGATTGTTCAGCAATGATCCGTAGTGTCTCAATTTGATCTGTGCACGACCAATACTCACGGAATACAGCCTGTTGATCTCGAAGTTGGGCGTCTACTGCGTCTTTCAACCGGTTCAGTGACACTGTTAAAAATCTTTCCTGGTACTGACAGTAGTGTGATGCCTCTGTAGCTCAGTTCTCACATTTGCTCAGATCTCTTTCCTTTGGTAACTTGATGAGGTGTCCTCCCTTCCAGTCCGTTGACACTCGTCCCTCCTCCCAAATCTTCTTGAATAGAAGGTGAAGTATCTTGGCAGTTACTTCAGTGTCTGACTTCAATGCTTCAGTTGCTGTATCGTCAGGTCCTGCTGCTTTCCCACTCTTCAGTTGTTTGATGACCATCCTGATTTTTTCGGTCGATGATGGAATGACATCTACTGGAAGGTCTTCGTGTGCTGCTTCGATGTTGGGTGGGTTCAATGGAGCTGGTTTATTCAAGAGTTCTTCAAAATACTTTACCCCTCTTCTCCTCTGTTCTTGAATTTCAGTGATTGCCCTGCATTCTTTGTCCTTGACCCGTCCTACGATTAGAACAAGCAATTAATCATTACTTTTTAATTTCTTAATAGACTTTTCTAAATATCATAACTTTAGCTAAGTATTTCGAGGGATTTGGCAGAGTTTTAAAACTACATTTTATGTTATTCTATATAGCATAATCTGAACTTCAGTTCATAGATTAAAAACATTGTTGATGATGATGACGTAATATGAGTTAATTACTTCTATTTCTTTTGATCGAGGTTAATTTCTGATAAATCTGTATCAACTGCCACAGTTTAACTGTTTACCCTTTTTAAATACTTCATATATTTTATTTTTCAGTCAAATATTTCTTCTGATATTGATACCAAAAATTACAATACTGTTAATATTCCTTCATCGAAACGACAAATTATCAAAATATCAGAAGTTACATCGTTACATGAAGAAATTAATATGATTAAACACATTTCAGAAGATAATATATCACAATCTAATTATAATCAATCTAGGCGAAGAATATCACTACAGTCACCTGGACCGACAATTTTTATTGATCGACGACATAGTAAAGGAAATCGTAGAAGCAGTACATCTTCAAATATTACTGAACTTTAATAAATAATCAATAGATTGTGTATTACATAACATTAATAAGCATCTATAATATTGATTTTTTATAATCATAATCATATGTATTATTATGTATGAAAATGTTTTTTTCTATCTTTAACACGATATACTACTGAATTACTTTCAATGTGATCAACTTAGATCCAATTTGTTTTATAAGATGCTTTTTATTATTATTATTATTATTATTATTATTATTATTATTTTGACTGAATCGATATTTCGTGTTTGTTTATTCATTTGTTTGTTTTTCCTAATTATCTATCCTTTCAGTTCATCAATATTTTCTTTATGAGTTCTAGTACTAAGGTTAATGTATAAAAAAAACATACTATAAATGTTAAAAGGAAAGATTGTTGAATAATTCGATGAATAATTGTTTTCTTAGAGCAAAGGGGGAAAGGCTTTAAAAGACTTAGATTCCTAACGATTATGAAATTTCGTATATTCAGGTAATATTGAAGCACTTGTTCATAGTACACGTGTACCAATAGAGATTGATTAAAATCTAGGGAGAAATCTCGATAATAAGAAAACATAGACTTATCAAATTATAATTTTCACATCCAATGAACTAAATAGTGATCATTATAAACTCTCTGAGTGGATATTACATCAGGATCTGAAGTGATAAGTGCTGAGGTCTAGGTTAATTTAGTAGATGAGTCTCAAATAAAACAACATGGGCGTCCTGGATTTCATTGTCTTAACACATCCTACAAGATAACCACTTAAATCTTAAAATATTTTAAATGACAACAAGGACTTTTCAATCAAACTATCAAGTTCGTATAAAGGGATTCTATCGAAAGTATGTGCCCTTAAGAAGTTTTAAAATAACAGAAATATAAATTCTCATTTATTTTAAGCGATTAAATTGAGCAAAAATGCGTAGTGGCTAGCAGTGGAATCCAGGACGCGCGTTTCGTCCTATTTGGGACTCGACAGCCGGATGCACCTGCATCTCAGAGTTGATGCTCACTCTGGGACTCGAATGCAGTACCGTTTGCTTCAAACGCTATCGCGTTATCCGCCTCACTACTGAATACTGATAGCCACTAGCTTGTGCAATGATGTGAAATTTAAATTCACTTGGTATTGTTTACTTAAATCTTCCCACTGATCTTTACGACGGATTATAATTAAGTCCATTTTGCGAAATTTTTGTTAAATTAAAGAACATCAATATGGAACAACAGTATTTTGACGAAATCGGATGCGGATCTCCTTACAACATTAAGTGATTAAAATTAAAACTGTAAACTTATAGTATTCATTATAAGTACCACATAATTGGGAATTTAAGAGATCGATTCTGGAATAGATCAATAGTAAACAACTAAACAATGATGTTTGCTGTCATTAATTATTCATGTAATGCAGTTCCGTGATAAATTTAATCCTTAAATAATACATAACATTCATAAAAAACCATTCTGTATTGTCATTAACTTAGAAATCTTTGAATAAACCGAGAACAAACGTATTCTTGTAAATTTCGAATCCATTTTTTGTATGTATATATGTGTCAATATTCAGTGATCAAATGTTAAATCTAATACAGAAAATATACAACAATATAGCGTTCACAATGATCTTAATTATGATGACTTAATTTCATTCGTAACCAACTGTAAGTTAAACTAATTTAACTGATCTACCAAAATTAGTATGATGAATGATTTTCTGATTACGATAATGTACTACTTATTGATAGTTAAACGTTCTATTAGAAATGCTTTACTAGTTTTATTCCTATCTAGCTATTTAATTCAAACTATCGTTACTAAATTATCTGAATTTCCCCCTCCACCACCTTACAATATAGACTTGAAAACTAAATAACATTTCAAAGTTTTGTTAGAATTTAAAAGACCCCGTTAATACAAACGTCCTTAGATTCAGCATCCACAAATTTTCAGACGATCCTATCATCATTTAGTCAGAGAGTTAGAATCCGACACTTAATAGTGTAACCATTTCTGCTTGATTTAAACCTTTTCCAGCTTATAGAAATCTTTATAAATCATCCAAGATCAACATTCATCTAACATAATCTATAATTGCATTTAGAAATCTTCATGTACTAGGGATAGCAAGTATATATGAAGGCTGCAAAAACGTCTTAAAAATCTTTCGAATATATTACTTTAAACTTATTTCTGAAAGGAAGCAAAGTTTAGGCAAGCACAGTTTTCATGTATCCAGAGGTATTTGACACAATGTGAGTACCTCTAAAATGTTTAAAATAGTCAACAAAGAACAAACATTTACTTTACTCAGCATTGTTGTTGCTATCATAATCAAATGCTTTGGACCTAGTCTATATGCACAGAAGAAAAATGTGATAAGCCTATCATTTAAATGATTAATAGATTTGTAATCAAATAACTTTATCCGTTGAATGATCTTTCTGATAACCACCCATTAATTTAATTTTTATTTATATCAATTTATTATTTAATCGCCTATTAATTCTGTGGTGTGTACTACTGAAGTTGACAGATATAAGTAGTATGTATCATCAATCAAAAGTGAAATGCCTGGCAGCACGAGGTTAAGAAGATCGAAGAAAAGAGAATGAGAACAAAGAATGATTGCTGTTAAAACAAAGGAACAATGAAGTCCGAGACGAGTGTTTGACATTTTACAAATGAAGTATTTACTGTATTATTCTCAGATTTTATTGAGATGCTCTGTAATGTTGTGTCAAATACTTTCGATCATCCCCACTTGTGTTCTTGTTCACTACAATGGTAATCATTAGTAATAATGCTACTAGTTAAAATATGCTCATTACATTCTTATATCAATCAATCAATCTATAATTAATGACAGATTACATAGAGAAAAGCGTAAATGGGTTACATCTTACTTAGAATAAATGTATGCTATAAATTAATTGAATAACAATAACAATAATAACAATAATAATTTTGTCTAAAAGTTTTTCAAGTCCATAGAACAAATTATTCACACACTTTTTTTCACCGTAATAATAAAACAATTGAATGAAGAAGAAAAAGAAGAAGAAACATAAGCACACACACACACACACAAAATGAGTAAATGGGTTCAATAATAATTAAGTCAAGACACTTCATAAGTCCAATGTTAATTGTCGAAATGAATCTATCCGATAAATTAATTATTTATGAATAAGTACTTAATGACAAAAGTTAATGATTAAAGTTTATTTTGTAACTAGTCGACATAATTTTCTAATCTCTCTCTCTCTCTCTCTCTCTCTATATATATATATATATATATATACATATATATATAAATCAATACTTTGCCTACTTGGCAACTGATATTGGAAAGGAAATCTCCTTATTTCGTCAAACTATTGATCTTCAACTAATTCATATATGCATCATTTAAAGCCACATTGTTCAACGGTATTTTAGTCATTTGACTGGTTTGTAGGCAGATATAAATACTATAAGCATTTTTGCTTATAATGCTTGTAAATTCAGGCAATATCAAGGCAATACTCACAGGATGCACCTATACCAATAGGGAAACTGATCAATTGCAGTCTTAAATATCAATGGAAAGATTCAAGTAAATAATACCAAGTGAATTTAGATATTAATGCTGTTAACTATGATCGTATGACAGATATTGTATGAGATAATAACGTGGGAGATTAGAAGTAATGATAACTAACACAAACTTTGCGTAACCTACAAAACCTAATGCAATTAAAGTGACCTTACCTCATCATACTAAAATTTTTATTCATTTATAACGTTTCTTGATCCAAACAAGAATATGTACGTGTCGATGGTGAGTAACAGCTCACCACCAACTTACATCTCTCACAAGCTATATGGCTTTAAGTGATTTGTTGACCCTGAAAGAGCAATTTGATTTTTGGATTAATCTGTAAGCGAACATATCAACAATAGGGAATACAATAAGTTATTATATGAGGAGTTCCATTTTTGTATTATGACTAGGGAAAATCTGTATGAACGGCTTTTCAGTACGCGATCTCTAACTTATTTGATGGTATGTGCATCCAAATGATCACTGATTAGAAATCTTCATGATTGATGCCCTGTCTAAATAAAGGTTTTTAATTGGTTCTTTTGTAGTGTCTTGGATGCTAATTAGCTAAAAGATCTAAAACGACAAAAAAATCCATTATTCAATTCTTCTTAACATCTAATAATTCTTTATTTAATACCAGTCCGTGACTAAAACCATCTTCAAAAATTCAGATAAATTTTAAATTGAATTCAACTGTTTGATATTAATCAATCGTTGGTAAGCTTACACCTAACTTTTTTGAAAAAAAAAGCCTCTATGCCAATTCGGAAAAGAAGAGAACAATAGAAAATGAACAGATCAATAACTAACCACTTAGTATAAGACTGAATCTTATAATGAAAACAGTTTATCATAGTTAGCAACAAAAAAGACAATCTAATCACTGTTATTCAATACTGACTGACAGGGTACGATTTCCAGTATTTTACATAAATTGTGTAGAAGAAAATACTTTGTTCCAGTTTTTGAGTACACTTGAACATGTGTATGATCCATACCAATCCATACCAATCTTCTAAAATTACCAAAATTCATTCATCTTTGTCAAGGCCTATTTTATTTCGTTATAATTAACCTTTAAATAATTATCGTTTCCTTCTTCTTCTTCTTCTTCTTCTTCTTCTAATTTTGCTGTTATTTTGATTTGTTGTTTAATTGAATATTGAATATAATTAAATGTTATTAATAATGTAATTCTCATAGAAACTTAATTACTAACCCAATCACTCTCTTTTTTGGCATCTTTAATTCTCTTTTTAAAACAGTAGAGAAAGTGGAATTCATTCAATTCGAATGTAATATTGCACACACACACACGCACACGCACACATACATACATCCATACATGTATACCTTTGACAAATGAATAAATATTAATATATAATCACTATGTAAATCTTACACAAATAAATAGATGTACAAAGATTAAAATAATTGAAGGTAGAACATAGATCAACTAATCAACTGCTTATAATCAACAATAATTTAGTCTTATTGTTAGTTAGTTAGTTCGTTAATTGTTAAAGTTTAATTAGTATTATTCGGATTGCTCAAACTTTACTAAGCTGAAAATAGAGAGGAATTGAATTCCCTGAGGCTATATATATATATATATATATATATATATATATATATATATATACAAAGAGACTTGAGACTTTCTGTTGAACCATGTACAATATGAGCAAACAGATTTGTTCATGATTGTTTGTTATTGTCATCATTTTGCTTCAAAGAGTTCTTTCGATTTGTCCTTATTTTGTTCTTTTCTGAAAGAATTGCAACTAATTGTAGAAGTATACCATATCAATTGTATGTATGTATTTATATATGTGCAAGGAAGGGACACATCTACAGAGAGAGAGAGAGAGAAGGAATATGTGTTACACATAGATGTTTCTTTCTGCTCTCTTCACCTTCATTGTACATTTATATCTAAATAATTATCTTTAATTATAAAACAGATGAATGATAAAAAGGTAAGTAACATAAAAATGAATCAGTTGACTAAATGTTCTATAATCAACAAAATGTGTTCTTCTTTCATATTTATCCGTTAGCATAAATAATAATAAATGAAAGAATAAAATTAATCTCTGTATTACTATCTACCCTAAAATACGGTTAACTTATACATAAGCGATTGTATGTTGTTGTTTAGCTTGAAGCATACCTCATATCAAACTTTCCTTAAGTTTTATAATAATAACATCATTATCTTAACAAATATGTTTCCCAATTTTATCATCATCATCATCGAAATAATCATTGTTAGTTTTGTTGTTGTTGTTGTTGTTGTTGAGAACACTCAAGTTGTTTCTTTTCTGATCAGTAGGGGAAGAGTAAAAGTGGGGAATAAAATTTCTTACTTTAATTGACTAGAAACAATAACAGTAATAACGACGAAATAGAAAGAAAGAAAGAAAAGAAAAAAAACGAAATTATTTCATCCATATAGAAAAGCCGATATATAAAGTTACAACAAGATAATTAAGGAAGAAAAAGTAAAGCAACTCATTACTGTCTTGTTTTTAATTCATCATTTCACTTGTATATAACCACACATCTATATATACTTGTTGCCGTGTATGTTAACAGTTAAGTTAACGAAATAATTATAAAATCATTCTAAACATTTGATTGAGAAGGATGTTGATGAGCAAAGAAACAAGAAGAGAAATACTACAATTAATAATAATAATAATAACTATTACTATTATTATTAATGAAAGTAATATTAATCTAATTACAAGGCAAACTATTTATCTCTATAGAAAAAAAAAGAGAAGAGAAGAGAAACAAATAAAGACATTTATACACATCAACATAACCATTCTCAATTGAGTTTACCCATAATATCAGAATAGAAGCTATAGAATTTCCCTTTACATATAATAATCACTAAACTCTAGGATACCAAAAGAAACTTTGTAATTGACACAAAAATGTTATATTGTAGAGTTTATTGAATGTAAAATTTAAAATCATAAAGTGAATTTGGTTAGATAGCTAATGAAAACTAGAAAGGCATTACTCATCTGTTAGCATTCATCACTCCAATAAAGATGAAGTTCTAAACTTCCGAGCCTAAGGTTAATCCTTAAACTTCAAACCATTGAACTAACATCCAGTAGTTTACATTTCCAAATTCAATAATTTTTTTGTTCATGAATCATTCCCATGGATGGCATTCACCATTTAAAATGTCAAGTTACAAGAAAATCCACATCACTGATTTAGGTGAATGACAGTTTAACAAGGAATTCTAAACTACAACGGAACACCAATATCAATAATCACTGAGTTTCAGTTGTTTGATCTGTCCTGATGAAAGCTATCATCAAGTGACTGATTGCCCCTCATATTGGCGGTTTCATAGATTGACTTAAGCTAGACAATCAACGGAAACTAAGAAGCAGTGAGTTCCTCTTCCGTCCCAGTATGAAACTCCTCTATGGATATGCATAATCAAGACCGAATCAAGAATACAATCTAAAACGTTCAGATTTCACAGTGACAAAGTTACTTTTAGATCATTGAATATCATCAGTATCCGATAACTTATATTTCCAGGTTCATTTAATTCTCAATTACCGTTTTATTTTAATCCACAAGAGTTCATTAAACTACAGTTAAACAAAACAGTTTTATTATGATACCCTTTGTGTTCACTTAGAATAACACCAAATAAAGTCACTGTATAACCGATCTGTTGTTTGTTCCTGTCTAATATCAACGGAGTGAAAAGCTTTAGAGATCGTTGAAGTAAAATTAAACTACGAAAGTTTGACCAAATAATCAACGTTATATTAAATTTCATATCTATCTACCGCAAAACATGCAAGACGTATATACCATAATGTCTAATTTTCTTTATAGTTGAATTCATGAGTCGATTAATGCTAGACCACCATGGAAACCTGGAGGCACCGAACAACCTCTTCGTCCTCGTATGGAGCTTCTCGACAGTGCGAATCCACAATTATTATTAGAAAAACCCATTATTCATAACTTCTTAATATTCAAAACTATTATCAAATTTTAGTGGTTTTGAAAAACTTCGAAATAGTGACAAGATGGTCACTGACTCTAATTTCTTGGTCAAAATAAATAAGAGTACAAGCTACTGGATACTAATATAACAGTTTAAACATTAATTTTATCACCAAAAAGACCAAGATTTTTATTTCTATCATTCTCAATGTTGTAAATGTATACTGTCACATGAAAGTCCCCTACTAGTAAAACGCATTTTAGTGCTCCTTGCTTTTCATTTATAATCTAACTAAAATTTATCTTTGATGTCCACAACAAAATATGTCATTTAAGCTCAAAAAAACATATTTAAAATTTTAATGTTTTCATTGGTCTTACACACTTCTAATTGCTCTTCGCACAAGTATTGTTACTCTTCAACTTATTCCAGTGAAGTGGAAATCATATGTTCAATTCACTGTAATCATGCAATTAAGTAGATTAAATATTAATAAATGAACAGTTAGAAATTAAAAGAGAGTTTAAGGTGAATAATAATGAGACATAGAAAGAAAGTAAGTAATTATTTCCAGCATTTAAAATAGGTAGAATAATTTCCTTAAGATTAATGCCAAGAATTATTAATTGATTTTAGGATTATTTTTAAATCATGAATTATACCATTGTTAATGAAAAAAAACTTTTCTCAGCAATGCGCGTCCACGATCCCACTTGTACGATTCGAACACAGGACTTATAGGTCTCGCGCACGAACGCTTAACCCTTAGGACACTGAGTCGACATCCGACATTGTCTTCAATAAGTTACTATCTCACAACAGACCCGGTTGAACTCCACTGGTCACATCTACTCACTAGAACTTCAGGAAAAACATCTTAAAGCCAGTCACTAGTGAGCACATAATGATTATTGTCAGAATGAGTGTTTGCGGAAATTACAGTAATTTAATGGTTGAATTCATGAGTCAATTTAAGCTAGACGACCCTGGAAAACCTGGGAGTGCAATGTTGAGGAGTCCAATACTGGGACAAAACGGCCGTTTAGTGCTTCAAGGTTATTTTAGGGTGGTCATGCTTAAATCAACTCATGAATTAATTAGTAAATTACTACAACTTCCTCAAACCCTCATTCTGGCAACAAAAATTTCTGCCACAAAAATGATTGAATCGAAAATTTTTATCTTTAAATTTTTTAACACAGGGATTTATGAAGATTGTAGTATTATCACGATTTGATTTAAGTTAGATCATGAATGAAAATATGGCAACACTGGAAGAACTTTTCGTCTCAGCATGGGTCTCTTCAGCTCTTCAGCACATCTATTTCCTACTTATGAGGAAATTCTTTTCCATATTCACTGGAAATATATTTTATTATTTTATTAGGAAAATGGAATGAAAAAGACAGTTCTAATTTCATGATAAATTCGTTAAGTATGGTAGTTACTTAATGCTGATTATGACAAAGTAGAAGAATATCTATGACTACACAGAATCATTTAAAAACATACTTAGAACAAACTAAAAACACAATATAAGGAAAGATGGATAGTGTCTAACAGTGGAATCCAGGACGCGCGTTTCGTCCTGTTCGGGACGCGTCAGCTGGATGTCCCTGTATTTCAGAGTTGATGTTAACTCCGGAACTCGAACCTAGTACCGCTTGCTTCAAACACAGAGTAAACATCAACCCTGAGATAAAGGTATATCCAGCTGACGAATCCCAAATAGGAAGACACGTGCGTCCTGGATTCCACTGCTAGCCACTATCCATCTTTGCTTACAATGTTTGTGAATTAAGGCAATATCGAGACAATACACATAATATGCACATATGCCAATAAGAGACTAATTAATCGTAGCCCAAAAAAAATGGGAAGATTCAAGTAAAACAATACCAATACGCTAAGTCACGAAACGTCAGAAAATCAAATTTTCGACTCATTGGGATATTACAAATATATTATTTATTTATAACAATCAACCCAATGCTCAATTAATTCGAAATTATCAAATCAAACCTTGGTAATGATAAATACAATACCGACTGAATTTAAAGATACAATAAGCTAAAATTATACGGCACTTTATGTAAAAATCATGAAATGAACTTGAATAACTATAAACGTTTACTGACGCTGATTAATCAAACAATCTGAAATCTATTTAAGAACAACGCTGAAAAATTTATGACCTCAAAAGTGAATTTTCATAACATTTCAATGATTTTATACATAGTTTAATTTGATCACAGTCGTAATTTCTTTTGACACTAACATAGCTAACCATTATCTCCAATCGAAATTGATAGACCATAATCCAAGTAAACAATTTGAACAATCAATATTCACTAAACTCTGTTTGTCAATAATAGAAGATCAGTTTCACAATCTGAAAAAGCTATTGACATTAAATATTTGCCTTTATAGGTTAACTTACATATGACACCATGTGTCTTCACATATGAACCTCAATTAAGAACTCAATTGATGAACGTAAATTTCGATTCAGTACATACATAACAACTCCGCCTGTAGCTCTTCTAGAGTTACTGCCGGTCCCAAGTCCGGGTAAAGGAGGAGGGTTGTGCATGCGGTTAGCGACCCCATCCCGTAGAAAACTAACTCACTAAGAAAACGCTAACCAGAAAAGTTAATTCAAACTATTTAAACTTTGCTCTGGGATTTCGAAACTCTTCATTTAGAAGAGTCATGATGCCTCATGGTGAAATCCGAGTTCCTTCGGAAGTCACAAGGCCGATGCCCCTTCTGACAACCAGGACAAAACTTTCCATAGGTATATGGAACGTCCGGACAATGTGGGAGACCAATCAAATAGAAACGGAAGCGGCCTATGGTCCTCCACGAGGAGTAACAGGCGTAATTAAGTAATAACTATGCATAACAAAGAGTAGAATAATTTCCCATTACAATGCATAATTGAAAAACATTAGAAACTTTCGCAATTGATTGATCACTGGGTGGCGATCAATGTCATGCGTGTCTAGTCTAGAAACTTTCACACATCACAAAAATGACGTATTTTCAGAAAATAATACATGATATGTATCTATGAAAAAGTATTATTCAACAAAGTATAATTATTAACACGGGTGTATTTGTAAAGATCGTAGAATTTCATTATTTTAAATTACGAACTGATCTTAGCTAGTTCACCATCAAAAGGTAGCCAACTTGAATATCGGAGCTACCTGTTCCTACCATCTAGATATTCCAATAAGTTATCTGTTTTTGTGCTTGTTTTAGCACATAATTATGCCTATTATTGTCATAACCTACTCAGGTGCGTTTATGGAAAGTTTACGACATTTCGCTGTACAATTCACAAAAGAGCTTAATCAGAGACATTGTGGTTGCTGGCAATATCCATCGAAAAGAATATAGATTATTCACATGTCGATTCCTGAAGTGATAACATCTAACTAGCGACCACTCAATATTCATCACAAGGATCGATCACGAAATAAGAAAAGGAAACTTGTTGAAATAATTTGCACTGAGAACTCTATATTGTGCCAAAAATATAATATTGAATAAAGCCAATAATAATAACACAAAGTTCCGTGCTTCAATCCCTTGTTTTGAAGTCGTTGATAAGCATTACTGAGGAATCCTTTACTAGTACGAAATAAATGTCTAGTGCTTTTTGGTTTCCAGTGAAAGTCTAGGTAAGCTTATGTTTTAGGTTTAATAAAAGTACAAGTGTTTACGTACATTCCGAACCAACTTAAAATTATAATGGTAAAATATTCAATTGACTTATGTTGAATGATTAAACGACAAAACTAGTCCATCAGCAAAATTATTCAAAGTGACTTTGAAATTCCTATGTTAATGAATGCTTTTTCAACAGCATTAAGATATTAAAGTTTCATTTCAAATTTATTAATCTGACTTTAGTCATGTTTTTATTCCAAACTGTTTAACATTTATAACTTACAATCGGAAGTTTGGTCATTATTTAGTTTTCTTTTCACTAGTTTAGTTTAATTTAGCTTCGATATTTTAATTTGAAATAGATGTAAGTAGGAATTTGTACATCCAGCTGACGAGTCCCAAATAGGATGAAACGCGCGTCTTGAATTCCACTGCTAGCCATTATCCATCTTTACTTAAAAAAATTTGTTCCGAACGATTAAAAAAAATCTTTCACATGACTTAATACGGAGATTCTGTAATATTTCCTCTCTCTCTATCTCTCTATCTCTCTCTGTTTTATAAAATCCAAACTGGCATAAAATACATTCATTAATGTAGATTGCAGTTTATGTTAAATAACATCTAATTGACATGTCATTATTGAAATACTGAGCTAAAGTAACTTTCCAAAACAAAAAAACAATTAAACTGAATTACTGGTCATCACACTTTATTATCTAACTGCACAGTTTTTAACACTGATACTTCCTCATAGTTTCACTAGACAAACTGTATCATTTTCAGTAAAAAAGTGTACTACATAGAAAAACTACTCGGTATTTATGCTTCAGAGTATAAACACATATTTTCATCGTTGAATTTATGAGTCGACGTAAGCTAGACCACTATTGAAAAAGTGGAAGTACTGGACGGCCGTTTATCCTGATAAAGTTAGACTACAATGACATAGAACAACAGACATGACAATAATATTATGTATATGTGATCTGCATGACTGAGGTAATGTTATACTAGTAAAAGAGATAAACAAGTACATTATTTTCCTTCATTAAACAATGATCAATCTTTAGTATATTTTGATTACTAATCAAGCAGCTTCTATGATGTACAAGCATGCTAATTATTTAAAACTGGGAATTTTGAATTGTTAATATAGATACTTTAACAGTTGAGATCATGGATCACTTGAAGCTAGACCACCATGGAAAATCTGGAAGCACTGGACGGCCGTTTCGTCCTATTGTGGGGCTCATCAGCAGTGCGTATCCACGACCCCACCTCGCGAGATTTTAACCCAGGACTAACTTCAATTGACTCATGATCTCAACTGTTGAAATTACTAATCTCCACAAAACCCCTTCTGATAATATTATAGAAACTGTCAATATTTTCTGATTTCGTATACATTAACTTTATTATTTATTTATTTAAACATGCAAAAATTGGTACAAGGAGGCACCAAGTAGATATGCTCCATATAAATCATTCGATTCATGTGGGGGGGTGGGGTATTATTCGGGTACCTAAACCGAAGCAGGTGGTTTTCTTAGGGGGGCTACATTCCAGGCCTCCGACCTATAGGTCTAATCTACAAAGCAGTGGAGCAACGTAAGAAGATGCAGTACCATGGTAGCCGGTGACCAATAATAGGTTCATACGCCATTTGTTTCCTTAGGATTCTGGAGCCCATATAGTCTATTGGTTTGGAATTGGGGTTTTCCAACCCTACCCCTAGGCAGATCCGCCATATC
The DNA here is from genome assembly GCA_944470405.2 of Schistosoma mattheei. Taxonomy (NCBI): domain Eukaryota; kingdom Metazoa; phylum Platyhelminthes; class Trematoda; order Strigeidida; family Schistosomatidae; genus Schistosoma; species Schistosoma mattheei. Next base: position 8,524,921 of record OX103950.1, read on the forward strand.
CACCAGCTCTGTTAAAGTAATGCACATTCGCTTTTCGTCCTCTCAATTTCATAAACAACACCGCCGCGAGAAGGCAGTGAGTACGGCCGAGAGTGGGAGGAGTCAGTTTTCCCTCTCTAAATGCTCTCAAATGGCCACGTACATACAACCATTGCCATACATTAACTAATTTTCTTCTGTTCAACTTAACACATTTTTGCTCAGTAAAAAGATAAACTACATTGATCTGACATTTAAACCCGTTATAACTTGGGAAAAATTCTATGTTAATATAACAAGTGTGAGATTGATTACGTAAATTGATATGAAGTATGGCCTAGTGATGATTACTTGAATAAACCAAATTGTCTGTACAAGCCCCCTTAAAGTAAATCTAGTGGTAACAAAAGACAGCTAACCAGTAAAATGTTATATTTTTAGCTGAGTGACAGATCTACATATAGAAAATATTAGACACAAAAAAAGCATTTAAAATACAATGCTATCAAGCCCCAAGTTCGAACCCAACTCCAACTTCGGTTTATGCAGGCGATTAGTATTAGTAACTCTTAAGATTAGAATGTGGCCGATACCTAGTAAACTGGTAAATGAGTTAATTTGATTAATCAATAACCAGTCAATGAAATTAAGACATGAGTTATAGTCTCGTTCCCTGTCCACCGTATCACACCCCAAAAGGTACGTCATCTAGTCTAAATTCTTTCACTCAATATCGATATCGTTAGCACTCCTACCTTTAGGCCAAACAAATCTTAGGATTGCTTATGTTGGTAAACAGTGAAACTACACATCGAACACTCTGTTCGTAGGAAGATAATAACTAATTGATTGATGAATAGTGATTGGTATTTTATTTATCTGGATCTTAATAATGACTGGGTTCAGTCGATCAAGTTGCAATATAAATACTAGTATACTGAACTCAGCACGACATGCACTGTTTTTCATGTCAGGTTGTTTGTGACCAGTGAGTAGAAGGCCTTGAACTCATGTTTTATAATAGATGGCACTAATTAATAAGTTATTTATGTAATTTCTTAGCAAAATATTCTCTTAGTGGGCTGGAAATTCTCTTGTTAACGTCTCGGACTGTGAAATTGATTGCTACCGTCTTGAAACCATCAAATTACAGTAGTTCTCTTAAAAGTTATACCGAAACTTTAAAACTGTTTCGTTAAGAATATCTGGATAACCTACTCAATGTTTACCCAGTGAACTCTTGAAACGTTGACATTCGTTCACTTGGTGTTGTTTACTTGTATCTTCCTATTGTTATTTATAAGTGCAATTGATCAGTCTCTTGTTTGCATATGTGTATCCTGTGCGGACTACCTCGATATTGCCTGAAGTCACGAGCTTTATAAGTAAAAATGGATAGTGGTTAGCAGTGGAATCCAGGACACGCGTTTCATCCTATTTGGGACTCGTCAGCTGGACTAAACGCGCATCCTGAATTTCACTGATAGCCACTATCCATCTTTGTTTACATTTGTTATTGTCTGTCTCTATCCTGGTTTCCAATAAATTTGTTCTTATTAAGTAAAACTCTATGAATATTATAAAAACTGTATAATATTAAATATTTTATTGTAACTAATTAAATGTATTTCTATACATTCCAACATGGAGTATAGAAGTGCTAATATCATACAACAGCTTACAAGGAAACAATAATTTCAGTAATGATGTTAATGAAAAAAATCATCTTTGTCCATATGTTGGACGCCTGTGGTTTTATTGTTATTATTATTATTATTATTGTTATGCAATAAAAGAGAACACTTTAATTTGTTTTATAATTTAGTTTCAATTTAGAACCCCATGTGTCTATTGTTTCCAACTTGTTTAGTACAAATTAAATAAAGATTTATTGTTTAAACTATTCAGTATTACTTTTGATAATAATAATAATAATAATAATACTATTAAATCCCATGTCACTTTGCACACAGTAGACAAAGACGTATATAAATATGTTAGTTAAAGATAAGCAATGAGCACACCTATACACTGTTATTGTGCGATGTGACTGAATACTACTACTACTACTACTACTAATAATAATAATAATAATAATAATAATAATAATAATAATAATGGTGAGGTTGTGTGTATTAAAATTAATATTAATATTTTGTCATTTGGGAAATCAATGCACAAACAATATCAATTATATATAAATGAATATTAAACAATTATAAATGCTTATAAAGAATATGTATGTTATATGATTCGAGGCTAACAGTGGGTAGCCTTTAGATGAGATAGGCTTGGCATTGACTAATACTCACCGGCTTCATGTATAATAAATCATCTTAGATGATCAGATACTCTATAATCTATTTAAAATCACATCATCTATTGGTATAATTTAAAGAAATTTCCATCTGTGTCTTTTACATAATTCAACGTTAATATATTGTTGTTTCTTTTAATACCTATCATAGTCTATTCATTTTCCCAGACATTGTACTAATTTTTCAACTTAATATCACAAAATGACTAGTTAGATAATCATCAAAGACTGAGAACCATTGAAAAGTTGTTTCAGTTTAATATAGGACTCGTCAGTAATTGTTCATTTATGATCCTACCATAGGTTCAACACGATTCACTACTTGACTTTAGATTTAGACGAAAATCACCTTAAAAATTCATAATATCTATTATTTGTGATATCATCAGAACCGTAAATTCGGTGAAAACCAAAATGGAAGAAAAATAATCACACAAGAATAGTGATGAACAATTATTAGAAAACCATTGTAAATTGATTAATGTTAAAAATATTGACCATTCAGTAGTTTAAACGCAAGGTACTATCAGCAAGACCTGGACGCTCTGGACTGGAACTAAATGATGCATAGTTAAAGGTCTAATACTACTAGACGATTGTTTTGCTTTAGTATGGGACTCACCAAGAGTCCTCACTCGAGATTTCACCAGGAGTCAAACCCAAAACTCTTAGGTCTCTCTATCTAACTATATAACCATAAGATCTCTTGATTGCCACCTAAGGGTACATTTTTTCTTACTTAAATCACTTCTTGGCATATCAAGACAATGAACCGATGGCATCATTGATAATTATTTCACAGTCGATCTGTCTGATCTTCACCGGTCGTTACTTTCCAATAGAACATCTGGAGCCTATCTAGATGTAAGCTATTAGTAAGCTGACAGTTCATAAAGAATGCCACCAATAAAACTCTTATGTATCAATCGTGGTTTGCGTTCTTGATATAGCGTGATTATTTGTCTTTAAAAATTAATTATTCTGAAGTTCTTTTCTCTTTGTTGCTCTTCTTGATTTTTGCTAATTAGATTCATTTTGAAAAAAGAAATTCTGAGAAACAAATTGGTTCTCAAAAACAGTTTATCACCATGTTGACAAACACACACACACTTTCCACACTTTCATATGTACTGATGCATGTAAGTAAATCAGAATATCATAATTAACCAACATATTTCTCATATACTGGTCTGTTCAACACTCTTATCCATATCTACTTTTCTATTTGATATATTTAATGAAGAAAAAACATATTAACAGAACTGTCTTAATTATTATTGTTTTAATTTCGGTATAATTATGCTATTCTCCTTTCACATTCTTTTCCACGACAACTATCAGTATTTTCATGATTAGTCTTAACCGACATTTTGTCCCTAATTAAATGATATAAGTTTAGTATTTAATTGAGAGAGATGGACAAGCTAACGATGAATATATACATACATAAGGTGTACACGGTATATTGATATAATCACTAATGGATATTAATTATTTGGCATCTATTTAATAGATTATTTAACATTCCATAGGCAAAGAAGCACAACAACACCACCACTACCATCACCCGAAGTAAAATTGAGATAGAACGAAGTAAAACGTGTAAGCAAAAACAAAATTAATGATAAAAAAAAGGAAAACGAAAATTGATTTGATTAAATGATTTATTAATTAAAATATCTAAGTAACAATTCTTATTCATTTATTTGTTCATCTAAATATGTACATGTGTGTTTGTGTGTTTGTGCGTGTGTATATATGTGTATGTATGTATGTATGTATGTTGTGAGAGGTTCTTCATTAAACTGTCTTCATTCTACACATAATGCGTGTGTTTATTCGAAACAGAACGATTAATTTAAATATTACAAATAAAATAAAATAATTTTAATTACGGAAAATGAAAACTAAATAATGAATAAATGAATTAAATAATACCAACCAAGTGTTGAGTGTATTTAATCAACATGAGATTTATACCATGGGATAGAAGGAAAATGGATTAATATGGACCAACATGAGAATTTATTGGATACATCAATACACATAAATGTATATGAAAACATTGAAAATATCAACTGATGAGACACGAAATGTTAATTAAAATCAAATAATAATGAAAAGAAGAACAAGAACAAGAACAAGGAGAAGAAGAAGAAGAAGAAGAAGAAGAAGAAGAAGAAAGAAAGAAAACGACACTATTACACAATTTAAAGTTTGCATGCTTTTGTAATTAGGCGAGAGAAGAAAAAGAAGAGGAAAAAAACAATCATATAAGCGAATTAATACAAAATGAGCGTGTTTCACAAAAACAGTAAGTAATAAGAGAAGTCAGAAAATGCATATATGTATATACTGGTGAGTGTAGGGGGGGTGACGGGGTAAACTGGCATGTTTAAATTATTTCTAAAACTTTTTTTTAAAACTCACTTTTTCATATTTCTTATACATCTATACTCTAGATACCAAAACAATTTACATACACAAACAAATCTACCAACGTCGTTAGCATATACTACTCACAATAGTAGTATGTGTGAAATTGTTCGCAAAACGACCACTTATTAATGAATATATATATATATATATATATATATATATGGAGAGAGAGAAAAAAAGAGAGGGAATTATGATGTATGCACTGATAGTCGAAAATACTGAGTCACGAACACTTAGTGTTTATTTTCTATCTTCTCTTCAAGGAGAATGATGACAATTAATATTGTCTGGTTGCGAAATTATCACCCGTTATTTTTTTTTATAATTGTAATTGAAATAATGATTATTTCTATTAACTTACTTTTTTAATTACTAAAATCTCCACAAAAGGCCTTCCTATAATAATCATCGTATGCTCACTAACGACTGGCTTCAAAAGGTATTGCATGAAGTTCTAGTGAGAACCAGTGACCCGTGGAGTTCTATCGGGTCTGTTGTGAGATAGTAACTTATAGAAGACAATGGTAGACAGTGGCTCAATTTTGTGGATTGTTTGAAGTAAGACATTAACAGTGCTGGATGTCGGCCGGTTAAGCTTTAGCGCGCGAGATCAATAGGTCCTTGGTTCAAATCTCGCGGGGGGTGGGGTCGTGGATGAGCGTTGCTGAGGAGTCCCACAATGGGACGAAACGGCTTTCCAGTGCTTCCAGGTTTTCCATGGTGGCCTAACTTCAATCGGCTTATGGGTTCAACTATAAAATTACTAAAATCTCCAAAAAACCCTTTCTGAAAAAAATATTTGTAGTTTTGAGTGTTCCTTGTTAGTTTTTACATTAAATATTTTGTAATTATATTATCTAGTTTTTGAATTCAATGATATTCTCTAAAGAATTAAGATGTTTCAATGGTTATTGTGGTTTATTACTGCATTTTTTTCCTGTCTTATGTGTTTCATCAGGTTGCACCTACGAACTTTTTTTACCAATGACCTAAAGTAGAAGCTTCAGATTCATCGTGAACACGTATTTATTAGGGAATACAATATTATCTATGAAGAATATATGTAATATGTGTTCATATTCAAAGTACAATACCAGATGGTATAGAATGGTAGTAGGCTGGAAGAATGCTATAGACGGTTAATGAATAAAATGTCATTAATTCATATAATCGCTAACTAATAAGATAGGCCTAGTTGAGGTACGTTAAATACACATAATCTGTAGATCTTAATACCAAACAAGATACTTGAAAATTAGTTACTGCAGTGAAGTTGCATTGCTGTGTAATGTTTCCTCATATTTTGATATCAACATCATATATTCCTTTTAAAATATGTCTCTGTTGATTAACTTCTCGGCGAAGTTGATATCATTTCTCCCATTCTGTTAAACATTTTGTAAGATTCCTGATAAGTCTGCTAATTGAAAACTGGATTTGATTTATTCAACTGCTTCTAACAGTATCAAACTGCAAAAGTAAAAGTTTACTGATAAAGATTTATTTGACTCTCAAAGTAAATCTAAATGATTTATGAATGCGTCACCTTTGATATGATTTATTTACAGTTAGATTAACATTCAGAATTGTATAAATTAAATAGAGTTGTATCTAACAATAATAATTCAATAACTTACTATGCAAACCACTATAGTATACAACAAAGCATCTTTAAACCTTCTCAGGGTGTAAATACATGTGGCATACTATTGGAAATAACGAATTGAATATGTCAATCTCACTCCAATCTATTAAATCATAGCTTAACATATCAATTGCTGTCTCGCTATGCTGATGTATTGAATTGGCATGACATATATAATTACTTCATTGTTTATTTTAATCAATTAATTTCCCTAATTAATTTCTTTTTTGAAATCAAGAACACCTTACTACTGAGAAGGGAACACTCGTTTGTCTTGTTTTCTTCAAACTCAGATTATAGTTTAGACTACTTAGTCAGTAGTATCCCTTTTATACGTTAGAAATTAGTAAACTTATTATTAATTGACAAGCAAATTGTTCACAACTCAATAGATTGCGTCATTTAATCACTTTTAATTAAAATGATAACTTTATATTTCAAACCATGAATGGTAAAGATTTAAACACAAGTTAAAGACAATATCTTGAAGTATTCAATAACAGTTTAAAATCCAACTATACTCTTACGTATATCTTGTAAAGGATACTGTGAATAAGATATGAATGTAGATTAATGTATATCTTACAATGAAGTGTCTAAGAAGTAAGAATCAGACCAACTAATTTTTACATTATCAAATACACAAAAAGAAAATGGGTTGACTTTTTTCGACATTTTCAAGTATTCACATGAGCTGGATGTCGGATCATTATGCGTTCATATCACTCTATAAAGAAAAGATAAAAAGAAATACATTTCTAGATATCAAACGTTTTTCATCTATTTATGCCCATTTATAAATGATAGAAAATTTGGAAATTGTTATGTCAAACTGACAAATAATATCTCCATCAATTATAATACTGTTATTTTATAGGTGTTAATATCAGGACTCAGTAGCTAAGTGGATAACGCGATGGAATTTTAAGCGAACAGTACTAGGTTCGAGTCCCAGAGTGAATATCAACTGTAGGATGCAGACATATCTAGCTGACGAATCCCACATAGGACGAAAAGCGCGTCCTGGATTCCACAGCTAGCCACTCTTGATCTTTGCTTAAAAAAGCTTGTGACTTAAGGCTATATTGAGACAATCCGCACAGGATGCACATATGCCAATAAGAGACTGATCAACGGAGAGATGCAAGTAAAATAACAACAAGTGAATTTATTAGTTCAATAGTCTATAATCCAAGAATTCTATAATAGAAAACCTAATATTACTGATACTAGGATGAAGTGTGTATTCACTTATTCCATTAAGTACGTAACTGATGTTTATTTATAATATGTATCAGATTATATATATATATATACCCCGACTAAATATTCGGTGAACCAGTCAGTCTACAAAAACAAATATTCTCTAATCATAATTGATTGATCGCTGGATGGTGATCAATATCATGTGTGTCAAGTCCTTCTTAGTGCAGATCGAATGTTATCGATCAAGTTGCAATGTGACCACTAGTCTAGGTGACTCAAAACTATGGTCCAGGGTTTCTTGTTGACTACCTTCAACCACCATCTATTCACAAATATTCTTTAATAGTATTAGAGAAGTTTTATTTCAGGGTTCATGTTAAATCATATCATCAGAATGGGTTTAGTGGAGATTTTTAGAAATTTCACTGGTTGAAATCATGAGTCAATTGAAGCTAGACCATCATGGAAAACCTGGAAGCACTGGACGGCCGTTTCGTCCAACTATGGATCTCCTCAGCAGTGCGCATCCACGACCCCGCATCCGGAGGGATTCGGACCCAGGACCTACTGGTTTCGCGCGCGAGCACTTAACCATTAGACCATTGAGCCGGCATCCGACGGTGTTAATGTCTAATTTCTTCACATGTTATGTAATGTGAATTATTGATGAAATAATCACAGATCATCATAATTTTAATATTTTCTATCAAACAAAATAATCTCTCTAATGATTTCGAAAAAAGGGTAATTCTTCATTTAATTGGATAACTCATTATCAGCCAATCATAAATCAGTCAATTTATTCATTCATAAATAAGTTAGTGTTAAAAATTTAGCCAATTATTAGTGAAGTTTATATTATGTCCCTTATATTAATCATTATATTTTAACTAAATAAAAATAAGGAAAGGGAGAAACAATGTAGGGTAATAATAATCTCTCTCTTTCTTTCTTTCTAAAAGAAAAAAACGAGGGTAAACAAGAGGAATTAAGAGATAACTTTCGCTTCCCTCTGTCTATATTTAGTCTTCCCCCCTCCACCACCCCATGTTATGAAATTAATATCTATGATTTCTTCCAACTGTTGGTTAGACAAAACAACAAACATAATTCACCAGTAATTAAGAGGAAAAATTGAATTGATAATTTTATTAAATTACTCTTTTTTTTTCATGTTTTATCACAACTATACATAATACCTTCGTTACTAAGTATTTATTTAGTATAAACTGGTAAGTTGATGAGTTGATTGTATTTTATTTATTTTATTAGTTATTTCCTAATTATGTGATTTCGAGAAATGAACTTGAATTTGATATTATTATTATTGTTATTTAGGGAATTATTGAAAACCAGTCAGTATTAGAGAGTGTTTGGATTCCACTATACAACATACTGATGATGCTACACTAATTTGAACACAATATATCAAGGCTATATTTTGTAAAATATAGCCATTTTTAAAACTAAATATTTGGTGAGATGAACTTCTCTATTTCTTTAACTAGTTGTTTATTGATTTTTCAAGTTTAAGTCATCCACACATAGTTGGGTCTCAAAACTTTTTTTCGGTAACTTAGTGTCTACTTATTGTTGGCTTCTAAATTACAAACTATTGAACTTCCAAAAAAGATTTCCATGGTACCTGAATCTACATGAAAACTGGATATCCTAATGTTGAGGTACTTAGTGTCTCAAATTAAGATGAAACATTTGTTCAGTCTTTTCAGCTTCCCAATGATCATTTATCTGACCCAGTACATGACAAAACGTCTTGGCATATGATTGGTCTATACTCAATATTAGAAAAATGATAAACGAATGAAAACCAAGATTATATACCATTTCGTTTTTTATGTTATTACAATATTTAAACAAGTAATAGTTCGGGAAAATGATATATGAAATAGATTTGATCTTTGATTACTAAAACAGATAATCAGTTTTCAATGTAATCGCATCTTCTGAACATATCGATTCTTGTAGATCTCAAATTACTGCCATCGTTATTGAAGACATATTGAATCAATATCTTTCCAATTGAATAGTTCAAAAGAAATGTCAAATTGTTATAATACAGTATCAAGTAATACACCTTCAATAAATTTCCATATTCAACAATTATTACATTCATCAAATAATGATAATACTTCAAGTGATTTGAGCATAAAAAGAAATAGAACAACAACGACAACAATGACAACGACGACAACAACGACAGCAACAGAGAACAGATATAATTCCAGGGAAAAATATCCAACAGTTTCATTGAATGATACTCATGATGCAATAAATCAGAATAAAAAAGATCAATCCAATATAAATACAACAATCATTACACAATTATTAAATAATTATGATCCAGAAAAACTTTTATTATTTACAAAATTAACACAAAATTTATGTAAAGATCTTAATGAAATCCCATCTGAATTACAAAGTTCTTTGAAAACTAAATTAGATATTACAAAAATGTTTCATTATCTTCAACAATATTATAATAAAGATGTGAATAATAATCTAAGAAAGAAATTATTGACTGATGAACAACATCATCATCAGTACCGTCACCATGACTACCCTCATGACCTTGATGAGGATCATGGACAAGATGATATTGTAACAGCCAAAGTAAATGAAGAATATGAGGATAATTTGAAAATCATTAAAAATTTAATAAAAGATTATATGGAAAGTAAAGATATTTCATTAAAAACTCAATTACAACAGGATGAATTGAAATCTGCCCTATTCTATTCAACCAATAATAATAATAGTAATAATAATATGGATGAGAATGATGCAAAATATGCACAAAAAGTTTATGAATTTTTAACAAATGAATATGGAACTCATAATTTATTACCATTTATGTTACATAACCCTGGTAAGTTGAATGATTTGAATAATGTTCTCATGTGAATGTTGATAGTTTGTTTAGAAACAAAACATTTAAACATGCTAGTTTTACATACTTATAGTTTCATAGAGTAACTAATTGCTTAGTTTTCTGTATTGATCAATTGTGACATTTAATGTCTGTACCGCTAAATACGAACAGTTATCTATTGAAAAGTTTTGGCTCTGTCAAGTACTCTTAACTAACTAGTAGCTGTGTATTTATGACATTTGTTAACCGTTTTATCATACATGATTCAAAATTCACTAATGCACATAATGAAGTCTCTAAGGATCTGAGCCAACAAACAAAATCTCTATGTTCAGACATTAAAGAATAAAACATGACAAACTAAATGTCACTTGCTATTCATTACATGTTGTCATTAAGATTCATACTTCGGTTAGTAGACTTAAGTCTTATGAAAAGTGTATTTTTAAGTAGAATATTATTATACTGTTCATAAAGTCTAGGTGTTAGATATCGTTTATCATGTCAAATATTTTCATTTCACTTCAGAAATGATGAGCTTCCAAAACTTTTATAACTAAAGATGTTTACCAGTGTGAACACTATGAGCTTTATAACTAAATTATCATGTTCTTATTTTCCTGGAAGAGAATGATATACCATGTTTGAGGGAAAGTGTTCTACTTCTTTAGTAACCAAAGCTCGTATGTCTCAGGGAACCATTCTTTCTCAATTCTTTTTCTCCATTTTTATTGTACAACCTACCGTCTACTACATAAGAACGCTTCTTTTAAATATGTGAACAATCTTACAATATGTATGTCGATTTCTTTCGCTTCAAATTCCTTTAAAATCAATGAGTACTTAGCGCACAGTGAACTATGTTCTATTTTAGATGGTCTTACATTAAATCCTTCTAGATATCAGATTGTTAGATTTAGTCTTGGACATGAAAATCACCTGAGTACACCGTCAAGATGCGTATCTTTCTGAGTCATTGAAGATTTTGTCTAAGTTGTTGGATAAAACGGCTACGTATTTCAATTATCATTCGAAATTCAACTTTACGATTTGTAAATTCTTGTACATCACTGAGTATCATCTACTGTCCTACATTATCTCTTTCCTAGGAAATTTGAAAGGAGATTTTACTTTAATGGATAGTGTATTAAAAATAATAATTAGGGTAAGCGATGGAACTTGAGAAGTTTTCATAAATATCTTTGTGAATAAACAAACAACTAGTAAACGTTATTCTACTAGAAATAAGCCACCCAATTCATTCATATCTTTCCTCATTGTATATCTTATGACAGAAGAAGACTCATTACAATTAGATTCATGCAGGCAAATAAAAGCACAAAGGTTATGACAGCGTATCTACCACATATAACATACGACGAAAAATGCACAAGTTCCGAGTTACTCAAAAATCTTAACCGTTGAACAATCATACTTCTTATTCAACATTGTAAAGATTTCTCATTTCTTTCTTTTATTTAAATATATATACATATATGTTCAAGGGCGTAACTCCGCTTACAGTCCTCTTAAAGTTACCCCCGGTCCCGAGCCCGGGTAAAAAGGCACGGCTGGGTATGGGACTAGCAACCCTATCCCACAGAAAAGAACCTTATGAAAAAAAACACCAGGCTTGATGTTCAAGGGTATATATAAACAGAACGTAACATTTATGACAAGTGAGAGGATTTAGTTGAAGTATCTTCTGATAAACATTTCACTTATAATGAATATTTCCTTTCTTTTCTCTAAGTTCTGGATTATATGATGCCTTTTTTACAAGTACCAATAAACATATACTTTAAAAAACTTCATGAAATAATCCCTACCAGTGGAATAAACTACAAGTACTATGGATATAGTGAATGTATGTAGGAGTTTGATGGAAATATCAGTCAAAAGCTTTGATAATTAGTTTGCAAAATGATGAGAGTTTCATCCATTTTAGCTTCAAAAACATAGCAATGTCTTTCAAATTTATTTAAATGAATAAGTCTCTAGTCCAAGAGTATAAATCTATTCTTTGTTAATAAATTTTACTTTGTCATGATGAAGATTTGTATCTCATGATGAAGAATTTAAAAGTGTTGGGTCCCCTCAGTTCTTTGATGTATGTCATGATACTATCGTCTAGAAAAACAACAGAGAATACACAATTAAATCATTCATCTTAGTGAATATAACCTCTCCAAAAGATTTAGATGATAGTGAACAGGTTAGACTGTTTAAGGTGTTCCCAACAAGTGAAAGACATTCCAGTTCATGATATTATCCAGAACAACAACAAGGAATTTCTCATTTAAATTAGACAGGTCAGAGAACACAACATCATTAAAAGCTGAAAACCTTCTTTATTATTTCAATGTCTACTTCTTGTAAAAAAAGAACCACTACTTAGCTTCTCTTTATATAACACTGCAGTATGTTTGTTCAGTAACTAATTTACACGATATATAATACTTAAGATTTTCATCCACCGAAAGGCATCTGAACTAAGTCCCTATTATTTCATACTATAGAAAAATGTTTGAAAGCAGTTGAATCAATCAAGACCTCCTTTTTTTAATATTACCTAAATCAATACAAATTGTATATACCAAGATAAAGCCTTACCTATGATATATTTTCCCACTAAATCTTATAGAACATGTAAGAAGAAATAGAGGCTAGGCATTACTGATAACTATATTGTCCCATCTAGTTCTAAACAGTCAATTCACTACACATTAGTTCTTCATGCTGATGATATTTTATACAGAGTTTACTATATGGTACTGAACATTCACTACTTTTGTTTAACTTGGAAAAACATTCACTTTACTAATGTTTATCTACCTTAATTTTAATGTTAAAAATAATTTTATTTCAGTATCCGGTTATTCTTCAATACAAATTTATAACAGAAACACAATCTCATCGAAACAATGTCGACGTCGTAAAGCACGAACTGTGTTTAGTGATCATCAATTAAATGGTTTAGAGCATCGTTTTGAAACACAACATTATTTATCTACACCAGAACGTATTGAGTTAGCAAATCGGTTAAATTTGTCAGAAACTCAAGTGAGTTACCAATTTTTTTGTTTTATAATATGTAATTTATAATCAGAAACGAGCTTTGTGGAGATTGTAGTAATTGGTAATAATTAAGTTCATGAGTCAATTGAAGCTAGACCACCATGGAAAATCTGGAAACACTGGACGGCCGTTTCAACCGAGTATGGGACTCCTCATCAGTGGGCATCCACGATCCCTCCCCCTCGAGATTCGAACCCAGGACCCATCAGTCTCAAGCGCGTGATTTCGTGGACTGGTTAGAGTTAAACAATAACACCGTTGAATACCGGCTGGCTCAGTGGCCTGATAGGTCTTGGGTTCGACTCTTGCGAGGCGAGATCGTGGATGCGCACAGATGAGGAGTCCCATACTAGGACGAAAAGACCGTCCAGTGCTTCCAGATTTTCCATGGTGGCCTAGCTTCAATTGACTCGTGAATTCAATTATTAGAAATATGTACTTTACCAAACTACTAAACTCTAGACAATGAGCTATTTAAATCGCTTTTAATAAAAATATTACGATACTTAACGTATATAGGCCAATGTTGTTAAAAGAAATTCTTTACCGTCTTCATCAAACTAATGTATTAGAATACACATTTTTAGATACATGTACGCATTAAACTGAAAAAATTGGTATTTCAGCTTTCATAATAATCAAGATAGTTTAAGAATAACTTAAATTACAGACTGAATTTCTCTGGACAATCACTGAGAACTTGGGAATGAGAATGTCTGTTTCATTCCTCTATATTACAAAGTGATTGAATATGTAAATATGTTTTAATAGTAGCTTGATACCCTTAAGACCTGAAGGAATCTAGTTTAATTCATAGTGAAGCGGTGAGCTAGCATTGCTGACGAGTCTTATCCCAAGTCGAGATGGCTGCCCAGTCCTCTCATTTTTTTTAATGGTTATCTAGCTAAAGACAGCCTTGGATTATAACGTTCTCAAAATTTGATGGAGGGTTAAATTAAGCACCAGAAAACGACAAAGTTGTTATCAATATTTTATCTTACATCCAATGGTCCGCAGTTTCTACTGAAAACTAAATACTGATACTATTCACAATCAGGTGATCTAAAAACACATTCTGACTGTTAGGCAATTTTATAAATAGCTATTTAATAGGTTTTCTGTTGGTAAAACTTCACGATTAATTAACGTGACTGGAGAAACAAAGAACACCGAAAAAACATTTCTTTTGAGTTCAGGATTATAGAACGGCGAACAATTATAACCACACTACGGGGTTGAGTCCAGATCTCTCAAGTCCTTCAACTAGCATCATATATTTAGATCCCTTTATTGGAAACCAGAGTACTTTATGTTTCCTAACACTAGCCTTTCTGTGATAAATAGCACAATTCACTTCCAATGTTATCCATGTCATCATCTCATATGATTGGCCCATACAAATGACATGGATTTCCATTAGAACTTGAAGATAACCACCTAAAACTTAATCACTAGTGACTTTGATGACGATTCTTTCTAAAGTGTAGAGTAATAAATTGTGCACTTGTATCAATAGAGAATAAATTGCTTTCTTATCAAATTTCATTATGATTTCCTTTACATGTTAAATAATTTAACTCAACTGAATGTTTCGTTTAAAAGGTGAAAACTTGGTTTCAAAATCGACGTATGAAACACAAAAAGTTAAAGCGCAGTATACCGGATTTACAATTTACACAAAATAATTCATCTTCGAGATGCCAAAGTTCTACAGGAGACGATGATAGATGTTCGAGTGTAGAAGAAAACGTCAATGTCAATATTTCTTTAACATCGAATGGAATTGTATTTTCCTCATCATCATCGTCATCATCTAACATAAATGAAATTATTGATATGACATCAGGTCGTAGAATTCAAAAGAATCAAGATAATCATTACAGTGTAGCCTCGGAAATCAAAAAACAAGAATTTCATGGTAATTATGTTCAGAATAACATGGAAAACTGTAATTTATTCTCGAACATATCGTCTCAAATGGAAGGATCAATAGTGACATCATCGACTTTATTACCGAAATCAACAGCTATATCTTCTTCATCATCGCCACTAACATCACCAACAGTATCAATGTTGACATCTTTATCTTTCTCAAATCCATATCCTCCTCACACTTCAAATCTAATGCCTATAAGTGATAATCATCGGAACTGGACAAATTTCACATCACAACTTAAAATGGATAAAATAATTAAAAATTTTCTAGCATATGATCATAGCGAGAAAGATTATTCTGAATCTGCTCTTGATTTTACTACCACCACTACTACTACTGCTAATAATAATCATAACTGTAGTAATGATTCAAGTCCCAACTATATCCATGACCATTACAAACCTTCCATCATATCATATGACATCGATTCCACAGACTACACGTGTAGCAAAGATTATTCACCAGTGAGAAAGATAAAACCCGACTGATCAAATGTTGCATCTTTCCTCTTTCTTTATATCTATCCATCTATATATTTGTCTGTCTTTAAATATTATAAACAGGTTATGCTAATATTCATTTACTTACTGTGACCATAAATATTACCACATCCACATAATATGCATCATACTATATTATTTATATTCATGTAATTTGAGTATAATAAGGATTATAAATAAATGAGCGTATTCATATGACTTTTGCCTAAACAACCCCTCTTACGTAACACTGACACACATAACCAGCATTACAACATAATAATGTTTACATAACTAATATTGTTTAAACTGAAAGTCAGAATGACAGAGAAAAAAAAAAGAAAAATCAAATTTTACATTTGATCTCATAATCCTTAATTTATTGTTTGTTTTCCTTGTTTTTAATCGAATTCCATAAGTAACCGTTTTGTTAACCAACTGGTATAATTACGTAACACAGATGTAGATTAGTTGAGGATAATGGGACTAATAAATGGGACCAAATAAAACATCACACACACACACACTCTCTCTCTCACCCTCTTCTAACAACGTTTATTATTCCAGGATGACTAAATATCATTCATCAAATATATAGAAGAAATATTCTTTGATTAGATTTGTCAACAAGTTCATAGTTTTATATAAATTGTATGATTTAAATTTTGTTTCGAAATTTCGATGCAGATACTGATAACTAGAAGAGTGAATGTGAAAATTTCGAAAAGAATAACTAGTTTATAATAAGTGACTACAAAAGTATAGTAAGTTGCTCTAATGAGAATTATTTCATACATTACGGGTTGATTCCTGTAAAATTGGAAACCTGATATCACCAAAAGGTAATCACATTCTAAATTCGATGTCTTATTTACCATGTTGTTTTTGACTTCTTACAAAACGGAGTTCACCATCTTCCGAAATCCATCATTCAATAACTAATAGGATTTTGGATGCGTACTTATTTGGAGTTTCATACTAGGACGTAATAGTTGTGTTTCGCTTTTCTAGTTCTACCCAACCTTCCAGATGATGCTAGTCAATAATGAATAAAAGCTACATTTAAATTGATCAAATCTCGATAAATCACACTGAAGGAAAGTTAGTAGATTTCAACAATCGAAACATACCATTGAATTTGTGGGTATCATTACTAAGGTTTGACTTGATAATTTCGAATAAATTGAGCATTGGGTAGATTGTTATAAATAAATTTTTATTATTATTAATGGCTTTATTCAATATTATAGTTTGGTACAATATAGAATTCTCAGCACAGAGTATTTCAACAAGTTACTTACGCAACAACAACAAAAACAGTAACAAATACAAGAAAAAATATTTAAAAAAAAACCCGAAAAACTGTACAGCTTTTAAAACTAAAGACATGTTAAGAATGCAGGTTATTGACTAGGTTAACTCTAACACCCGTTCGTCACAGAGTATATTTCACAAAAGTGTTTTCTGTGGAAGATGGCAGATCATGCAGAAAAAAAGAGAAAGGAAGAGGTGAAAGAACAGCTCCTTCATGAGACAGTAGAGACTCTGAACACTTTCCTCCAAACACAGTGTGCTGTTCCCTTCCAGAGAGGTAGGAACATAGCCAGTTGGTTATCCAGCTGTCAGTGTTGACGCTGATTAACTTGTTAAGTAAACGTTGTCTTGGTATAGAATCAAAAGCTGAAGTATAGTCCAGAAAAGCACATCGAACATACTTCTTACCCTTTTCTAAGTTGAACACTATGTTGTGATGCAGAGCAGCAACAGCATCTAAAGTGCTTCTTTTGCGTCTGTAAGCAAACTGATATGGATCAATATGCTCTTTTATCGCAGGCTGAAGTGGAAGTATTAATAATTTTTCCATTGTTTTGAGGAAGGGTGAAGTTATTGCAATAGGTCTAAATTTTACATTCTTATCACCAGATGCTTTCTTGGGTACAGGAATTATCTTCATCTTTCTCCACATTTTCGGTATGAGATTAGATGAGAAGGATCTGTCAAAAATAGTTGTGAACGGATAACATAGAACGTCAGCACACTTTTTAAAAAGGATGTTTGGGATACCATCAGGTCCCAACCATCGAGATGAATTAAGCGACTGGAGACATCCTCGTACATCAGTTTCAGTGAAAGTAGGAACTCAGCTATTATTTAAACCCGTGGATAGAGGGAGCATCACATCAGATGACTGACGTACAAAAGACTTATTTAAGTCACAAACATTCAGCTGGTTATCGTTTCTAAACTGTCCGTCACTTGTAAGTTCTTTAAAGAGTTTCCACATACTTGGAGGGTTTTTGCAAGACAAGAGTTTTTGAGTAAACATACAGTGGAGACGTCTAATCTCTAGGTTTATCAGACCATTTAGCTTACGAACTTTATTAGAGTTCTTCTCCTTGTACATTCTTTCTTTCATCCTCCGTAGTCGTTTTAGTTGTGAAGATGTAAGTCGATCAAAACTTACAAAAATGGTTTCAGTGGGACAACAAATATCAAAACAGAATTTAAGGTAACAAGTGATAACATCAGTAGTGTTTTCCAGTGAGTCATCTGTAAATAATTCCCAGTTAGTCGTATGAAACATGTTTTTCAGATTTCGGATATTTTCTTCTGAGTAATTCCTATATTTGACTTTCTTGGTTTGATGTAAGAGTGTACTCTTCCCATGCTTTCCATATACTTTAGGTAGAACACGAATTATACAGTGATCTGAGCTAGACAATGGAGCACGTTTACGAGTCGCATATATACCCACATCATTAATGAAGACGAAGTCTAAATGAGCATCCAAACGGGTAGGAAAATCTACTACATTTTGGTGACCTAGTGACGTAAGGAAGCTACAGTCACATGAATTGAAATCACCACATACAACTGAAAGTGAATCACTGAAGGCAGTAACAGCGAACTCAGTGAATTCATCAGCAAAAACAGATAGTGCAGATGATGTGCAATCTGGAGTAACGTAGATATTGGTAACACAAACATATTTGTATTTATTCAGGTGTTTTGGACGACATCTTAGAGTTAGACAGTCGATAAAGTCATTTGAAAACTTAAAACGCACAAACGAAGATCGACACCAGTTTATGTTTACAAACGTAGTTACACCGCCACCACACCTCTTTTTATTGTTCGATCGATCCTGACGATAAATTTTGAAATCACGTAGTGATACTAGGCAGTCATCCTGTAAATCATTTAACCAAGATTCTTGAATTGTGATGACACCACAATTACGATACATATTTTGACTTAGTAGGAATTGCAGATAGTCCACTTTGTTGATTAGTGATCGGCAGTTAGAATTTAGCAGCTCGGGATTCATATACATATTCTTTCCTAATCTGTAAATGCATGAACGTAATGAAAATAATAACAATTTGAAACTGACAACAGATCAGTTAGTGAGGTCAGTAGGCCGAAAATTTAAAATGTTCTCTTGAAGCATGATAGTTTAATGATGACTACTGTTTTTTAGTTCAGTGACTGACTGAAAATGTGTTAAAAACCGTGTGTGAATGTGTTGTGTTTGGTTCTGAGAAATGTTTCAGCTGTTTCCCTTGCCCTGAATTTTTTCTGACCGAATTTACTAATAGCAGTCACATATTTTGTTGAATTTAGCCATTATTGAAACAATATTATGGTAAAAAAGTACCATCTCACCACCAGTATATATCAACAACACTAGTAAATGAATATTACGTCACTAGTCTATTGAGATTCAATACACTTTTTGTGATTATATTTAGGTATATATAAATAACAATTTTGAGACACCATTAGTTTCATAAAACCTTTGAAAACTGGAATATTATGAATAGAATTATCATTCAAACAAAGAAATCCATTATTCAGTGAAACACAAAAACCCGGGTTGCAGTTACTTTTTCAGAATAAATCAACAGCCTACTGATAACTTATTTAAGTAGGACATAATTTGCATTAAAATAAAATAGTCCATTTTTCATGTGCAATTATGTAATTTTTAAAAAAGGATGAATAACTATGAATTGTGAACACGGTCAGATAATATATTTTCACAATAATTTGATTAAGATACTATGTTCTGTATAAAATTTTGCAGTACAAGCTTTGGTTCCTACTAGTCAATGTATAACAAATAACTGATATTATTATGGTAAACAGGCTCTAAAATACAAAAATGATTATTCAGTTACAAGTGAAGACCAGTTCCTGTATATGATTTAGCTGATATCTTCATGAAATTATTTGCTAATGAACTAGTATAATTTAAATTGGTTTGATTTTTCCTCCTGTACGTGTAATAGTCAGTCCAAAGAGAATGAATAAAATCTAAAAAAAGGAAGTAGAAAATAAACGAAATTGTAAAAGTTCAAGATGAATTGTGAAAAAAAAGACTACATTAGCACTTTACTACAATACGACCAAAGAATCATTATAATCATTTAATCATAGGAAATCATCTTCTGTTCTACAAATGTTAATCGATGATGCTTCCCAGGTAAATGAAGGATTCAACAACTCCCAGAGTTTTCGCCATTAAGTGTGATTGGGTTGGTGTTATGGGAAGACATTATTTACGAAAATTATATTTGAAGTAATCTCAGAGATTCGAATTTAAATAATTCCAACGTCTCGTCCAGCAATTTTTTTGTTTACCCAGTAGAAATCTCATGAGTCACTGAATTTTATGAAACAGATTATAATATAAAAGAATTTTTTTCTACTATAGAAGATCGAATTGTTTCAAACATTCTATGCACAATAGACATTTACTTACTTGAAATCCTACCGCTCCACATAATATATAAGCTGTTATATTGCCATACATTATGATATTACTTTCTATCTTTGGCCAACATCCAACATGTATATTACTGTTTTCCAAAGTAAATTGATCAGGACAACCATTATTAGTTATTTCTTGATTTCTATCCATTTTGCAACAGCTGATTGGATATTGAAATTCTAATCAGTTTTAGGTAGGTTAAATAATTGAAGAAAACAGAACATTTATCCTTTTGACTATTTTCTTTAGAAATAATCTATATAGTCATTCATTAACTAGACGAAAATGTAATATTCAAGCTAAGCAAACTGATTTTATTGTTATCCAAGGTTAATACATCGTTTCAGCCATCTAAGATCTCTCTTAAGAAAATATTCCCAGTTCAACACACAGAGTGTTACTGACACTTATATCCTCAAATACAACATCCATGGGACTCCCCAGCAGTGCGCACCCACGATCCCGCACCACGCGGGGCTCGAACCCAGGACCTGCTGGCTTCGCGCGCGAGCACTTAACCATTAGACCACTGAGCGGGCACCCAGCGGTGTTAATGTCTAACTTCAACCAATCCACGAAGTTGCGCCACCATATACCATTGTCTTCAGTGAGCTGATATCTCACAACAGACCTGGTTGTACTCCACTGGTAACGGCTTCCCACTAGAACTCCAGAGTATCTCTTGAAGTCAGTCACTAGTGATGGTCTAGCTTCAACTGACTTATGATTTCAATCTGTGAAAATTTCTAAAAATCTCCACAAACCCCTTCTGACAACATGTATGGTTGGAACAAGATCTTATAATATGGGCACTACATATAACCATTGATTATAATGTATTTATGGATCTAAAAAACAGAAGTACGTTACCCAAAAAAGAGTCAACTTGCATTTTGATCAAGACTTTTGGTTAATAAAGTAAGTATGAGTTGCGAAAGAAGTGAAGTAACCATAACATAGAAATACAATAAAGTTTTTCCAAGGTTGGAATACATGTGTAATGAATAACTAAAGAAATAATCGTATAATGATGTTTCTAAAACACCATCATTTCTCACTTAAATTAAACTTAATATATTGCTCATTTCAATGTGAACTTCCGTGACACTCATGAATGAACACACTTTATGAGGTTGGCCAAATAAAACAACCAGAAATTAAAGCTTCTTTTCTCTAAATTCAAACGTAAGTTTATAATTTTAGAATCAGGATCATACTCGGGCGTGGTCCGAATTCTTCGTTATTTCTATTAATTTATTATTTAGATTAAATTCTTGAGTTTGATCAATAGTGGGCTCGTGATTGCCCACCACTGAGGAGTCCAGTACTAAGAAAAGACATCTGTCCAGTTCTCCCTTGTTTTAAATATTAATTTAACTGAGGTAAACCGATGACTAATATCCCTAACAAATTCCACTGTTATCAATATTACATTTAAGAATTATCCAACGCGTACTGACAACCGCATATAAAATAGAATCTATGACTATCACGTATATCAGTGAGTACAATATCATTGATCAGCGGAGTCAATATTCAAATGGTACACTTTTTCTGACTTCAGTCAATCTGCGGCTTCCAGGAGCCATCGAGTGTACCTCTAAAACGTCGTCAAAGGTTAAAAATGTCTGTAAACACTTCTTCCAGTCAGAATTCTCTAAAAACTCCCCATACAGTTCTAGAAAAACAATAGATTATATATCATATTGTGATTTATTAATTCCTGATTTTATTATTAATTTAAGCATATTTCCATAATTTTATGGATTTCAGAGTCAAGCACAAACCTAAGGACATTCATTTTTTATATAATTAAGTGAATTTTCAAAGTAAAGCTTCTTTTCTTACTTTCTTCCTTTGTATTGGCTTAGTGGCTCAAATACAAGAGATTTCTGAGGGAACTAGGAAACTACCAAAATATGTCCATGTCAAGTATCAAATGTATCAATAAGTTAATACAACCCTCATAAAATATTATCAGTGAACCACCAAATCTCAATTAGTGACTAGTGTCTATTCGTATTTGAAAGTACTTTAAGTTTATACGAAATCTTCATAAGCTCTTATTGGTAAAGTACAAAATAATTCATAGAAGCATAACTCCCAAAATCTAACACTTAAAACAAGGAATTGTATTGATAAAAATAATCACCTTTTAGCTACTAATTACCGGTCTCCAGAGATAGTTTATCAAACAATTTTAAATTAACTGGTTAATTAATGAACTAAAAGTAGGTTTTAGTTTAATTACTATGAATTCATTTTAAGTGTACTGTTACTCCAGTCAACAAATCACAAAAATATGTAATCATTAAACGTGCAACAAATATATTTTAATTTCACTAGTTGAGATCATGAATCAATTAAAACTAGACTATCATGAAAAATCTGGAAGCACTAGACGGACGTTTCGTCCTAGTATGGGACTCCTCAGCATTGCTTATCCACGATCCCCACTCGCGAGATTCGAACCCAGGACCTATCGGTCTCGCGAGCGAACGCTTAACCACTAGACCACTGAGCCGAAACCCAACGGCGTTAATGTCTAACTTCAACTAGTCCACGATCGCGGATGAGCACTGCTGAAGAGTCCCACAATAAGACGAAACGGCCGTCCAATGCTTCCAGGTTTTCCATGCTGACTAGCTTCAATTAACTCACGATCTCAACCATTGAAAATCTTAATAACTTGAAAATAGATTCAGTGTTAGAAAAATAAGGATTCCTAGTTAGTAGGATTAGATAATCATTCCTTTCTTGACTATTTTAACGAAGTTAAGTGTTATATCCTAGTGAAGATTAAATTACGGGTAACTCCTGAGAGCTATTGATGGACTAATATTACATATATTCGTATTGTACAACTATTCAGTAACTGGTTTATGTATTCCTATATTCATCTTACTATAAGCTTCATTTTGATTTATAGATTATTATTGTACGATTTATTGTTCTTAAGTTATGTTCAGTCTATTGATTACAGTCTTCTACGTTCACAGTCACTCTTTGGCGTGTTGTTGTATAAATTTTATTTCCTATTTTATAATGTGGTACCGTCTGTTTGGTTAGCATATAAACTAAGTATGTTTGGAATAAATGATTCGCACAGTGGGAGCTGTTGTTGGCATTCTGAACCCAACTGGACGTGCTAGGCGAACAAAGAACCAATAAAGACTTGTCGAACGTCATTGGTTTAGCACAGTACTAAGATTGAATAAGTCGTATTTTGATTGGCGATTGGCTTATAGTCATAACAATAAGTACCATTCTTGTATCTGAAAATCTACTAAATGTAAGTTTACAGAGCTGTACCATATTTAAAATAATTTATTATTTCTGTTGAATGATTTAATAGTTTTAGAATTTATATCAACCTGTTTAGTTTTTCCTGAGATAAATGCAAATAGTTCCAAGTGGGGGGCTTTGTTTTCAGTTTTATCTTTTAACAATCAATGAAAACTAAAGTTTACATCAAAATTTGGAAGTTAATAAGCTTACCGCTTTTTGTACTGAGATTAGATTTTGTTATTTCAAATAAGATGACAATAGATTCAGTTAATGTTTTCGAATATGAAATTATTAGTAGACTGATATTTTTCCCATTAAAATAGAAAAGAATCCATAGTCCTAGTTGTTAACATAAGAATCAAATACTACACTTAATGGTCAATGAATGTTAATCATCTGGGGTTTGGTAATTTTTAGTTTAACTAATAAACTAAATAAACTGTTGCCATATCAAACCGGTTATTATGAGTAGTAATCAGTGTAATTTTGCTTATGACTGAGATCATGAACCGATTGACGTTAGCTCACTAGTGACTAGCTTCCTGAGGGAATTCTCGGAGTTCAAGTGAGAAGCCGTGACCAGTGTAGCTAATCCGTGTCGGGTAGAGACAGGTATCTAACTCCGTACAATGGAAGATGGTCGCGCAATTTCGTGGATTGGTTAAAGTTAGACATTAACATCGTTGGATACCGGCTCAGTGGTCTGGAGTTTAAGCATTCGCGCGCGAGACCGCAGGCTCCAGGCTCGAATCCCGCGAGCGGAATCGTGGATGCGCACTGCTGAGGAGTCTCACAATAGGATGAAACGTCCGTCCAGTTGTGATGTGGGTTACTTATATCCACACAAGTAGTATATAACGGTGGTCATGCATAGAATGTATTTCAGTAGAAGGTCGATGAGGAAAGAACGGGAACGAAACGCGTTTGGTATGAAAACGCATGAACAATGAAATCTGAGACAATGGATTGATGTTTGCGACAGGAACGGTCAAGTTTGAGATGATGGATTGATATTTTACAAATTAACTATTTAATACGTGGTTCTCAGATGTTAGTGAAATGCTCTGTAATTTCGGACTCAAATACATACGATTTTCCCCACTGGTGTTCTGTTCACTACACAGTGCTTCCAGGTTTTCAATGGTGGTCTAAAACCAATCGGTTCATGAACTCAATCAAAAACTTAGTAGTCTCCACAGCCCCATACAGATAACTTTGTTTAGTCCTTACCTTAGGACGAATTCAGTCCATCAGAATACATTGTGGTCACCATTTGCATGGGACTCTATATCATGTTACAATTCGTTTTCATACAAAATATTTGGGAGCAACTGATAAGAAGCTTTACAAATAGATTTCATGTTAGCTGGCACTCATCACCAAAGAGAATATGACAAAATGGTGTGGGTCAATAAACAGTGTCGGATTTGTATAATCACCTCAATTATACATCAACTCAAACGTCGCCCAGTGCTAACATTTCTGACTGTGATCCAAAGTAATAAGGATTCCAGCCGCCTGTAAAACACCAGCTTCTTCAAAGTCTCAAATGAGCCTTACAGACAAATGCCAACTAGTTTGAGGTCTAGTTTCAAAACTTCCTATTAATTCCCTCTAATCAAAAACATAGAAATAAATCGATTATAGGAAGGACCGTGTTTAACTCTAAATATCCAGTGCAAAACATTTGTATTTTTTACTTCTAAGAGCTCCTAAGAAGAACATATGCAGCACCTCTAAAACTCTCATCCTCATATACCCTATGCAACAAGTCAACTACTTGATTATTCAAATCGTGAGTGACTGTAAAAAGAACTAGATTTGATAATCTGAGTACCAATATATCAAAAAGTAATAGAATGCTTCAGTCCTTAATTGTGACATTACTTCTGGATTCAGTTCCATTTGGCTCAGATATAAAAAAAAATTACAAAAAAACTTGATGCATCCAACAAAATGTCCTAGGCATCACAGTGTTGAATGTTTTTTTGCAACTACAATTAGAACCACTCTCAAATCTCCAAAATGAAATGTATATTCACAAAGAAATAACATATCATGAAAAGCTAGTCAACAAAACTTCGTAAATCTAAAACTAGAAATAATGACGCGTAGTGATACTTTTATTCAACTGTACTATGTTATTAACATAGCTTATTACGTCCATGATTAAACTTACATGTTGGAGAAGAAATAGTAAATTACTGGATGTTTTTTAACCGTAAGTCACCAAGAAAATAAAATATGATATCCAAATTCTATTGCCAGTTAATATAAAATAATATGAAACCCAAAGCATCTTATTACACGAGAATTTCCGTGATACATTCATAAACTTTTTATTCACGATGATAAATTTAAACAGTAAGACTTCATTTACAGGCGCCAAGATGAAACTAAAGCTATAGAAGCATTGGACAACTGGAGAAACAGCATTTCAACGGTTCAATACAGCCTTCCTTCGACATACTGACAAACTCAACGAATTCTAAACGTTACAGGATCTGCTGGAAGAAGAAATTACTATGGAGGGATTAAAGAAGTAATAACTATCAGAAAGTGCAGGGCTGCAGGAAGCAGCATCATAAGGAATGGATCTCTATCGAAGCCCTGGAAAGGACTCAAGAAAGGAAGAACAAGAAGACAGAAATTAACAACAGCCAAATGAACAAGGATAAAGAAAGTCAAGGCACAAAATGAATACATAGAAGCAAACAAGAAAGTGAAGAGAAGCATTAGAGCTGACAAACAGAAATACGTAGAAAAGCTGGCAACGACCGAAGAAAAAGGTATAGAGGAAGGACATATGAAACAACTATATGACACAGCGAAGAAACTGGCAGGGAAATATAGTAAACCTGAAAGACTGGTCGAAGAAAAAGAAAGCAAGACTGAAATTCAAGACAGAAAAAAGATGGGTAGAATACCTCGAGAAACTCTTGAATACACAAGCTCCACCGAATCCACCAGATATCAAAGTAGCACACACAAACCTTCCTATCAATGTCACTCCACCAACGATTGAAGAAGTTAACATGGACGTCAGACAAATCAAGGGTGGGAAAGCAGCAGGACCAGACAACATACTAGCCGGATCTCTGAAGTCAGACATAGAAGTAATTGCAAACATGGTCCATCTTCTATTGAGGAGGATTTGGTGGGGGAATAACAAGTGCTGCAGACAGACTGGAAAGAAAGATACTTAATCAAAGAAAGGAGATCTGAGAAAATATGAAACAGGGACATCACATTACTGTCAGTATAAAGCTTATAAAATCATTTTGCAGTCATTCATATTCGTCTGTCAAGAATAGTTACTCCATTTCGACTCACCAGTTGTGAATTTTACTATTTAAGATAAGTGAAAACGTATGTATAAAAATAAAAACAATTTTACTCACCATACGGTTCACCTTTATACATTATGTTTGGTTTAGTCATTTTCACATGAACGAAATCACTTCCATTGTTAATACCACAGCATTGTAACTTTAGGGAAAAGAGTGAGAAAGAATAGAGTTTGTGAATGATTCGTAACAGGAGTGTTTTATAATTGAAATTTTATGTAAACGCTGTCCTTTAATGAAATGAATAAACATGAAATTAGTCTCACAGATTGAAATCATGAGTCAATTGAAGCTAGACCACCATGGAAAACCTGGCCGTCCAGTGCTTCCAGGTTTTCCATGGTGGTCTAGCTTCAATTGACTCATGATTTCAATCTGAGAAATTTCTAAAATCTCCACGAACCCGTTCTGATGAAATTAATTATTTATGTTGATGTGCTTAGGAGCGGCGTAACTACTCAACACAGGATGACTAATCCACGGATATTATGTAGTTGGAAAAGACAAACACATTAACTGAAGCCGAATAAAATCAAGTCATTTTATTTCGTAGGTTTCTATCAGTTGCTTATATCTGCCAATTTATATTGAGAGAAAACCTGATATTAAATGATCAAAAGCAGTGACTGAACAATTGAAGTGACTATCTGAGTTAGATGTATATCTCTCTGTAAAATCAATTGAGAAAAGCTCCTGAAAACATAAACGGGATGAAACTGGAAAATTGATAAGATACGTCCTTTAATAATATTTAAAGATTTGAATAGGTTTTGAGAAATGAATGACCAGAAACACACAGTAACTGTAAAGATATTTTTGAAGTGGATAAAATGACAATTACTTAAACGAATATTGCATGCTATAATAATAATAATAAGAGGGAAGGTATTCAAAAATATCAATTTATTATGGCAGTAATAAGATGACAACTGCTTCTTTTCGGATCCATGTATTTTATCTTGGTTTTTTAATGACCACCGTTTCAGTGAATCATATAGTTGAGTTCTTTTGTCTAGAAATCATTTTGAAAGAATTACAAGAATCAATAACATAATCATAACAGAATAAATATCGAACTACTGTGCTGATGTTAGTTGTCATACCTTTTAATCACAGATTCTTTGTAACATGTACGGGAATTATGAATACGTAATTTTCTCTTTATTCTTTCAATATATGTCCTTTCCCAGGTACAATATATTCAAGTTATAAATGCAGAAAACGATGAACTAGTTGATTTTTGTTCGTTTTAAAGAACAGTTTAATTCATGTAAGGCAGTGACTAACTTCATTAATAGATCATTAATCTTTATTTCCGCATTTAATAATTAATCAAGTGATTTCATCATCTTTGAAACGAAAGTGTAGAGGAAACAATTTTTCTTATCAATTCCATATTATATATAACACGTTCTTTATGTGCTTAAGTATACTTCTGATTTAACAATCAATACGGAACCACTACATTCCTATATTACTTATTTACGCCTGTTACTCCTCGTGGAGGAGCATAGGCCACCCACCAGCAATCTCCATCCAACCCTCTACTGGGCAGTCCTTCCAGCTCTATCCAGTTGCCATTTATCTTTTTCATATCTACTTCTATTTCCCGACATAATGCGTTCTTTGGTATTCCTCTTTTCCCTTTCCCTTCAGGATTTCAAGTTAGGGATTGCCTCGTGATGCAGTTTGGTGATTTCCGTAATGTATGTTCTATCCACCTCCATCGTATTTTCCTAATTTCCTCTCCAGCTGGAACCCAGTTTGTTCTCTCTCACAGTAGCTCGTTGCTGATGATATCCGATCAACTGACATTCAGTATCTCCCATAGACAACAGTTTATAAATGCTTGTACCTTCTTGATGATGATGGTTGTAGTAGTTCTCCACGTTTCAACTACGTACAGTAGAACTGTCTCGATGCTCGTATTGAAGATTCTCACTTTGCTATTGGTTGACAGTCGATTTCAGTTCAATATGTTCTTCAACTGTAGGAATGCTACCCATGCTTTGTCAATCCTCGTCTTTACACCTACATCCGATAACCATTGTTCATCGATGATGCTTCCCAGGTACGTGAAAGATTCAACATCTTCCAGAGTTTCGCCATTAAGTGTGATTTGGTTGATGTATTTTGTATGTACGTTGTATCTGAAAACCTTGGTTTTCCCCTTGTGTATGTTGAGGCATACTGATGCAGGGACTGCTGCTACACTGGCCGTCTTTATCTACATTTGTTCATGTGTATGGAATACGAGGGCTAGTTCATCTGCGAAGTCCAAATCGTCTAATTGGTTCTGAGCTGTCTATTGTATTCCGTGTCTTCCCTCAAATGTCCGAGGTCTTCATAATCCAGTCGACCACCAGACGAAAGAGGAAGGTGGAGAGTAGACAGCCTTGTCTGACTCCAGTCTTTACTTGTAATGCATTCATATATAATTTTTAGGTAATTCGAGACTGTCAAATGTATCATAAGGTGTCTCATAAAAACTGGATTTTTCATTTAACTTTAAAAGAAATCGATTAGTCCAGCTAGTAATTGAACACTGAGTAAGTCAAATGTATACAAAATATTTTGAAAAATACATATCGTTTTATATGAAGTCATAGTTAACCAATGATACATCTAGTCGCGTCAAAGGAATTAACATAAGAGTTCAACAAATATTTCCAACTTCTGAAGTGCACATCGTATCTTCAGTGCTGACAGTCCAATAATTGGGGCCTAATTTCATAGGTTGATGACTTACTAAACTCATATATTGAAGCCATTTTCATCTTAAAAGAATTATATTCATATTCATTTTGTATCAAATATTTTATACCCAAGTTTATCAGTTTAGCGGTGTAAATGGACTCTTACTTTGCTGACAAGTTTTCCTGTCTTTCGACACCTAGTCACTAGTATATCGGATAAATATTAAAGATTTTGAGGACCATATTTGATTTAGGCATTTCGGTAACCTTAACAGATCTACCACTCTCTGTGTATCCCACTATGACATCTGAATTGTCTTTAGTAGATATCATGTGGTGAAAATTTTTACCGGTGAGCTTTAAATCCTATGTCTAACTATTGGCTGAACTTCGTGTAAAACATTATAAATACATCTTTTCAACGTACAATACCAAATACCCACATCTTTTAATATCATTATTTTTCTCACCTGTATCATGATGTGGTTTAAAGCATAACTGTGTATATCAGGTGAATCATAACCGATGTAACGTTGAATACTTGAATTGAATATATTTCGACTAAATGTGGTTACCTATGATAAATGTAAATGTGAAAAACAATTGGTAAATTCATACAGACACACAAATTTTACATAGAAAACTTGAGTCCTGCTGCTTACAATAAAGTTGATCAAGAAATATATTGAAAGCCTGGAAGTTGAAATTTCTTGTTTATATTTCTTTCAAACAGGTTATTAAAACATACACGTAATATGTTTATCATTCGTACAAATGGATAACCAAAATTTATATTTAACTGAAAAGAAGTGGATTAATTAGATATGAGCATTTTATTCTGAAGGTTCAAATTATGGTTCGTGGTATTACGTAAACATAACAATCTTAATAAAAAAATTCGTTCTGCTAGTAGAGGGAATTTGTCGAGATTGTCGATTCAAATAGCTCACATCAGAAACTAAATTCAGTTAGGTAATCATTAAAAATCATTAAACTATGAGCAGATCCTTTGTCTTGGTATGTAATTTCTCAGCACAGTGCATTCATGACTCCACCGGAGACCAAACTCTAGACCATTAAGTGAGTGAACCTCTGACCGCTGAGTTGACATTCGAAGGTTTACATTTATAATTCCTGAACTTCTAGTGAGAATCTGTGACCGGTAGAGTTCGACTATGTCTGGTTTGAGACAAGTATCACCAACGTAATAGATGATGATTGAACAAAATTGTGAAGTGATTGCAGCTAAAAATGTCAAATACCAGATATCAACTTATTGATCAAAAAGTAAAGAGCTCGCCATGAGACCTGAAGGTTACAAATTTAATCTCTAGTAGGGTTGTGGATGTACACTACAGATGAGTACCATGATGGGTTGAAACAGGTGTCCAGTGCTCACTACTATTTATTGGCTATTTAACAAAGGCCAGTCCATAATGTTAACGACAAAATTAATTCTGTTTTCCTATCAATCAGAATGTAGAATTCAAAATTTTCTCCTTATTTATTTTAGTTATGTGAAACTGTATAGAGTCGTATTTTGCTAAACAGTATTTTCTCGCTTCAGTGAAATTTAATGTGCGTGATGAGAGGAGGTACTGATTCGTGTTTGTGAATGTAAACCCATTCAAATAAATCATCCCCTTGCCAAAATCGAGACTCTGATAAAATGACATTATTGGGTAGATATTCTCGGTGGAATTGCGTAATATCTTGTCCGACACTTCAAAAGATTAAGTGTAGAAACTGGACAGCAGAATTTCCATTGATCATGTCTGCTCAGATTAGTTCTTTTAAAGCAAATCTTAGTTCTCAATCAATAGCTGTGTCTATTGTCTTGAAAAATATTTACACGAATATTGTTTTGATAAACTGGTATTAGAAATTTAACTATTCTAGGATAATTTCTGTCGTAAAATAAAAGAACCTGAAAATAACATGTAGATGCAAAACACGCGAAATAATAACATTGTTCGGCCTGTTCCCCCGTCCTGTTCATACTTATAGCATCTTCTATAATTGTAAAATTAAAACATTTAGATACTACAACTGTTAGCAGTCCGAGTTAGACTATTGGATTGGAATACTAATCAATATAATTAAGTATCAACTCAAAGTTTTAAAAAAATTGAATTGTGGCTAGCTGTCGAGTACAGGATGAATATTTTGTACTGCATGAAGACTGACAGCCGAATTTACTTACAATTTAGTACTGATCTTCATACTACACATATCCTAACAGAGAGTGATCGATCTCGCTCCTAAATTTCAACAATGATAAATTACAAACTCTTCCTATTATCTTTACACCTGTTGACCAATATAATGACCATCTGAACTCAATAACTTAACTGATGACGGATACTAGGTTCGGGTTCCAGTGTAGACATCAATAATGAGATCTAAGTACATCCAATTTACAAGTCCCAAATGTAACAAAATATCTATCCAGGGCTCCAATGCTGGCCATAATTCATTCATCCGAAAATCTTATAACTAAGACTACATTAAGGTAATCCAGTCAGTATACATATATAACAACAGAGAGTGATCAAATATAGTCATCAATTTCGACAATGGTAAGTCCAAAACTATTACTAATATGAGAGCTTTTAAGTTACAAAATTCAAGACAGCAGGTAGTTTGAAAGTTATTTCACCACGCAAATAGTATGAAAATATCATATGATAGGAATTACAAACGAATTTATCTCGTTTCTACTAAGAAATATAACTGAAGCATTAAGATAATTCTTTGGAATTAAAATAATCGCATATATCAGAAAGACTCCTACAGAACTAACATTTAAGTCGTTTTTTCCTTACTACTAAATATCAAAATAAATCTCTATTTCTTTAGATTTAATTTAGTGAGATTATTCACCAGGTACTGTCCCCTTAATCAATACTTGGTACTTAAAATCTATAAATATTCTTGTCGACAAATTCTCTTCAGATTTTACAATTATATATCCAAATTAATAATCCGAAAAATGATCAGGTTAAGGGCAAAGTACATCGTTTAAAGCATGTGAATTTAGGATTGTGATAAACAAAATACAATAAAATTTTGTATTTATCAGTTCGACTGCTCCTGTGGAGCGAGTTATATTGGTCGAAGTTCTAGGAATTTACATTTTCGTGCTCGTGAACACCTTCCAGCGTGGCTAAATAAAGGTTTGATGAAGAAGGTGAACAGCTCAATATTGGCCCATTTAGTACAAACCGGTCATAGTGCCAGTATAAACCAATCTTTTTCAATTATTTATAAGGTAAGTAATCTTTTGCCAAAACGGCTGAAGCAATAGCCATCCGGATGAAGAAACCGGAGCTTTGCGTACACAAGAAATATATTCAACCACTCCCCCCCCTGGCCAACATCAAGGCCAATTAATCAATCGTAATCTTAAGTATTGAATGAACTAATTTGACTATGACCTTTAGTAGTCAATTGTAATTGTCCCTGTTATCTTTATTCATAAATCTTTGTATTATTATTATCATTGGTTAAACATCATTATTAATCTTTCCTATACATGATTCATTCACTTCGCATTCATTCCTCCGTATTACGTCTTACTTATTTGATCGGATTGTAATTGCACTATTATTTCTGTCTCACCCTATTTGACCCATATTTATTCTGATCATGGATCTTAAAATTTTACTTAACATATAAGCTGATTCAAGTTTACATTCTATATGAGTCATATTAACATTAACAATTTTATTGTATTTTGTTTATCACAATCCTAAATTCACATGCTCTAGACGATGTATTTTACCCTTAACCTGGCCATTTTTTCGGATTATTAATTTGGATATATAACTGTAGAACCTGATGAGAATTTATCGAAACGAATATTCTTCGTTCAAATACTAGTCTTTTAATATGACGGGGATCTTTAAACAATCTATAAATATAATTATAAGCAAAGATGGATAGTGGCTAGCAGTGGAATCCAGGACGCGCGTTTCGTCCTGTTTGGGACTCGTCAGCTGGGTGTACCTGCATCTCAGAGTTGATGTTCACTCTGGGACTCGAACTCAGTACCGTTCGCTTCAAACGCCATCGCGTTATCCACTTAGCTAGTGAGTCCTGATAGCCACTTGCTTGTGCAATGGGGTGAAGTTTAATTCACTTGATATTGTTTTATTTGAATCTAGCCACTATCCATCTTTGCTTATAATGCTTGTAAATTAAGACAATATCGAGGCATACGCACAGTATGCACATATGCCAATAAGAGACTGATCAATTTCACTCCTAAAACATCAATGGAAAGATTCAAATAAAACAATATCAAGTGAATCTATAAATATGTTTTACAAAAATAGAAAACAAATGTCACCAGTTTAATGGGTCATTCATTTGTATTACTTCTTTAAAACATTACAAGTTAACACTAAAGAAATATATAGAACAAACTTACTATATCTGGTCGACAGAAATACACAATAATGATAACAATTTCAGGGATAAGAACTAACAAATGCAATGTTAGATACTGAAAATAAATTATAAATTATAAATGATTATAATATGTGTACTACAATTATATATGACAAAATGTTAAAAATATTTACAGAAATCTAAAGTTATTTGAAGTTGGATTCAACATCTCTTTAAGGTTTTTGTACAAATGACCTACAGTAAGACTGATAAATTCTATAATGAATGAAAATTGTATGAAACGTACAATCTGTTAGTTACTATGTGCCCAACTGATGGTTACTTATATAATCCATATTCTTTATGAATTGTCCCAGTGAAGGGATATCAGAAGAGGGAAGTATTTGTCAAAAAATAAGAGTTCACTTCAGTAGTAAAACTACATACTTATATCACAAAATATTCGACACAACCGTAATCATGTATAAAATGATGTTTCCTAATGGTAGAAAAAAACTCAGTCAGCACTCAGTAATCAATCCATGAGCAAACAAGTGGTTAAGTGGATAACGTGATGGCGTTTGAAGCAAACGGTACTGGGTTCGAGTTCCGGAGTTAATGTCAACTCTGAAATACAGGGACATCCAGCTGATGAGTCCCAAATAGGACGAAACGCGGGTAATTGATTCCACGGTTAGCCACTATCCATCTTTGCTTATAAGTTTAGTTTTTTTTTAAATTGTAATTTATGCTGATGATGGTGATGTGATGTAGAAAAAATAAAGCTTCATGATTAAACTATCCAGTTCAACTGAATCCTACACCATAAATATTCTTACTAAAGATTTTTATCAATGATATGTTGATTCATATCAATGAACAAATTACTCTGAGTATTTGATTGAGATCATGAACCGATTGATCTTAGACCACCATTGAAAGCCAGGAAGTACTGGATGGCCGTTTCGTTCTATTGTGGAACTCTTCAACAGTACGCATCCACTATCCCACTCACGGGATTCGAACCAAAGGCCTTCGGTCTCGCGCGCGAAAACCTAACCTCCAGACCACTCCTAATCCGTGTCGGGTAGATATAGGTATCTACCTCAGTACAGTGGAAGACGATCACATAATTTCGTGGATTGGTTGAAGTTAGATATTAACACCGTTGGATACCGGCCGGCCCAACTGTCTAGAGGTTAAGCGTTCGCGCGCGAGACCGAAGGCCCTGTATTCCAATCCCGTAAGCGGGATCATGGATGTGCACTGTTGAGGAGTCTCACAACAGGACAAAACGGCCATCCAGTACTTCCAGGTTTTCAACGGTGGTCTAACATCAATCGGTTCATGTTCTCAATCAAAAATTTAATAATCTCCACAATCTCATACTGATAATTACTCTTAGTAGCTTCATTTGATAGATTTTGATTTGGTAGGGAAATGTGATTCAAGTATTAAATCCACCGCGAATTTGTAGTCAGTTAGTTTTTCTCGTAAGTCATATTCCGAGGGATTTTTATTAAGATAACTTATCTACTCACTTAGTCCTAGAAAACTCCAAATACCTCTCGCTCAAACAATAGTTGATCACGTTACTTAGTAACGGTGAGGAAATTTTGGCTTATTTGAGAACTGTCTATCATAGAGTAAATAATATGATACTGAATCAAATGATTGCAAGGTCGCTTATTTTAATTTGGTCTCTGGATTTCTTCTAAAATTTTGCTGTCATCTTTATAGAAGCTCAGAGTTAGACTGATGTGGATAGGGTATTTCTTGCATATGCAGCCCACCATGATATCCAATGATGACTAGCACAAAAATGATTCTAGGAAGGTTAGGGAAGCCTAGCTAAGTCAAGACATCTCTTCATAAAATTACTAAATGTCAAACTATGTCTTGCCAGATGGTACAAACTTCCAGGCTGAAGTTCGAGAGATAATAGTAATTTATGTGTGGAAACCTTAAAGGGTGTAACTTTTCATGTGTATTGAATGAATATAACTAATTAAACTATCAAAACAGATGAAACTCAAATGACTAGTTGTTAATATCATGAAATACACTAATGTTGAAAATTTGTAGCCCACATGAAATTGATTAGATAGTTCAATGTTCCGCAGACTGAGTAGATTATCTATTCTTTATAAGGGTTTAGGTCAAGG
The DNA here is from genome assembly GCA_944470405.2 of Schistosoma mattheei. Classification (NCBI taxonomy): domain Eukaryota; kingdom Metazoa; phylum Platyhelminthes; class Trematoda; order Strigeidida; family Schistosomatidae; genus Schistosoma; species Schistosoma mattheei. The sequence continues at coordinate 8,561,552 of OX103950.1, forward strand.
TAAACATAATGATAGTACACTATTGAAACTGGTGACATACTATGATGATGATAGTGAGAATCACGCAACGTACTATACAAAATTAGGCTATTTTTTGGACAGAACATTGATTATTAACTTAGGAAATTTGCAAAGACTGCTCAATGTGATGATAATTTACTTAGCGGACTAACTTATCGGCTGGGTCATGGGTGCATACTTTGGAAAGTTCCATACTAAAAAAACTTATTCATTCCTCCAAGGTTTTCAATAATGTACTACCTGATGTCAATATACAATATAAACTGTCTTCATAAGAATGAATATAATATAAACCATGGATATAATATGTTTAATAATTTTAACTTACAGTATAAATTATCAATCTAGATTTAAAACATGTTCCAATTATACCAAGCAGACAAATAATGAAGATGATCAGGCCAAAAACAAAAATGTAAACTCCTAAAGGTTCTGTTAGTGTATGTTTATTTTTTGAAAAAAAGAGGAAAATATGTCAGAGAATTTATCAAACAAAGAACATTATAAGCAAAGATGTATAGTAGCTAGCAGTGATGTCCGAGACGCACTTTTCATCCTACTTGGGACTCGTCAGCTGGACGCACCTGCATCTGACTTGATGTCCACTCTGTGACTCGGTCCCAGTATCGTTCGCTTCAAATGCCATCGCGTTATCCACCTAGCTACTGAGTCTTGATAGCCACTAGCTTGTGCGATGGAGTGAAGTTTAAATTCACTTGATATTGTTTACTTGAATCTTCTCATTGATGTTTAGAACTGCAATTGATCAGTCTCTTATTAGCATATGCGCTAGCCACTGTCCACCTTTGCTTATAATACTTGTGAATTAAGGCGATATCGAGTCAACACGCACAGTATGTACATATGCCAATAAGAGACTGATCAATTGCAGTCCTAAACATCAATGAGAAGATTCAAGTAAACAATGCCAAGTGAATTTAAAGAACATCATAACTGTTCAAACTAGATATAATGAATATAAATTGATGCTCGAAAACAATGAAAATACGAATATCATTCTGTTAAGAAAAGAATATCTCTGATGTTAGTTCAATTTAAATTCAGTTGGAAGTTGTTAGAGTAAATGAAACTCTTGGAATTATCTGACGGTGAAATGTTATTTAGTTATCTTGTTTATTGCGCATTTAGATAATGTTCGACTGAAGGTAGATTTTAGATTCCTATTATTGTTAACTTTCATTTAAACGACTAACTGTTTGTAGAGTTTTTAACGTTCAAAAATTACCATTACTTAATTATAAATACATTATTTAATTAGGTATCCCATCTTATCTAGTTACCTACAAATCATGATTTTTTTAATTTGTGGTGCATAATAGTCTTGTAACATAAATTTTCATAAGTTTTTGAGCCATAAGGATTGTGAATCATAGAATGTACTTCAGCTGATTACCTATGTGTTATGATTGTGTTGGGGCTTTTAGGTCCCCAGAACTCACTTAGTAAATGCCTTATTTTTGTATTTCTGTTTTAAAAATTTGAATTTCTTGTTTTCGCGCCAGAAGCGCTCATTTTCACCTTCATGTCGTATTTCTCACTTGGGAGAGTCTTAAGCGCTATTGGTTCGTTGTATCTTTTAGTATGCTATTTTGTACCGTGCTGTATATATACGCTTACGTTGCGCTCATTGTTATTGTTCGTGCTTCTGGCTGCTTGTGCAATATATTTTCCCCTTCCGAACTTGAACTTCTCTCTCTAGTTAGCGGGGCTGGGACGCGTCGGAATAAACTAGCTCATCGGTCATTTTGTCACAGAGTCTTCGTTTCCGTTCTCAGGTTAGATGATCTCGTAATCTCTTCAAACAGCAGATTGGCCATTAAGTTTAGAGGGATCTGTGCGTTGAACCAATAGGAGTTTGTATCGACGGTCATTTATGTTATTGGTAAAACGAACGTTAATAACATTATTAAAGAAGAGTGAACCTATTATTCAAAGACTCAATAATTCAGTGATCCGATTAAGTAGACAAATTGACGCTGAAGTTATCACTCAAATAACCAACAGAAGTCCTTGAACATGAGTCTCGTCCTAGTAATCTGTCAACATTATTATCTGAGTGGTGAAAAGTAATTATGGCCTTGACTCTTTACTCTACCCAGAGTATCATCCAAATAGCTAAATCTTATACTCATAACTACACTAATGTTTGAATACATTTTGGTTTATGAATGAACCCCTAAAAGACAAGTAAAAAATTGTTTTTTTTTGGTATCAGAAGGGGATTTTTGTAGATATTATAGTAATTTCAATAGTTGAGATCATGAGTCAACTGAAGCTAGAGGAGTCCCACAATAGAACGAAACGGCTGTTCAGCGCTCCAAGGTTTTTTATGGTGGTCTAGCTTTAATTGACTCATGATCTCAACTACTAAATCTGTTTTTTTGCTTAGTTATATCTATCCAGTTTAAAATTGAAGATTGTATAAAGACCTTTTAAATGGAATTGTTCAAATACTCGATGATATATTATTTCAAAGCTAATTAACCAAAATGAATGAATTATTTTTAAAACAAAATGATATTCACTTACGAATCTCTTCGAATACATTGAAAAATAACTTTGTAATTCCTTTTCTAATCGTTAAAGCACTAATTCCATCTACTATAAATGTATGTAGAGTATTATGCAAAGATTTTTCTCCCCAAATGTATATTCCACCAACCACTGTTATGGCTCCAGCGATAAGCTTATAATAAATGAAATATACTAGTAACTTACATCAAAAGTAATAGTATTACAAGCTATAAAAAGGACAAAATTATACAGTGCACGTACATCACATTTGTAGAGATAAATACCCTTATATTTACGGAGTTCCTTATTCTTTCTTTATCTGTACTCAATCAGCAACAAAATTTGCGTATGAAATTACATCGTACCGTTAAGAGATGTTTGTAAATTAGCATCAAGAAGCAACAAAAATGTAAAATTGACATTCTGTGTATTGATAGATTTCGATTGTGGTTAGCAGCGGCTTCCAGGATCCCCATCTCATTTTATTTGAAACTATTCCAAATATAGTAAAATTTGTAACATCAGGTGATATCAAATCAATATGCATATGGTAACAGAGATTGATTAGTACTAGTCCTAAATATAAACAACGGGTAACTATAAACCGCTACTAACAATAAGCTTTACCCATAAATGCTACTAAAACAGTAATCAGTATGTTATTGTATTGAATTGTGTTACTCATCTTCACTGTATTACCTCCATGTGTAAAATCCTATATTTCTTTGTCGTTTTGAAAACTTCACTTGTGAGCTGATTAGTAACTCATTTATGAACACCTTAAACAAACAAATCAATTGCTAAATAATGAAGAGTTCAAGATGAGATGTCTGAAATGTGGATTAATACTATTTAGACTGATGTTAATTGATAAATTTTGAATGATATTACTAGAGGTAAATAAACTATTACCAATGTTTTGAACTTCTTAACACAGTGTTTCGTTGTTTAATCATTCGTCGTGAAATAGGGTATCATTAATTCGTCCTAGTTAAACTAAGTATTCAGCAGTACACCAAATTTAATCTACTATTAATAAAATAGTACAGCGGTTAGATTACTAAGAACGAAGAAAATGCATCTGGACAAAAGTTGTCAAAGTAACAGTGAACGTAACTTTCAATATATATATATATATATGCTGTGACTCATTTGACAGTCCTCTCTCTCTTTCACCATGACTTCTTGATATTAATTTAACTCATTATTTTCTATTATGTTTGATCTATCTCGTGATTCTTCACGTTTCACCCCTGATAAGTGGCCTAGATGTCAGAAGATTCACTACATTTATTGATTCCTTCGTGTTCTGAATGTACTAAGCTCTCTCTTTCTTGTAAAAAATTTTGTCTGCTTGTTTGTCTCAGTTGTTAATTAGACCTTATTGTAAACTCTGAGTCATTTGGGATTCTTTATATTCGGCAAGTTTCTTGGCACGAAGCATCATAATTGAAACGTATAGTTTATCACTTTCATTGTGTTTAATTTTGATGGTACCACAACTATAATATCTAGAACATTCTTGTTTGACTTGATTTGTGTGAAGTCTGATTTGTTATATGTGACGTTTAAATATCCTCGAGTCACTTCTATTGGCCTAGATACCATTGAACACGATGTTTATGTAAAGTAACGAATTTGTTTAATTGAAGTCTATAGTAATCGAATTACTTCTCTTCTAACTATCTCACTTAACGCTTTAGTAACTTGTGTCAATGTTGTCGCCAAATATTTCTCATCAAACATAATTTTACATTCATTAGTCAAACTTTATCAATCAACGTCTTATCAATAATATCCTTTCTTAGTATACATTAGCTATTCCTCCACGTCAATGAATGATATTTTCACCTTGTAGACCTTACCAAATGAGTGTGATCTTTGTAATCTAACTCGTAAAAGGCAACCAAACTACTACTTAGTTGGTCCGTTTTTTCTAAGGTTTTTGATCAAATCATACATGAAGCATTCACCATAAAACCACCAAAAATTACAAAATTAAATATCAATCCAATTAAACGAATTATTTGTAATATGATCTCATCACACTAAATAAATGTCAGTATTCAAACTTGAAAAGTAATCGACCAATAGTTCATTCTACTTGAGAATTCATATTAGACGCGAACAAAACCACCATGAATTTCTAAAGTTTTCTATAGTTTCTTATGATCTCTCAGTTCATATTAATTAACCATATGCGTTATCAAATATCCTCAAACTAGTGATAATGACAGTGTAAATTATACATTAAAATGACATAAGTGAATATTGATTGTTTACATGACGATATGATATTATATTATCGACATCAACACTTATGCCTTGTTTTTAGACCATTTACCATCTTGTTTATTCATCTACGTCTAATGCTGTATACTTGCCTCGGATTTGTATCTATTATTATATTAAAAGATATCCATCTGTAAATGTGTATGTACGTGTGTATTACGAAGTGTGTTAGTAATACTGAATTAAGTATTGATGACCTCACTTATTATTCTACAACCATGTGGATTTATTTTATTTCGGCTAATTTCTTTCCATTTTTACATTAAAATTACTATGGTTATACAAATGTTAATTATGTTAATTGTAACGATGACTATGACGTGTATACACTCATAGCTGGCACATTTGTTTTTCACATGTTATGATTTCCCTTCACTATGGTAACATTACGACACAGTCTTAAAAAGTGACATATTTTTTTCAAGTGTAAACTATGCCATATCAACGCATTTCCACAAAGAATAACTATAAAAGTAATAAGTAAACTGTAATCATTGAGTTTAGAATATAAATAACAAGTCTATTCATAAGGCTATATATTTCGATTGATTTAACTCAGTGATAAGTAAATGTAATTACCAAGTGGCTGTGTGTACCTAAATATTACATCAACCAAATCCAAGATACAAAATGTCCAAAAGTGTTTAATAAACACACTGATATTCATTAAATATCAATAAAAGTAACATTTAATTCTACAATCTATAGCGTTTACCAAAAATGTCACTTTACTAATGAGACAAGTACAACTTCGTACAGTTTTTCATTAATGTGTTGTAACTAAGACTCATTTCGATTGTAGGATCTACCTCTCTGAGTCACAATTTGAATTTAAGCATATTGAATTTAATACATGGCGACGCTGTTCTTTTTTTTCAAGAACAAGCTGACTACAAAAAAAAAGAACATTCTCTTTTAACAACGTCTTCACCCCCGAATTTTCATTGTACTTTGACCAGGATCACTAAGAATGCAGTTATCTAACTAAATAGAATATATTCTAGGATTAAAAACAAGACTCTAATCTGTTCATATCAAAACCTTCATATACCTAACAATGTTTTACAAATAATAACCACTGAAACATGATAAAACTGTATGTTAGTAAGACACTCTGTAGTTGGGCTAAACATCCAATTAGATCTATTGTGTAAAAATAGTTAACTACAACCTACCATGAAAGTTGACCGGTGAGAAAAAAACAGTGAATCATAATAAGAAAGTAAATTCGAAACTAAAGGTACACTCAATATGTTTTTTTTTGTTTTCCATTGACTACATCTGAAAAAATATCACTCATACTCTGTAGTTAATGGAGAGAGAAAAAATTAATTACGTCAATGGATAAATGAAGTAACATTTCCAAACTATTATAACTTACTCCAATGATAATATTTACCAGAACCAGGATACAACGAAGCACACAAATATATGACATGATTTGTTAAATAAAGATTGGAAACCAACCTGAACAAAAAAATAGAATGAGGGATTTCTCATTATTTTTAACGGTTTATTACATTGTCTCCACAGTATAAAAGGTTTATGGACATTAATTAATTCAAAAGTTAACAATACAAACTGATATTCGTTAAAGAACCATTAAAAATCGGGAAGTACCGGATAACTGTTTGATCCAATATGGTAATCCTCATCAGCGTTCATCCACGACCCCGCCCGAGAATAGACACAAGAACCATCAATCTCGCGTCGATTAATTTACCTTTAAACCAGCGAAGTTACATCCAATAGTCTTCGTATCTAACCTCGACCTTCCTCCAATATCATACCTCACACTCAACGCGATTAAACTCTACTTGTCAATGATTCTCAATAGAACTCTTGGGATTACCAATCCAAATTAATCCCTAGTGAGCAGATGACTATTATTACTCATTAGGTGTTTGTAGACACTTTTAAATTTTATAGTTAGAATCATGTACTGCTCTTAAATGTTAATATCAGGAACTGAATTTGATCAATATGTAGATTCCTTAGATGTATGTCCAGATCTTATTTTGATTGACAAATGGTTTATACTTGGAGTATCAGCTGTAAATGTACTTATGTTTTGTCTTCTTCTGTACTCGGCATCTGGATGTAGTTGCACACGCTTCGTTGTTCATACTGCGTTTCGAACCTAGTCCTGAAGAATGACGGTCAATAACTCGTTTCACATGTATAATATTCATCTTTAGTTTTAATGTTTTGTTGATATTCATGACTTAAGGTAATCAATCTGTGCAAACACAATGGTTCATTTGATAGAAGTCACAACACTGCTTCCATTGATAACATGAGCGATATGGGGGTTATCATAGCTCAGTAGCCTAATGGGGTGATGAGTACTAGAACCAAGTCTTTGTGTAAATATCGCTACCGATGCAGGTGTGCTATAGTGATGAGTTCCAAATAGGATGAAATATGTGTTCTAGAATCTACTCCGAGCTGTGAAACAAAATGTGGCCAAAAACTTTCAGTAGATGGACACTGTCAGGAGTAAACGAACAGCCTAGTCTTCGCACTTGTCACCAAGGTGTATACGAAGCCTTGAAGGTACTGTCACCTCCTGTGTGATTAGAACTAGCATCAACGCGCTTAAGAGCATAAGATGTTGAGACTAATCTCCAGCGAGACACATTGATCAATCACTGAGCAGCGACTGCTGTTATGTTGGTCTACACCATTGGTACTGATCCAACTCTATCTGTTACAATACACAACCACTACTATAAGGGTTTCTTGCTGACTACCCCGAACCAATTAACATCAAAACATAGAATGTAGGATAATAGAAAGGTCAACATAACTATTAACTAGTGAGAGTTATGGGACGAAATACTTCAACTTTGAAAAGAAAATGATCTTAAGAAAGATAAATTTAATAATGATGATAGCTATTGTCAACAATCAGGTACTCCGTAACTAAATGACAAGTGGTTTTTATCAGACCAGATAGAGTTTCACCGGATAGTCGTTTTATCATTGTATGGGGCACACCTGTAATGCACACCTACAATCCAACCAGGAGTTAATTATTTGAAATTAATTTTAACTGATTTAGACAAAATCAAAATGCATTTATAAGGTCACTACTGTGTTTTTTTTTAGTGATTTCTTCAAATATACGGAAGTTTTAATTTATATATCCTGCCTCCACTAAATATTTTATGACTTAACTTCCAAATATTGTATTTTCTTTCTGAAGGTAAGTTCTGAAATTTCCATGGCAGTCCTCTTTCCATTTCGAAAATATGCTTTCCTTTTCAAATAAATGTTAATCTGTAGATGCAGATGTAATCCCTAGCTAAAGTAAACTGAGTTAGCAGATAAGTAATTTTCACCATTCTGGCTAAAATCGGTACAATAAGATTATTTTACAATGACCTAATAATTCTCTTATTTATCAATGACATTATCTCATCCCTCTTTTTGTTAAGGATACAAACAAAATTCAGATTTTATTAGCAGTTATGTGGTATTTTTTTATAGTTTCCTTCTTTTTATCTCACAGAATATTTTTACCGATAATGTTATCATTTTTAAGACAATGTATTTGAAGCCGGTGCTTTCATTCCAGGATGATGTCTTTTCAACTAGGCTTCTTTCATAAGTAAAAGGAACAAAATGTACGTTAGTTCAAATACTTTTTCAACCTGAAATTCTTTTCTGCAGACTGTTCTCACTGTTAAATAACTATGAAGTAACCCAAGTATTTCCTAGGTAAAATTATCACAGTTTTGTTAAAAATAACTTGTACCCTACGATACCTATCAATAAGATATATCTTCCACTTTAGTACAATTTGTACTTTAGCCATCCAGTATTTCATTCATTAATATCACAGTTCACCAATTTGACATGTGAATTAGGCTGACTACACTAATACATATTACAGGAAAACAATCAATTCCATGTTATATAACCTTTACATTTTAATTAAATTCCATTAATCAAGTTTGTAATGTGTTCACTATGTTGATTGATGAAATATCGTTGTATACATAGTTTATAGTTTTAAGATTTGAGGCAATCTACATGAAGTCATGAGATTAGATCTCGTATTGGTTAGTACCTACTACTAGAGACTATATTCAAATCACCTTGGCAGATGAATTGTTCACTAAACAAACCTTTAAATTTTCCCTGACACATAGACAAGTAGTTGTTTATTTAAAATTAACGAATTGAAAACAGTTCAATTTTTTTAACAGTTTGTAATAGTATTACTACACACTATAAGGTTGTAAGTGTCTTTAAAAAGATAAAAGAAGATTCATGCTTATAGAATAATCAAGTGAAACTCAATTAAAATAATTCGACAGAACACTACCATGGTGTAACTAAATGCATATTGACAACAGTTTGAAAAATATTACCGCCAAAATATCATTTTTGTGAATATGTTTTGATTTGTATTATTATAAGTACAATAACACATAGATTAGGTAGATCCAGATGAAAAAAACCACATTAGTTACTTTAACCTTTTTGTCAAGTATGGTTCGGTACAAATCAATGTAGTCCATCCAAACACGATACTAATGAATGAAGTCCTTTCACAGTTCAACGGTAAATAATAACTCAAATCGCTGATGCATTAAAACATTTATATATGTCTACATTACTTGAAGTTGTCTTTTACAAGGAGGTGATCATTACAATCTAAAGAAAATTAATGACGTGGTCAGATTATAACTTCCATCTGTAAAATGATGCAGGCTAGTTTTTCATTATGTCAATCACAGGACTTCATTGTTAATCGGAGATTATTCATATTTAATTATACACATAACACACTCAAAATCTATGTTAAATGCATATCTAATTTCATAATAACTAATGATAAACTCATTCTTTCATTGGTAATGAACTAGTAACACCAATCTATTTATTCTGTTGAGTTTTATGTAAAAGAATGAGTTACTTTTGCTAATCACTTACTAAGAAGTTTAATACTAATTACGGCAAAAGTGAAAAGTAACTCTTATGACGTTTAAAGTGAACATCATCTACAATTTAAACTGGTCTTCACGTACCTACTAATTAGAAAACATTTTATAAGTTTACTAGTAGATAGCTGTAAGAGGAAAATTCAAATTTCTGATAAGTAGTCGTGACCGGTGGAGTTCAACCATGTCATTATGAATGAGACAATTTTTACTCATGACACTGGATTGTTGTCGTAATAAATATTGTGAAATGATTGAAATTGGAAATAAGGATCAATGAACTTTAAATCAGTGATTGAAAAGTGCCATGTTCATTGCTGGACCTGTTCTATCTCTGTTGGGTTGTAGATACATACTGCTAAAATGTCTCATAGTAGGATGAAGCAGTTATCCAGTATTCGCTATTGTTTAAAGTTACATCAACTGATCTGAATCCTGAGCATAAACCACCTAAGAAATGAAACAATTCCGAAAAATCCTATCAATTGGAAAACAACAATTTAATTTATCAACTCGGTTTTTGCGCCACACTTAGTTTGTCAGGCTTGTTGGTACAATCAGGCTCCTAAAACTCAAAGTAAGTGAGACTAGGATGAAAATTATCAAAGGTCTAATTGATTTAACCAGTGATTAATCATTGTTTATTCTATATAGCACTCTAGAGCGCTCTTCAAAATGATAATAATATTAATAGTAGTTATTGTTACATTTTATCATGAAGCCAAATGAAAGGAGAACTGCTATAAACCGTGAAGCATTGGATTTTCAACAGTGCACAACTATAACCCAAAAAGAACTCGAACCCATAACGTTTAGATTGAACCAGTTAGTTCGATACATTTAATCGAATAATTCCTTATCTAACAATTGTCCATAAAGAAAATTACTTTCGACTTTTGCTAAATCTCTAAAAACTTCAATAAGCAATAATAATAATAGTAGTAGTAAACAAAATCGAACTGTTAGCCATAATTAATAATATTATTGGTCTTTGAAATCCTCAAGGTGTTTTCCATTTTTCCCATGTACACCATCCCTTAATTCGTAAATTTACGAATAATTTTCAGTGAACATTAATTCTTATCTGGAGAACTGATGAAAAACTATAATGACTGTTAAAATCAATGAGCAAATTAATTAACACACGAGAACAACTCATGTTTGTACAGTTATTCATTTGATTGTCATAATACAATAACAACTGAGCTAATTAAAACATCATTCTCGTCAAAAAATGAATCAGTAGAAAGTGCCATTTAGTTTAGTAGGCGTCATAAAGATTATTTCAATCTTAAAATGGGTTTGTTACAAATTGACTTCGGTGAAACGACCAGTGAAAAACTAGAGTATAACAATCAGCTATTCTTCCCAACTGAGGACTACTCATTATTGGACACCATAATATTAACAAGTATCAAGCTCAAAATACTCAAGCTTCTCATTTAACATGTTACATTTAAATCCCTAATGTTCCATCTAATGAGCATATTACAGTTTCTGACTTCATTCAATACGTAATACAACGTGACTATCATACTATGTAATATACAACATTTAAATCATTATGTTAATAACTGAATTCATAAGTCGATGTAAGCTAGACCACCATTGAAAACCTGGAAACATCAGACAGCCATTTCGTCTTAGTATATAACTCCCTATCAGTGCACATCCACCATCCCACATTCGGGATTCCAACCATAATAATTAACTAAATATTAATCAACTAACCTTGATGATTATAATTGTATTACTATTATGTGAATTAAAGTAATTTGTGCTTTTTTTATTTAAATGTGTAAATGTATTTCCCCATGATAAATAAATGTGTATAAATAAATAATCCAACAATGATTCTCCATGATAACCAATCGTTTAATTTGTATTATCATTTGGTTATAACCAATTACAATTGAGTTTTGGTAAATCCACTGTAGGGTGATAAGTTAAAGAGATTTATTTTCATAGATTGTATAATCTAAATTCACTTCATATCAAAACAAAGTGATATTGTTTATGAATGAAACTACGTGTTGAATTGGGCATGATTTATTTAGTTCACATTTAAGACTATAATCAAAACTAAATTCAACAATTAATGATCACCATCTTCACCTTTAATCAATCTATGATATGACTAATAAGAATCTAACTACAATAACATAATTCCTTGTCATTCCTTAGCTTATAGTTTTCAACGAAACTTCATCATAAACAACTAACTAACTAACTAACTAACTAACTAACTAACTAACTAACTAACTAACTAACTAACTAACTAACTAACTAACTAACTAACTAACTAACTAACTAACTAACTAACTAACTAACTAACTAACTAACTAACTAACTAACTAACTAACTAACTAACTAACTAACTAACTAACTAACTAACTAACTAACTAACTAACTAACTAACTAACTAACTAACTAACTAACTAACTAACTAACTAACTAACTAACTAACTAACTAACTAACTAACTAACTAACTAACTAACTAAGGAACATGATACTCTTTCGACACGTACATGTAACATAATTAAGAGTTTACCTTTTATCCTATCCGATACGTTTATTGATATTTTTCTATTCATAATAATTTTAGATTGTCAACAAATCACTGTAATATTGTTCCTTTTTTTATTATAAATTAGATAGACTACTACTATCAAATTTACTTACTACTTTATACCACTTTCTTACAATATTCACTTGTAGGCTAAAGGTGAATTAATTAACGATTGGACTTTAATAACTTAATAATTTATATTGTATTACAATAAAGAGAGAAGAACGAACAATAGTTTATTTCAATAAATTCTTATCAGGTGATACAATAACTAAGTTCATATTATTGATCAAACGAAATACGGAAAATGAATTTACGAATAACATTTTGATTAATTTTGTTGTCTGGTATTTGTGTTACAACTATCACTTAAATGCTTAGATACGAACTTCCGAACTGTATCTTAGTCATCAAATATCTCCCATTCTTGACTCCTGAAAAAGAAAGAAAAGTCGAGAACTATGAAGATTTACTTCGAAGGTAGTTTATATATGGAAAAAATGGTTATTCATAGTGGTATATGTGACTATGAGAATTTATAAATTTCTGGATTATAATAATAAGATTGTCAATTGTCTAATTTTGAAAATCAAACTATGATCCGTCGTTTTCCAGAATTCTCTCGAAAATTTATAATAAAGAGCCAGTTGGTCAAAATATTAGCTAAATTTTAACAACCTCTTAAGGCGTGCTCAAATAATTATTGAAGGCGCATAATAACAGTAAAATTGAGTCCATGCTGAATAGATTTCCTACATATACGGAAAAAGGTTGGAAATGCCTTTTCTAAACTTAGAGCTCCGTTTTCATCATTCATATAGTTAACGGTTCAACTGCTTGGAGGACTCATTCAATTCGTCATATTGGATCATTTCGAGGATTCCGACTAAGTGAGATATTGTAGGAGACTGTTGGTTTCCACTGAAATCATGAACTGACCTAACTTAGATCGGTTCATGATTTCAATGGGACCCAACAATCTTCACAATGCCAAACTGAAAATTATCATGCGCTCACTAGTGACTAGATCTAGAGGTGATTCTCGGAATTTTAGTGAAACACCGTGATCAGTGGAGTTGAGCCGTGTTGGGTGTGAGGCAGTTACCCACCAAACACAATTGAAGATGGTCACGCGACATCATGGATTGGTTGAAGTTAGACGTTGACATTGTTGAACGCCAGCTCACTGGTCTATTTGTTAAGCGTTCGCGCACGACAATCAAGGTCCTGTGTTTGAATCCCACATACAGATCGTGAACGCACACTTCTAAGGAGTCCCATATTGGTACAAAATGGCCGTCCAGTGCCTCAAGGTTTTCAATGGTGGTTCAACGTAGGTCCGTTCATAATTTCGATGACATTCAAAAATGACTGTTAAAAAAACAAGCTACTGAGGCTTTGTAAGTAGTATAGTTGATACACAAAAAGAACAAAAAACATGAAGATGGATTCAGAAATCTCAAAACTGGATTAATTTAGTGTAACATAGCACACAAAAATCTGAATAGAAAAGAAATGAAGCGACTCATCAAGACAAAAAAATTCAAGCTGATAAATATTCACAAGGAAATCATTTAAAATCTACTTCAAATCAAATACTGTTGAGTTTTTCCGACCATACTATAGAACTCATCTACTTGTGTCGTAACTTAGAATACACTTTATTGTCCTACCAATATCTTTCAATGCCATTTTTATGTATTATCACTGCCACCCCCAGCCCATATTTTACTTCCCAGATATACTTAATTTATATCCCTTTATTACCAGAAATTAATAAGCCTTAATAAAGGCTTTGCTAATCTTCTTGTAGTTGTAACATTCATTATGGTTGACTACTGTAACCCATTGTACATGAACTAGATTTAGTTATAACGCTCTCTGCGTCAAACTTGATTTATCTTCTTTTTTTTCCTTTCAGTTAATAATTCCTAGTTATAGCAAACGTGCAAGTTACCGATAACCTACAAAACTGAGGCTTCTGGTTTTAACTTATTTTCAAAATTAAAACGCACTCTTGTCAAGAACTGTCATGTTTCCCCTCCTAATGAAACATTCTGGAAATTACAGTTTAAATGATATTACCATGCAGTAAAATTACTTACTTACTTGCGCTTGTAAATCCTCGTGAAGGAGCATTGGACACCCACCAGCAATCTCCATCCAACCCTCTACTGGCCAGTCCTTCATAGCTCTATGCAGTTGCCATTTATCCTTTTCATATCTACTTCTATTTCCCGACATAATGCGTTCTTTGGTATTCCTCTTTTCCCTTTCTCTTCAGGATTTCAAGTTAGGGATTTCCTCGTGATGCAGTTTGGTGATTTCCGTAATGTATGTTCTATCCACCTCCATCGTATTTTCCTAATTTCCTCTCCAGCTGGAACCCAGTTTGTTCTCTCCCACAGTAGCTCGTTGCTGATGATATCCGATCAACTGACATTCAGTATCTTGCATAGACAACAGTTTATAAATGCTTGTACCTTCTTGATGATGATGGCTGTAGTAGTTCTCCACGTTTCAACTACGTACAGTAGAACTGTATTGATGTTCGTATTGAAGATTCTCACTTTGATATTGGTTGACAGTCGATTTCAGTTCAATATGTTCTTCAACTATGGGAATGCTACCCATGCTTTGTCAATCCTCGTCTTTACAACTGCGTCCGATTATCATTATTCGTCAATGATGCTTCCCAGGTATGTGAAGAATTCTACATCTTCTAGTGTTTCGCCATTAAGTGTGATTTGGTTGACGTTATCTGTGTTGCATTTGAAAACCTTGGTTTTCCCCTTGTGTATGTTGAGGTCTACTGATGCAGAGATTGCGGCTACACTGGTAGTCTTGACCTGCATTTGTTGGTATGTATGGGATAGAAGAGGTCGGTTAGGTCATCTGTGAAGTCCGAATAGTCTATCTGAGTCCAATCTGTCCACTGAATTCCGTGCTTCCCGTCAGGTGTGGATGTCTTCCTAATCCAGTCGACCACCAGAAGAAAGAAAGAGGGGGAGAGTAAGCAGCCTCGTCTGACACCGGTCCCCACTTGGAATGCATCTGTTAGCTGTCCTCCATGCAAATTTGTAGTGTAGTCCGTCTTATCAGTTACGGATAATCTTGACAATCTTCTCTGGAAGTTTACATAATGTTCTCCTATCTACACTGCCAAACACCTTCTCATAGTCAGTGAAGTTGATGTATAGCGACTAGTTCCACTCAACTGATTGTTCACCAATGATCCGTAGTGTCACGATTTGGTCTGTGCGTGACTGATACTTGCGGAATCCAGTCTGTCGATCTCTTATTTAGGTGTCTACTGCATCTTTCAGCCGGTTCAGCAACACTCTGTTGAAAATCTTTCCTGATACTGATAGTAGTGTGATGTCTCTGTAAATTTTCACATTTGCTCAGATCTCCTTTCTTTGATTAAGTATCCTTCTTTCCAGTCTGTCTGCAGCACTTGTTGTCGCCCCCTAAATCCTCCACAATAGAATATGGAGCATGTTTGCAATTACTTCTATGTTTAACTTCAGAGATTTGGCTAGCATATTGTCAGGTCCAACTGTTTTCCCATTCTTGATTCGTCTGATGTCCACGTTAACTTCTTCGATCGTTGGTTGGTTTCTTTGTAGTGTCATATAGTTGCTTCATATTTCCTTCTCTTTCACAGGTGGTAATAGCTACCAAAAAATACTTATTTGCCACAGACTGTAGTGAATGCACAAATATTCTTATTTTGTTGTGAAGTTAAGTGAGAAAATTCTGAAAACAGAAGATTTTTCATAAAGTATGATAACATAAAATCAGTCGTGCAGAGTTTATAATCCTCTGATCATAAAGTGCTGGAGACTTAAATTTTTTGGGGTACAACCAAAAGAAAGGCGAATTCTTAAGGTAACTACTGCATGAAAACGAGATTTAGGTGCATATTATCTATCAGAAAATAACATACTGTGGTATGCTAAGCTGGGATGCTATTAAATAATGAAAATAAATTAAGTCACGTTTTTAAAATAGCCAGATCATCCAGGATAAACTCAGTTCTCAGAGTAGAGAATACAAGAAAACTAAATAATTAGAGTTAAGAAAACTAATATTAAAAGTAAAAGTAAAGCTAAAGAGTTTGAATAGGACTTAAAGTAGGTAGCATTCAATGAACAATCTGTAGATAACAACTACTCAGTTACCAATCAACAGTGTAAAATAGCACACAAAAAAGGGAAAATTACATTATTGAAGTTTAGAAATAAACACTAGGCTCTAATTCAATGAAACTTTAATGTCAGCAGTACTTCATCGATTGTTGGTTTAAATTTTCCTATTGACCTAATTAACTCACTTTACTTGACCAATCAAATGAACAACCAATTGTATGGAATACCTAAACTATTAAGTAATTCTTTAAGATGATTTCTATTCCCTTCTAGACAGCAGGATATAGGAAATCACAATTTTTCCCCTTCTAAATTTTAACTGGCAATGTGTTTTGAAAACACTGAACCATGACTATCATTTTTTTAGATTAAAAAACTTCTGTGGGTCTATTCAAAGAAGAATCGGTGAATAGGAATAAAGTATATTCTCCTTTTCTAATTATATTAAACTGTATGCTCTGCTTAACCTCTTTCTCATTTTATGTATATCCTTCTCCTGATACGCATATTGTCATGTTGACAGGATATGAATACTCACAGACAAATAGGCACGCAAAGAACTCAGTTCATGGGCATAAAACTGTGTAGATATTTGTTCATCTATATACTTATGTATGCGTACTGATATGAATATGATGTTTGTTTTTTTCACAAAAGAAAGCGTAAGTACAATGGAATCAGGCAAACAAACAAGCATAAAGTGTAACTAATAGCAACTAGACTCAACAATTTTAATATCAATAAATGATATCAATGGACCTTGTTGTCTTTTTGTTCATTGCTGTAGGGAAAATAGCACTAAAAGAAGTTATTATTATTATTATTATTATTATTATTATTATTATTATTATTATTATTATTTTGAAAGAATAAATGTCAGGTAGAAACACTGTTATTCACTGCTCAATTTTACTGGTGATAAAAAGATGGGGTTGAATGCATCTGTATCGTGTGTGTGTGTGTGTGTGTCTGTATATGTCTGTCTATCTACTGTATCGAACTGGAAATAATGGAAGCATCAATTTATTCTTAACCATTTGTCATGGACACATTAATTGATAATAATTCATAACTGTTTTATTCAGGTAAAGGTATGAAACTTGAAATCAATTTGTCCAAACTTTTATGATATTGATGTGCTGACAGAGGTTGAATCCATTTGCTAAATTAATCATCCGTTCAATATTCAAATAAATCAAAATGATGAGAATAAGTAGGATATTTTGAATTACTAGTAAATTCGAGTTGGCTTCTCAAGTATCCAGATTAGATAGAAGAAGAGACCTTATGATTAAGGTTGAAGAACCAAAACTCAAATAAAGAATTTTCAAATTAAACTAGATAAATATTGATCTGTTGCAACCGGCTTATGATCCATGTGAGGTAACATGCTTTAGAATAAGCAGCTGCAATAGCTATTACACGGGACTAAACTATTAAACAGAGTTAGATAAACCTCCAGCAAGATTATTGTATCTTTTCGTTTTCTTATGTGTATTTGGAAAGTAATGCTATTTCGGACGAAAGCATTTTCGAGAACAACTCAAAGTTCACAGTTTTAATATTTAATTTAAGGTATAGTCAGTCATGTGTAACGCTGGAACTGGCACATGTGTACATATTGTGAAGTTATCGCACCACATTAGCTGAACAAAATCCTTTAATAATAAAGGTTGTAACAGTATAAGTGGTAATAGGAAAGATTAAACATAGAAGATACGATTCGAGAAGAAAATATGGATTCATAGAACAAAATAAAAATTTATAAGGTAATTCGGAAACCTAGGATATGAAGACGAAGACTGAATACACCTGGGCCATTGAGGATGATTTTGAGTTGTCATTCGGCGCTTTTAACCATTGATTACCATAATCCCGTGAATCCTTTCCTTGCCTACACGGCTCAGTCCAACAGTCACTGTCTTCATAGACTATTGCCATAGTTTGATTCAGCTTCCATTAGCTTCCTTTCAACCTACTTTCTACCTATACCGACCATCATCACACGTCAATGTAGGAAGTGGATGGATATATGTGATACATGTTCTAATCATCTCAGGAGGATAAAGATTCATTACTTCATGAATCGATTTGTCATCCTTGCTTAGTACCCTGAGTCTAATCTCAGAATCACTAACTTGATAGTCCCAAAATGGATGAGCAAATGGCCAAAAGCACCTATGATCTAATGCGTATAACTTAGGGATACCGCTATTTTTCAAAACCACATTTCACAGCCAGAAAACAGAATGAAGTAAACTTCTGTACAGAAGATACAAAAAACTAAGATAAAATGAAGCCCTAATTTGTAGTAAAAACGAAAAATATTGAAAGACAATGATAACAATACGAAATTCAGAGCGTTATGATTCCAAATTACGAATTGTAATCCAAAAAGAATAAACCGAAATGTCCCTGATAGGTGGACAGTCTTAACACATAATACGAAAAGACGTCCTCAAAAATGTAATTTCAGAAGTTATCAATGTTTTAATCGAATTGTGACTGGCTGTCTAAAGGGATGAAATGCGTATAAAAGTTAATTATCAGTTCATATCCAATAGTGCCCGCAATGTCGATTCACCTAGACTGGTGGCCACATTACAACATAATCGATAGCATTCGATCTGCACTAAATAAGGACTTGACACACATGACATTGATCACCACCCAGTGATCAATCAATTGTGATTACATCTCAGTCCTACAGGAGGCCAGTCGCGGCCCGGATAGCTCAGTGGTAACGTCTCTGACTGTGAAGCTGGGTGACACGGGACCGAATCCGCCAGGGAGCACCAGTTCCCTCAGGATTACAGGTACACCTTGCTGACGAGAACCCAGACATATGTGTGAGATTAGTTCACTAAATCAGTGACTACTGATCTAAACTGTGAAGTTGGGTTCAAACTTAATGGCTATATGGTTGGGCAAATAGTCATTATCATTAGTTGAAAGCTTAAGGTAAAATTATTTGAATTGTAATAATAGCGATCAAAATGCACCTACAGTTTATCAGCCTGTAAACTTGGAATGCGGTGTTACTTCATAACTCCGTCACGTAAATTATGAAACTTGATTATCTCCACAAATTTCTCATGCTAGTGTAGCGTGGCGTTGAGTCACGGTTGACTATGATCCCCACTACAAGAAGGTTGCGTACCAGATATCAGAAGGCGATTGGAAGTTGTAGTGATATATGTTTGTTGGCGATCCCATGGCATCGAAAGAATACTGAGATCGAGCCAAAAGAGTACAAGCGGAATCACTGAGCAAACGCAAGTGCGTGCAAGGTTAAAATCAACGGAATGAAGAATGTATGTGTTTTGGTACAGTTAAACAAACAAGTACGGTAAAACAATCCCTGGTAAAATTGGTTATAATAATAATTGTTTCCGCAACACCAATCGCGTTCTCTTGATAAAAGTAGGTCACTACACTAGGATGAAATGAATGTCTAATTCTTTATCAATACAATAAACTAACAAATAACATTTGAAAATATTTCTACATTTATGCTACCTATTCAATGTTGAAATAAACTAAACAAATTTTTACAAGAAAACTGATCTCAGACACATTTGAATAAATAAATACAAGTTATTTTTATCAAAAAAGGATACCCTACCTAAATAACTGACTAAGCATTAAAAACACCAATTAACTTCTGAATTTTTAATTTATAAACGATAACTATTTCCTTGGCTTCTTGAAACCAAAGTTTTATTCGTCTGTACACCAAGAGATTTTATCAAAAATCAGATCACATAAACTGAAATTTGATAGTTTGTTTTGGTCATAAATTTAAAAAGAAAAACATAATGGATAAATGGGGCACAACTATATGGTGGTGTACACCTCTTATGTGAACATTTATAAGCAGTATGTATCAGGAATAGGAAGTGAAATGCTTACCAGAAGACTGAAATAAAGAGAACAAGGAGGAAAACGGAGAACATTCAGGATAACAACAGGATTGGAAGAATGATAGATTATGGAAAGGAAAAGTCAAGGAAGATGTGCAAATGATGTTTTCGATGTGATTATAAATGGAACAATATATTAGTTGACTGCACCATTATATTTCTCTGGCAATCTCAAGTTGTAACAGAAAATGTGTACAACTCGTTAGGCAAATTACAAACTATTACATAAATATAGACTGTTTAATTGAACATTATTACCATTGTAATTTGGAGTAAAAGTCAAATATTGGATCTCGTAAAACAACAACAACCAAATCAAATCAAAAGTTATTAAACTTTAAACTGAAACACTAAGCTGTAAATCGATGGCCTGTATCTGATTTTCACATTATTAAATGGTATATATCTTTCAGTATTTTGTATAAAAAAACATATGATGTTAACTGCATAAACTATGTAATGATCTAATTGGTCATATGACATTTTTAGACAATAAATCAATGTAGCTTTCTGGTAATATTCTTATTTTAACTAAAGTATACTCTTTGAAATAACATACAAATCTATATCTCACAGGTTGAAATCATGAATCAATTGAAGCTAGACCACCATGGAAAACCTGGGAGCACTAGACGGCCGTTTCGTCCTAGTGAGGGACTCCTCAGCAGTGCGCACCCACGATCCCGCACTCCGCGGGATTCGAACCCAGGATCTACTGGTTTCGCGCGCGAGCACTCAACCACTAGACCACTGAGCCGGCACCTGACGGTGTTAAGGTCTAACTTCAACCAATCCTGGGTTCGAATCCCGCGGGGTGCGGGATCGTGGATGCGCACTGCCGAGGAGTCCCATACTAGGACGAAACGGCCGTCCAGTGCTTCCAGATTTTCCATGGTGGTCTAGCTTCAATTGACTCATGATTTCAACCTGTGAAATTTCCTAAAAATCTCCACAAAACTCATTCTGATTATATAGTCCCCAGTATCGTGTTTTCAAATTATTATTATTGGTCAAATTATGTTAATCAAGTTGTTGTGTCACAATTAAACCAAATGGCTCAACATAACGACACGTTATGTTTTACGTGAAGTTGATCGTTAGAGATAGTCAATAGGATACCCTAAACCCAAGTTTTGTGCTAATTGACACTTGTTAGTAAGGTGTACCTGTAATCTTGAAAGAAATGACGCTCCCTTGAGGATTCAGTCCCGTGTCACCCAGATTCACATTTAGAGATTTTAACACTGAGCTATTCGGGTAGTGACTGACCAAATGTAGACCACATAACAACTTGGTTGATAGAATTCGATCTGCCCTAAGAAGTATGTGGCACATATTACATTGGTCACTATTCAGTGACCAATCGATTGTCAATGCTAAGTGATTAAAAAGAATGGCAATAGAAAATGATTGATCTAAATTTATTGATAGTCGGTACTCCTCAGCCAAAGTATCTATAATCTTGAAGGAACTGACAGCCACAGTTGTATTCGAAAACAAACAGTTCATAGTGGTAAAATCTATTCTATGGTCGTTCCATGTTAAAATTTGACATTTTTAAAAATCGTATATACATTTCCAAACTTCTATTTTATTATTAGTGATCTTACCCAGTTTGATTAGATTACTTTGTTACCATTCATACCTCTCGATGGAGTTTCGACGAATATACGATAAATACGCGAAACCTTCCCGACTATTTAAATCAGTTCAGTCTCATTATTAAAGTTTCTTATGAAAGCGAAGTCAACTGATTATATTAGGCAATAATACATTTTGACGATATACATCTCATCGTTATAACTTACACTTAAAATATTTGTCAATGAATAGTGTCAGACATATTAACATTTTCTTTTAAAAAAAATCAGACATTATTTCTAGGTTTATTTACAAGATTATGAAAATGTAGACAACTATTACTCTGTTGCCCTTCTGCTTAAATACAAACATTATATACATTATGGTTCCGAAAATTTCATCAAAATACATTTTAATAGTTTCTTACATAATGACTCATACACGTTTGTTAATAAGTATCAAATCGTCCCCCCCCCTCATTCATATACATCATAATAAATTACTTAATAATGGCAAAAACAAAATTAATGTCTCCCTTATTAGTATGATCATTATTTCTAACATTCTCTCTTAAATATGAATATATACTCTGATAGTTTTGTTTTTATAAATAGGAATTTCAGTGTCTCTCTCTCTCTCTCTTTCTCTCTGTTATATTCAAAACAAAACTGACACTCTCTTGTTACACTTCATTGCACTGTCTGACTCATTCAAAAATTATGGATCATGTCGTGATGACCTTGAAAGTATACTATTAATATCACTGGAATTTAATTGGTCTATTTGTATATTTTAAACAAAAAAAAATGTCAAGGATATGAGAAATCAAATCAAAAAAATAACAATGAATGATGTATACTGATGTATGAGAAAAATATATTAGATGTGTTGTAGATAAACATTTAACACTTAGTTACACTTAGTCAAGTGATCTAATGTAAAATAGGAAAGTTCTCTATAAAAAAAAAGATTATAGAGGAATGTTAGTTGAGATGGTGGAGAAGATTTGTAGCTCAGGTGAATGATTTTGATGGAGTTTTGTTTTCTGAGATGGATAGTTTAGTCATGGAGCTTTCAGGTAGAAGTTTGTGCTGATGATGTCGTTCAGATGAACGATGAAAGCTCCACGACCAAACCATCCATCTCAATGAACAAAACTCCATCAAAAAGAATTGTTAGTTAAAAGTTTAAGAACATTGCATTACAAAGACTTATCGTTATTACATTTATTATATACATAAGTTATGTTCAGTTTTATAAGTTGGTAGAACCTGAATAAAAAATACATTATTGAGAAATTTCATACACATAGTTCCCTTTATTATCTTAAAGAGAACAATAATGAAGTTTGGTACAGCACCAATCTTCGTTCTTGCACTTTTTAAGTTAAAAAAATACATTAACATGAGACAAATTGTATCTTCGTACAATAATGAGTCATTTTTTGAGTCATATGAACTAACATATTTATATCAAATCAGTGAAACTTGTCATAAAAGATGAATGATAGAGAATTGCAGGTAAATTTTATTTTTATTTTTTATTTTTGCACAGTCAAGGTTTATTACCTTCATTTTGAGTGGTGCTTTTATAGTAAATTTCTCTCTAACCTAGTGTATTGAGATAATAGAGAACATTTGTAATTTAGGAAGAGGATTTCAGAGATATTTTGAGGTCCTTGGGTTGGGAAGTTTAGTAATGAAGCTTGTATTGTCTATAAAAATAAACACCCAAATAACGTCAATATAATTACGAACAACTGCTGGTCACACTGCAGGTCAACAAAATAAGTAACGAGTCAGTGATGGAAAAATTCTAACAGCTTACATTCTTTCGAGTTATGTGCTGATGATGCTGTCTGGAATGACAATGAAAGCTTCATGACTAAATTATCTAGCTCAAAAAACAATACCTCCTAAAGTTTACGGCTTGTTTATTGTCTTCTGTTATTCTCAGAAAAGTCTGAGCAGTTTTCATCCACACCAGCAAATAACATTCTTTTTAATGAACGTGCCCCAAGTTCTATAGATATAAATCCAAATTAATGATCCGAAAGAATGTCCATGTTTAAACCAAATACATAACACATAAATTTAAGATTGTTAGTAAAATAAGATAAGAAAAATAATAGTGCGATTACAAACCAGATCAAATGCTTGTGCGATTACGTAGTGTATGAGCGATATGGATTTATTGAAAATAATATTCTTCGTCCATACATGTGTTCTGACTGACTGGAATTCCTTAAATAGTTTTCACTTATTTCAATCATTTACCATTTTATTTCCATGAATTTTCAAAAGAACCCGCAGCTGTCCTCATTATAGATACCAACACTAAGGGAGTCGTTTACTTGCCAAGCCAAATGTTAGTCACTTAACTATCTAGACTGACTTCATAACTTACAACACTCCAACCCCCCAAAATAAGAAACTTAGAAAAAAACCATAACTAAATACGTCGTCTAGAGATCATAATCTGTACTTTAAACACGACATATTAATAAGGTTAGTAAATGAAGTTGTTACAACAGGTAATAACAATTAGTGACACATTAGAAATGAGTTCAATATTGAAGATGAATATAGGAACTTTCGCTCAATAATCTCTTAGAGCTTATAAAATAAATTGAATATCCAAGATGCTACATTTAAGCTTTTTTTTTCTTATATATGACATACCATTCAACAGGTGATTTTTAGTTATTACGTGATAACCATTTTAGATTTAGAAAAAAACTATCCGACAGAGAAGCTATTGTGGTTAGGTAATTTCTGCCTGATTAAAAAAACCCAATATAATGTGAATTTGACTGTTAAAAAGGATATGCCTCATTAACTTTCCATGTATCTGTGTCAGTAGACATAATAAAATATTTTATTGCTGAGTTTTACTGATTTAAAAAAAATGATAAACATAATGAAACGTAAATTTACTTGGTGTTGTTTTACTTGTATCTTCCACAGGATGCACATATGCTAACATAAGACTGATCAATTGCAGTCCTAAATAACAATGGGAAGATACAAGTAAAACAATACCAAGTGAAATTACACTTCACCCCATTGCACAAGCAAATGGCTATCAGGACTCAGTAGCTAAGTGGATAACGCGATGGCGTTTGAAACGAACGGCACTGGGTTCGACTCTCGGAGTGAACATCAACTCTGGGATGCAGGTACATCCAAATGACGAGTCCCAAAGAGGATGGAACTCACGTCCTCAATCCCATTGCTAGCCACTATCCATCTTTGCTCATAATAGAAGGCTGCATAATTTTACTATCATTCGATTAATCTACCTGAAAAAGAATATCTCTTTGTCTTGTTCAAATCTCATTATAAAATGAAACTATAGTGACCAGCTATTTTAAATAATGCACAGAGATAACATTTAACAAAATTTCAAAATGATTAGGAAAGACGTCTGGTTTCATATAATATACGTTTGTTTAAGGAAGAAGTGATACTTTTTCAAAGGAAGAAGATCAAGTAATTTTGTGGAAAAGAATATTATCCTACTGAAATGTCTAATATAAAAAATATAAAAAACACTGAACTCATAAGAAAATACTCAATAATACATTATTGTTTATCGAAATTAGTCAGTCAGTCAGTTATATTTAACTTGAAGGTTAACACATATGTACGTTAGCCAAATTTTCCATACCACATAAACACTATGAGATGAAATTAACATGGTGAGTAGCAGAGGAGTCAAAATAGTATAATATCACTGATAATGAGAAAGACAATCCATATATATTGTTGGAGAAGAAAGAATGAGAAGATATATATGAAAAGGAATACTATAACTCAAAATCTACCATAAGATAAAGACTTAACGCATCTGAGATATTATGGCTGATAGCGATTCATGTCACCCATCATCTCCAACCATCGATTGCGGTAATCATGCTAACCCAGATCAGATATTCTGGATAAATTGTAACTTTGATAATTAATTTGATTAAAGATACACGACAGCTAGAGAACCATTGTCATCCAAAGATCTTTGAATATCTATCCCATACTATTTTGGATGACCTAAACAGTGCAAATTACAGGACCCTAGGTACATGAGATAGAACATAGAACCGTGAAGTATCGTAGGGTGCATGATACTATTCAGCTTATAGACCGATTGGAGATAGATTTTTTGACATTTTAGCAGAGAAATGATTACCTATGAAGTCAGTTGGGTCAGGGATTAATCGGTTAATTACTGACAGCACTGGATGATGATCATGCTGTTGTAGTGTCGGTTATTATGTCAAGCCCACATGCCTTATTCTGGCTTTCGGACAGGCCAACCTATTCATTCTATTCGAGTCACATTTTGACCTTGTTAATTATTCGCTTATTAATCTTGACTGTAAACTAGCAGATCTGGACCGTGGCTACTACCTTGACGTAGTGGTCAGGTTTGAACATCGTGATAACCCAATAGAGTTATGTAGGCTATATCAATCATTCTTGAAATTCAGCTTTGATACAAGGTGATTCTCATTCAATATTGACACGATTATTCTATTATTGTACCCCAACAACTATGATTTCGTTAATACTATTTAGTGTATATTACAAAACGACCGATGTTCCGATAGCACAATGTTCACAGCCATTTCCAAAATCCTACTAAGCACCAAGCATTTATAGTACAAAACTGAATAAAAGGTTTACAATTAATAAATAGTAATTTATTGACGATAAAAACTATAGTGACAACCAATCTGTTAAACGAATGCTTAGAATCAGGGGAATATAAAAACATAATAACTTCATTCCTTAGTAAATTAGCGTCCAAAATATAAATGCTAGTCTCAGAGAGAATAATTTCCAAAGATTTGCATTTTTACTTATTTATCCCCTCTTAATATAAGGAAATTAAACAAACTCTTCCTGATGCCACCTTTGTGAATGACAATTGTTAAATTACGCAGAAATCATCCACACATATCAACGAGTATTCATCTCACTTTAGGAATCTTTTAAAATGATGTAGATGATCTAACTAACTAATTTCTCATGACATACCCAAAATCTTGAAGCCAGGATCAGTCTTAACAATATGTTACATATATTCTGTTGAGTCATACGACTAAATAACTATGTTAAAATGTTTTTAGAATGTCTCTTGATATTAACTGTCAATCATTATTCGTCAAATTCCAAAAAGTTACACTAAGCTATACTTGTATTTAAAGAGGAAGAATGTATTTGTACTTGTATTTACTTATCTAAAAAGTTTATATTTTACAGTATTGCGTGCTCGTTAGTTTTTACTTTATTGGCAAGTATTTCTCAGATTATTCTGTACAATAAAGTACTTCAAATACAAGTTCTTGGAAAAACACTAAAAATAACTGGTGATTGTTTTCTTTTTCAAATGCATTTCAATATCTACCTTAACCTTAATATCACTTTTACATCTTACCTAAGGAAATGTTTGTGCGACTGAAACAGCTGGATAACATTCTAAACCCTCAATAAACAGTTAGTAAATAACTGAACAACTAGTCAATTGACTGCATTTACATAAAAGAATTAGTTGTCATTTATGAACAAAACATTCACCCAAAGAAGTATGAAATAGGTTGCTTACGCATAGAGAATGACGAATCAAAGATAGAATTCCAGGTCACAAAACGACCAATCAGCAAACAAACCAGATGATTATAGAGTACCAGGAAATGGTGCCCTTGATGTCTCATATCTCGAGAGAAAAGTTGAAATTAGTTAGAAAAGTATTTTTAAGAAAATTCATACAGATAATCATTAATATTTCTAACTAGAAATCACCAAGTTTACATTCAGACACTTCGTTTTTATTATGCAATTACCACTACCGTTTATCGCAATTTATTCACCATTATTCACCTTATTATGTTTGCAAATTACCAACGATGAGAAAATGAAATAGAGTCACCGAAATATATACAAGGTCGTCCGTATCTCATTGCGCTGAATCTAGAAGAAGCCTAAAATAGATTTTTATCTAGCTGTTTAATCAGATAGTCGAAATCACCTTTCAATGATTGAGTTAAATACCTTACTATCAAATTCTATTACAAGACCTTGACTATACGATAGATCTTTGTGAGAACTTAATAGAATCTCTAGTGAAGTACGTTTTTATGAGCAGCTTATTTATTCACAGCCCCCAAATGCCCTGATACGACTGAGAGTGGGAAGAGTCAGCTCTCCCTCTCCAATTGCTCTCAAGTGGCCACTTGCATACAACCACTGCAACGGAAGTCATACTCACTGCCTTCTCGCATCACGGGTGTTGTTTATGAAATTTAGGGAACGAAAAGCGAATGTCCGACGTTTTAACTGGGTTGGTGGACACAGAGAGTCCACTTAGGGGAGTTGGAAAACCCTGATTCCAAACCATTGGTGCATATGGACTGGTTCCATGATCCTATGGAATCAAATGGCGTATGAACCAATAGTTAGTCGCCGGCTACCATGGGACTGTATCTCCTGACGTTGTTCCACTTCCTTGTGGATCAGAGCTTTAGGTCGAAGGCTCTGGGTTTGGTCTCCTAAGAAAACCACCTGGTTCGATTTGGGCACCCGGGCAGTATCCGAGCCGTCACACAAATCGGCTGACGAAGTGTGGCTCATATCTACTTGGTGCCTTCTTGTCAAGAACTCAAACCAGTAAATAGATACACGATTTTGAACAGCCAAACAGACTATAGAACTGGGTAAAAACGAAAATATTAATCAGTCAGAAGGCAACTTAGTTTGTAGCTGGTATCCTTTATAGCTGACCTTTGTGAACCAGTGTCGTAGTGGTTAGGTCATTCGACTTTCAAACATTTTATTTTAGATTCGAGTCGCTCTCAACTTTTTTTGATTTTGGAAGCCGGTTAGTGTCATTAAGCTTCACATGTATAGCGTGGTTCAAAGATGACTGTCCTTCATAGGTGCAATAATATCGGTAAATCATAAAGCATGATCAGTGACTGCAAATATATGTCAGTATAGTTATAATTCTCGATATTCTTCAACTTATCATCCAATTACTAGCATGTGTTTTATTTGCTTTAAGAAATAAACTTGAACGTATTTTACCAATATTGACTGGAAATACCTGTTTGATAAATGAAATTCGAAAACTAGCAGACAAGGAAATAATACTACTGTCTCTAAAAAGTTGACAATAACTGTTGCTTCTCTGACAACTGCTCCTATCGTCAATATCATAAATACTACTGATTTTTTAAAGACCACCAATATAACCGTTAATAAACGTAATATTATTTAGACTGTACCGACCTGTATAGTCTGCTAAATAGATGAGATAACTAATCTAATAAGGTTGTTGGTAAAATAACCAAAATCTTGACAGTTGTTTATGGAGTATACAGTGTATCAATAACACACTGAGGAAAATCAGTTGTGTCAAGTGGATCAAACGTTTCCACTGTGTGACAAGAAGATTGCAAGGGTGATGCAAGGCCTAGATAACCGTTGATTTCCTATACGGATGAAAGCGCAGAATGTATGTGATCTCTCGCGATCTTCAATCCCCAATTCGCTATTCAGAAGATCACTGAAGAAGCGAATTTAGAAAAACATTTTCTGTGCACAAAATTATAGCCGAACTTTTAGGATTGAAAAGATTGTGTGAATCGACAAGATAAGTGACTTGCTTGACTTCTAAGGCCTTCAAAGTATGCTTTGAACAATGAAGATGGAAATAGAATAAAAGTTTAATTACAAGTGCAGAGTGTTTTAAATTGAATTAAATTTATGTATTCTAAGTTTTGTAAAGTGCAATTTTTAATGTTCTCAATTGAACATAGTTACTTGACAGTCTACTTAGACAAACTGTTGAAAATTTAAACGTTACTGTCTATACATTACCACTTACACGAATCTGGTCTATTATAAACTAAAATTTGTTGATTTACGAAAATGAATAAATTAACAAAATAATTGTATCGTATTATCATATCTAATTTGTGATTATTATTGCTATTACAGTTAAGGTTATAGTAAGACATTATTCAATGTCTGAAGCAAAATGAATCTGTTTTCATCACTACTCGAAGAAATGCACACGTACACGCATACACACATGAGTGTATAGAAACACATATAGTGGCGGGTAGATTAAGGAACTACAAAATTATATGACAAGATTAAATTTTTAAAAAAATTTAAGACCACCCGTTATCTGTGCGATAATATTACTTATTTATATACCGATGGAAAACGAAGAATTGTCTAAGAAACACAGACTGTATTAAGTTTGTTATTTAAGAAATTACTTTTTTTCATTTCAGAAATAAAGAAACCAGACATTTTATTTCAGTAAAATATAATTATTGTAGTTGTTAGAAGATATTTTGATGTATAATAAAACAATGTACTTCATATTGTTGTACAAGCAAATTACATTTGATATTGAATGTCTCGATTTAATAATACTTGATTGTAACAAAAAGATCACCAGCTTTGATTGTAAATAAAGGAGAAACTTACTGTAACCCAGTTGACTATGTTTATAACCTGTTTACTAAGAAAACTTAGATTTGAATTAATTTGAGAAAATGTTGTCTCTTCATACAGACGAATTTCTTAATTTTCTATTTGTCACAAAATGAACCAAACAGGATCTTGGTATAGACTACCATAAAAATTCATGATAGTTATTTAGTCATATTCTGGGGATAGTCAACACAGGAGCTGTGTTCCGTTCCGGGTGAAGTCGTAAGTGTTCACTGCTAAAGATTCATATACTAGAAAGAATAAACAATTCAACACCTTTTGGTTTTCAATGGCTATCCAGCCATAAAGTGTAATTCGAAAATGGAGAATCTCCACAACACCTTGAAATAATATGATCATCTGTTTATTTACTTATGTATTCATTTATTTATTTAGATGATATTAGAGTGTGTTTAGATATTTAATCCAGATAAATTCGTCGCTACCATTTTCACATTATACAAGTCTCAACAAAAACCAGATAGTCATAAAAAGGTATACATGAACTGAATACTATGTAGTTGCCAATGTTGTGTTTCCGGTCTTATCACTAAAGTTGATTAAATTCTATTAATCAAGTAGCCATTAAGGCCGATTAGTCTAAACGATTTGTCATCCTACTTACTATACTTTAAAGTAGTTAAACCCATTTGAGAGGAACCCCTATTTGACTGAAGTTTCGTGTTAGTTGGTAAATATTAGTGGGGAGTAATCATAAAGGCACTGATGTCTCCACAGTGGGACTCAGCTCAGCTGTCCAGAGGTTAAGCGTTCGCACGCGAGACTGAAGGCCCTAGGTTCAAGTCCCACGAGTGGGATCGTGAATGCGCACTGCTGAGGAGTCCCATAATAGGACGGAACGGCCGTCCAGTGCTTCCAGGTTCTCAATGGTGGTCTAACATCAATCGGTTCATGATCCCAATCAAAAACTTAACAACCTCCACAACCCCTAAACTGATAATTACCATGCGCTCACTAGTGACTAGCTTCATGAGAATATTCTCGGAGTTCTGGTGAGAAGCCGTGACCAGTTGAGCTAATCCGTGTCAGATAGAGACAGGTATATACCTCAGTACAATGGAAGATGGTCTCGCAACTTTGTGGATTGGTTGAGGTTAGACATTAACACCACTGAATATATATATATATATATATATATATATATATATATATATATATATATATATATATATATATATATATATATATATATATATATATATATATCTGATACTGTCTGTTATGGATACGTCCAGTGTACAGCAGCTCAATATGTCATCTGAAAAACATAAATGCAGTAAAATTTGAACTCTAAATGAAATGGTTAAGTAGAAGTGGACTTTAATATACACAGACTTAGTAAATGAACGAAAAATGACCAAAATTGTTGAGTGCATTACAATAAACACGAAGATAGCTCTGCTTTAGCATATTTGCATTGTGAGAATATTTGTTTTTTGTACAAGTTATATTGTGGATGGTAGTGGTATCCTATTCGGAACTCGACAACTGAATGTATTTATCTCCCGGTGTTAACGTTCACTCTGAGACTCTAACTCAGTGCCTATAGCCCCAAACATAAATGTGTTATCCACCGGACAACTTATTTCAGATAACAAAAAGGGTGAAATTCAAATGCTTGTATACACACCTTCCGATTAATGTCCCCAAATGCCCTGATACGACTGAGAGTGGGAAGAGTCAGCTCTCCCTCTCCAATTGCTCTCAAGTGGCCACTTGCATACAACCACTGCAACGGAAGTCATACTCACTGCCTTCTCGCATCACGGGTGTTGTTTATGAAATTTAGGGAACGAAAAGCGAATGTCCGACGATTTAACTGGGTTGGTGGACACAGAGAGTCCACTTAGGGGAATTGGAAAACCCTGATTCCAAACCATTGGTGCATATGGACTGGTTCCATGATCCTATGGAATCAAATGGCGTATGAACCAATAGTTAGTCGCCGGCTACCATGGGACTGTATCTCCTGACGTTGTTCCACTTCCTTGTGGATCAGAGCTTTAGGTCGAAGGCTCTGGGTTTGGTCTCCTAAGAAAACCACCTGGTTCGATTTGGGCACCCGGGCAGTATCCGAGCCGTCACACAAATCGGCTGACGAAGTGTGGCTCATATCTACTTGGTGCCCTCTTGTACCAATGTTTATGTGTTTAAATAAATAATAAATAACATCTTCATGATGATTAAACAATTTAGCGGCCACATCCAGCTGACGAGTTCCAACTAGAATGAAAAGTATGTCCTAGAATTCCACTGCTAGCCATAGTCCAACATTACTAAAGCTTGTAACTAAAACCAATCTGAAGGTAACCGTCCTAAGATCCGTATATGGATTGATCAATTACGTTCCTGGATGTTGATAAAGGTAAGATTCATAATCTGAAATTAAATTTTTCTTGTAACATACAATCGATTAATTATCAGGTTAAAAAACTGAAATTATCACCCAATTTTAAATTTCCAGGTACAAAACGTTCGAGCCTTTGTTATTCTCCTTATTTTCATTTATCAGACATTATTTGTATAAGAATTCCTGAAAACAATAAAAGGGTGTTCGCAATGTCTTAAATTTTATCGGATGTATCTACTGGTTACATTTTATGGGAAAAAAAGCCTGTTTAATTTCTATGACAAAGCCCCTATAAAAGTCATCAACAATTATAGATATTTAAATTCATAAAAATGTGAAAACTCAATAAACGGATATTCTAGACAGTTATTCAAGTTATTTTTCTCCACAATTTCTACATTTTGTTCCACAATTGTACTAAAAATAGGACATAAATAAAAGTACATTTTAATGTGTCACTAAATATTAGGGATAATTTAACGATTTTTAAAAGTATCTAGTTTCCTAAATACATTCAACATTTTACTTCGCTTATCTACATTCAACTACTTATCTGGAAGTTAGCCACTTAAGATTGACATCTTCCTTTTCTTATAACAGTCGAATAAAGGGTTATATGAATAAGGATAACTAGTTAATTAGTAGAAATTGACTGAATGTTAAGTGCTCAGAACTTATGAATGACATATTTTAAAAGTAGATTTCCTTTACATCGATAATCCTCAGCAAACTTGAGAGAAATCAATCACTCCCCATAGTATTAAATACATTTAGTATCAGTCAGTACTAAAGACTGAACTGTTATCATTGAATTATTTAACTTGTGGCTACTCATTATCATTTGTATCATTGACTTGTTGTCAACTGATGTCATTTTTGCTCTGATACAATTAGCATCCAATCAGTTTGAACTTCATTCATTTTCACTCAAAATTTCTTATTGGAATATAAAATCGAACTGTTGATTGAATCCTTTTAGTTAATCTGAACAGTATAAACTCATAGTTTAATTATTATCAAAGTAAACGTTGATAATGACGTATATTCTGATGTGGTGTGTATTCTGTACACCATAAAACGAATAACACTTTAAATGAAATCAACACCATTCAGATAATCAATTGATAATCGTCTATGGAACCATAATGCTCAATATCTCACTAGTTTTCATTTTATTCAATCACTTTCCTACTTGAAACCATCATGAATTAGCATGCTTTTTTCTATTCTATTTAGTTAAAAAGTGTATCAGTATACTGAAAGTTTCATATTGATAGATGGAATATATTACATCATATGACTCATTTCATTGTACTGAATTGATCGATTTTTACATCATTATTGATCAATACAGTATGAATCGATTGCTGTAAGACAAGTAATCGCATTCCATATAAACCAAAACAGTTCGGTTCATATTGAGTATAAATTATAATAATAGAACACATTGAAAGTGTACTATACATACAATTGTGTGTACATTTGTAATATTTATAGATGGTGTGATGGTAAGAAGTTTAATTAACGACTTGTGTGATTATCAATGCAAACAATAGTCAATTATCAATATCATAATCAAAATCTTGATTGTTCATAACTGTATTCAGTTGACTAGTGCCAGCAGTTTTCCAAACACTTTTAATGAAATAACAGTTTATATTGGAATTCAATCGACTATTTGTTGCACTTCGTTTTAACTCTATATGCTTAAATGTTTCACAGTTATGAACTCGTAATTCTTTATTATTTGCATTGAATTATGTCTTTTATTCGAATCTCTTTTAAGATATTCATATTCATGAGTTGTCAGTCGCTAACTTGGAGCTGTTTGCTGTTGTTGCCTTATAAATTCTTTGTAAGAGATAATATACCCATTTTGACACATAAATGTCTTGGGTTTTATTCCTGAGGTGATTATAGGTTCTTATTTTTGAGGGGTTCTTGAATATGTTGAAGTAGCTATTTAATGATTTCTAGTTTTTAATGATTCCTCAGATGAAGTTGATTCACGAGAAAAGCCACCTTCCTAAGAAAATCATCTCCACAACCAATTTAACAAAAAAAATTTTTTTTTTTACTTTACTTTTAATGAACTTAAAGATGCCACAAGTATTCGGAGTTTAAGAACGCCTCAACCAGTAACAACTTTTATGATCGAAATATGCCAATTCAGTCAAATCAAGATTTAGAAGCGAAGAGGTTCGAAGATATATTTGATAGGTTATCGGTATATCGAGAAATGATCAATCTAAGCTGGCTAGAGGTCTTAGGAGATGTGAAGCACAGCGTACCCACTCATGATCTGATGAGGATGCGTGGCCGAGCGCCTCCGTCTAGGTGAGTCCATTAAAACGAATACAGTCAGCACTAAATGTCAAAGACTTACGCTGCTATTGATTTTGGAGAATTATTTACCGCTACAAACTTATTGTTTGGTAACATTAATGATTTTTAGATTACTGACCACTGCTAACGATAATAATATATTGATTAAACTGGTATAATCACTGATTCTTTTTTATGAATAAACAAGGAAAGAACATAAGTGATGAAATGAAATTAATCGGTTAGTACACACTGTATTTTTAACTTTCTTTAGATTATTGATTTCTGTAAGTTGAGCATTTGAGGGTTCAAGGTCAATTCAGAAATATCTGAAACAAACAGTACTGTTTGATAAACTTTACAATCAATCTATAATACATACATTTTGCGAGTTTGAACATGGAGAGAATAATTCTATACTGTGGAAATATCCGATTTATAAAAGTATTTGTAGTTTACACTTTGATGTACATGATAATAAAACTATAAGTGTGCCGATGCGATGCGTGATTACACAGCCTAGTGCATGATTTTATTTGTGAATGAATGGTTAACCAATCAAGTGAATAGTTTATTTGAACTGTTATTTAGACAATCGTTAATACAGAGACCGACGATTTGAATCTGACTTAAAATAAACTATTCAGTGAAATTTAACATGATTACACTAGCACAATAAATAACAATCAATATATCACATTTGTCTAGTCAGTCAACGATAATAGACTGTAGAATAGAACAAAGATAATTTATTACGCGGTATACAGTCTAGGCAAAGATAAAGAAATTAAATGATACTTATCTTTGGAATTCTTTTGTAGTTTTATTTTGACACTAAAATATTCATGCTATTACATATATATCCAGCTGACGAGTCCTAAATAGGATGAAACGCGCGTCTTGGATTCCACTGTTATCCACTATCTACCTTTGCTTAAAAACGCTTACCTACTTTAGTATTCAAGGCAAATGAGAAATAAAATGAATTGATGAAATATAACATATTTCAAGTTATTTGACCGATTATATTATTGAAATTACTTTAAGCTTATTTTGTTTTCTCTGTTCAATCATAATTGCGAATGGCTAAACAAATGTATAATGTTTGAGAATCAGGGAACACTGTTTCGTTTCAGCATGAACTCTTCTAAAGTGAGATATCTAACTACTTCAGTGATCGAACCAAGATGCTTTATAGAAACCGACTAACATTTAGACGAGGTAGTTGAGATTAAATTATTTATGTTTTCAACTCAAATCAATTCTATATACAGTACGACGATCATTTAGTGCCATCAATTATGAACGTCTCACTCGTAGAACAGATGAATTACATCACTGATTTGGATCCCTGACGAGGTCGTAGATACTCACATATGAAGAGTCTTATACTAGGACTTAACTGTTGTTAAGTCTCTCCTGTCTTTTAATGATGAGTTTTCTTGACAGTTCTTACTACAAAAAATGACTTAGGGTCTCCGTCAAAAATTAGTAGATAAGAAACGATTTAGGTAGGATTTAGTTGTTGAGTTTATTATAATTTGAAGGTGATTCCCATTACAGACTGAGAATAGCCGGAGAGAAATTGGGGACCAGTGAGAATTATATAGCTGTCTCCTTAGGACCTTCAAGTCTCAAGACGAGCACACTATTATTGAGTCACACCTGTCCAATGGATTTTGATTTTCTATTTGAAGTATCAGCTTTTAAAGAAATTAACTCCCAATATTTACAAAACCTTCACAAAATTATTCTCATAAATATTATTTAAATATCAAAACACATGTAATCTTAACATAGCCAGATAGCTCAGTCAATCAGTTTTTGAATTTCCATCCGGAAGCGATTGAATAGATACTTCTAACTAAGCGAAGAATATTATAAAAGAAGTATTCAGTGATCGCAGTTTCTCAAACGTTCGTTCAACCAGTATTGAAAAAAGGCATATTTCCGCAGAATATTCAATAAGTTATAGATAGTTGATATCATTCAATAATATATGAGTCACTTTAATGATTATCCTAACCACTGAAGTTTGGTTGTCTTCGTGTTCTGTTGAACCGCGTGCTCCATAGCTGTTCAGTCATATTGAGGTGAGAGATTCTGAAATCTAGTTCATGTTAGTTCTAATTGTATTCCAATGACTTGATAAAATGTAGAACATCTAAAACCTTATTTGTGATTACTACTCACCCTTTTCCAAATGTGTTTGAGTAGAATTAGAGGACTAATTTTTTGGTATTTGGCTAGATATTTGACTTTTGTTTGCTTCATATATACATATATTTGTAGCTGGTCAATATGGCTTTTTAATTCACCTCACTCTACCCTATCACTATACACAACAAAATACGTGATTCAATTTTTTGTGTGGATAATACTGAGACATTCATATTTAATATAAATAATAGATAGACATATAAACAGAAGATAAATAAGTAGGGACACACCATAAAAATCCATATAAATGATCATGGTATCACATAAATACAATGACACACATGTACACATCTCTTACATTTTTGTTTTGGTACATGAGTACAATAATAATATTATTTCTGACAATTGTAGAGAAGTTAATTTATTGGTTATTATGGAAAACTACTTGACAACAATAAAAAACCGAAATAACGTGAATACAACGTTTGTAAAGGAGGGACAGACTAAAAGTCCTTAAATTAATCATTATTACGATTATTATTATTACTATGACGACTTACAAAATCAAGCGACATTTAGAAAGTTATTTAGAAGGATTAGGATTTTTTTATGCATTATATTTACACATGAATATATAAAAAAGGAAGTATGATATTATTTTACCCAAATGTACTTCATGACTTAATCTCAATACATAGGTATACATAGTTATTATTGTTATATTATTTCTATACATGTCAATGTGTATATCTACTGTATCTTATGAATTGCTTATCAGTTATTATAATAGAATGACTTTCAATCTAGACAAGTCGGTGGAAAATGTATCTGATAATAACCAGGCAATAGTAATGGTAGTAGTTTGCTTTCCATAGTCAAAAACATTTCTAGACAAGCATGATCAATGAATTTGAAAGAATAATATCACCGGTGAAGGTTTGGAAATCAACAAATTCAAGATGTTGAATTCAATAAGTTGCCAGTCAAATTGCGAGACCAAGCTGTTAGTTAACTAAATCCACTGAGACTATCAATTTTTAAATGAAAGACTGTTTATGAGTTGATATTTAAAGGTCATTTGTAAAGAAATAATATAGTTTGACTGTGTGACTCTGTAGTCCCACCTGCCATGTCAGAATGGGAGGGGGTTGCTAACAGCATTGATTGAACGGTTGACATAGATCATGTTGTTATCAACCTCTGTTATAAATCGACTGGTGAATTAAGTCCATTAATTCTAGACCGTTTACTTAACGTCAAAATATTGTCAGTACAACTTTTGACTGGATTTAAATTATAGTATGCATTATACATAATGCACAGTGTTTATTTGAATACTAATCAAACGAGTATGTTTATTAGTTTGAGATAATAAGAAATTATTTTAACTCATTAGCAATACTCATTGTGAAATCTCGAAATCACATTCTAATAGTGTAGAGCACACTAGTCGACTTTGTAAGTATCTTAAAGACAAAAACAGTTCCACAGACCAAATGAAAACTGAGAGCAATGAAAGTGATTGAGGCAGTTAGGAATGTAAATGAAAATAGGATATGATATAATGAGCAGATACTATGAAGTGATTGTTATTTAGACTCACTCAGAAAAGTGAAACAATAAACGGTTTCAGAAATATTCAGACCTAGAAACCAGGAAAAGAAAAAAGAAGCCACAGTCATCAATATCAACAATGGAAAATTACACTAATACAAAGGACTTCTTACCCGCTGAATAAATTGATGGTTACATGAACTCGGTAGCTTACTAGATAACACGTTTGAGTTTGAAGTAACTGGTGCTGCATTGAAATTTCAGTGTAAACATCAACATCGATGTAGGTACGTTTGATTAACTAGTTTCATATAGAATGAATTGTACATCTTGGATATCAAATAAATTTATTAAGATTTGTCAATGTTCTACATAAATTCAGAAACATGTAAACACTTCATAAGGTTTGTTTGCTAAGAAAACAAAGCTAACAGTGTTTGCTTTAGTCATCCCAGTTTCTTTTATGTTACAGACATTCTTTTGGAGGGTAATCTAATTGTCTTATAAATATCAGGGATCATTCGTCGGTTCAGAGACATCTTATTGAATTCAAATTCTTCTATAAACATTGAGCATAAATCTGAGAGTGAATAAAATATGAATCATACCTATAAAGTGTTGGTTGTTACCATGTCAATATTTATTTTACGAATAGATAAGTCAAATATTCGAGTTTATAAATACATTTACTGATGAAGTTACATAAGGTTATGTAAGAAGTAAATGAAGGCGCCTCTGAGTGGCCGATTTAGTTTTTGTAAATCTGTATCACTTACATAGCTAGTGAAGTAGTAGATAATTTATTAAAATCTTGGTATATGTTCTACACACTAATTTATTCAAAAGACGGGTTGTGATATATGTTAAATAACAACAAAACTAGTCAAAGCTGATTAGTAACTTATCATATGTAAATATTCAAAGAATTCATCAAGCGAATAGGAACAGTTGATTGTGCAACATTAAATTTAAATGGTGTTCCAGAAAAGGACAATGTGGTAATCATTTGATGAGTTTATTAAACTCCAGTTGATATATATATATATATATATATATATATATATATATATATATATATGATTAATTTTGAAAAAGATTAGGGATAGTGTGATTGTAACATGACATCCATCCATAAAATCAATGTCTCTTAGTCTCTAGATTTAAGGAAACAAAAATCGACAGCCTGATTGAGATCCTTAATATGGTAGAAATATATGTAAACACAATTTCGATTGAGGCGATTTAAAACTCAGTACAATTATCCTTATATATTCATTCATTATCCTGAAAGTTGCCAGGTTAACTAACAAGAATAGGTGTATTTAAAGATTCGCCACGGTCACAGATGCACGAATTTTCAAGGATATTATATGATTAATGAGTTGATACCTCACATTTTCCCTTGTTATTTACTGTTACATTCTCTATTACGTGATAACCTACACACAATTTCTTTGATTAAACAAAGTATACCAATACTACAATTCCATTCAAAAGATACCACTTTCAGAATATTTTAATAGGAAACCTGAAATCTTCCATTTTTTTGCCCATAAGATAGAAATATTTCTACTTCAAATTTTGATTTACATTATTTCGGAGTCAGAGTAATTTTTTTATTTTGCAGTCAAATCAATAAACATGAATCGTTTAACCCTTTTCCAATTGGAATTTTATATCAGCTAAAAATGTACATAAATAGTTGTATTTTTCTTAAATAGTAATTCTTCATAGTCACAAGTCTATTGTGGTCTTCTTGTACACATACAGCTTCATGAGATAATATAGTAGAAAGGGAAGTAATTATACTTGCTATACATTCATGTATTGTCAGCATTTTTGTCCATTACTGTTATTTAACTAAACTACTCGAACGTCTTCATTCGACACGTGTTTATCACTATTCCAGTTTGAGATAATATTTCAAGGCATAATTTTGTAGATATTCAAACTCTTATGAGAAATATGAATGATTAAGCAAGTTGAATATTGAATACACTTGGATGAATCCAATCAGCATTTTAATCTAGACGCGCGCAAATGTTTGTAAATTTTAAATTTATCAACTTGTTTAGCTTGTAGATATTATGAGTTATCGCAATACTTCAAGGGAGATGAACACATTCAATGGCATTCTAGTTAGTTCTCTAGAACTGTGAGATAACATAAAAGAAAATAATTATCGATGAAAGTTATTTTTCGAACATTCAGTTGTTCACGATAAAAATCAACTGGATAAATCAAATCTGGGTTGTCAAAGATGTTTTTCAAGTCATTAAACTTATTCGATGTAAATCATAATGAATAAATAAATCAAGAAATATATATAACATAAATATCAGTGTACTAAATCAAAATCATTTGAATAATTCTCTTTCTTATAATTAAATAGAGTTTTGCATATTTCAATTACTGTGTTGTAAGGGTTGAGTAAATCAAGTCAAATAAATCTCTAATTAACTAATCTATCTCATACACCATGATGAAGCATAAATAATTGAGATGATAAATTAGTATTCATTGAAATTTCAGTCTAAATAATAAGAATCTACGGTTGATTCTGATGAAAATATCATAATAGACATATTGTGAATGGAGTCCACAAGAGAAAGCGAGGAAAAGTACAAGACAACTACTTGCATTCATCACAATTTCGTCTTCTATTTGTGTTTATAGAAAATATAATGTAAACTCAAGATATACAGGAAGACAAAGAATGAATACTTCTGCGCTAACGGGACCAAATTTGAGTTACGTTGGTTGAGGTTTACAAACACTGATTATGATTATCTTACGAATCTCAAACAAGAAATCTGCTTCAACCAACACTGATCAGCTCAGCAAACAGTAACTTCATAGATTCGTAAAGTGTCTTTCTTTTGGTTCTTCTAGCTTTCTTACAACATACTCTTATCATGATCGTTGTTGATGTAAGATTGAATTGGCCTTAACTGATACATCTCGAAGTCCCTCTAGTTTATGGAGATATATATCCTCACCAAGTTTCTCTAATAGATTAGGCTCAGATTAATTATTACTCACTTGGTGAATCCTCCATGCTTCGACGTTTATGACAGTATAATAACAACCTACGGATATGATCAACCTTCCGAAGTCATGTTTCACATCAATAAAGTAATATCACATGAAACTGTTGTTCAATATAGTCACATTCTGATAGGGAGATGAATATCTCATCTGAACCACATGAAGCGATAGTTTTTAAAAGTATTTCAGTTTTTCGAATTCTTATCGAGATGCTGTCAGTCACTAATTCCTCAGAGTTGGTAAAATTTGAAGGGCCACTCATATATTAATTTATACAAACCCCAGTAATCAACAGTACTTCATTACTTGTATTTGTTCGTTAACTTTCACAATGATACTTGAAATTAATTGCTCACTAAACTTTTATCTTTCCATTTCTCACTTTTATGTGCTCACATAAACATAAGCACATCCCTTAATATTGTCTCTCGTTAAGATACGGAGACTGGAACAAGTTTGTTTACAAGAGGATGGTGGGAAACTCTGACAAAGAATTTTAATTTTTTCATACTACTACTACTACTACTACTACTACTACTACCACTACCACTACCACTACTACTAATAATAATAATAGTGATAATAATAATAATAACACCAATACTACTACTACTAATAATAATAATAATAATAATAATACAGGATTATAACTACTAGACTAAAACCGTGACACCAAACAGCTAGGGTTTAGGAAATAATTTCACAAATTATTGTCATGTTATGGTCACTCCAGTTGTTGTTTAACTGTAGTTGTACAGACATATTTGTGTATATGTTTGTGCATTCGAATTAATAAGGAGATTACTAATACTTCTTATCATAAACCTAGGACAAATTTTAGAGAAGAGGCGACTTGGAGAGAGAAGTTAAATGGAATGGAGGTTTGTAAAAAAATGAAAAAGGTGTAAACTATTAATGAGTGTAAATGACTTAGATAACTCTACTGTATAATTTACATTACGAAATGATTGTAGCTAGACAGCCATTGAAAACCAGGATGCACTGCCCACCCTCTTGTCATAATATGGAACCCCTCAGTAGTGTGTATCCACGACTCCGCTAGGAACTGGACTTAGGACCTACAGACCTCACGAAGAACGATTAGTCTCCAGACTACTTGACTGGTATCCAATGATCGAGATTTGTAACTCCGGTGGTGATGAAGAGGATGAGGAAGACATTAAGAACGATTTTGAAAGCTTTATAATTAAGTACTCCAGCTTAGAGAAGTTACAATATTGTCAAACAGTGCAACTCATCCACCAAGTACAAGTTTACATAAACCGGATTCAACCAACACTATTTGGGTGTTGTAAGAGCTTGTGATACTACTCGGATGTTAAGAATTGAAGTAGGCGGATGCTTCAACCATTAAGAAAACTCTGTATAATATAAAATAAATCTCTACAACTCAATATTCAACAGTTACTCATCAAAATCAAATTAAAGTGGTGTTTTTACTCAAAGATCACCTCATTTATTACGTAATCTTTCACTGAACATTTGTTCTGGTTAGTAATTATATTGTTATTTTTGAACTGTATGTTACTATTTCTCATTTCGATTATTGATTTGAGATTTCCAGTTGACCTCAAAAACTGATCCAGGGATTACATTTTGATTTAGTGGCCTAAACATATAATCATTATGACATGTGATTATTTTATATTCGATTTGTATAAGATAATGATATTTGTAGACTTTAAATGTAGTTAGTATTCGCTCAAATATAGCGAAAAATCATTGACAAATTGAGTTCAGCGAATGCATGTGATACTGCGGTCGAATTGAATTTTAAATGGTGCATAACATGCGGGCATTTCTTATTATGTATAATTTCTTTATTGCTCTATTGTATGTCATTATATTCCTTACAATATAACTCGTGTAATTTGTTAATTTGATTAAACGTCTCAAAAAATGCATAACTTATTTCGTTTTAAATAATTAGTATTTATTAGCTCTTGGTTAAGTGGAGTTTGTTTTGTGCATATTTGATGTTTTTTGATGTTGACCAGTATAATT
This sequence comes from Schistosoma mattheei, assembly GCA_944470405.2. NCBI lineage: Eukaryota > Metazoa > Platyhelminthes > Trematoda > Strigeidida > Schistosomatidae > Schistosoma > Schistosoma mattheei. Next base: position 8,605,564 of record OX103950.1, read on the forward strand.
TGATATAAGTGTTAAGTCTTATAAGACTTCAATGTACAATTGGAAGTACAAACAAGATATTGGTAAACCGATCGTGAAATTTTATTGTCGCTAGTACATGGACTATAGTTTTATCCTTTTTTTATTTGAACTACTCTCCTGGATTTATCCAGGAGAATTTGAGAATTTTATATAATCGTGTCACATCGAATCATAGAATAATCGAATTTATTATCTGAGTTGAGTATAAAAATATCAATCTACTGAACAAAGTCTCTAAGAGAATAGGAATCACCAGTTCAATACCTCATCTACTGACTGAAACTATAGTTGAATAAGCCATTTAACATGTCTTAGCTAATCATAAACATATATCCCATGATGGCTGGCCCTCGTCATCAAAGTGTGCCCATGAACTTGACAAAAAATGACGCTTATAGTGAAAATGAAACCCAAGCCACCCAGTTTCACTGTCAAAGACGTTCCTGTAGTGGACAAAAGCTTAGTTGGAGAAGATCAATTTGTTTGCACATCTTCCTTCAGGTTTCCTTTACATGCTTCGTGATTCTTTCAGTTCTGTTGTTATTACAGTTCCTCTTTGTTTCCCTTCCTGTACTCTTTAATTCAATCTTCTCAAACATCTGCTGGCAGCCCTTCCCCATTCGATCACTGCTACATAATACTTATATCTGTCAGCATAAGTAATATGCACCGCATTAATTTTGAGCTACTACAGCCACGGCTGACCTCCTTCAGGAGTGAGGTATTCATATTGATTTATGACTGAGTAGTGGTCATTGTCGTGATATTATGTCGCTAAATGTCATGGTCTAGAATATTTGTCGAGATTATTTAAGATTTGTAATATCAATCAACTGGCAAATTTTCATCGTGAGTCGACATTAACTATTCCATTTTAATTTCAATAGTTGGGATCATGAGTCATTTAAAGCTAGACCACCATGGAAAACATAGAAGCACTGGACGGCCGTTTCGTCCTATTGCGGGACTCCTCAGTAGTGCACACCCACGATCCCGCCCCGCGAGATTCGAACCCAGGACCTATCGTTCCATTGAGCCTGCTGGCATCCAACGGTTTTAATGTCTAACTTCAACTAATCCACGAAGTTGAGCGACACATCCACCATTGTCTTCATTGAGTTGCTATCTCACAACAGACCCGGTTGAACTCCTCTGGTCACTGCTTCTCACTAGAACTCTAGGAAATACTTCTTGAAGCCAGTCACTAGTGAGCATATATTGATTAATATCAGAAGGGGTATTTTTGGAATTATAGTGATTTCAATTTTAGTTGGAGACCCATCAACACCACCCATCTATGATCCTATACATGAGGTTGATACCAAAACCATCCAGGTTTCACAAAGAGCATTATACTAACAAGTTACTATCTAAACGGTACACATTAATTATGATATTTTCACCTTTTTTTATTTGTATATATTTGAGAGGGAATTTCCAAATGATGAGAAGAGAAATTAAAGGTTAAAAACAATTTGTTTTAGTTATTTATTACGCAAATTATGACAGAAAAAAAACGATAAGATTATGTGATTTTTGAAACATACAAAATGATCCAGGGCTTAGTGATTTGAATTGAATTGTAAATAATTATGGATTCTTTTTTTTTCTTTTTTGTTGTTGTTGTTAAAACATAAACGTTACACAAAACTTTGTTCTCATTGATTTGCTTAAGTTTTTATGGTTAGTACATAAATGTCATATAGATAAACAAATCATTTCATTAAACACCGATTTACCATTTTTATAAGGTTGTATGCTTAAGTTTAAAACCATTTCATTGTCTATTCATTGATCAAGATCATACTATTGAAACATTTGCCATCGCCTATTACTCCTCGTGAAGGAGCATAGGCCTCTCGCCAGCATTCTCCATCCAACACTGTCCAGGGCAATCCTTTCCAGCTCTTTCCAGTTGTTACTCATCCTTTTCATATCTGCTTCTATTTCCCGACGTAATGTGTTCTTTGACCTTCCTCTTTTCCGCCTTCCTTTAGGGATTCCAAGTTAGGGCTTGTCTCGTGGTGCAGTTTGACGATTTGCGTAGTGTATGTCCTATCCATTTCCATCGTCCTTTCCTAATTTGTTCTTCAGCTGGAAGCTGGTTTGTTCTCTCCCACAAAAGGCTGTTGCTGATTGTATCCGGCCAATTGATGTTGAGTATCTTGCGAAGACAGCTATTTATAAATACTTGCACCTTCTTGATGATGGTTGTTGTAGTTCTCCAAGTTTCAGCTCCATACAGTAGAACCGCCTTGACATTCGTATTGAAGATTCTCACTTTGATATTGGTTGAAAACTATTGAAACAAGAGTTAAAAATTAATTTATCAATCTAAATTATAATAAAAACTTTACTCAGTCTATTGGTTATTTTGATAACCAGATGATTATTTGTATATTATTGATGATTTTCAATTGGTTTCACGAGTAAATGTATGCAGATTTTGCGTATATCATCATAAAGGCAAAATAGACAATATTATTATATTTGTACACTTAGTGTAAACATATAAACAATTGAACTCTACAAGATATAATTTGAATAACACAGAAAAATATAATGGGAAACTTATGAGTCCAAGCAGTTCTTGAATGTTTAAATCAAGCTGATGGATACGGTCCAAGCTGCCACAACTAACATAGTAAAGAAAAAAAAACTAATAATAATAATAATAATAATAATAATAAATACCAAAGAAATCCAAACGTAAAATACTGATAAAAACAGAGAAACGAATGAAAATCTATTCACGATTTAGAAGAAGATTAAAAGATTACATTTTTGCATTTCATAGTAAGAAATCCCGTCAATTTTATTTACAACGTTTATTCGATAGAACAAATCTACAACGTAATGCTTAGTTCCAACCCATAATATGAAATAAAATATCCCTAAGTCATTTTATGTTTAATATACATGTATTTTTACGGTGGCTACTAAGAAGTCTGTATTTTGTCGAAATCTTTACTTATCCAAACTTTTTAGTCTCGATACATTATGACAGTTTAAAGAATTTGTAAGAAGATGGATGGCTAACCTGATATAGTTTGAAAAAAAGGATATTTCATCTCTAAATACCTGTTTTCACTAAATTAGGACAGTTAATTTGGTCAAAATATCTTCTATAAATATATATTCACATCAAAGAGGAAGCATGAAGTACAATTGACGAATTGGATGCAACTAGACGATTCGGACTTCACAGATGACCTAACCAACCTCTTCTATCCCATACACAAAAACAGATACAGGTCAAGACTACCAGTGTAGCAGCGTCGTCAATAAACAAGAAGGATTCAAAACAGATGTAAAGATAAGGATTGACAAAGTAAATGTAGCATTCCTACAGTTGGACAACGTATAGAACCCAAAACAACTGTTAACCAATATCAAAGTGAGAATCTTCAATACGAACATCAAGACAGTTTTAATGTACAGAGATGATACTTGGAGAACTACTGCGACAATCATTAACAAAGTACAGGTATTTATAAACAGTTGTCTACGCATGATACTCCATGTCCGTTGACCGGATACTATCAGCAACAACCTACTATGGGAGAGAACAAACTAGGTTCCAGCTGAACTAGAAATTAGTAAAAGACGTTGGAACTGAATGGGACACACAATACGGAAATCACCAAACTGCATCACGAGGCAATCCCTAACTTGGGATCCTGAATGGAAGGAAGATCAAGGAATACACCATCGGGAATTGGAAGCAGACATGGAAAGAATGAATAGCAACTGGGAAGGATTCCCCAGTACAGAGTTCGATGGGGAATGATGATGGGCGGCCTATGTTTCTCCACGAGTAACAGGCATAATTAAGTATACAACCAGCAGCCATGTATTATGTTATTTTAAACCATTACATAAAGTCAATATTAAACAACATAGAACCTGTGATAAAGCTACACTGTACGAAGTTGATACATTCCCTATCTGTTTTATAACTAATGAACTTCCCGATCTAAGTAAATGAACTCAGTTAATATCCATATTCGTCTTATATTTCCTGAAATAGTTCACATAAAATCCATACTTCGAATTTTTATTATATTAAAATTTAATCCGGCAGCATCATTGATGAACACGGTGAATCCGATGCAGATGTGAAAGCGCGGATCGGCAAAGCAAGAGCAGTGTATTTACAACTGAAGGACATCTGGAACTCAAAACAACTGTCAACCAACACCAAGGTCAGAATTTTCGATACAAATGTCAAGACAGTTCTACTGTATGGGGCGGAAACCTGGAGAACCACGAAAGTCATCATCCAGAAGATACAGGTGTTTAATAACAGTTGTCTAAGCAAAATACTTCGGATCCGTTGACCGGACACTATTAGCAACAACCAACTGTGAGAAAGAACAAACGAGATCCCAGAGGAAAAAGAAATCAGGAAGAAGCGCTGGAAGTGGATAGGACACACATTGAGGAAAGCACCCAACTGCGTCACACGACAAGCCCTCACATGGAATCTTCAATGTTAAAGGAAAAGAGGAAGACCAAAGTACACATTACACCGAGAAATGGAGATAGACATGAGAAAAACGAACAAGAATTTGATAGAACTAGAAAAGAAGGCCCAGGACAGAGTGGGTTGGAGAATGCTGGTCGGCGGCCTATGCTCCATTGGGAGTAACAGGCGTAAGTAAGTAAGTAAGTAGTAAGTAAAATGTAATCCAGTGTTTTAGCCTTAATGTCAAATTGTTAACTCTTTAGATTTATTAATTTAGACCACACATTTTCGAATTGAATAAATGTGGTAGGTTCCAGTTGAAACTGTATATTCAAATAAGTCGTTCACACGTACAAAAGTATATTCAATACTTAATATTAAAATAATTTGTCATATTTGACAATCTGCTTTTTCCATGGTTCCTATCGATTGCTAATTCTCCTTTCACTATTTTAATCTAGTAAAAAGTGAAAACTTTGAATTGATGACCAATAGGTTAAGTCTATTTTGAAACCATTTGTTTGTACAGTATTTCTATTAATCTCGTCATTATCATGATTACTCAACTGCTGAAATAACATCGTACATATTTTCATATAAGTATTGCATGGTATGTATTTCAGTTTCAAAGTATGACTAACATCTGCTTTAGAGATACATCAGTGAAATGATGATGAAGATTTGTAGTTCATTAAAATGATTTTGGTGAAACTGTATTCACTGAGTTTATCAGGTTGATCATGAAAAAAAAACATAATGAAAACTTCAGGATTAGACCATCCACCTTCGAGGACGCAACTTCATCAGGAAAAGATATGTCATACTGATAGCACAATTCTAAATTGAAATTGAATATCTTTCGTATTATTAAACATAAGAAAAGTTTGGCAACAGTTCTGAACATGAATTGATACAGTTGTACATTCACACCTGTGTAGTTCAGATATATAGCAGTTGAAACATTTTACTTTCAGTCAATAGTTTCCAGGTTCAAACCTCAATTCACGAATTTCTGTTTCAGCCGCCTCTCAAAAGTATTACTATACTTCTCTTCATACAAAATAAATCTGCACTCGATAGATAACTTACACCACTACAGTCATACTTAGAATCATAGACCACTCGATATTTATCAATAACTTCGCTGGTGTATTTTAATATCATTGAATTCAGGCACTAGGCATTCACTGTCTTAACTAATGCTAAATGTTTGTGATAATCCATATATAAAATTCTTTTCTTTCAATTTGAACTTGAGCTTCTAAGTGGAAAAATGAGCTATCTATTATTTCATTGAATGTAAATTTTAAAGACACACAAAATAAATGATAGACGAGATCATGGATTTTAGTACAAAAGGTTTTTAAATATCACACAAAAAAATCAACTGTAACCAGAACGTTCTCACAAAATTAATATATACTTGATGATAAATGACACATATTAGATATTATACAAAAATAACCTTTGTATTTTTTTTCATTCATTCCTTATTAAAGTACGTAGGAGGAGAGAAATTCAAAAGTATTACGTTCTAGTATAACTCTGACGAGTTAAACTATCCGCTTGTAGTTTCCATTTCAAGATTTTCTTCATATGAGGCTTGTGTTATTGTTGCAGATTTCCTTCGCTATTAAATGGGAGTGCATTTTGTGGGCTCACTGTGTCGTCGACTCATATTTTCTTTCGTTTTTCTCCTATCAAGCTCTCCTCACTTACGCTATTATATATGCTATTCTAGTATGCAAAGTACCTTCTGACTAGACGCGAACAGGCAAACAATTATTAAGTAAAAGTGGATATTAATAAAACAATAAGATATTCACTGCAGAATAGATGTATACCGAAACTTGTTTTCTCAAAGATTATATACACTATAAACATGAGTAAATTTATCATCCAATGTTAAGATTTCTTGTTAGATGCATTTTTTAAACTGAAATTCTTTTGTAACGAAAATAATTTTAACTACACAAAAAGCTACCAACTGAATTATTACTTCGGTGAAATACATTTTTTGAGGTTATTAAAGAAAATAACGATGAAGCTGAAAGTATGAATAAAAATGTGATAAGAATAGTAAGTAATCGTCAACCGTTGAATTCCTCTTTCAACCATAAAATGATAACGTGCCCATCAATGGATCTGGGATTCTATAAATTCAATATTAAAATCATCAGTCTCAAAAGAGTTCATTCCTTATTTTGAAATAAAGGGATTCAAAATGAGACGTAAATATATGAGAGTCACTCTCGTTAAAAGATATTCTTATTCATCAATATCAAAACTTTCAGTGAGAGACACTGAGATTTGTATGTGTCATTTCACCACAGATTGATTTCGGTTGAGGTGACAGTAAGAACTAGAAAGCAATAGATAAATGATTCGTTCCATTCCGCCTGTAACGATCGAATTTAGAACCTACAGGTCTCGTGGTGATCAATATTAAATTTGTGAAAAAAATCTCAACAATGAAAGATCAAACAATGGTCATATGTTTACTAGAGTTTATTCTATTTTTCAGAAGTGATCATAATTAGTTAACGGACAACATTATATCACTGACAGATATTAAGATGCTTTTCACCAGAAGTTGATAATATTAGACTTAAAGATCAATTTAAAATCAAAGATTTCTAAACAGTTATCTTGTATAATGGAATGAAGTCAAGAGTATTGAATGTTAAGGTTAACATAGTACTTTCGTCAAACTATTTATTCTCAAATCCACGACGTCAATATTTTATAACTTAGTGATATAGAATAGTTATCATTGAATATCATGAGTTAGTCAGTTGCTCAATCTATAACGCTTACACTTCATAAGAAATTCAGTTTTATAGTGAACTAATCTATTTATTCTCGGCTTTCACCAGGACAGAGTTCGATGCAGTAATTTATTGTACTGTTAGTTAAAACAATCAAATCTATTGATATCGTAAATCATTTACACACATTTAATTACTGAATAACGTATCCTTTACTGATTAGCTCAATATATTTATATTTGCCTATTGACCACAAGTTAAATGAATCATATATGAATTCAGTGTAATTTTGATATACTTATGGAATTAGTACTGGACTCAATGGTTGTATCTGTTATAGATTTGTGGTTGCTATATGAATAAATCTTCATTTTTCCAGTCTTAATTTCTTCCTTTAGTTGATTAATATCATATTTGATTCTGTTATACAGTGGAAAGTAACAAGTTGTGTCCGCACTTATAGTACGTTACAGTTTTCTCGCAGATATAAAAAGTAGCATGGTAAAATACAACGTTCAATATCCTTGAAATAATTAAATGTTATCATTCCAGCTTGCTTATTTCACCAACTGTTCACGTTTTGCCATGTCACAAATTGATTTAACAGTGAAGCATGTGGCATTGAAAAGTCGAATTCGGAAATTTTGGTAGGACATAAAAGAAACAGGTTAACTGTTTGATTCTACATATTTTTTATTTTCTTAATTACATGCTTTAAAATTAACATTATTACATGGAAGACTGTAATTTTCCTCCATTTTTTAATGAGTAATAGAAGTTCCCAATTATTCACTTAAAATAAATCTCTGAATTTGTTGATAATCTGAGTAGTGATGGCGGAATATAGTTATTCAAATGTATTACAAATATTAACTATTCAGCAACAGTATTAGGCATTGGTAAGAGAAGTAAGCATTATTGAACCAGGCATAAATGTGAATTGACATAAGTTATCACATTATATCACCATAGCAAGATGAAATCAAGAAGATGAATACCAAAGTAGGAATATCAGTAATAGTAAAAAACACTGAGTGTTCAAGATATTATTCGAGAATGGATGAATAAAAAGTATAAGATCATAAAACCAAAAACCTAGGGAAAGATAAAGAGTAGATGCATCCTATCCACCGCGACTGATTCTGAGACACGTCATATATTTCCAAAAGGTAGTCTGCAACCATCAACATAGCTTATACAAACAGTCGGTTACTTCATGAACTAATGTTAAGTCTTGGTCTGAATGCCCCTAGTTTTCTTTCAACCTGTTCTTGCACAAACCAATAATGCAAGTCGAAGTAGGTGCTGGTCGAGCATATGGAAAACATATCCCAGACACCTTAATTGATGAAAATATACAGCCTCATCAACCAACTTGCCATATTTAGCCTTTACCCTACACCTTACCTCAACATTGCTCACTCACTTATTCTATGATATGAATACAGTGCTTCCAAGTCACCTATGATATAACACTGATAACTTATGAATATTTATTAACTTTCTGATCAACATTCGACGGTAGTGACTAGAAAGTCTAGAGATATGTTTCTTGATTATAAAATCTAGGCTGTAACCTCAAATACAACTAGGATCACTACTTAATTGAATTAAGTGACAATTTGAATGTGTTTTAAATGAGACAACTAAACAAAAACACCTTAATGCAATTAGATTGATGAAATAAATTAAATTAAGAACTGAGTTTATTATTCTGTAGTTCTTAATAATACTGAAACTCAATATTAAAAAAATACAATGGGAATTATCCGACACATGAGTATTTTGTAACAAGGATAATTATGTTTATTGTATAATCTGAAAACAATTTTAATTTGATGTCTTTCTATTTTATTGTTATAAGACAAGTGTTTACCCATCAGTAATTGGTAACAGTGCTGAGAAACATGGAATTTAATCTACCTGAAATCCATCAGTTGCATATTTTCGTTTTCTTTTTTGTTACCGCTACACTAAGTTATGGTAATCAGTGAGATAGAACAACGTAGTATCTATTTTTAATTGTGCACCTTATTCAACTTGGTACAATCCTCAACTGTAATAACTGAGTCATAGCAGCTTAAACACTGCAGTCTAAACTTATCTGAATGGTTAAGATCAATAATTAATGGTTTTATGGAATGAGTATGTCTTGAACTGCATAGTCATCATATTTGACATCTGACCACTAATATAGACAATGGAGCATCGTGTATAATTTACACTCCTAACGTACACGAGATTGTCAATGCTTACAATCTCATTGACTAGCTTATACTTGAGTATGTTTAAAATTCACGGTCTCATTTGTAGGTTTTTCAATTAGTTTTTATATAATACTTGAGTAATACTTGAAAAACACATGATATTGAATAGCTATAATATGCTCATTTCATCAACAGCTAACAACTGAGCTTATTCACTTAAAGTTACAAATTGTTTAATATTTTATTTTGTTCGCTTATTTACATACATTTGGACACTTTGCTGATAAGATCCTGAGTACAAACACTAACTTAGATTAATAATGATAATATTGTCCGTGTTATTTACTTTGACTAGATGACTGTAAAAATGAGTTGATGTGAAATGAAACCGCCATCATTAGTATCAGTCAATCATAGTCCACGTTGCCACATCTCACATAGGTACAGTAAATGAAGAGACTGTCTGTGTGTATGGACAAATGAAACAGGAATGATAACACGTGACATCCATAGTTGATAACGCTGATTTTTATCGTTTCAGATGACGATTCTTGACCAACAAAGCTCGATAACTATTTCGATATCATTTTACTATTAAATTAACTCAAAATGACAATGGTAGCAACCGTCCCCTCACTCAAACATTTTTCAGTGACTAGTTTCCCATTGTTAATTATCGCTATTGGTGTTTGAAAATAGTGATGAATGCTGGTGATGTTCTCATACATGTTGGTACAATTAGCGATATTATTGCCGCCAAAAACCAACGGTTGTTTAGCCTCAAGCATGGCACCACTTTGGTTCGTTTGAGAGATCAAGGATGTTTCGATGTTAATGCACTGAATTTACTGAGTCATTTCTCTATTACAACAAATCAGCAAAACAGAAGATAGAAACCCCTTCATCTATATGCTGGAATTATTTTCCCCAGAATTTCCCTTGATAATGCTGTTACAAAAATTATTATCAAAATAAATGTAAGATGATGCTGGACAAACATGGGTTCTTCAATAGAAGACGCAGTTAGATCAATTCAAAATACGAAACCGATTACAACACAAATCGGTGAGAAAATCGATAACTTTTTAAGCTTATCAAAGCAATGAAAATTCATTACATTGGCAATAATGAGTTGTCGCACCAACTAGAACTCGATACCAGTTCAAGCATAACATTACTGATAAAAAATAACTGGAGGAAATAGAGCAGTTCAAAGATTAGCGAGACCTTGTGATTAGCAGTAACCACCTTTGATCCTTCAGCGAATTTTATGATGTATTTCGTCTCTTGGAAAGTTATCCAGAGGGTTGTAGAATATTGCCGACACTGATTTAAAAAGAATGAATAGATTGGTTTGTCCAGAGGCTAGAATAACCTATGTGGGCTCGACATAGGGTCAGCTCCTACAAACTGACGCGTCTCACTCCGAAGCAAACATCATTTTCGAAATAAAGCCATGATCATTGTGGATCAACAAAAACCATTCTCTGTAGCTGATAGAAAGCTAATAATGTATTCTTCTCTAAAAGATCTGGTTCCCAATGGTCTATTACCTAGAGCTGGAGCTAAGATACGAAGATTGAAAAATAGGTTGTAATAAACCACTATCCATCTGAACTTAAGCAGTTTCACTGTTTTTGATTAAAAATGAAAGTGGTTCACCTCGAATGTATGCTGCCCTTAATATCGCGATAACCGCAAAGTCCATTAACCATGTCCAAACGCTTAGAGCTAATTAACTCCCCCTGGATCAGCTAAGCTGACTATCCCTCAATTCATAGAAGTTGGATCAATATATGAAAGTCCGTGAACAAACACCTTCCCTAAACTCAGAAGGATCAAAATGCAATCAAGAGGACTTCCAATAGAAAACAAGTATTTTGTTTCACACCCAAAATAATCGAAACCATCGACTGATGAAAAAGCTATTATCATGCAAAAGGACGAGTCGAAAGAGATGATGAACGATGTAATTCCGTAAGAACATTGATATTAGTTAATGAACAGTTGTTTTAAAAAGGGTGCGATATTACGGTTCACCCAAATCGGTATAATCGTCATGGCCTGCCGGAGTTAGCCTAGCAAAAATTTTTATTGTTACCATTAAAATACGGCAATGTCATGTAATTTTCACGTATATCTATTGGTTATTTTACTGTTCAAAATACTAAATACACTGTGGTACTCACTTATTATCTTTTCTTGAGATATGAAAGTTTTCTTAAGAGCTCCATCTTCTCTCTCCTTACCCAGTTGTGACTGTCATTGTCGAAGTATCGTTGAGTATATGTTAGCCAATTGATCTGTTCGCGTTACATCCTGTTCTCGTATCTCCAACTTATCATTATTTTTAACCACAAATAATAAATATAATGAACGCACAATTCCTATGACCTCACTACTTGATTTATGTTGGTTTATGGACCATATATTTAAAGATGACTAAATAATCTGAATAGTTGAGTACTAATAATATGAAGATCAGAATTGGCAGTATTCACATCAACACTTAAAGATCTATTTCTTCCTTAATTTACCATTTCTTATATTCAGTTAATCAAATGGATAGAAACCAATAAAATAACCTAACTTCTAACGTAGACCGAAATCTCAACAAGAACATTGTATGGAAGGAACAGTGAGCTGACTAATGTTATGTATTAGAAACAATCTTCAAGAATCTTGGAATGTTGGCTTCATAAGGAACTTAATTCTTAACCTCGAAAACAACTTAATTTCACTCAGATTTTAACCATCATCTAATGATATGATAAATGGTATGGGAGCTTACCTTTCCAAACAGTAACTGATCTATAGTAGACATTTTATGCAAACAACTCGATAATTAGGTCATAAGTAACTTCTACCTGAAATCTGTGCTGATGATTTCGTTCAGAAGAACGATGAAAACTCCACGGCCAAACCATCCAGCTCAGAGAACAAAACTCCATCAAAATCATCCACCCGAGCTACAAATCTTCTCCACCACCTCAACTTAATATCTCATTTATCGAGGTTGGTTTACCTGAACATAGACAACGATCATTAAGATCTTTTTTCAAAGAAATACAGTCATAAGGTGGAAAAACTTACCAAATTGGGTAACTTTAGATGTGAATAGTACTAATACTGGTATTGACACTGGTACTAATACTAATAATAGTAATAATAATTTGACGTTTTTAAAAAAAAATACGCCACACAAAGCAGCCATTTACTTATTCCAACGAAATCTTGTATTGACAGGACGGTAAAACGTCTAGTAGTCAAGTGATTACATCAAACTCGCAATGAACCACATAAAAAACACTTATTGCCTTCTCTCTTTTTCCATAAAGTTCAATCCTCTTACGTAGTTGGTCGGTTTGTTATTAAGACTGAATAAAGTTAGGTACATTACTGAAATACGGATAAGATGATGCTTATCTTGAGTTCAACTATTCATAAGTATCAGTCTCTTGATGGGTCTATACGATTGCACGCTCGACAGATGATTTGCTTCGTAGTAATGCAGAGATGATCCCACGATATGTTGTCACTGGGGGACTACTATCTAATAGAATGTGAGGACTTAAACTTATTCAAGATTTTTTTGAAATCAATAAGTTCTTCGTTGATTTGCGCAAACGAGGTTTAGCGACAGAACAAAAAACCAAAATAATGTGTGTGTGTGTGTATGTATGTGTCGAATGATTATCTTTTTCAGGCCTTGAACCAAGATGAAATAATTGAAATGATTTACTAGTAAATTTTGATGAGGATTTGTGAATACCATCTTACCGTAAAGTCAAACTATGTCTATCAACGTTGAGATTTTGATGTATTTTAGTCAATCAGCCGGCAGCAAATCTGAATTATAATTGAAAATCAATGCACATACACAACTAGTGACTTTTTATAAGTTGGTTATAGGCTTTTAACCGTTAGAAGTGAGAGTTAAGATCAGGGTGGTTCTATGTATATAACATAACTCCTGATTCCAAACATAATTCTAACTCAGTGATAATCCTAACTTTAATAAGTATTGCAGCAAAATATCATTCCGTATCCTATACATTTGAACTCATTCGGATTGCTCATATTCCTGAATTTACGAGTTAGTTTTTCTCAGCATTATAACGTCTTGTAATTACTCAAAGATGTTTTGCTTACTAAAATTAACCATAATATAGTCGGAAGTTTACATCTTTGTTTGACACTAATTGAAAGGCATCATGCTAGACTGATTTATACGCCACAGCCTTGAAGTTGCTTACTCTATCCCGACTGGTCAGGCGGTGCAGTTTAACATCAGGACATGCTTATGAATTAACAGCTAATCGGACCTCTCTTGAAATGGGATTCTAAGAAAAACTCGAATGGGGATATTGTCCTACATAGACCTATAAGACCGAACAAGTATAGGTAACAGTGAATTACGGTGGTATGGTTTCGCAAATTGTTTGAATGAAGGAAAATATCGACAACTACATACATACTTACCAACTTATTGAGACGGCCGAAAACACTTAGATTCTATTCACGAGGATACAATGGAGTGTGATCTATTAGATCACAAACAATGACAAAACAATATCCAGCTCCATTATATTTATTTCCTAACTGATCCCATTAATAAGAATCAATATTGTTGTTTAATGCTGTACAATGGGAAAGCCAGTCGGTTGTATGGTCTTCTTTTATTCATTTTGATAAGCAAACCACACAACGAACTACCTCCCAGAATCACAACATTGCACAGTTCAAGAGTTCAATAATTAGAAATTACAATAATAACGATATAACTTTTGGAATTCAACTCACAAAAAATAATCAGTAGTTGACATACCCATGTCTATTCGCCATGACTACTTTTGTAAATAACGTCAACAAAAGTGGTCTGTAGTTTATTTGCAATCAACAAATTCACATAACGATATATATAAATCAAACCAACTAGCGCACATAGTAGCCAATCAAGTCACAAGGTTATCAGTCTGGCTAGAAAAAAAATTCGCGCGCACCTATGATTGGTTCGTTTTAAACGCCGACGAGTGAAATCTATATTCCGGGCTGAAACTATGCGGCATTTATAATGTATGAAAAATTTAATAAAAACTGGTGCCTTGATTAATGTACATTGTTGCATATAATATGTTATGTGGGTTGGTAAAAACCGATTGAAATAAGGGACGGAAAATTAGACAGACGACTACATAAAGCAATAAAAATTGGTTATCTGAAAAATATGGAATCTTCACATGGCATGCATATAAGAGGCATGTGTTTAGAAAACTTAGACACACCAACGCAAAATAATGGGTAGACAGGAGGAAATTTTTCTGACCACAATCGATCCGTAAATGGAGGTAGAGTGATAAACTAAAATGACCGAAATAATAATACGTCACATAGATCTAAAATACCTATGCTGTCATCTAAACAAAGACGTTATATTAAGTATATTAGGCAAGAATAGTCTTGGATGACATCAAATAAATTGACAAAATGAGTACAACATACGATTATGTTTAATAAGAAGACGAACATTATTAGAACTATGTGATACATTAGCGCATAACATTCTGATCACACAGATACACGTTGAGAACATTTCGGTATAAAAAGTGTCAACTAGAA
This sequence comes from Schistosoma mattheei, assembly GCA_944470405.2. Classification (NCBI taxonomy): domain Eukaryota; kingdom Metazoa; phylum Platyhelminthes; class Trematoda; order Strigeidida; family Schistosomatidae; genus Schistosoma; species Schistosoma mattheei. Next base: position 8,620,647 of record OX103950.1, read on the forward strand.
CAGAAATTGAGGTAAGAGAAAACAAGGATATTAAAGAATATAATGCGCATCACCCAATGTGAAAGTAAAAGGTAGAACCACCAAAATCCACAGCCATAACTGATCTTTTTATAAGAATTATATATTTACTTACGTATGTTACCCCTCGTGGAGAAGCATAGGCCTCCCACCATTATTCCCCATCGAACTCTGTACTGTGCAATACTTTTCAGCAGCCTCATCTGACACCGGTCCTCACTTGGAATGCGTCTGTCAGCTGTGTAATGAATTCCGAATGATGTTGAAGCATTGCTCAGGTAGTAGGTCGTAGTAGCTCTCCAAGTCTCAGCTCTGTACATTAGAACTGTCTTGATGTTCGTATTGAAGATTCTCACTTTGATATTGGTTAACAGTTGTTTTGGGTTCTATACGTTGTCCAACTGTAGGAATGCTACATTTACTTTGTCAATCCTTATCTTTACATCTGCTTTGAATCCTCCTTGTTCATCAACGATGCTGAACAGGTAGATACATGAAAGTTTCAGCCTGTTCCTAATCTTGTCCATCAAGTGTGATTGTGTTGCTGTTATCTGTGTTGTATTTGAGGATCTTTGGTTTACCATTGTGTATGTTGAGGCCTACTGATGCAGAGATTGCGGCTACACTGGTAGTCTTGACCTGCATTTGTTTGTGTGTATGGGATAGAAGAGGTCGGTTAGGTCATCTCTGAAGTTCGAATGGTCTAGCTGCGTCCAATCTGTCCACTGAATTCTGTGCTTCCCGTCAAGTGTGGATGTCTTCCTAATCCAGTCGACCACCAGAAGAAAGAAAGAGGGGGAGAGTAAGCAGCCTCGTCTGACACCGGTCCTCACTTGAGATGCATCTGTCAGCTGTCCTCCATGCAACATTTGGAGTTTAGTCCGTCTTATCAGTTATGGATAATATTGACAATCTTCTCTGGAACTCCATAGTGTCGAAGAATTCTCCATAATGTTCTTTTATCCACGCTGTCAAACGCCTTCTCATAGTCAATCAAGTTGATGTATAGTGACGATTTCCATTCAAATAATTGTTCACCGATGATCCGTAGTGTCGCGATTTGGTCTGTGCGCGACCGATACTTACGGAATCCAGTCTGTTGATCTCTTATTTAGGTGTCTACTGCGTCTTTCATCCGGTTCAGCAACATTTTAATGATCCCGGATCCATGAGATTTCCATCCTATAAGTGTTTTTGCTGCTTCTTTGGACAGCATCAGTGCAACTCTCTGAGTGTGTGGAGCATCTTATTCCTCAAGACCAGAGTAGAACAGAATCTCTCTCGAATATAATATTTTCTATCCAACTTGGATTCAATGAGTTTCACTTATTTCGAAAATCACCAAGTTGTATTTCCTCATTTTGTAGCTATTTGATTGGTCCTCCCAGTCTCCCACCTTGTCAGGACGTTCCATGTATTTATAAAAATTGTTGCTCTTGTCGTTGGATGGGGGATTGTTCACGTGACTTCCAAAGAATCTCTGCTTTCATCATGAGGTGTGATAGTTCTTCTAAATGAATATCCTTAAACTTGTAGGGAAGAGTTTGAATGGTTTTGTAGCAAGATTGTTTTTTGCAGGTTGGTTTTGCTGATCCCATACCCAACCCTCCTTCTTTACTCGGGCTTGGGACTGACAGTAATTCTAGAAGAGCCACAGTCGGAGTTCTATATATTTAGACTAACTGAATAATAATAGGTGCTCTGTATTTTCAAACCATAATGCTGAACAAATTTCATCCATCAGTTGCAATTTATGCAGTAATTTAGATGAATTAACAGTTGATGTACAATGTTTGTGGCCTGATTTATAATAACCTATTTCTCCCAAATGAAACAATGATTTATAACGAAAACTATCCTTAAATAAAAAAACTAGAGCAGTGACTGATTATTTTGAACATTAGTATTTTGACTAAAGGTTTATCAGTGAGAATATAGCTCTACTAATCAAGGCTTGAGCAACCTTCATGCACTTTAGTCCTTAAATTTCTATGTATCATTTTCCTACATTCTCTTAGAAACCTATTTTTAATCATTTTGTAAACTCAAAAGTTACATTAAGATTGTCTTTTTTTTCTTTCTTTCAGTAAATATTAGTCTGATTAGTAAAATTAAAGTACATATACAGATATTCATACATTTCCAACATTATAATTGGTTTTGTTGTAAGCATTTACCGAGAACTTATGAAATCAAGAAATTGATATTCTACAACTCATTTTTTCTGTAATGAAGATCTATCGAAAGATATGATTTTTATCTGACTTAAATATCATTTATGTCTATATCGGTCAACGAAATATGAATACATTATAATTATTCAAAACTCCGCCTAGAGCCCCTCTTGGGCTACTGCCGGTCCCAAGCCCGGTTAAAATGGGAAGGTTGGGCATGGGGTTAGCGATCCCATCCCGTAGAAAACTAACTCGCTAAAAAACGCTAACCAGGAAAAATAATTCAAACCATAATGATTCAGACCCATTTGACTGAAAACAAAGATTAAATTGTAAAGTTATGATTACTGACTTATACTATATATTTATTTTAAAAGCTAGGGTTTGTTGAATACTATGACTAAGATAAACAATGAGGAAAAGACATTGAGATGACCCAATATTAAATCTGAATAAATAAAATTATCAATCATCTTCTTTTCAATTAGTGAACATAATTTCATGAACAAGTACATATTCTCATTATGATCCATGTTATCAATCATCACTTTTCCATTATCAATACTTCATTTTTGGAATTCATAAATAACGAGTTCAGGTATCACAATGAACAATAATCCAACTAAGGGTAACATCCCAATGTTATTGTATTGTGATAAGGATAATAAATTCATCTTACTACTGTATTTTAAATAACATTCATTGTGACTTTTAACTGACTCTGAAAAGAATAAATTGTAAAATCAGTAAACAACTGAAAAGTGGCTAGACTAAGAAAACATGAACAATTGATCGGAATAAATAATCTAATTCTTTAAAAAAATATATGAGAGTTATAGTTACCAAACACAAAGCATGATAAATGTGGTACTAGAGTCAAGTAAATAATGACTGTGAAAACAATGTTGTTAAATGAAGCTCAAACATAGTCTTCATTCACGCTATTCAGCAAATGATTACATGAAGCTGTTATCATTCAATATGATTCGACAGTACAGAAAAACATGAAATCACAGTTTAAGAAGTAATTTGCTTTTTATAGATGTAAAGGATAAAGGTTGACATTCTGTCTACGTTAACACTGAAATATCGCTGTAATTTTATATTAGTTAAAAATGGGAATATACTTGATTGTCCTTTTACAACTATATACATGCTTGCATTTAAGCCTGACTTCAGTTCTAGTAAGATATGAGAATTAATTATCTCACCATCGAACAAGACTTCATCTTTAATTATTCTAGTGCTTGAAAAAAGGGTCTGAGTTTGACGTTAGAATCACAAATCCGTAAACTTGACTAGAAATCCTAGGTCAGACTCCATAAACCTAAGTTAATCAGGAGGTAATTAGCTTTCGTTAGTATGGTATCAGCTTTACGTCATCTAAATGCAAAGTACTTCAGTAAAATTGGCAACAGCTTGTATTTTCAATTGCCCTTAAAAGTAGGGGATCGGAAATGGTCGGGTTGATTAACCCGGATAGTTCTTATAATGAAAACCGTGGGCACATACGCCAATCTCAACTGAGAAAGTTATGCAGCAATGCTGGCTTTGATGACTTGGGTACATTTTCACTACCAAATATTGTCTATTGACACATAAATTAATTGAAAGAAGCGGAGAAGCTCTCAGTTTACAAACTGGTACTGTGGGATAAAAGATAGTTTTATTGGATCAACACATAGGGGTGTACGATTTTTATCTTTATTTTCACTAGCATGTTTAGAATATTTAGTCTTATTTTACATCCATTCTTATGCTTTACTTTAAGATTCCCAATTCATTTTAATCGACATTTCTCATGGCAACTTTCTAATATCAAGGTTATGTACTTAAGCATATACAAAAGCTAGCATTAGAATATTCCTAGAGGATGATCAAGAGATGAGAATACAGAACGAAAATACATCTCATTATACGGTTGTAAAGAATAACTTTAAAATCAATCTAAACAATATTCATATGTGTAACATAAACAATTTTTGGTGGATTCACCCAGTCAATGATATTTAAATTAAACGTAATGAAAGTAAACCACTTAATTAAATTAAAAATTTGTACTCAATAAAATAATTATATGTTTAAAAGAATATCCCTCATAGTAGTTTGGTTTTGATTCAGATGGGTAGAGGATGGAGAGAAATCCAAGACTATTACAAGACATAATATTTCATATTACTCAGAAATGGATAAAGAAACTAATTGTTGACTGAATCTCCTAAAATAATAAATACTGGTTTATTGAAGATGTTACTGGAGTAAAAAAATTCTTATGATCTTTCGATAATGCAATGAGAAGACGTAGTTTATCAGAATTATGTGATATATTTGCGCAATACATTTCGAACAATTTGATCACACATATACTTGTTAAGAACATTTATATATGAAAAATTAAAAGGTCAACTAGACAGGTTAAGGGTAAGTCATAACAAAGGAAAAATATGAAAGTACACAAAAACAAATGTGATTACCACTCTGGATAGTAAATCAGTACTACCAGGGTAGGTTAAGTGTAAGCACAAATTGTTTTTGAACACATAAAGGGGGTCTTCTCATTGCATTATCGAAATTTATCAAAGGGACTAATTGTTTTAATTTTCTTATGATCTTGTCAAAAAAAACCTACGTATTCTACTGCTTTAAATACATGTAATCCTCTTCTTTTGGTGTCATTACATAGTAATGTTTCTACGGTTTCTTAATCTTATCGGTTCTTTCTTACTAGTGTTTATAAGCTGAGTAGTTGATATCTAGTTACAAGTATACTATTTGAAGAAATTCATGTAAATTCAATTATCTTTGAAGATTAAGAAGTAGTGAATAGTTTTGAAAATGCAGTGATATTCAGTAAGATGCTAACATGAGATCGTATTGTCTCTATTGATTTGGCCACTATCCTACTTACCACCTGTTATAAAACCATATTTCATTGTAACACAATCGGTCAAATAAGAGAAATGGTGTGATGTTTCCTCAGTTCATTCTTATTGGTAAAATAAGTCATACTATAAAAATGAATCACCATCGCTATAAAATATCTAAATTCTTTCTGAAAAGTTTTGTTTCAGTCTTGATCGTCGTGGTAAACTTTATGATTAGTTGGTCGCTATAAATTAAACTGTATTACGATCGTGTAAGTACCATAACGAAAACATAATCTTCAAAGTACATTTGAATTAAATACTGCACAGCAAACCTACGAATAATGAGCTAATTAATGAATGAAGTAAATTAATCAGAATCTATAGTCTATTGAGTAGCAAGGAAAGTTTAGATAAGTCTATAGTATTAGGTATTGTACGGCAGACAAGAATTTAATAGTTAACTTTATCAATATAAACAACCTAAGAATCAAGTGAAATTGGTACACTGTTAACTTCAGAAAGTGATTTAGTCGAATTAATTTATCAAGAGATCTAATCACTGAAGTATAATGTCTGTTATTCCTGTAATAAGATTCATTATGTCCCCATCTCAGACGGCTGATTTTGTAGTGTCATTATAAATAAATATTTACAAGAGAACTACGACGTCCATATATTCACTGTCGTAGAGATGTATTAGATCTTGCATTCCTGTCTTTTAATAATATTTAGAATACTAAGGTGACAAGTCATTAATGGTCAAAGGAAGTTGAACCACTTTCTTTTATTCAATGTACCGATCTCAACACAATCACGAAATACACAACTCGACACAATGGAACCAACAGAAGAGAAGCAAATGATTGGAAAAACCATAGAAAAAGGCAAGGGGAGAGATGAATAGAGAATACGATATTAGATCAACAACAAAAGCCTCTGTGCAATTGATACTTAATAGTTAGTGGGTTTGTGCATTAGTAGTACAGAGCTGAAGATGAACAAAACAATATCATATCAAAAACACTTCCACTCTTATACTTTTAAGATGACTATCATATAGGATTTCTCATCCAGTTGTTCAGATACTCAAAACATAAATACAAAGTCCTAGGTTCAATCTGTGTTCGGGTCTTGGATGCGCACTGTTGAGAAGTCGAATAATAGGAAGGAACAGTTGTCCAGTGCTTTCTGGTTTTCAATGAGTGTTTATTTGAAGTCACTCAGTGTCGCAACTTATAAATTCAAGTTTATCCGTAAAAACAAGGATGAGATAAACCTATATCATGATGTTAATTAATCAATCATATTTCCCTTCCGGGTTTCATGTTACTTGGCACTCGTCAGCAAGGTGTACCTGTAAGCTTGAGGGAACTGGTGCTCCCTGACGGATTTGATCCCGTGTCAACCAGCTTCACAGTTAGAGATGTTACCACTGAGCTATCAGGGCCGCGACCAGCCTCCTGTAGGTTTGAGATGTAATCCCAGTGCTAATCTCTATAAATATTGTATTTGGTTTCTTTACTATTTTCCGTTGTATCACTACCTTGGCAAACATGTTTAGTTTCACAAGTTTTGCTTGAAAAATAAACTAAGTTACATGGTAACAAAAAGAAGTACATCCTAGTGGCCAATCAATAATAAGGCACATAAATGCAATGGAGTTGTAATGTCAACAGTGATGATGTTGATTTAGGGACAAAAATTAAGAAAAAAATAGTAGTCGGTATAGGCGTCCTACTTGTCATGAATGGTATGATAGACAGGTCATGGTGGTGCGCGAAAATTCTGAAGATCAATATTTCTAATGTTAGCTGTTTGTATCACAATCGTGAAACATTAGGCTTTATCTGTCTATTTAAATAAACCAATCAAGTCCTATCGTCCACTAACATACGAGCTGAAATTCGTCAAGCTTGCAACATGATTGGCCCATCTGTAAACCAGACTTCGGCTGTAGGGGAAATACCAGTGTTAAGCGTTTTCATGCTATAGATGTTTTTTTGTCGACCGGACCTGCACTTTTTATGCAATCGGATATTCTGACTCGAGACTTTTTAGTAAGTACAATTAATAGTAACATGGCATCCTTCGTACATAAGTAGATATAGACGTCCCTACAAAACTATGATTCCCAGTGTAAAATTAATTTGATAGCCATTTTACAATTAACATAGATTTGAACATACTTTTTAACGCAGATCAGGACCATCAGATGAAGTATAGAAATAAAATGGCATTCGCGGATATTTCAGTATCGTTTGAAAGTTTTCTGTAGTTCACACTTTAAATTGTCCCATAGTTGAACAAGTGCCTTGTTTGATTTATGGCGAACACATTCTTTTCAAAGGGCAACTGAGTTGAAACCCGGTTGTCATTACTTTATTTGTAATCCACAGGTTATGAAACAATCCAAGCTGAATTTCAGGGCAAGTATTCAGAGGATTTAAAACAAAAAATGACCACAATATATGACGAACTACTTGTGCTAGTAAATAGAAATCGGGCGGTTTTAACCTAATTGATTGTCATCAGTATAGGGTTGTGGAGACTGTCAAGTTTTTATCGGAATCATGAGTCGATCAATATTAGGTCACCATGACCTCAATTATGGATTATTACTAGGATGCTTATGCTCATGGATCATTCTAAAAGTTTGTCTATCAAAATCATTCTGACGCAAAGTCCTCCGAAACTCAATATGAATTTTATTTTGTTGGTGCCATAAGTAGAAAGTCAACGTTTTTCTTAACAAGGTTATTTTCTACGGAGTGAGGTTGCTGATCCTATGCCCAACCCTCCTTTACACGGACTTGGAATTGGCAGTAACCCGACCTACAGGCAGAGGAGATATTAAAAGGGTGAATAACCACTGGGAAGGATTGCCCAATAGAGTCCGATGGAGAATGCTGGTGGGTGGCCTATGCTCCTCTATGAGGAGTAACAGGCGTAAGTATAAGTAGAAGGTAAAAGCAGGCCAACTTAGTACGTAGTCTGCAATTTAATGGGTCGTTCGGTTCATCCCATAAAGTCTTGTATGTCAATCAGAATTTATCTGATTCCCTAAGATAGATTGAAAAATGTAATCTTGGACCCTGCAAATACCAGCGCATTACACCCATGACATGTAATAATGAACCTCAATATTACACAGGTAAAATAAATGTGGCCTATTATTTTTGTCTGAAGTGACCTTGATTAGCACATGAACATTTACAAAAGAATCCTCAACAATGAATAGGTGCCCAAACAGTGAATGAATTTAAACAACTGGTCATTTTCCTCAACATCTACACTTTGATATACAACTATCAGAAGGTTTAAGTTTCTTTTCAATCCACAAGTATTTCGTTCAGATGCCATGTGAATCAAATACATTTATTTGTATTTCAATATATTAGTTTTCTTCCATTCACAGGACAAGTATGTGATGTGCTGGGTGACTCAGGCGAACTTGAGATCCGTTCGGAAACCAAGTTTCGTAGCACGATTCGGAGAACTAGCATCTAATCAATAGATTCCTGGTTTGAGTTCGATGATAATGTGGACTTTCCGGAGATATCTATGCGGTATAAATGAATCAGAGAAACTAATCTGATTTCTGTAAACCGAGAGATTTGGGACGGAACTGCACTTTATTTTGATAAGTTTTGTTTCACAGGTTTAGGACTTGAATTCTTTCAGACATGAGTGATGCTTACTTCAAACCAACGAAGAACTGGTAGTCAGAACTAGTAAGTTGTACTGGATTCTGTTATTGTCTTAAAAGAGAGAGAGCCGAAGGTGCATTTCCAGGCATCATAAGTTATAATTTGTGATGGGTTAGCTTTGTACAGTTCAGAAGTTGAAGAAAACTTATTTCATTCTATTGCAAATTCGAGTTATAGTAGTTTAGTATTTAATGTTGGAATTATGGTCAGAACTTATGGCCCGAATCGTGAATGTCCACGTAATTTTGACTTTCTGACTTATTTTTTTACGAGGGTAGATTTTCCAACGCCAGTCCAGGTTCCATTAGAGATAGGCGATCGTAAAAATATTTAAATGATCATTTCAACATCTCTAAAAGAACTTCAACAGGAACATGCAGGATAAACATTCTACTGAAACTATCAATATGTAGTGACGCTAGTCAGAACGATTTACTATGCTACTAGTCTACATATTTAAATTAAAAATCCACCCTTTTAATCTTGGTATTGCCAATATGATTCGTTAGAATCTATACAAGAATGATACCAAAATAAATCCAAAGACTAAAACCTATTTCAAATGGTCTATTAAATTTCCGAAAAAGAGGATCTCATAGACTTACCCCAGTCAAATACTCCAAGGTGATTTTCCTCTAAATATCCTTTTAGAGCACGCTTACAAACGCCTGATAAGTGAGTTACATGTGGACTGAGAGTCATTTCTGATCTGTCTTCTCCAATTGTTTTGCTTTGGTCTAAGCAGCCAATCATAAAATGTACAAATCAAGGTTACCGTTTCGTGAATCAGCCAACCTGCAAGATAGAATGTTTGTCTATAATTAGGTCAACCTATCGAGTCACCTTAATCTAGGGCTGTAGGTCATATTAAATTACGTGCTTACATTTCATGTCTGGCTAATTTTATGAAGACTAGGCCGGATATAAACAAGTGAGACAGTCCTTATTTTATTCAGTGGACGTATAAAAGTACATTTCTACCACTACCAATAGGAGGATAACATTACTGCTTATGTACCCAGGCTTTGATAAAACAGTAACTGAGTTTAATTCCATCATAATTACAAGAAAAACCTGCTTTGTTTTGGTGTTGACATGTCTTTACAACAGGATTTTGATTAAACATGTTGTTTCCAGAATGTTACACTACTACACAATGTAATGATATAAAAGTGAAATTTCACCTTCATATATTTGCCAGTCTACTTACAGTTATTCTTGACAGTATCAGTGATTGTAGAGGTATACCATTTTGCTGAATGTTTAATGTACTAGTTTCCAAATTACTTAACACTAAAGACATTTGTACTCATTCAGGTTAGGCCAAGGATAACTGAGGTATATATGTCAGGCAAAGTCGGACAGGTTATATGGTGTCTGAGGTTCACGTGACCAGGTTTGGGTGGGCTATTGTAAATAGATTATTTGCCTAAACAGGCTCACCTAGATAAGTTTTAGATATAATTATTCTAATTTTAGCAACAGGGTTCCCATGTAGTCTTGGTCTTTTCCGCATAGCCTATATATTTGGTACGAAATGTTTAAACTAATATGTTGGAATCCTTTAGTTTACTTTTCGAACCTCAGTCAATTTGTATTATATCACAATTTCCATTCAGTATCACCAGTGACATATTGCTTCGCTTTCGACTTTATTGGACTGGTTTTCACACTAAATAGCACTTGCTTACGCATGTTGACCTTCGTCGAGGACATTAGGCAGCTCACCATAATTCCCCATCGAACTGTGTACTGGGCAATCCTTCCCAGTTGCTATTCATTCTTTTCATGTCTGCTTCCAATTCCCGATGGTGTATTCCTTGATCTTCCTTCCATTCAGGATTCAAAGTTAGGGCTTGGCTCGTAATGCAGTTTGGTGATTACCGTAATGTGTGTCCCATCCACTTCCAACGTCTTTTCCTAATTTCCTCTTCCTTTGGAAGCTGGTTTGTTCTCTTCCACAGTAGGTTGTTGCGTAGACAACTGTTTATAAATACCTGTACTTTGTTGATGATTATCGTAGTATTTCTCCAAGTCTCAGCTCTGTACATTAGAACTGTCTTGATGTTCGTATTGAAGATTCTCACTTTGATATTGGTTAACAGTTGTTTTGGGTTCTATACGTTGTCCAACTGTAGGAATGCTACCCTTTACTTTGTCAATCCTTATCTTTACATCTGCTTTGAATCCTCCTTGTTCATCAACGATGCTGAACAGGTAGATACATGAAAGTTTCAGCCTGTTCCTAATCTTGTCCATCAAGTGTGATTGTGTTGCTGTTATCTGTGTTGTATTTGAGGATCTTTGGTTTACCATTGTGTATGTTGAGGCCTACTGATGCAGAGATTGCGGCTACACTGGTAGTCTTGACCTGCATTTGTTTGTGTGTATGGGATAGAAGAGGTCGGTTAGGTCATCTCTGAAGTTCGAATGGTCTAGCTGCGTCCAATCTGTCCACTGAATTCTGTGCTTCCCGTCAAGTGTGGATGTCTTCCTAATCCAGTCGACCACCAGAAGAAAGAAAGAGGGGGAGAGTAAGCAGCCTCGTCTGACACCGGTCCTCACTTGAGATGCATCTGTCAGCTGTCCTCCATGCAACATTTGGAGTTTAGTCCGTCTTATCAGTTATGGATAATATTGACAATCTTCTCTGGAACTCCATAGTGTCGAAGAATTCTCCATAATGTTCTTTTATCCACGCTGTCAAACGCCTTCTCATAGTCAATCAAGTTGATGTATAGTGACGATTTCCATTCAAATGATTGTTCACCGATGATCCGTAGTGTCGCTTTTTGGTTTGTGCACGACTGATCCCTACAGAATCCAGTCTGTTGATCTCTTATTTAGGTGTCTACTGCGTCTTTCATCCGGTTCAGCAACATTTTAATGATCCCGGATCCATGAGATTTCCATCCTATAAGTGTTTTTGCTGCTTCTTTGGACAGCATCAGTGCAACTCTCTGAGTGTGTGGAGCATCTTATTCCTCAAGACCAGAGTAGAACAGAATCTCTCTCGAATATAATATTTTCTATCCAACTTGGATTCAATGAGTTTCACTTATTTCGAAAATCACCAAGTTGTATTTCCTCATTTTGTAGCTATTTGATTGGTCCTCCCAGTCTCCCACCTTGTCAGGACGTTCCATGTATTTATAAAAATTGTTGCTCTTGTCGTTGGATGGGGGATTGTTCACGTGACTTCCAAAGAATCTCTGCTTTCATCATGAGGTGTGATAGTTCTTCTAAATGAATATCCTTAAACTTGTAGGGAAGAGTTTGAATGGTTTTGTAGCAAGATTGTTTTTTGCAGGTTGGTTTTGCTGATCCCATACCCAACCCTCCTTCTTTACTCGGGCTTGGGACTGACAGTAATTCCAGAAGAGTCACAGGGGTAATTATCAACGGGCTCGAGTGAATACAAAGAGAATTTTTTAAAAATGAAATGGGATGCAGGGCAAAGTGGAAGTGAACATGTGATATTCACTGATTCACAGAGTGAAATCTAAGTATAGGCTGGCCGAATCATTTACATTATTGACCAGTTCAATTTATTTATATCTGCTCAACACATATGAACATATGTACTTGATTCTCTGAGACTAATGTTCACTGCTCATTATTCATCTTTGTTTGTAATAGATGGTTGGGATATCTTTAAAAAATGAACTTTGTAACTGAGTCTAACCTTACAACATGATATAGTTCCACAGATCAAAGCTCTGCTTTCTAACTTTTCGAAAACTATCTGGACAGCTGTCACACAAATGAGCAGTTGGTTTAAATAATTTAACAGCTTAAATTAATATTTGGTGAAAATTACCGTTAAATTTCACAAAATAACCATAAAATCATCTTAATAGACAATTAATAATATCATAAATATGTAGATTGTGTTTATCATGCAATGACTGTCCAATGTTACTTGGTTTTCAGTAGTACTCAAACTAAGATCAATCAATAAATAGTGCAACTTACGAATTTCAACCCAATCTCATGAAACCTTTTCAAGTGAATATCATAAATACTTTATTCTGTACAAATATTAAAATATTCTTTCTATTAATTAACAGTCTAAACAAAAAAACAAAACAAAGAGATCTCAAAATACAAGACGAGAAAAAATTGAAAGACACTATTCACTTTGCTCTTTTCATTTAATCTGATTCTCATTTAGTTAACTCTAGTTAATAATGTTCAAGTGTCCATGTAATAAATGTAAACTAAGTTTACATCAGAGTTAATAAATTTTAAAAGTATATTCTACAGGTAAGAATAAAAGAATTATGTAGCCTTGGTAGTAATATGAGATGTTAAACAAATAATATTGAGTTTATGTTGTTAATAGATCTGGAATTTCAACAAATATAACATTATTAGGACTTGTTTAGAAAACATTAAGATAAATTGGTTGAGAATCCTAATGTATGATTCTTTTACTTGTCACCAGTTATTTTTAAAATTTATCATTCACTTATTTTAAACTTTTGGTAACAAATAGCTTTTATCATTAAACTTAGTCTTACGTGTTACTTCTGTTTTCTTGAGTATCACTAATTGTAAGCTGATGACATTTTCTTTAGATATCTTATATGACCTAGTGATATTCATTTTAAGATATATCTAGCAATAAGTCTATTACTTCTGAGATAGTGTAACATTGCATGGTACTGTAGAGTTGTAGCGTGACGTCGAGTCGCGGTTGACTATGTTCATCACTACACTGAAACTACGTGCCAGTTACTGCTTTGGATCCCTTCGTAGGCAAAAAACCAGAAGGCAGTCGATGGTTGTAATAAGATGTATTTGTTGGTAATCTCGTGGTATCGAAAGAATACCGAGATCGTGCCAAAGAGTACAAGTGGAAATACTGAGCGTACGCGAGAGCGTGCAGTATCGTAGTCAACGGAAGAATGCATGTTTTTAGTACAGTTAAACAAACAAGTACAGTAAAACAATCACTGGTACAATTGGTTATAATAATAAATTTTTCCATTATACTGATCGCGTTTTCTTGATAAAAGTAGGTCACAACAGTACTTTATTTGATAAGTCTTACATTCAAATCTTTATCTGAGCATTGTAATCACCTCAAGTTAATATGAAGTGAAGTATTTGGAAAACGATAGATAATGATATCATGATGGTATTGAGTTATATAATTCATAAGTAGGATAATAAAACTTTTTATCTACTATTGATATGACAGATTTATTCGTCATTTAGAATATCTAATATAAACTTGTTCATCACTCTTTCAAACGCTTGAATGGTCATAATAACAGAAGTCAACAACCGGCTTCATTTGACAGTAATGTTTTGAATTTCCAAATAAAAGTGACATTTTTATCCAGTCGATAATCCACCAAATAGTATTCCATATGTATATATCCAGAAATATTGGTTTTGATGATCCAAAATAATTTTAATTCATATGTATATTTGTAGTGAACGAAGACTCAGGTGGGGGAGAGCCAAATTATTAAGGCACAATTACAGAGTGCTTTGGTAAAATATGAAAATCACACATCAAATACATAATTTGAACACCTCCCATCAGTTGTCCTTTATATGCTTCAGAATCCTTTAATTTTCCTTGTTCTTAAAATTACTTTCTGTTTTCTTCGACTGGATCTTCCAAATCTTCTGAGGGCATGCAGTCCACTTCCGATTGGTGTTACAACGATTTATATTTGTCAATGTAAGTAGCATTTGAATTCACTAGTCGATCTAGGCTAGAACACCATTGAAAACCTGGAGGCACCGGACGGCCGTTTTGTCCTAGTAAGGAACTCAGCAGTACTCATCCACAATTCCGCGCGTGGGACTCGCACTCGAGACCCTCGATCTCGCACGTGAACGCTTAACCTCTAGACCACTGGGGCGGGATCCAATGGTATCAATGTTTACCTTCAATCAATCCGTGATCTTGCACAACCCTTCATCCATTATTTGAGGTGAATAACTATCTCACACCCGACACGGATTGAACTGCACTGGTCACAGTTTCTCACTAGAATTCCAGGAAATCCATCTTGAAGCTATTCACTGGTGAGCACGTGATTATTATCAGTATGGGGACTTATGGAGATTGCAGTATTTTTAACAGTTGAATTCACGAGTCGATATAAGCTAGACCACCATTGCAAACCTGAAAACATTGAAAGGCCGTTTCATCCCAGTATGGAACTCTTCAGTAATATGCAGATTTTTAATGGTGGTTTGGCTTAGATCGACTCCTGAGTTCAACTGTTAAACATACTACAATCTCCACAAATCCTCTTACTCAGATGTATTTATGTTCTGGGCTGTATAGGGCTTAGTAGCTAAGTGGGTAACGCGACGATGTTCGAAGAGGAAGGTGCTTGGTTGGAATCTCGGGGTGAACATTAACTCTGGGATATAGGTATGTCCAATTGGCGAGTCCCAAATATTATGAGACGCGAGTCCTGGGTTCCACTGCTAGCCACCATCCGTCACTGCTCGAAATTATGTTTGCTGTTTGAGCTACTTAAAGAATTGTAAGTAGTGTGGGTATTTTTGGAAGAAACATTCCGTAAATCAAAGTCATGCATATTGTGTATAGATCTAAAAAAATTGGTAAATAATGAATTCATTATGTGTATGATCTCCTAAGAACTTCTATGATACTTTGGATTCAGCAATCATCCCCTATTTATAGGCCTTTGAAATGGCGAAGTCGAAACTTTTTGAGACCTCAGAAATCATTGTTAAATAAAACAACACACATTACTCAGTATCAGTGTCATTTACACAATGTTTCCAACAATTGACAACAGAAATGGAAAACAGAAAACATTTGAATGTCCGAGGATTCGAAACCATAGAAAAACTTTTATGTAACAAAGTGCTTTTGGTGTAGGTTTGGAGATATATAAGCCGTGCAGTAGCACGTAGGATTATATGTTTTGAGATATTAATATTCGAGTTTTAGGAACATCAAGCCTGATATTTTCCGTCAAGGTTTTTCTAGCCAGGATTGAGGTTGCTAAAAGATACCAGTTCCTGTTATTTATCAGGCATATTTTTCTCCTGTAATTTTGGATACAGACAATATTTATAGGTGGTGATTTCCATTTGAGTAGATTTATTGGATGTAACTTCCGAGATATTGTGAAATAAAACAATATGGTCTGAATAACTGAGATTAAATATTTTCATTATGATCAGTAAAATTCATTACTAATCATTTCAAGTAGAGTAACCTTAACATGTAACACCCATGACTATGTTCAGCATCTTTCAGTGAACGAAATCTATGGATTCGTGAAGGATACTAATGTAGCGGTAAATAAATTCCCAAAATAAATAGCTCTGTAAGTTTTCGACATTGGATGCTGACCACATTAGTTTTAATGGACTCACCTAGCTGAAGGTGCTCGGTCATGCATCCACACCAGATCACGAGTGGGAACGCCGTGCTCAACAACCCCTGTATAATCACTAGCCAGATTAGATCAGACGATCCTCGATATACTGATAACCTATCAAATACATCTTCGAACTTCCTCGCTTCTGTCTTTTGATTTCACTTGGTGGGTGCGATTCATATTAGAAGGTGTTACTGGTTAAAGCGTTGTCAAACTCCGAATACCTGTGGCATCTTCACTAAAATTAACAATTTTATGAAGTGGTTTTTCAACAATTTCAAACAGTTTAAATATTATAATAAACAGTGTGTTAGATGTTATAGGTAATAATTTATTCAATTTAATCTTTCATAATTATTTATTTCACTTGTTTTAATGATGTGTAGGATTGTATTAGTTTCGTATTGTGTGCTGCTTGCTTCATCTTTAAAATTTCAGTTGCTGTACATTGTTATTGTTTGTATGAATTGTGAATGATAGAGAATACTCTGATTTGTTCGATTCAGTTTTTGGTTTGATTGTAGCCATTATCGGAATTCGCATTTTATGTGCGAGTGCAAAATATAATTACGGACCATACCATATACTGTCTTCCTGTTATTTTAAACTCTGTATCCTTAATTTGCCGCTATCTGACTGAGATACTGTGAAGATAGACCTGACAAGCTTATTTTGTAAATAGTTTTTAATACTATTTGTATTTATTTTGTCAATCTTTCATTGTATGTATATTTATCATTAAATGACTGTACCTGTTGTTTTAGTGAATGACCTTGAATACACTTTCCGTTGTGTTACTGACATAGCGTGACATACTGTTGCTTGCTAACAAATACATTGCTATACACACATACCTTGTTCTACTTTCGCTTGTGATTGAGCTGACTTCATTCTAAATCAAACATTATCTGCATTTATAGACTGTGAGTTGGAATATATCATACCTAACAATGGTTTACATTACTGGAGAGTCCCACAACCTGAGCAGAATTACCGAACATTTATAATTGTGGATTTTCAGTACCAGACCTAATCCGAACACGCATCAACTTGGTGAATTTAAGTAAAGTCCCAATTTTTCTGTTGTTTTTGTAACAATTGACATTATTATTTACTCTTAATAACTTGGTTAATACTCTTTCACGTTCATATTTGTCTGGTCCACCACAATACTTGTTGTACACGCGATAAAAATACAACACGACAAGCAATTATTTCTTAGTGTTGGAACGGTTATTCTATAAGTTCACTCTAATCAGTGGAATGATCCTCTGTGGTGTTTGAATGAATTAATGATTCCTTTGTACTTATTGAATGCTTGATTTCGAATTCTAAATACACTACATTCGTTTGTACTTATCTTGTACTTCTTGATCCGATTACGTTATTTCTGGGATTCTTAGTTCATACTATAATTCAAATACTCCTAATCATCATATTGGCGTCGCGACGGAGCCTGTGATGGAATGGTTGGACATACATTCAGATTTTGATGCTTTTGAGGATTACTTAAAAAGGTTCGAAATTTGAGCTATGACCAAGGAAGATGATGAGGATGTTAATATTGTAGCACATTTCCTCACATTCATCGGAAAAGAAGCATACAGCTGATTAAAAACTCTGGCTTTACCGGAAAAGCCCATTTCGCTTCCTCATACAGCTTTCAAGGAACTACTGCTAGACTATGTTAAGTATACAAATTTCGATAGCGAACTGTCATCAGAATTGATTACCTCAAGTGGTGTTCGTCAGGGCTGTCCACTCTCCCCATTCTTGTTCAACTTTGTCATTGACGTACTTTTAGAGATAACACTCTCCTCATCTAAATTTACAAGGGTTGAACTTCTACCGGGAGGTTCACTTGTTGACTTAGAATATGCTGATGACATAGTTTTATTTGGCGAAGACGCTGACAAAATGCAGAGTCTTCTGACCACTCTGTAGTGACTCACATTTATCACGAGAACACAACTGGTTTAATAAAAACAATTATTATTATAACCAACCGTACCAGTGCTTGTTTTAATGTGCTTTTGTTTGACTGTGCTAATGACAGCTATATTGTGCTTCCATTCGTATACACACACCTTTGATTGTGACTTCGCGCGAATTCGGTTAAGTTCTGTAACCAAGCTTGTATTCTGGCACGATCTCGGTATCCTTTCGATACCACGAGATCGCCAGCAAAAATATCTCGATTTGGTCCATTAATTGCCTTCTGATATTTGGCTTCTTGAGGACTTTATGGATTTATTTGGTTACGTTCAACCTTCGCCTTCTGATTTACTTGGAACGTGTTTCTTGGTAGCGGTGTTCATAGTTAATCCCAACTCGACGCCACGCTACAACTCTAAGCAACAAGGCAGGCATGTTCGGGATGCGATTCTCTCCCTCAAAATGCAAAATGTTGCTTCAGGATTGGGTTGTATCGACACCCGAACTAATGACAGGGAGTGAAGTAGTTGAGCGTGTCGACCGCTTCACTTATTTCGGAAGTCTCATCAGCCCTTGTGGTCTGGTGTGTGACGAAGTCTCAGCACGGATACAGAAGGCTCGACTAGCTTTTGCCAACTTGCGTCATTTATGGCATAGGCGAGATATCCGTCTATCAACCAAAGGACGTTTATTGCGCAGCAGTTCGTTCCATCCTACTTTATGACAGTGAAACATGGCCGGTAAGAGTAGAGGATATTCGTAGGTTGCTAGTATTTGATCATAGGTGTTTTCGAAACATTGCTCGTATATCCTGGGACCATCGAGTAAATAACTCAGTTGTTAGGAACGGGTACTAGGTAAGGATGGCAAATCCATTGATGAAGTAGTGAAACTTGGTCAGTTGAGATGGCTGGGACACGTGTTACGTATGCCCAACGACCGACTGCCTCGACGTGCGATGTTCAGTGGTATAGGAGTAGGTTGGAAGAAAGCTAGGGGCGGCCAGACCAAAACATGGCACAAGTCCATGAAGTCACTGACAAGTGGTCTGAGTCATGTCGGTAGGTATAGACTACCTGGTTGGGGACCGCGAGATGATAGCAACCGATGATTAGAGACCCTGAATGACATGGCTGAAAATCGTTTGCAATGGCGCAGGTGCATACACTCTTTGTGTTCTCCCAAATTTTGGTCTCCTTATTCCTCCTTGTCTCTCTTTTTTTTCTCCTCTCAAATTTATTTCACTGTATTATACTCTTTAAGTAACATCTCCAAACACTAATCTTCCCGATTACTGCTTATACTCTTATTACCTCTACTACTACGGGATTTGAATCGACTACTGCATCTCTATGCTAATGTGATGTGGCAACTCGAACTGATGTACGTACGTACGAAGTTCTACGTTGTTACTGACTGACTGAAAGTGATTCATGAGGATATAAAAAACTCCACTACATTACGTCACCCCAACCCAGTACATACTCAAGGTTATGCAGATGATTCACTGAGGAGTTGCAATGCAGTTCACGAAGATGGGTACAAGTTTGGTCAATGCTTGTCCTGTGGCAAGTTTCACTCTTTTAATTCATGTAAATTTCGTAATTCTGAGTGCTTTAAATGCGGTAACATTGGACATATTCGGTCAGTTTGTAATACTACTGTTCATCTTGCTGCAACGAATATTAAGTCTTGTAATTCTGATTCTATTAAGTCCAGTGTTCCTAATGATCATTTATCCTTATGATCGATTTCAAAATACAGTGTAGAGTCATATAACAGTTCAGAGTTAAATGAAACTCAGAATTCTTGCGAGACAACAGTTTTATGGTGACGTATATTCAGCGATTTTTGTAAAGACAAATAAAAACCGCATTTTCTATCTAATTTTTCACACATTTTATTCAATATCTGTTGTTTTTCTGTATCACTTGTTTAAAAACGATGGTAATTGTTTTGATGATTATTATACGAATTTACTACCGCGTTGGTTGAAATGTAGGACGCTATCTACGCCGTTTGTTCCTCTGCTTTATTGGCCACGGTTGACTGAAGACTATAATAGTGTTATAACATCCTTTTAGGCCTTTCGACACTTCGTTGGACTTTTGGCACGGAATTATTATTACATAATACTGTTGGACTCTGTCTTCCTCATTACACTGCTGGTGCAATCACTTGCAGAGGAATCTCCGTCAATCAAGTGGACTCAATTTGTGGTTGTTATCTCACGAGGCAGCTTACGAGTAATATTCATTCCATAATAACTGTTATTATCTGTTTGTTTAATATACCATATGGTGACATATATTCAGTGATTTTTGTAACAACAAAAATAGAAACCACATTTTTTCTCCAATTTGTCACACCTTATTTGTAACCACATTTTTATTCAATATCTGTTGTTTTGCTGTATCACTTGTTAAAAAGACGATAATTTTTGTTTCGATGAATGATATACGATACTACTACCGCGTTGTTTAAAATATAGAACACTATCTACGCCGTTGTTCTTCTGTTTTATTGGCCACCGTTTTGATTGAAGACTATAATAGTATTATAACATCATTATAGGCCTTCCGACTCAACGTTGGACTTTTGGCGCGGTTTACTATTGTATAATACTATTGGACTCCGTCTTCCTCATTACGTCATTGGTGCAGTCACTTGCAGAGGAACACCTGTCAATCAAGTGAACTCAGTTTGTGGTCGTTGTTCTCACGTGGCAGTTAACAAGTAACATTCATTCTATAGTAACTGTTAGCGTCTGTTTGTTTAATATACCTTTTGTATTGCTAACGGTATTTTATTACCTTTGTTTTTACTAACGGACAGACATCTAGGTTTCTTTGCCATTAATTTGTTTTGGTATATCATTGTTAACCTAGTGTATCAATATATTTTGTGTAAGCTCCTTTTGTTTGGGAACCACCACAAATTTGGTGAGCCCGTAAAATTTTTTTTTACTCGAAACTACTTTTGAGTTCACTTACAGACATTACGGCGTTATTTTACCCTTGGTAGTATTTAAATTTTCGTATATTTGTAATGTACTCATCCGAAACTGAAGGCATTAGCCAGGATAACATTTCAGCAGAGCTACACGCTCTAAATTTGATAAATGTGCCCCCATTCAGCCGATTAAATCCTCGCATTTGGTTTGCGCAAGTAGAAGTACAATTTCAGCGTCGCAACATACGCTCACAGGCATCTAAATACTCTTTTGTGCTTGGATTACTACCCACTGAAGTTGCATCTGAGGTGTCAGATTTGATAGATAATATTCCTGCACCTAATCCATATGATCAATTGAAGCAGGCAATTATTCAACGTACCTCATTATCTGATGAAAAGAGATTACAGCAATTACTGCACGATTGTGAGCTAGGCGACAAATCACCGTCTCAATTATTACGACACATGAGACAATTAGCTGGCCCTTATAAATTTGATGACGCCTTCCTCAAGGAGATTTGGCTACAACGTTTGCCAACAGTAGTTAGGCAAATTCTTTGCGCCTCTAGCCAACCATCAGATTTAGAGAGTCTTTCTAACATGGCCGATAAAATTTTAGAAGTTACACCCTGTACTACACCTTACGTACAGACAATATTAGAAACTTCGAACGATAAGCAAACTCCCACCATGGCATCGTTAACTGCTGAGCTAGGCGAACTGCGAGCACATCATGAACGAACTGTCGCTAGTCTTGAAAATAAACTGGATGCACTACAATTATTAATCTCCAATTTCACATCTACAAGACCTCGTTCTTGTTCTCGAGGGAGTAAGAATCGAGATAACTCAAAAGGAAACAAAAACGACGACAACATATGTTGGTACCATAAAAAATATGGTGACAGAGCCAGGAAATGTGTTACGTCTTGTAAATTTTTCAAGTCATTTTCCTCACCAAAACGTGTCAACCAAACCATGGTAGCGACAAATGTTTCTGGTCGTGCGCCTACTCGTCTTTTCCACGTTCTTGATAAAACTTCAGGCTACAAATTCTTAGTAGATACTGGAGCTGAAGTTAGTGTCATCCCAGTTACCTTAGCCAATAAACCTATTGCTAAGAGTGGAAAATATACCCTAAGAGCAGCTAATAAAACCGAAATAAAGACATTTGGTGAACAATTTCTAACATTAGACTTGGGAATTAGACGTAATTTAACCTGGGTATTCATTATTGCGGATGTCCGTCACCCTATACTAGGTGCAGATTTTCTAAGTTTCTACAACCTACTAGTTGACGTTAAGAGAAGAAAACTTATTGATTCCTGCACGAACCTTCAAATCCAGGGAATTCAGTCGGACTACCACATACATAGTATTAAAATTGACACCCCAGGAAACGACATATTCGCCACCATTCTATCTAAATTTCCCAAAATAACGAAACCAGACTACAGTGAAAACACTGTCCAACATTCTGTAGTACACCGGATCATCACAAAAGGTCAACCAACTTCGGCACGTCCACGCCGATTACCACCGGACAAACTGAATGTTGCAAAAGCTGAGTTTGATCATATGATGCAGCTAGGTATAATACGTCCGTCAAGTAGCCCCTGGGCATCCCCACTCCACATGGTGCCCAAGCGAGACCAAGATTGGCGACCTTGTGGTGATTATAGATCATTGAACAACCTAACATTACCAGATCGTTACCCAATCCCTCATTTACATGATTTTTCTCTCACTTTACATGGCAAGCAAATTTTTTCTAAAATCGATCTTGTGCGAGCGTACCACCAGATACCAGTAGCATCCGAGGACATTGCAAAAACAGCCATCATTACTCCATTTGGTTTGTTTGAATTTCTAAGAATGCCTTTTGGATTAAAGAACGCCGCACAAACATTTCAACGATTTATGGATGAGGTCACTAAAGGCCTAGATTTTGTTTTCGTGTATATTGATGATGTCTTAATAGCTAGCAGTTCGCTCCATGAACACGCTGATCACCTACATCAATTATTCGAAAGATTTCAGAAATATGGCATAGTGATTAACCCATCCAAATGTATTTTCGGAGTTGAGAGCTTAGAGTTTTTAGGTCACTTGATCGACAAACGTGGAATTAAACCTTTGGATACAAAAATAGAAGCCATCAAGAATTTTCCAGAACCAGACTCATGGAATAAACTTCGACGTTTCTTGGGGATGATAAATTTTTATCGTCGCTTTATTCCACATTGCTCAGCCATCCTACAACCTTTGACAGAGGTGTTAAAAGGTAAAGTCAAAAAGTTCACATTACCCTCCCAAGCGAAAGATGCCTTTTCTGCAGCTAAAACAGCAATCGCTTCTACTACCATGCTGACCTACTTAAGCCCTGATCCGGAAGCAACACTAATTCTGTGTACAGATGCATCACAGGCAGCAGTAGGTGCAGTACTACAACAGCGAGTTAATAATGAGGTCAAACCACTTGCCTTCTTTTCAAAGAAGCTAGAACCAACCCAAACTCGATATAGCACTTTCGGTAGAGAACTATTGGCTATTTATCTAGCTGTTAAACATTTTAACCATTTACTGCAAGGCAGAGACTTTGTGATACTCACTGATCACAAACCTTTAACCTATGCCTTTAACGCGAAAAGTGACCGTTATTCCCCTAGAGAAATGCGACAATTGGATTATATTTCCCAATTTTCGACCAACATACAGTTTATAAAAGGTGAGTCAAATGTTGTTGCGGATACTTTGTCACGTTTCAACGTCGATGCAATTTCCTTCACCAAAGGAATCGATTTATTAGACATGGCACGTTTGCAGACAGATGATCCTGACCTTGATGCTTGTAAACAAAGTTCGAGCTTGTCCTTAAAAAGTGTTCCTATACCGCATTCTGACTCTACTATCATTTGTGATACTTCTACTGGAACGCACAGACCTTTTGTGCCAATAGTGTACAGAAAAGAGTTTTTGATTGTCTTCACTCACTATCCCATCCAGGGATTCGTGCTACTGTGAAACTGATTGCCGAAAGATTTGTCTGGCCAAAGATGAATGCAAATATAAAACTATGGACCAGGACTTGTGTACAATGTCAACGCAGTAAAATACATAGACATACGATTACAACACCGTCAGCATTTAGTCTACCCGACCATCGTTTTCAACATGTTCATGTTGATTTAGTTGGTCCTCTGCCTCCATCTAATGGATTCACTTACATTTTTACTGCAGTGGACCGTTTCACTAGATGGCCAATGGCATGCCCAATAAAAGATATCTCCGCGGAAAATGTTGCTGCTGTATTCCTCGACAGATGGATCGCTAATTTCGGTGTACCTTCTACAGTTACTTCTGACAGAGGTTCACAGTTCCAATCTCACCTCTTCAATGAATTTACCCGCATTTTAGGAATCCATCACATCACTACAACAGCATACCATCCAGCAGCGAATGGACTAGTGGAACGATTCCACAGACAACTAAAAAGCTCATTGATGGTACAGCCTGATGTTTCTAGATGGAGTGAATCTCTACCTCTTATTTTACTAAGCATACGTTCCACAATTAAAGAAGACCTACAATGTACTCCGGCACAGCTCGTCTATGGAGCTAATTTAACCTTACCGGGGCAGCTAGTGACGCATAATGGCAAACCCGTATGTACGGATCCCACTTCTTTTTGCGAAAGACTAATGAGTCATATGAATAACATTAAGCCTGTTGCACCTCGGCCAGTTGTCTTAAAAGAGCAAGTTAGCAAGCATCTAAATACGTGTAAATTTGTATTTGTTCGTGTTGACTCCGTAAGACGCCCTCTACAACATCCTTATGAAGGACCATTTGAAGTAGTTGAGAGGCAAACAAAATATTTCACAATCAATAAGAACGGAAAAAAAGAAACAGTTTCGATCGACAGGATAAAACCTGCTTTTATAGAATCTGAAACACATGACAGCCGAAAGCCGTCTAAAGACAGCGGTGATCACACAACGCAGCTTCCAGTGTTTCCAAATAATTCTTCACCAACTCCGACGAAATCAATATTCGGTAAAACAGACAGTTCTAAGGTTACAGTTCCCACAAATTTAAATCCTAGTTCCGACACTTTAACCTCTACGAAAACAACTCGTTCAGGAAGACATGTACATTTTCCTAAACGTTATGTTGAATTAATTACTTAATCTTTATTCTGTCATTACCTGTAATATGATTAAATATCTATGTTAGCAGAGTTACTAATACCATTTTTTTTGCAAGCATTTTTTTTTCTAAAAAAAATTCTTGTGTACTACTAATATTGATAAATTCATTGTGTTTCTCTCTACATGTGTATGCGTTTTATATGATGTTTATTATTAATTGTGCAAATATATACAATTTCGTTGGACTCGTTCAGATTATCACTAATTGTTTACACAATTTATACATGTATTTACACTTTTCGATGAACTCTCAATTTAATTACCGTTATTACTAATGATATTATTATTATTATTATATTATTATTATTATACACCGTTATTGTTGTTAAACTTTTTATATACATTAAAGTCTCTTTACTACAAGACAAACATTTTGTTCTTAAATATATATACACGTATTATTTTTTTTTTAAAAAAAAACATTTGTTTACCCTTTTCGTTCTGTAATTTTCTCCTCCCTCCAAAGCATTTAGAGTTTTACGTCGGGCATACTTTCACTGACGCATGCCCTAGGGGGGGAGTTATATGGTGACATATATTCAGTGATTTTTGTAACAACAAAAATAGAAACCACATTTTTTCTCCAATTTGTCACACCTTATTTGTAACCACATTTTTATTCAATATCTGTTGTTTTGCTGTATCACTTGTTAAAAAGACGATAATTTTTGTTTCGATGAATGATATACGATACTACTACCGCGTTGTTTAAAATATAGAACACTATCTACGCCGTTGTTCTTCTGTTTTATTGGCCACCGTTTTGATTGAAGACTATAATAGTATTATAACATCATTATAGGCCTTCCGACTCAACGTTGGACTTTTGGCGCGGTTTACTATTGTATAATACTATTGGACTCCGTCTTCCTCATTACGTCATTGGTGCAGTCACTTGCAGAGGAACACCTGTCAATCAAGTGAACTCAGTTTGTGGTCGTTGTTCTCACGTGGCAGTTAACAAGTAACATTCATTCTATAGTAACTGTTAGCGTCTGTTTGTTTAATATACCTTTTGTATTGCTAACGGTATTTTATTACCTTTGTTTTTACTAACGGACAGACATCTAGGTTTCTTTGCCATTAATTTGTTTTGGTATATCATTGTTAACCTAGTGTATCAATATATTTTGTGTAAGCTCCTTTTATTTGGGAACCACCACAACCATTTGTATCCTATCTGTATTTTGTTACCCTTGGTTTTACTCTCAGACAGGCACCTAGGATTTTTACTGTTAACTCCCTTGGTATATTATTATTAACCTAGTGTATCGATATATCTTGTATAAGCTCCTTTTGCTGGGAACCACCACAGTTTCTAATCAATCGACTTATCAAATTTCTCATGTTATTGTACAAGATATGGTTTTTCTTAATGATTCACTTATTTCTGACGAAATTCCTTGCAAATCTGAGGAAAATGTTTTGAATGAACCTAGTCATGACCCAAAACCCGATGTAGTTTTGATAGATGCTGATTTTTCTAATGATCCTTCACTCTGCAATGACGTTCTTAATAAATTCGAGGAAACTATTTCAGAAGAGTTAAAACTTGATGTTCTATCAAATATTATTTGCATTTGTTGCTTATGGGAAACTTGTTCAGCGCGGAGCACAAGAACTAAATTAGCTCAAGTTTGATTACAATTCGGATGATTTCATACCAACTGCTGTTTATCTTTATCACGAAGTCACTTCTAATGTTTATCCTATTCAATGTGAGAAATATGTTATAAATGAAGCCACATTATTCGTAACCTGTTGACATAAAGATCCAACATTATTTCGTGGGGGAGGATATTCTAAAAGTCTATGGTTCAAATTCTAGGTAGAGGCGGTTTCAGTACACAAACAACATGCAGTTTATAATGTTTGTTTACTCTCTTTTCCTGTCTTCGTGTTCTCGTCCATTTGCAACTAATGAAGTTTATCTTGAATAGATTAAGATATTTTCTTTTTCCGTTTTGAATTACCGGCTTTCCTAATTCCTTTTTCGATTGTTCTATTTAACGTTTTTGGTGTCTTGAAAATTGCTACTCAACAAACTATTAACCTTATAGAACATTACTATGATCATACCATTTTTATTAACGTTACTCTATGTGGGGTTGGAAAACGTCTAGTGATTTCCGGATGAAACAGTTTCTTTATTCAGAGAGTTTCATGTTTTTAATACACTTTAAATCATGTATGCTCTATTAAATTTCAGGCTTACGAATGTGGAAAGCCCAATTATGATTTTATAGAAGATATTCTGAAGAAAGTCGGGAATTTTCAGCGTAAAGATATTATTTGTCTGCAGAAATGACGATCATTGTAGTCATTATAACCTTTATTCGACGCTTCCACTCCTTCTTGTAGGTCGAAAGAATGCTCATTCCCATTGCCGTGAACTAATAAGCTTTGACATAAGTAAGACTACTTAACACTGCTGCATAAAGGTGAGTGTGGTTAATGGTATTAGGCTGAGAAGAATACTTAAGAAGCGTTGACAGTCTGATTTACTACTACATTGTAGAAGTAGCCTCAAATGATTGATATTTCGTAAAGTTTAATCACTAAAGCAAAAACGTTAATGATTCAGTTTACAGTCAATAGAAATTAAATTTAGATTCTTACAAGACCTCATATGAGCTACGCTTCTTGGATATTTCCAGCAAGAAACCTATAGACAATCGGCATGGACTTGGGAAGAAACTCATGAGAGGCCCGGTTGACCGGGAGGTTTGAGAGGAAAAAATTGGGATGTGGCTTCGAATGTTGGTGTCGGCGTGATTGTGATCTAAGTGCAAACATGAGAAATAAGAGATGCCCTATAAGACGGCATTTCCAGCACCAACTAATCCTGGTCACTCTAGATTGTAATAATAAGAGGAATGGAGTTATACTTTCGTATGTTTATTACTGAAAGTTGACTTTCATTCCATTCCGTTTCCAGGAATCTATGAGTTACCGACCGTATTGGGTGGTTCATTGGACAAGATTGGCTGCGATAACATTATAGGTAGGCCTGACCCGTTATGAGACTGTGCTTTTATTGAATCGAGACGGAGTAATTATTATGTTGTGCACAATCATCAGAGAGCCTCTTAATCCCCTGCAACCTAGTAAGTACAGTCCTAAGTGAAGAATTCGGTCTTTCTAGAACCCACTCTGATTCGTTCTTCAACACCTTTGACTTGTTACCTCAGCGCTTTTCGTGCCGAACAAGGTTGTTAATTTGAACTCTTATACTTGACGATCGCCTAACCGCCGACGTCAGCGTAACTCTTGATGAAGAGTTTATCATTTGTAGTATTTGACCTTGATATGGAGTTTTTCTGGGATAACACTAATAACGAGCAAGGTTCAGCATTCATTCCGATGCATTCCAATACATAGCCCTTTAAACTGGGCCACTGAAAAGAATTTAGTAATGATCCATGAGGTTCATCTTATTTTTATCAAACTTTGGTGTACCGATGCTCATTGTTCCTATTCCTTATTGCAGACATGTGGCATTCAGTGACCTCTTTGATGGATTCGCCAGGATGTCCTCGTCGCGATCTACTTGGATTTGTGTTTTTCTTCTATAGTGACTCCCGTGGTACTATTTCTGAAGGTTCCTGTGTATATTCCACTAACAGGAGTAGGCATACGTGGCTCAACTGTTGTATACGAAGCCTTAGTTTTAACTTTCGTTGGTTTGAGTGGGGAGTTCTACTCAGTACTCGAAACACACGTGCCGGAGTAATGGGTATGGATGGCTTATCATGAAGCAGTGGTACAGCCTGAATACTATGGTATCTCAGTGACAGTTGACTCATCTTCCACAGAATTTGTATTCGAGTGCTAAGTCATTTATTTAACTAGTAAAGGTCATGCGACACAACCATCGCTATTGTGTCCTTCTACGCAGTGTCATTGAGGTCGTGGTTTCTAGACATCCCTTTCATGTGTCACTAGAGGTAGAAATCTGAATAGGACAGGGATCCTCGTTGTTTGATGACAGAATAAAGTTAGGCTTTCGAGTTCTAAAATCAAAATCATCCCCATTCCCCTGAAACGCATACGCAGTCTCCTGAAAAATCTTCCTACCAAAGCCTCATCACATAGCTCTGAGGGGAATCTCTGAAAGTTTACTCACCAAAGGACAGAAATCTAGAGTCTCTTTCACTTTTTCTCATTGAGAGTTGGCTCTATTTGAACTCCTCTTCCAGGCGAGGTGACAATGACCCTCTCTCAGGTGTTCAGATTACGATGAACGTAAACCCACAAAAAAGTGAGCTGACCAGAATGTGTGCAGTCAATTACTCTTGTTGTATATTGCCGATTGCCTGGAACTGTACGGAGGGAATTATAAGCTCAAATGGTTCAAATGGTTGTGGACGTAGTAGAAAAGGCTTTTGCTTAACGGGCTCCCCTGTCTAGTAGCAATGGATCACCGAAGCCTCCAGGCAAGAACCTAGGTATATTAACGATGAGAGAGGAGAAAAAAGAAATTGGTAAATCATAATAAGGTGTTATCCTTAGTCCTTAAGAATAGGTCAAGTTTCCTCTTAAAGGACTCCTGGGAAGTTTCTTGGACTAGTTCAGTCGACAGCGAATTCCGGCATTTGACAACTCCTAAAGAGTGTCTACATTCCGTTCTGCTATGTTGTATCTACAATTTCTGGGTGTTACCCCTTAGGTTTGTGTTGAAGCTAAACTTAAGTAGGTGTTGAAGGGGATGTCCAGAAGTGTTAAGGATACTGTAAGCCATTAGAAGGTCACCTCTAAGACGTCTGTACTCTAATGGGTAAAGGTTAAGTGATTAGAGGCGCTCTTCATAAGGTTCCCATGTGAGTTCCCGAACAGATTTCGTGGCTCGCCGTGGGATACGCTCCAGAGTGTCCTTATCCTTTTGGAGTGAGGGGGGAAATACTATGTTTCCGTACTCTAATTGGGAACGAGTAAAACTGTTGAAGATTATGTGGAAAGTTCTTCCGTCAAACTGGTCAAGAATGCGCTTTAATGTTATCAGTGCAAGGTTTGCTCGAAGGGAATTCCGTCACAGTTAGCTTGAGACTTCAAATCGTAGGGTACCAGGACTCCCAAATCTTTTTCGACTCGGGATACTACTATAGATGAGTTTCTTAAGTTTTAACTGTGGTCTGCAACATGTCACAGATGAACTACTTTGCACTTTGAAGTGTTAAAGGTAAGTCCGTTATCGTCTGCCCAACTTTGAAGTCGAGTCAGATCCTCCTGAAGTGCTTGTATATCGTCTTGGTTGCGTATCTCTCTCCAAAGTTTCACGTCATCAGCAAAAAGCAATAAGTTTGACGATACCTGTTGTGTAAGATCATCCATATAAATCAAGAAGAGAAGTGGTCCTAGTACTGAGCCCTGGGGGACCCCGCTAGGACATTCCATATCCTGAGATGAAGTGAAGTTAACCCTGACCTTTAAATGTCAATCCACCCCCAATTCCTGCTTTTTTGTCGTCGCGAAACTAAGACATCCTAGGTATTGCTAACTCCTGGTCCGAGAACTGAGAAGATATCCAAGTTTCAGTTATTCCTATCAGATGAGCCTTATTAGAATTTCTAACTTCACGTAGCTGATGCATTTTACTTGATAGGCTCGCGGCGTTCATGAATAAGCAGTTTATGCTTTTAATTTGAAACTCATGGACTTTTTCTGTTTGTCTGTATGGGCCTTACTTGAATGGACAGGTAGCCTACCTATATAAGGTTTGCCGAGTTGGCAAGCCCTGTCCTTTACACATCTTCCTAATGACCAAGACAGTCCACAAGTGGAATGGTCAGCTCCAACTTGCCTCTGTGCTTGATCCTGGCGTCATGTGGCCTATCCGGGTGCATATGGATTCCAGTTGGCAACCGACGTCTGTTGGCACGAAATGCTGCCAGAGTTGCAGCCACCATATGGGGGGATGGGAAAGTTATCCTCATTAGCCGGGGTCTAGAATCACCGTCCTTCTTGGTTAGTTTCGTCACATGTTGATTCATTATGTTTTTAAGCTCCAAGGACTTCTTGATGAATTTTCATTCCCTAATACCAGAGTTTGCTTGACTAGGGTCCGTGTTTTCCGGTACATCTTGCACAATTATACTTCTTCCGCGGAAAAACTTCTCGCGAGATTCTTTAGGGATGTTCCGGATGAGATTGCGCTCAGAATACGGAATGTCAGGCAGTATTCTTACGTTCCTTTCAGATTTCAGTAAATGACTAGCTAGCAGTACATCCTATACGTCGGTAGCGTTGGTGAGTGTAACACGAAGTAACCTCGAGTGATTTTGATGCTTAGTTTACTTTCCCTGAGTGAGCCGTGCGACCGTCAATGGCTCTATTCGGGGAAGTTCAAGCTCCTTGTTTAATCCTCCCTAGAGCATCCTGTCATTTTTGTCGTTGAGGTTCATGATTATGAGAGAGTCATCGCGAACCGTCATTGTTTTCCCAGGTTGTCCGGTGGGTTCAGGTTCAGCACCTTGTTGTTTGGAGTTCGAAGCACCTTTCTGATTCCTAGGCCCTTTGATGGCCAGACAGGCATTCTTGGAGTAGACTGTGCAGTCAAATCACCAGCTAATTTCCTTACAATACTTGAGATGTTCAGCTTAGACGGTGACGCCTAGTCCGTTTTAGCTCTGTTAACGTGGGTCCACTCACCTACATAGTTCTTGAGAACCACTGTCGCATTCAAGGGCTGTGAGCTGGGAGACCCGAGGTTGCTGAAGGAGTCTATTACCGTCAACGTAATGATGGTGCTGAGTTTCAGCATGTCATCACTGGTGGTGGTGCATGTTCCATCAATAGTAGGCCTGTCGACATAGCTATTCTTCTTTTCATTGCGCGTCCTTGTTTGTCTACCCACCTTATGACCGCCTTTTTCCAAGTCTACTGACAACTTATTCTGCAGACCTGTCAATAGGACAATGATGTTACTTAGCGAAACTACAGCATCCGTGTTGCACGTAACACATACCCACTTATGATCCGACTTGCTGAGTCTGTTGTAAGCAGTTGCTGTGAGATCTATGCACGTTTCATGGAACCAACCTTTGCAGTTATCGCACTGCTTGTCAGATGTAACAGCAGAACGTTATCCAAGTCGTTTGCATGAATTTTTCATGACTATATTGACGTAAACTGTATTATAGATGCTAGCGAAAGCTCAAGACCGTTAAAAAGATGCACTGAAAAGCATACTAAAAACGGGCAAAAATGAATAAAAACGGATGTGATAAACTGAACCGGCCTTTACGTCAAAAGCTGAACAAAACCCGAATAGTAAGCTGAGGCGAAAACACAGTTAACTATTAAATTGGGTGAAACTCCAAAAGGAGTAATCTACCGAACGTATAGCTCAGGATAGATTCTTTAGATCGGAATCGGTACTTTTGTTGTGCAAGAACACAGCAAAAGTTTGAGAAATACAAATTACGTTGGGACTAAACTTCCAGTTTGAATTTCGCGCTGGAATCTGGAACAAAGAAATATATTGGCTTTCCAAACTCGTCACAGATGTACTAAAGAGTGAAAACAATGATGTGGAACATATGGGACTTGACTAGTAATGGAATCCAGGATGCTGGTTTTTTCTCGGAATTCATCAGCTGAATAAATCTGCATCTCAGAGATGATATGAACTTCGAGACTTGACCTCAGTTCTGTTTGCCTCAAACTTCACCTATTTATCCAATCAAGTACTGAGTTCAGACAGCTACCTGTATGTTCAGCGGGCATCTCAACGACAGTTCAATCCAATCGAATTGGTTCAACTATCAAAATCTTGCGTTACGTTGCATTGGGGTGAAGGTCAGTTGATACTCAGTATGTTCAGTATGCTTATTGGAATGCTTTATGCAATTTTTATATCAAATTCAAAACTAAAGTTCTAAATCACATTTTATGACTGGAAGCCGAACGAGTCTAGTATAGAGATAAACGAAACAACCGGAACTAATATTCAGATATATCTGAAAGAGCTGTAGCTCTTAATCAGCCTTTTGTGGTAGATAATTTGTATAAAAGAGAGTAATGATATTATATAGTGGGCAGATTTCATGTTTTTGACAAATGTAATAATATCCAACAAGTTGATCTGCCTATAAACGGCGATAACTCGTCCGTATGGATATATAGAGGTGAGACTATAATTTTTCTAACCTTAAATGTACTCGAAAAGATTTTCGCCAGTCCCTGAATTATTCTTATCTGATGCCGAGTAATTAGAACAAGATTCAAGGGCATAGGGTTAAGTATTTTTCATTAACTGCAATACGAAATTGCTCTGTGGTCAAATGGATGCGTAAATTTGCAGTTAAAAGCAAGAGGAGCTATCTTACTAGTTTGTCCATAAAACAGAGTGATACTAGGTCGGTGTTTATTTCGGCATTAAAGGCTCAGAATCACGGTGCAGTTGGTTTCGGTTCGATGAGTATATCCGATCTACAAACTATATTGCACGTTCATTATTTTTACTTTGGTGGCAAGCAATGTTTTTCTCAGTTGTCTTAAATGTCTTGAGTAGTATTAAGGGATGTTTCTGTCACTCGTTATATCTAAAATTTGAGTCTTGTCTACCTTTGTTTGTGGCTTCATCTTCAACTTTCATGAAATAAAATTGGCCGTATTATTGTTCTGTTACTCGGAGACAGTATGTTTCCTTTTGTGAGAAAATTATGGGTTTACTTTAGGGCGCTTTCCTCACACATAAAAATATAGACCAGACTATTTTTTACGGCAAATTTTAATTATTTAATAGAATAATAAGTTAAGGATATTTATTTAAATTTCACACTTTTTGGTGCGGGCGGTTTCAGCATCCTACAAACCAAACAGGTGGATTGTATATAGCCAATGACTACTTGATTATTTTGTAGGATCATATCCAATTGTCTTATCTAAATAATGTGAACCGGTGTATCTAAAGAGATTTATAAGTCAGCTTCTTAATTAGCGACCAACAGCTAGGGATGTTATTTTTCACGGATGAAAGTAAATAGACTCTTTAGCTGTAATGATTAGTCTTTTTTCTATCCGTATTCCAGAAAATTTGTCTGGCATACATCGTGATGTCGTCCAATGTTGGTCTTATCAGTCGTCAATGCAAACGTACGTGCGATCGTTACCAGTTTTTCGACCAAAAAATAGCCGTCGAAAAGTTAACTGGTCTTGTTTTAGTTGGCGAGACGTTCAGCAACCATTGTTCTGAAAATACAGGTAAATTGATACAATCATATTGACACGTAACAGATGCGAAAACAACAAATCCTCCAACGAAAAATTACATTTCTTCCCTTCAGAAGTTTCATTGTAATATATGTCAATTGAAAATGGATAATGCAGTAGATATGGTATCTTTCGCAAAAAATGTTCTATGCTAACGATTATTTTTTCACTCCAGCGGGAACACTTCAAAAGTGAATGGCATATCTGCAATATAAATCGATCCTTACGTGGTTATTGTCCACTAAATTTTGATCTATTCGAAACTTTAAGACAAGAGAAAATAGAAAATGTTTCGGAAATAAATACCACCGATCAAGTTGGAATGAGTCCAATTAATTCGCTGTCAGCAACTATAGAACCAAATATTGACAACAATGACTGTGATCATGGTACATCATCTAAAATGGTTACTAATTCGTCACTTACTGCATCGTCACATAAGCAGATGTTATTTTTCCGAAATTATAATTCAGAAATAGTTGGAATAAATCGTTGTGTTCTATTTACTAGGAAGGTAAACAGTTTTCAGAATAATAATGATGTTAACTTTATTCGGTATGGTATATATATACTTAAACACATTTTCAATACGTAATTGTGCAGCGATTCGGAAGTTGACATTACAGCCACAAAACTAATTTATTTATTTAAACACATAAACGTTATTACAAGGAAGCACCAAATATGCGCCACACTTTGTCATTCGATTTTTGTGAGGGCTGGAATACTGCTTGGTCGCTCAAACCAAAGCAGGTGGTTTCCTTAAGGAGTCATACCCCGAGCCTTTGAACTGAAGGTCTAATCCACAAGTCAGTGGAACAACTTTAGGAGATGCAGTCTCGTGGTAGCCGGTAACCAGCAGTAGGATCATACACCACTTGTTCCTTCAAAGTCCTGGAGCCCATGTGCACCATTGGTTTGAAATCAGGATTTTCCAACTGTCCTAGGTGGATCCTCCATATCCACCAATCCGGTCAAAGCTCCGGACATTCGTTTTTCGTTCTCAATTTCGTAAAAAACACCCTTGTCGCAAGAAGGCAGTGAGTGGGGCTTCCCTGTCAGTGGCTGTATACTCATGGCCATGTGAGAACATTTCGAGAGATAGAGCTGACTCTGTCCACCGTCGGCCGTACCAGGGCATTTAGGGGCCATTGAACCAATCGTGCCAGTAATCAAAATTAGGATAAAATTGCATTTTTCATAATAATATACTTAATTCTCTCGCGTTTCTCGTAGTGTGAATGCGTATAAATGAGATTTGCGGTAGTCCTAATAATTTTAAATAGGCACCTACGTACATTTAGACACAAGTGTTACTAACGGGCCTAAGCGAAAGGGCAAGTTACTACAATATCGAAATGGAGTACGCTGTCCATTTCATTAAGAACCAAATCTAAATAATGACAAATCGCTACTACACGTCCGACACTTATCTTTAGTAATGTACCTTTGAATTTTATTAGTTACAGTATGACTGAATGCAACTTCCTTCATCAATAAATCTGTGGAGCAGGTTTAGCACTTGATATTATATAACTGAAGCAGTTCACAGTACTTTAGCTTGGTGTTGTTTCTCATTACTTTCAGACTATGCCTTTAACAATGGATGAGTTGCTGGCATCTGTTTCGCGTGTTCGACAAAGTCGGAAATGGGCTATTCTTCTTTATTCTGGAGGTAAATTCGCTGGTGGCATTTTTGATGGGTAAGTTACCTTGAGGTTGGTTTTTTAAACAGAATTAGGGGGAACTTTAAAAAGCTGCAGTTATATTTATCTTCTACAGTTTTATATGTCGTTTATAAAAATTGTATCATAGTTCCATTATCCAGTTTCCTTACAATGCTAGTAGTATGCGCACCAGTTACTATATTTTATAGGTAATTGGAGTGAGCAGCAGTACTGAATGTTGTGTGTATCACAAATTCCGTGATCTGTCTAAAACGTACTGTTAGCTGCAAATAAACAGGCGCATGAAGAAAGGAGGACGCTGTAGGGGGATGTGGAGGCAATGCATAGTAATTAAGTTCCCAATTATGTACGAAGCAATTGCTTTTCTGTACAAATACATCTGCCACAGTTTAAATAAAAACCTTGACGTTTGTACTTCACCGTGAGTTTTCTACGAAGATTCGTTGATTATATAACGGGCTATGTATTGGAGATAGTATATGTGTTATCTAGAATGCGATCATCAGCTAGCTATCAGCCCACCGAAAAGTATGGATGAACATTGGCTGCAATTGCATGACGTCACGGAAATAGTGAGTGGAGTCGCTTGTGGCTTCGCAAAACGTCCCGCTTATAAGCATTGAGTTTCTTCAGGCTCTTTACACTTCATTGAAGCACGTCGGTCTACCCCGAGTGACCGCAAGGAACTCCAACTCCTGAAGCGCCACAAATCACCAGGTCCAGATGACTTACTTCTGGCTCTTTTTAAAGATGGTGGCGACTTTCTGGTTAGGGAACTGACTGAGTTGTTTACATAGGTTTTGCAATTAAAGAGTGTTCTAACATCATGAAATTAGTCGATAGTTGTACCTATCTTTGAAAAGGGTTCACATTGTTTCTGCAACAGATTCGCTGTGATCGATTGCGGCTTCTCGTAAAACTGATCATTATCGTCATCATTGCTATCATTGATGGGTGCATAATATTTAGTAACATTCTCCGTTTTGAAGGACGTTTTGATGGTCCCAGATCCATGAGATTTCCATCCTATGAGTGTTTTTTATGCTCCTTTCGACATAATTAGTGCAACTCTCTGAGTGTGCGGAGCATTTTCTTCCTCAAGACCAGAGTAGAACAGAATCTCTCGAATCTAATATTTTCTGTCCAGCTTGGATTCAATGAGTTTCACTTATTTCGAAAATCACCAAGTTGTATTTCCTCATTTTGTAGCTATTTGATTGGTCCTCTCAGTATCCTACATTGTCCGGACGTTCCATGTATTTATAAAAATTGTTGCTCTGTGACTTCAACTCAGTATCATACATAACCATGATCCTGTTCTTATAGCTTTTGTATTGGTGCCATTAATTATGAAACAATTTTTGATTATAGCCTCAAGTGTTCTGCTAAAACTGTGTATACAGACGATTTTCCGAAATTTATCTGATCATCTAGTCAGTGAATTGGTAATCGGAATGCCCATAAAATTTCACGCGTTTTAAGTTTTTATCATTGCATGCAGGCTTAAAGTTTTCTTGAACCCAAATTAATGTTATAGAGTAAAAGTAAATCAATTAATTTTCACCAATCAGTACTATCCCGAATATTTTGTCATTATATGTTTTCACTTTCAAAGAACAAACGAGATTGTTCATAAAACTTTGCGCAACTACACAGTACGCGCTAAACAAGGTGGTGGTCAATCATCTTATGATTCACAATGTGGTGGTCTTGGCGGAGTGAAATCAGCTGGTGCTAATCTTCGACGTCATGG
Organism: Schistosoma mattheei; assembly: GCA_944470405.2. Taxonomy (NCBI): domain Eukaryota; kingdom Metazoa; phylum Platyhelminthes; class Trematoda; order Strigeidida; family Schistosomatidae; genus Schistosoma; species Schistosoma mattheei. The sequence continues at coordinate 8,658,556 of OX103950.1, forward strand.
TGAAGCAACTATTCGTAATGTAATTATCGTTAATAATTATTACTGCGTCACTGTTTTACATACCCATTTCTTAGTGATTATGATGATTTCGATATAATTACACGATTACGAACTTGTCAAGTTATTGAGGTAGCATACAATAATCTGTTGTTACCGCTTACAAAGTAAAGGAAGATAGCAAGGAACTGGCTTGTATCTGAAGAAGTTTATGTTGAGTGCTTTGGTCTTTTTACTTGGTCAGTCAGGTATATTGACTGAAGCGAGAAAATCAGCATTGAAATCATATGATAATAACAAGACGCAATCGCCTATTGGTTAGAAGACTTGGCTTTAAACCAATGAGTTGTAGATGCATCTAATTCAGTTCAGGTGACTACATGTAGTGTCACTTTCCCTTACACTACGTTTGACTTAAAGCCAATTACATTAGCCTGTACTTGATTGTTGAGTTGCATAAAAAATTCAAATCATGATAAATTAGTGAGACATATAATCTCAGTTCCAGTGAGAAACCGTGACCAGTGGGGTTCAACCATATCGGATGTGAAGCAGTTACCCGCTACCGGTAACGGTAGATGACTGCACCGTGTTGCGAATTGATTTAAACTGATTGAAGAATTTGTACTCACTACGACACCTGAAGGTTTTGGGTTCGATCCCGTGTGGGATCGTAAATGAGCAGTGCTACTGAATAGCTGCTTTGTTCAATTCAATCCATTTTAAGATAGCTAGAGACAGCCATTCAAAACAAGGGAGTACTGAAAAGCTTTTATGTTCTAGTGAGGGACTCATCTAAGGTACGCATCTATGACTCCAATTGAGGCCGAATCTGAAATCCTCAGATCCAGCGCTGAACGTATCACCTTTATACTATTAAGTTATCGTGTGTCAGTGAATCATTGGATGCTTTTTCTATTTCTCCTGGTTATTAGTTCCTTTCTAAGATTTTCTTCTAAATTTTTTTTTAGGAAATAAGTGATCTTTTACATAATAAATGGCGTGTTCTGTTACAATCTTGCCAGCTGATATTTTTGTGGTCTCCCAAAGTACATCGAAGTATATTTTTTAATCCACCTGTATCATCCTCATCTGTGCCATCTAATCATAAATTTACCGGTGATAATTTTAATGAATCAACTGACTATTCTTCGATTAATTCCAGTTATCGGATTTCCTCACCTCTTGTCCCAGATTCATTAGCTTCAAAAGCTTGTGACTGTCGACTTGGAATGACAATAGATGATCCAAGATTACGCAGAATACCTTGTCGTAGTAAACATATCACATATTTACACGTAAAAGAATTACACAAAGAATTGTCAACTTTTGATGTTTATGGTATGATACACGAAACAATTTTTTTTATCCCCGATGACTTTATTTTATTTAAGTTTAGTATTTTACATGATCAACTTATTAAATTGGATTGATCAACCACTGTTGACACATTAGGTTTTTTGTTCGGTTTCTATTATAATAAGACCATAACTTTATTTGGTGATAGTATATGATGCCATTCAGCTCGTTCATCTCATTCATTTTACGACTGTTTAGCTGAACATTCACATATTGTAGTGTTTGCGTTTGAATAATATGGTCAGATAGGATACTCGTTGATTCAAATATCAAAGAGTTATCTGATAAGTTATAAAGTTATAACAACTATTTACTGTCCACGTCGATATTAAATGTAATAATTCTGCTCTGTCTTATTTTCAACCAGTAAATTGTCCAATATTGTTTTAATAAGTAGGAGTATGTTAATCAATTGTTATCTGAGTGTATTATGTAGTATAGATGACTTTGTGGAATTTTAATTGTTTTTAACGGATATGTAGGCAAAAAGACAAACGTCGGTAAGGATCGTTTATTATCAAGATAACTTCATTATCATAACTGAATTCTTCTGCTGAATTATAACTATAATTCCATCGGACACATTAAACATATTTTGCCTACTACTGTCAAGGTGTCACTTGCTAGGTTCAACCCACTGGATTGCATATTTTAGACTTATTTTGTCCGGTTTATCAGTATCGACTAGTGTCTCTAAAGAATATTTTTACTAGTGCTTGGTGTTTTGGAGTCAGTTTGTTGTGAATTAACTGTGGATAATTATTTGTTAGTCGTAAAAAGAATGAAGATTGAACGATTAAGTTTTAAGAAGATCTATACTGAGTGATTGATTTAATGATTAGACCATTAAACTTTTAATCAATAGGTCACATATTCAAACTCCCATCTACCCATTTCTCCTCGGACAGCTAGCTATTTGTTATCATTAATAGTTTGGCTTCAGGCCCCAGTTGCATAACCGTGTCACATTCTTTGTTTCTACTCATCGAAATAAACTTTTTATCTGTAGCGTAAGTAATAAAGAATAAAATACGACTTTTCACTTATTCCCTCTTCTCACCATCATTATCTTGTTCTTTTACCGCACTTTTTGAACAGATCCTGATGCTAATCTGGAGTTTCTCAGTAAATCAGGTCGAAATCAATGGCGCAAATTATCTGAAAGCGGTGATGAAACTTTGTTAGAAACTAAAAGTGGTCGATTAATTTACGGTAAGCATTTTCTTTCTGTAGATATTACTAATAAGTAGATGTTTATCAGTTATACTAATTGTTCCTTATAACTTAAGTTGCAGCTTATTTTTATACTATTACCGACAATTACTGGATTAATAATAATAATAATAATAATAATAATAATAATAATAATAATAATAATAATAATAATAATGGTAATCATACTAAGTGGTTTGTGATTTCGAAGAAGAGTTATTCTGAATTAATGCGTATCTTTGTAATATTGTGGTTAATTTCAAACTATATTAGCCAGGATTTTGAAGCATTGTTCATTTTCATAAACTAACGTTTATTTATATAATTAGAAACAATCGTGTGATATTAGAAAATGCTTGAGTCGACCACAAAATTATTAATAATTCATACATTTATTCAATTAGATTAAGAAAGAACAATAATATATCGAGGCGTGTTATGTCTTAATCAACTAGAGATAAATTGAAATCATCTGGAATTCATCTGTTTCATTTTCTAATTCTCTGTTTAAATGTACAATTGTAATGAAAATCTGAAGGTTGGACTGTTGGCGAGACTATAATTCATGGATGAACCAATGAAATTAAAGGTAGTTAGTCCTGGTTGTCGGCGCCAAATTCATTCATCCATATGATTAAATAGCAATTCAGCATTATATCTGATGTCAGTTCGTGATAAAAACTTTTATCCCTTATCCCTAACTTTAACTTCCAACTCTAAATCTTAATTTTAATTTCTCACACTGATTTGTAGACCTCTTTCGACCCTAGTAAGTAGGCGAATTTTCTCAAGGTCACTCTTGGGTTTCTTGAAGTTCATGTATTAATTATAGCCTCGCCGAACTGTTCATCATCGATTACGTTATCATCATTCCGTCGACATATATGAACACCGTGTAATAGTTCTAAATTTCTGCTTCATTAAAATAATTTTATTGCTTTTTCCAAGCTGAACTATAATTCACGATGAGAAATAATCTCATATTAAGCTAATCTCAACAAAATTTTCAACCAAACGTTTATTTTTTGTTGCTCACTAGTGATTGGTATTCTAATGAGGTCTTGAATTTCTTATAAGAAGTTGTAACTGATAAAACCCAACCATATCGATAGTGACTCAGCTTTACCTACCATTAGTACTGGATAATGTATGTCGTAATCACAAGCTTGTTGAATTTTAAAATATAGATCTATTGGGCTTCACTGAAACTGATATTATTGTAATTAGTTGGAATCGCCACAACAATATTGTTCCATCCTTTTCACATCTCGATAACATTATGACCCTTGTAATGTAGAAATACTACGTAATTCACATCTATTCTTATTGGTCACTTTGCCTCGTAAAATGTTATATATACTGTGATGTTCTTTCATATAATTGTCTTTCTGGAAGGTCATGTATTCTCTCTTTCCTTATGCATGTACGGCTGTCTTCGTTGTATACTAATCATTTAGTATATCTAGTTTCATTAGATTCATCTTCATATTAACGAAATATTCCATCTACTGATCTTTAATTTCGACTCTAATATTGTAAAAATCGTAATAAGACCAAGTGACTCCAATTTAGTAGTTTGAAGGCGATGCGGTCTCGGCGAGACCTGAAGGTCATGAGTTTGATCCCATGTGTATGTGCGTGTGGTCGTGCACGAACAATAATGGCGTGGCATTGGGTCAGGATGAGATAACCTCTCAGTACTTCTGTTTTTTTAATAATTTTCCAGTGGATATCACTCCAATAACGAAGCCAATTTTAACCTAATAAAAGCTGAAGTACGTGGCAAAAAAGCCTTAAACTAGATCAAAAATTTCCGTGTATGTCTTTTGGGATCATTGTCGCCACTCAGACTAGTTAATTTACCAAATGGAAATAAAATCACATACAAAACACATGTTATACTTAAAAAGGGATTTATTTAGGTCACATGAGAACACCTAAAAATACGAAAAAGGAATCAATTTTTTTACTGATAAAAAATGCATTATTTTTCTTTTCTGTCTGGATACAGCTCATGAGCGTACTTGCTCTCATGTTTTTCCGTTCAGTCCTATGAATGTTTCTAATTCTTATATTACTAAAGTAACTGTCGAATAATTTTAATTTTCACCATGAACTGACACCATCTAAAGCGGGGTTGAAAAACAGAACTACTGGATACCTGTCTTGTGTCCCGGTTCAACATTTCCCACTAGTTTAAATGTATCGTACTCAATGACATAAAACTCTTACTTTGATCTCCGAATGATGTCGAAACACGGTTTTCAGTTAATGTCGATCGTGTTGAAAGTTAACTTTATATTCAACAATCTAAAAATTCTTTATTTTAATTATATGATCGGTTCTGGTTTGTTAGGTATTTGACTGAAAAATATTGTGGGAGACGACATTTAGATTTTGGGAAAACTTACTGTTTTTCTCAAACAGCTATACCTAACGGTGTAAAAGGAGCCATGTAAAAAGTACATTATCACATGACGGATCGTTTTTTGTTTTTACTTCTACGGGTAGTCTCTGCCTACACATCTGACAGCAGTACGGAATTTCAAAACAGGTCGTTGGTTTTGCTCCAAGATTGAATGGAATGGATATTATCATATTAGTCAGAGATTTCACCAAACTAGTATCGCTTAAGCCAACTGAAAAACAAATTAGGGGTTATTTTTGTAATCCTAATTTCTTTTGACAGTACAATTCACTTATTACCTGCCGATTTATAAATTTTCAAACTTATTGTTTAACTGAAGTTTTTACCTCGCCACTCGAAAATCAACAGTCGAATTTGTAAATAATTACTAGTTAATCCGATAAAAAGCCAAACAGATCATAAAAACTTTATTTTATGGACTGTAAAGTTACATCACTCCCATCCTCATTTGGTAAACACTCAATTTAACGAAAGAGGCTCATTATGTCGTTGAAAAAGTATGAAGACAATTTGTTGCGAAGGAAATGTTTTTTTTTCGACGATTACATTTACATAAATTGTACAATCGTACTTATAGTTAATTTGTCTGCTAACAATACCAGTCTATAGTAGAATAACATGGTGTTGAATAATATGAAAACTCTTAAGTGATAAGCTTCGTCCATAGAGAGTGAATCGGGTTTCATTTATGCTTCAGTGGGAACAAGCTTTGAAAGTTCGCGTACTGGACATTCCAGGTTGGCTTTCTGTATATCGAGCTTTTTAGACAATCATTAGCTCTCCTTTTGAAAAATGTTATCTAAGAAGTAAGATTCTGAATCCAACTGAGATTCCATCTTGAACTTAATCGATTGATGTCAGGATGTTGATGAAGTTGGTATTTTGTCACAAATGATGAATGTATAATCTATCTCTTTTATATGTAGGATCTGTCAATCGCTGGTCTATGTATAGTGTTTTCGAGATCGCCAATGAAATAGTCAAATAGGAGTGGACCAAGTGGGTGACCTTATCACTACGCTGCCAGTTTGTCTATATAACTCATTATGAGATTTAAATTGGACGCAGAGTTTTCTGTTTACTCCCATTTTGTTGTGATAGACTTTTCCCACTCCTACTTAACTATTTCATTGGCGATCTCGAAAACACTATACATAGATCAGCGACTGACAGATCCTATATATAAGATCTCCACATCGTCTCTGTAACACCTCCGTATGACTATTTTGAACTTCAGTGGGACAAAATATCTCGGTGGTGGGTAGTTCTGGGGAAGATAGGAGTGCAATCTATCATAGTGATCAATTTACTGGTCAAAACATTGTTGTGATGTTGCAAGCATCCATTAACATCACCTGATAACTCATAAACCTTTAGGAACCTCCACATAAAAGGTGGTGTCAACTATTTACTCTTCGTTAAAATTTCATGGCGGACAACACCAATATTGTCAAATAAACATCTTGTTTTTATTAGATGGGTCATGAATATCATTCAGAAAAGATAATTATTTCTTGTGTATGACTTATGTTTAGTTCTTTAATTATAGCCTTATTTCTCCTGTTTTCATCGCTTTATTTTTTAGGTCCACTTAGCCTACTGGAAACTAGTCCTAAAAAGAATTTATTGTCATCAAGTTCAGATAATTCTGATTTGTCAGATTGTGTCAGTTCACAAGACGATACTGATGATGATAGCAATGATGATCGAGTGGAGCAGATTATGAACTCAGAAAATAATATTAGGAAAACCACAGAAACTGTCAGGAAGACGAAACCAAACAGTCAATCTTCATTGCTTTCGACTTCCAACGATTCTGAAAGTAATGATGTCAAAGCAATGACTGATAATTTCGAAGGTTTGTTTCGACTGTTTACGTAATGCGTCTTTATACTTTGAGATTATATGCGTAATATTTTCTCACTGAAGCAAATTGTTTTATTTGGTTCGGTATCGACTGAAGGATCATTAAAATCCAGTGTGTCGTCTTTATCATCTTCACTACCATCGTCGGTGGGTGTGTAGCAATTGTAACCTTTCCCTTCTTTCTTTTGAAGGATATTATGACAATCGTGGAGCACTGGATTCCCCATCCTATAGGCACTTTTTGTACTTCTCCGGGCAGAATCAGTGCGAATCCCTGTGTATGAAGCACTTTCTTCTTCGTGACTTGAATACAACGACATTTTTCCTGAAGTTAGTTTTCTTCTGTCCAGATTGTGTTTAACGAGTTTCATTTATTCCAAGTAGAGCTTGGTTGTATCTTCTCGTTTCTGTCAATATTCGAGTGAATTTTCTGGTTCATCACATCCGGACATTTCATTTCCCTATATTTATTGTTGCCCTGGTTTGTAATAGGGGGTTCTGGACACGTGGTTTCCAGAGGGTCGCAGCTCTCCTGAAAAGCGTCATAACTCTTGTATGTGAAGACCCTTCAACTCCCGGAGCAGATTTTTGCTTGTTGAGTTGGCTTTATCTGGTTAGCGTTTTTGTATTGCGGTTCTCTTCTACGAGTTAGGGTTATTAACCATAATCCAACCCTTCCCCTTTGCTCGAACTCGGGATCCTCAGTAATCCTTGAGGAGGAATAGTTCTGCATATTTTTACTGTGTATTTATTAGATATTCGGTTATGATATTTTATAACACTCATATTGTAAGCTTCCATTTCATTCATAAACTGTTTTTGTATTATTGTTAATTCATTATGTATCTATTATTCGGCTTTGTATCATGTAGGACCACCTAGCCATATATCTACTTTGGTGTGATCAACCGAGTAGTATCGTTAGCCCTCACATTTAGAGTGTGGCTCTTACCAGGTATCTGGTGAATGAGTTAATTAAAAAAAGTGGTGCGTTGTTGCCGTATAATTGATGCATATTAACCTGTGCGCTTCTGACTCATGGCACGATACAATAATAGAAGCTGAATTGATTGACCACCTTCGTGTTCTAATTGCGCTTTGGGAATATAATTTACGCAAACCAGCAAGGGTTAAGATATCCGAGTATTGTTGGTAATCATTTGTATTATTGCTTAAAGTGGTAGGCATAAATCGTGTTGGAATACTTGTTTCCGACTTTAAGTATAATCGATCTTACATATTCGTATATATTCCACTGGTTAATTCTTCGAGTACGGTTAAATTCATTTCTATTCGAGCAATCAAGCAATCGAATACGCGTTGGATGGAAGTCAATTTGTATTAGGAGCAAATTAACTCAACAGATCACACCTTAGCAATCAAATCAGACACAGGAAAGGAATGTGAATGAATTGATTTTATTTTGAATATCACTATAAATGTGAACATAAGTAGCAAATTATTAACTGACTGCATCTACAGCAAGTAAGAGGATGGATTAAAAATACGAGATATGTAAATAGCCGCACACATATGGGGATATACAATATAACAAATATCGTTACAATGAAACATGTTAAGGTCACACAACAGTGTACCATATCATTTCACGATGCAATTGTTTATTTGATAAAGTTTGTAATTCGAATGTATCATAAGAGTCACAATACTTCACTACAAGCGAAATCCTCACAATTGGGCAATGTGAGAAGATTGAATTTATAACCTCTCTAGTTATCTAACGTATTGATAATTACTTGAATCTAATGTAGAGTTGATAGAGCTTAAAAATTCATTGGATATTTGCAAAATAACACTTTTGTTATGAGTAATATCCAGTAGTCACTATTCACGCAATGGTGCACGCGTCAATTATTATTCATGTATTATTTCATTTTAACATAATATGAACGTTTAGTTTGAGTCTTTTTCCCCACTCTTTTCTTGTTTTGTGTAATAAATTGCTAATGAGATTTTCTATTTTACTATAATTAAAAATATTACACAGATTTATATTTCACCTATCAAAGTTGGCATAGACGTTTACGTGTAGCAATTGCTTCTGGAGATTTGGTTATTTTACGATCTTTATTACCAATGGATATTTCCAATATAACTCAAAGCGATAATTTAAACGAATTGGAGGAAACAGTTCATAATTCAACTGCTTCTTTGAATACTACTACCACTACTGCTGTTACTACGACTAATATGCTGACCACCACTAATACATCCCCTACTGGTTGGTGTAAAATTTTAAGATGATTACTTAACATTTTCAGGTTTTTTAAATTTATCAGTGTGTAGATGATATTATTTGTCCCCAGTATTGTGAACTCTCAGCTCTGATTTGGATACACTGGATATCACAGTTCTTTTTTTTTCTAATCACGGTTAATCAGAAAAGGCAGAACTCTCAGGGATTATTTATTGACAACGACTGAATAATGCTGAAATTGGCAAGAAGCTATTCAGTATACAAATGTATCTACAATATCCTTGGAAGTAGGAAAGAAAATTGGCACATAGAATGAATATCGAACCGATGGTAGGGCATTTAAAAAAATGGCGTTGATTAGGACTCGATTATTACTCTATGATCACAAAGTGTCATTATTGATTCATTTATGTGACTTGAAACTCTCTCGCTTCCGATCCCTGGTAGAGTCACGTATACTCATTGCTGAGGATTCTCATGCATCAAGATGAACCAGCTGTTCAATGCTCCTTGCTTTTCAATAGTACTCCAACTGCTGTCAATCTCTAACATAAGAAATGATAAGAAGCGATGAAGAGTAAGATTATTGATTAGTTTAATATGGTGAACGTTGAGTTTAGTATTCGTTTGTATTTCGACAAATTAAGCTGTGAACTATTTCGGTGTTATCCTACTGTATTCTAATAATTATTCATTCAGTTTTGACGGTGTGAAGTTCGTTCCAAGTATAATTGTTTTAATGTAATTAATAATCACTGCTTCTTAATCGTTGGGAAATGTGTCAAGAGTTTGGCGTTGTGTCGACGAGCCTTTGTTTTGCAATCACCGTTACGTTGGTATTTCTGAATTGTATAGCAATGAACAAGTTATAACGGTGGCGACGGTGTTAACTTATAAGTTTCAATTTGCGTGGTATCTAGTTTAAGTTAACAACGAATGCTCTTTTGATTCATGTTATACCAGTATTTTAGATAGATCAAATTGTTCAACTTTTGTTTTGTGCTGTTTTTGTAGGAATATTATTGCTTATATTTCATCTGAGTTTATCTTATTTATAACATTACAAAAGCGATATTCTATTATTTCGAATAACTAACAAGAAATAGAAATTTGTATGTTTATGTTTTAGAATGTATGATTAGTACATTGTATTCTCTTTACAATAGGGTTTAAATTATAATTTTATGAAGTAAAATATCGAGTCAAATATCATGTGACAAAATCGCCAGTCAGAATACCGACTTCTGTTACCTTGCTAAACCAATGGTGCGTCAACCAGCACGATCAGCCTTGAGTCAACTCTGAGTCCTTATTGGTCCTACGTATAGTAGTTTCTCTCCTAATTCAGCCCGTTCAGTATATATAACATTACATAAATTACTCCTAGCAGTTGCCATTCATTTATTCTTTGTTCGTATATATGAAGTAACATCTGTTAGGTAAATAGAGCGAAAAAGAGACATTAACACACCCATACACACAAAAACACGTTTATTTATTTTTAAGATGACTTACTGAAATTAAGTGTTTATTTGCTTTTGAGATATATTAAATATTTTCATATTGTTAATTATGCAATAGAGTGTACTTCACCTGGATCATCAACTGTACCACCATATCGTGTTTGTTTAAAATTAATTAATCATCCATTAACTGATGGACGAAGACTTTTACATGTAGCTGTAGAATTTCAAAGTGATCCTGAACTAATTCGTTTATTACTTGAATGTGGATGTGATCCAGCATTTAGGTCAGTGTAGAATATTATTTTAAGTTATACATACATAAAATGTATTAATTTATATTTCTGTGTAATCATTTTGTTAGCTTGTTGATTTGTTAAAACTTTTTCTTTGTTCTAAACTCAATGCTATAATGATGATTTCTTTCATACACATCGTAGAGTTCCAGCTTGCTGGTTTAAATTTCTATTTCAATAGTTCATTTTGGTCAGTAATCGAATAATTTTAAAAAAAACCCATATTATGAATTAGAACAACATATATAAGCGATAAGTGATTAGATCCCCATCAGGCTTTAATATACAGTAATATTTATATGCATATACAAAATTACTAAACCAATCAAGGCAGTTGATAATTCAGTGATAACAGTAGACTACATAGATAAACATAATAAGTAAAAAGTACATATCAATGGTGTGATGACAGGTGTAATAGCTGTGATAAGAATAATCAAGACTTATATCCATGTTTCATGGTGGGACTAATTCCCATACATGCTGAAATAACATTCATAAAAACTGTAAGTTTATGTAATAAGACATGTTCAGACAATTGGACAATGAAGCGTGTGTTTGGATAAAAATAGGTGAGAGGGGGTGAAGAAAAATAGACAAAGAAAGAGTATGGAAAATAATAATAAATAATGGCTAAATCAATTATTCCAAGTTTTTCTGGCAATATTTAGACCAACACGATCAAGTGTTACAAATTCCTTATGCACTCAAAGACTTGGATTGTTAGCTCGAATTCCTATGGATTCTACTATGTTTAAGAGATGAAATCGAACCCCATAAGAAAAACTAGTAGGAATAAGATAATTCATTATTTCAGTCTGCTACATGACCGCTATCGATCAAATGTGGTAGAATCGAGCTGCGTATTGTCTTGACGAAACCCTTTCCTAACCACGAAGTGAAGTAATCACTAACTTGTCTCAGTTGTCTGGTAGTGCGCCCAATATAGGTTTCTCCACAGGAGCAGCTGAATTCTTAGATACACATAGATGTGTCAGAACCATATAGTGTTACTCACAGTTAAATGTTGTCTCAAAATCGAGTGCATAAGCAATTATATTTGTTAAATAATTTGTATTAATTTAAATAAAGTAAAAACCAACAATCGTAGCTGGATAATACATGAGTTCATTTATTTCATGATTTCATTTCATCTGCTTACAATCTATAAATCTAGAAAAAAAAACAATAAGTACGTAAAACTTCTTTCTGAAAAGTTGTAACCAAAGATTCGGTTTAACATCTCAATATTGATTGATGAAAAACAATAATTTTGGGTGGAATGAATAAAAATCATTCAAATGGTTTTCTATTCATAGGTTAAATATTACGAATAGAATATCGAGAAGAGTATGAAGACAGAATTCCTAGAAATCAAAGGATAATTTCGTGATTTATGTTGTACTTAAAAAAAAGACGACTAGCTGAGTAAACCTCAAGTAAGCAGGAAGAAATAAAGAAATTATAATAATGATCGTGAAAAAACTCCCTATATAACAAGCTCATTAAAACTCTGTCCCTTTGACAATGCAAGATTGATAACCGTGTCTTTTTGGATGCGAAAATTTGATTTAAATATTTTTATAACAACCGTTTCAATCAAGTGTGATACATTCAAATTTCTTTATCTATTAATTGTCTCGAAAGATTTTGTGACATCAACATCATATCCACTTGTCAGGCGAATAACGAGTTCGATCAACTTATGATAGTAAAATTTAAAACTGCACATTGCGAAAATTAGTGAAGAAACGAAATTGAGAAGTAAAAGCTATGAAATAATATTTAAAATTAAAAGGAAAGTTGAAGAATAAATACATCGATTCCGCTATGAGTAATTTTATATTTTCGAACTGTTGATCACGATTATTTTGTGAATTTCAACCTGGAAGCCTACACTTCTACACATAGTTCAAGTTAACTGTCAAAAATATATTTCTATGTGTCAGTTTGGCTAGTTTTCTCTATACCACTGTTACACTAGCCAGGATAGTACGTCAGGTTTAGGGAATGATTGTTAGGTATCGATAATTCGATGATGTTTTGAAGTATTGCAAATACATTTGCTGTTATAGGTTATAGATTGTCTCACCTAAACAGTAAATTGATTGTTACAGATGTATTCTCTAATTAATCTCTATCAATAATACCTTTTGTTATATATTTTGAATTATTTTTCACTTCATCTATAATATGCTGCTTTAAGGTCATAACTATAATTTAGAAACTCTTTTTTTCTATTCTGTTATTTTTATTTTATTTATTCGATTCTTCAATGATTTTGTGCAACCAGTTACTAATGGCCCACATTCTTTCTCTGTGATAGTGTTTCGAAAGGGTTGTGATATGTTAACGGGGATTTACTCAAGATTTAGTCTTACAGCCGGTATACTTCTCCGTCTGCACAAACATTCAGGGTTATATAGTAGTATATTAAAAATCTCTTGGTGTATTTAATAAATTTCTGAAATCCTTCCATAAGGCTTTGCAATCTCACGGTATCAAGTTTATTTGAAATTATGCTATTACATTATCCTTAATCGATATGCTAACAAAGAACCGTATTCATAGTAAAAATTGTTCAAACTAATTAGTGATCATTTTTGCGCAAGTTAATTTAACCGACAAGATATCGATTCGCCTATTAAAAGGCTATCAAATCACATAGGCACTACTCTGTATTGCTTTATTGTCGCTAAACATGTTTTGCGAAAATCGTCGGAATCCATAGACTAGAGCGTTTTATTCACATGTTTCTTCAAATCATTGTTCGATGTACCGTAGAACTGCTGAGTGATCGTCGATGAGGTTAGGGATATTATACTGGGGAGGGGGGCTAAGCACGAAAGATCTATTGGTGAGAGTGCGAATGTTGATCGACTGGGGTGTTTGAGACTGAGACCATGGGACGTATACCTTACAACCACCTCCACCTCCCTTGACGTGCGGTGTTAGGTGGAAGAGGGTATGATTTGAAGTAAGCTATGGAAGGCCAAACCATGAGATGGTATCAGTTCGTGTAATTATTGGTTGTTGGTGTGAGTTATGTTGGTAAATGCAGACTGTGTGTTTGTAGTGCATAGAGATATAGTGATGGATGGTTGGAGATGTTGTGTGACATTACTTTGAATCTGTTGTGATGACTGTGATGTGTATACTTTTTATTGGCCTTTAGATCTTGAGTAGTAGTAGTAGTAGTATTCGAATGTATATATGTTTTGATACGTTCTCGAACTACATTCCCAATATTTGTTCAATGTTATTATGATTGTTATTGTGTTGTTTTGACTGTTCTACATTTGTTCCTGTTAATTTTACTTTGTTGTACCAATTTGGTATGAGGGTAATACAACATTAATATGAAATTATGCATTGATCATAAGTGACTGGTCGACACTTGGGATAACGTGTGGGTTCGGTGTTTTTGTATAACAGCGCTTGTGAATATTTACTTACCAACCACCTTAAAACGTTTATTTGTTACCTGTTGTATAACATCATTTAACATGGTTGACCTTCTGATTATGTTTGTTAACATTGTTAATGATATAATTGTTTATTAAATTTTACAGCTTAATTACTATATTCTTTGATATTTGATGTTATTTAGTAGTTTACATCGTGTGTTTTTGTAGATGAGGTTATGAACTATGTTTTTAAAAATTTTTTCTATGAATGTTAATTATGCTACCTATATTATCTTCACTTTAAATTTCTCAGCTGTCTCTAGAATTGTTATAAAATCGCTACGAGTATAGAGATGGTATAAATGATGTATTGAAAGTCGTCATATCGATTTTAGTTGGTGTTTATCAGTTGTATTCATGAATGGAATTCTGGTTCTTCTTTTTTTGTTGTGTGTGTGTGTTTAATGTTATTTATTACTATCAAAGTTAAAACACTATCAATAGTTAGATATATAAATTTGATTAACATTCTCAGGTTGTTTTAAAGTGAATTTTTTTACTAGTAAACGTTTATCTTGTCTGTTAACTTGAATTCATTTTGATTTTACAGTTAAAAGACTAATATTGTCTTCTTCATTGTCACTACAATGGCAAAACATAACCTGCTAACTTCTAATTTTATCAACAGTTTTTCTCTGACAATAAGTGTAGACATAGTTTCTCTTCAGTTATATGATGATAAAATGTTATTTTCCATAGTGATAATAATGGTATGCTTTAGAATTTTAGTCGTCAGCTGTTAATATGTTCAATGATGCTTATATGTAATAGTATTTATATATTTGTAACTGAAAAGTTATGAAAAATATAGCATACGGATGTGCTTAAAAGAATTTCGACAAATTTCCAGCTAGTTTCTGGTCAATTAGAAAATAGCGTTTATAAATGGATAGTTTGTAATGGAAGAGTGTTGCGTTGTTCCAGCTATTCGAGGTTGGTGAAGTCCTACTCGGAAAACCCTATGGGCTTATCTGAATTAGAAATCCACTCTCGAAGGCTCACAAACCCATCACATGGACGTGGTGTATTGGGGAAATATAGGCACTATCTGACTACTTTGTCCCTAAAATTTAGTGCCACTAGGTTAGGGTTTCTTCATTATTAAGGATTTATGATTTGAATTCAGGAATAGTGCCGGTTAGCTTGTTATGTACCGTCTTAAGAGGCTGAATTAAGGGTTTTATATATTTTGCGCTATCGTTTTTATTCTATGTTTGTGAAGGTATTTTTACTTCTCACTGTACAATAGCCTAAACATCGGATTCTCGATTCCTGTTTGCTCGTCCCTAATATATACCTTTTACCGAAAACGTTTACTCTTATTAATAAATTGTTGATTGATAATATACATATATCCTTCAATACTGCGTTGTAATTGCGATTGATAATATAACTTACGAATTAGTAATGAAATCAACTAATTATATTCTAATACTTGCTCATACTGTTAGTCTGGATTCTGCTTTCCTTAACTTGTACACTTAAAAAAAGCAATGTTTTTACTCAAAACCTCAGTTTTGAAATATCTGAACAGACAAATTAAGCGAATCCTATTTATAAATTATTATTTTTTATTATCATTTTAGTGATGGGGATGGTATAACACCTTATCAATTAGCTACACGATTGCATAAAAAATCAATAGCTAATGTGTTTCGACGTTTCCGATTTCATCATCCGAATCGTTATGATTATGAAAAAGCTAAAGTGAGTTGTTTATACTAATTATTAACTTACAATTTTTTTTGTACTGCATAATTAAAAATGTTTTATTCAGTATTTATTTTAAGGCTGTCAAGTGTAATGACTCAGTATTTGTAGCACCTAACTTGGATCCGAGTGTAGGTCACATGTTCGAACTCCGCCTCACCTACTTTGGTTCAAGGAGTTGGGTAGTGTCACTGATTCTTCTATGTATATATATATATATATATATATATATGTATATATAATTATATTACATTAATGACATTGATTATGACTGACAGATAAATGAATCAATTTGTCAGTTAGGTGAAAAACTGTTAGCTTCTACTCAGATATCCCCCTTGTCTTCTTCCTACCTCTGCGTAATTGAAAAGACAGATTTTATTCTGAAGATTTATTGAAATAGACCTAAGAATATTAATTCACTTCAACAATTATTTATTTCATTTATAAAGATTTACGAAATTCTTGGATGTAGAAGAAAATTAACCTTTCAAGAGTATAATGAATTTATAAGAAGTAAGGGTTTTTTTCTCTGAAGTAGAAATTAAGAGTAACTATCATAGAGGATTCCGGCTTAAAATAACAGAAAGTTCTCATTCTCACCAACGTGAAACTAAGAAACTATTTAGTACGTGAACATCATCTTGGTCATCCAAACATGACCAACAATTAGATATGTTAATTGTTTTAATTATCAATTGTTCATATCATAGATATCTTAATGTTGAATATATTGGTAAAATTAAACTATGCTGACGATCCTTAATGACTTATCAATCAGTTAGAAAACAGTGTTTGATTATAAAACAATTAACAATTACAAATAATGGATTTACGGTGGACACAGTTTTGACATGATTAATAAATCCTTATGTGTTAGATTATTTACTTCAGTAAAATAAAACCGGATTGCTTTAGCTATTAAGATTTGAACCAGAGTTGTAAATTAAGATTATGAGTGTTAGAATAATTTTTTTGCACAAACACCTTTGATTATTCGTTAAAATATGCCAAGCTTGTTACCCCCTTGTGGAGGAGCATAGGCCGCCCATTAGCATTCTCCATAGAACTCTGTCTTGGGCAATCTTTTCCAATAATTTATTTTATGATCACGCATAATGCATATTTAAATCAATTTTAAGATTGTTGGGAACAAGATGTAGACAGTTTTTCATTTAGTTTCTGTTTCGCACATTATTTTTCACTGCACAAAAATTCATCAGATGTTTTGTTAAATCTGATTTAAAAAAAAAGTTTTAAAAATATATTTTCTAAATCCATATTTAGATACCTGCTCCACTGGATCCATCAAAAGAGGCTGCCAAACTTGAACGTGATCGTGAACGCACAAAACGACAAAAACAACGACAAAAAGAAAAACGTACTGCAGAACGTGCAGCTATTGAACAACAAAAGAAAGATGCTGAAGAACAAGCACGTTTTTTAGCTTTATCCGATCGCGAAAAAGTGAATATTGTTTTTACTTGATAATAATAGTAATAATTTGAAATGTAAATTATCGGATGATAACTCAGTGATTTAAAGACTAAGTGCTCTTCATAATACCTAAAAGTTCTGGGTTTGATCTCCAGTGGCGGGTCGTGGATAGTTACACGTATGAGTAGTTCTATACTGGATGAAACAATGATCCAATGCTTTCTAGTTTTCAATAGTCGTTTCAATAAAATCAATAGTTCTCAAAAAGATAATAGTCATGAGATCACGTCCTAATTCGGTGTTGTATTTGTTTAGCATTGGATCATTTTACATTTATTTGATGTAAATCTCATTCACTTTAGCAACATTGTGATATCTAATTTTGTATTTCCCATATTTCGGTTATTGGTGACTAATCATCTCTCTAAGATTAGTGTATAATTAAATGTATTTTAGCCAAAGCATCGTCGTGTTTTTTCTGAAGGGTGAATAAATTCCTCATTTGTCATCAATTTTTGTCTTCTTTCTTGTGTCATGGAAATCCCAGCATTTTCATGTCCCCATTACCAGCTTTAACAATAATATGAAACAGTGATGTAATGATTAGAGCATTTGACTTTCAGTCAGTTGTAGAATGACAACTAAAACTTTGTTACACTTATTTATTATTCGGATAGTTGAGTAGTATCGATAGTTTTTCCAGAAAATCTATCGCTATCTACTGGATAACTTCGTGTTTGCAGTGATAGGTACTGGGCTTGAGTGACAATGTGAACACCAACACTTAGGCACCTGAATCCAGTTGACGAGTCCTAAATAGTCCTAAATTTGCTTTACTGACCACGCTACCGGGCACGGTCAAACTTTGCTACAACTTGTAATTGAAGATATCGATGCCATCTGCTCTGGATGCAGATATGTTAGTAGAGACTGATCACATCCAAATCATAATGCCAACAATGGAAAAACTGAACACATGACTACAATATTTTTTATTCCCACTATTACAGTTCTATTTACCTGGTTGCTGTTCGATATATGTATCTTTGTTACCTGTGATGAATTAAGGTCTCCTATCCATTTCTCTTTGTTTTTTTCCCTTGGGTTTTAAAATAAAATAACATACATTAGCGTGCTATCGTGACAGAACGTCGTTTGATTTCTTCTGGTTCTGCGACTGGTGAACCATTCATGGTATTCAGGTAATGTCAAATATGTTTATGTGTATATTTTTATTTATTTGCAAATGTTCAATGTCGGCTTAGTTGGGATTAAATCATGTTTGTTTTCCAATCAAGAGCACGTTGAAAGTTTCAATCATCGATATTAGATACCGGGTTGTTTTTAGCTGGTCTACCAAAAATAACGTGACTAAAATTAGAGTGGATTAGTTTTTACTGAGAAAAGATGTTTTAATCCTTAAGGAAAACTTTTAAAACATTTTAGCTTTAAATATATGCAAAGATAATATATAATCTCCTTACTGGTTTTAATTCGGTAGTATAAAAATAGTATGAAAATTCGGTCAATCGTGTTCAAGATCATCGTTCCACACTGCTGTCTTAAGTTAGGGTGAAACATCTGTTCAATATTTTATCTTACAATGTGCTTTCAACTTATGTCACAGTCCGTGATGAAAATCAACCTCAGATCACTTATTTTTCTATGTCGCTGAACTCTATGAATAGACATGTTCATTGTAGTGCTTATTGGAGGGTTGTGATGGAAAAGGTCTATTTTTTCTCAGTTGAAATCACGAACTGATCTTAAATAGATCCTGATTAGTGGAGATCGACCGCTGTCGAGTGTAAGACATCTATGTATCTCAACCTGCTGATGAAGGGTTGCGCAAGATCATGGGTTGATTTAAGGCAGGCATTGCACCATTGGATGCCGGTTTAATGGTCTAGAGGTTAAGCATTCTCATGAATAATCAAAGGTCCCGTGTTCGATTCCTGGATGCGTGGTCATGGATGCGCTTAGATGAGATGTCTTATAATAGGGCGAAACAACCACCCAATGCTTCCAAGTTTTCAATGGTAGTCAAGCTAGGATCAGTTCGTGATTGCAATTGTGTAAACTCCAGCATCCTTCACGAATCCCCTATACTGAGAAGATTAATTGTTGTTCGGAAATCACATGCCCGTATGACAAGAAATCGTTTTTCCTAGTTCTTAGTCTTATGAACATGTATTTCGAAAAAAAATAAGTTAATGACTTTGAAAATTTAATGAGATTTCAGTTTTAATACGTTACATTTATTTTATTTGTTTCTGCATTTACAAAAGGGAAACTTGAAAATTGTCATTATCATGTGGAATTAAATAAATTATTAAGAAATTTTTATAACTAGATAAGAAATATTCGCTTTTCCGGTGTATAAATAACAATAATCGTAAGATATGAGTGCTTGTTATCACTCATTAAAATTTGAGCATTATTTTATGAATTTAAGTGTAACAGTTCACTCGTTAGATAACCTCGATGATTCTTCGGAAATCTCTTCACAGTGTAGGAAAGTGCTGAATATACCGTTATTAGTTAGTGTTCTTTAGAAATTTTCAAGAGGTATCTTTATTGTTGTGATTGACGATCTTGTTTTCCAGATGCATTTAGAACTTCAGGGTCAAATATAATTTTATGAATGTGCTTCTTTTATGTACATGAACGAACCTTCGAGGTAAAGCATCCCCTATACTTTCGATTTGTGTTTTCTGTTTGGGGTTTAGTGTTGATATCTGGAGACTAGAAAGTTAGCTTTTAAACATTGAACTACAAGAAGTTATTTTAATTTCTCAATGAAATCGTCAATGCTAACCTTTTTTACTTACAAATAGTACAATCTATTTATTTCTTGATAAAAATCAATTAATTTACATTAGTTGCTTTTCGTTTATGCTAATCATTATTCATTAATTGAATGAATATAATTTAGAATTCAAAATGTTTAGTTATAGTTATCTAGGTAATGGAAATAGTAATGACAAAACCTTTCTATTCATAGTTCCAAAATGATTGTTCTTTACATATTTTACATCAGTCATCAATGTTTTTCTTTATTGTTAGGCTTTTTGTTTAAACCGGATAGAAAAAAAACACTTGTTAACACTGTGAACTACTATTACTACATCAAGACCTTATAGGTAAACGTTAAGAAGTATCATATATCCACATCAGTCAGTTATAAACAACGTGTTTATGTGCAG
The DNA here is from genome assembly GCA_944470405.2 of Schistosoma mattheei. Classification (NCBI taxonomy): domain Eukaryota; kingdom Metazoa; phylum Platyhelminthes; class Trematoda; order Strigeidida; family Schistosomatidae; genus Schistosoma; species Schistosoma mattheei. The sequence goes on from OX103950.1 coordinate 8,679,215, forward strand.
CAATTCACGTTATCTTCTTGTATCATCAACACAAATAGACAAATGTTTAAGTAATAATGATAGTAAAGAAACTATTAAATATAAACAATGTAATTCGAGAAGAATTAATGAATTTGCATAATAGAAAGGATGAGATCATTTTAAAACCTAAAATATTTAAGAGAAGGTGAATAGTGAATAATCCTATGAGTTTGAGATCAATTTTGATCTATATCATTCAATGTCTTTCATTTCAATCCATATAAAAATCATCTACTAATATATATATATATATATATATATATATATCTTCTTTGCTTTTATAGTCGTTGTTTTCAATGCGGTTGTGATATCAGTGGTAAAGTTCCATTCAATTATATGGATTATAATTTTTGTACATCGAATTGTTTAAAACAACATCGTTTAAAATCAATAAATAATAACAGGTAATACAATTTTTGTAAAAAAAAATAATCACCAACACAATATTGATCGTTTCTGATTAAAAAAAATTTTTTCTTTAATTTCTTTAATACATTGAAATGAAATGAAAGAACAATTTTGGAATGATTTTTAAAATTACAATTACAATAATAGTATTATTATTATTATTATCAGTTTTGTATAAAATGAAATGAGAATGAACGTGTTTATCAATATGAAAAGCGTATTTTCCAATTAAAAAACAAACAAGTGGTTGAGAAAAATACTTGTGTAATTATTATTATTATTATTATTATTATTATTATTATTATTATTATTATTATTATTATTCTCTTCATTATTGTGAATGAATTGTACACTATAGATGAAATCATTAAATTGTTTCCTAAGTTTGAATAGTTGTCTCAATAATCACTATCATGGTTATTATTTACTATCCCTATTTTTTTTTTTAAATATTAATGAACGAATATTAAATCTAAATGTAGTGAAATGAATGAATATTCTAATTGACCAAGTATTTTGTCTTGTCGTTTTTTTTTAAAAAATTGGAAATAACCGAAATCTAACGACTCATGAAAGTTGTTTGGATAACCGATGTGGATTGTATTTAGTAACCGATAATGTTATGTTACTAATAATTCCTGTTGTACAGTAAATGATTTAATAAGTCATCAAGGTTTGTAATTGTTAAAATGAATAAATGTAATACTGACCAATGAATGAAATGCATTTATACGATGTAGTTACTCACGAGACCAGGTTATTGACTAAAAACTTTGAATTAAATGACATCAATGACAAATTCACTAGTCAGGGGAAGGGGTTTTTTCATCTTATAAAGTAACAAATTTACACGCTAATCATAAACAGACGTCAATAGTAATTGGTGGAGATCAGTTTTGTATATCACTAACTCTCCAATGAATTAAGACTTGATTTACTGTTGCATATAATTCTTGCATACGTTATCAGTCCCGGTTCTTTAGTCCGTTAGGCAAATAATCGAAGCAAATATATGTTCTTGTCGTGTAAAAGCCAGCTTTTTGTTAAATTGTATGGTTAACCAGCCAGAAAAATTAAAAATATTTGTCGCCAACTTGCTGTAGGTTGTTCATTAAGCTTCTTCGGTTCCGTTTCCAGGTAGTATTTTTAATTATTGTAACAAGCAGTTTGCCCACGTGAGCATCAGTTCAATTTCTCACATGACAACAGAGGTAGTTTACAAGATAAAAGCAGAAAAGTTGAGACAATGGTATCAGGGATGGTCAACGAAATAGAATATAATTGGCAAACAACGAGTGAAACTGGGATTAGGGAATAGTAGAACCGGCTAATTAAAGACGAATATCGATGCTAAGTCTTCCCGTTCAGGATTTGAAACTATAGGTTTCGAATATCTCCAAGGTGTTCACAAATACCCTGTTGCACCTGAGGATGAGAAAGGTCTGCAATCTCTCAAAATGTTCTCATGCAGTTATGTGTTGGTAGTCTCTACCTGCTTGCAGTGCTAGTGATAGTATGTCTCGGTGATGTAAGACCTTATTAGATACAAATTAAAATAGAAGTCGATTATAATCCTGATGTAATTCTCTTTTACATTCTTAGTAAAATTGAGGGGAATTCGTTAAACTGAAAGAAGAATCCCTTAATTCTTTTGATAGCTGATTTGTACTTCATATTCTATACTGTTTGTTGTGACCTTAAAGCTAGGTTTTCATCACATGATTTATTCACCCATCGAAATACGACTTATTCAATCTTGGAACTGTGCTAAACCAAACACGTTCAACCGGTATGAGCAGCCTAACGTCCTTATTGGTCTTTTGTTCGCCCAGCCCAACTTATCCAGTTGAGTCCAGAATACCAATAACAGCTTCAACTATGCGAATCATTTATTCCGAACATACGTCGTTTATATATCAGCCAAAAAGACCTCATCTCATCATGAAATAGGAAATAACATTTATACAAGATCAAGTCAAAAAGTGGCTGTGAACGTGGGAGACTGTAATCAATAAACTGAACATAATATAAGGACAGTAAATCGTATGATAATAATGTATAGGTCAAAATGAAGCTTATAATAAGAGGAATATAGATATAGATAATCTGGTTAGTGAATAGTTATATCATAAGAATATATAGATAATATTAGTCCATTAATAGGTCTCAGAAGTTACTCGTAAATTAATCTTCACTAAGATATGTGTTGTTGATTTTTTACTTCTCTGACTACGCTCCTTTGTGCTCCTTTATCTCTTCACAATGTGATCTCTTTATTTTCTCTGCTCGGTCGTACTAGCTTTTATGTTTTCAATAATATAAATATTCATTTAAGAATGACGGAGATCAGAAATGTTACGTTTCGCATGTGACCTAGGTTTGTAGTTTAATGTCTTTTGCCTTTCTATTCGGAGCGCTTTTCCAATCTAAACTTAGTTATTCTTTTACTACCAGTGCTTACGTAATCACCAGAAGACAATTGTACATAGACTGGAAATGATGCAGGGTAAGCTACAAAAGCCATAGTGTTTATGTGCTTGATGACAGTGATTTAGTTGCTGAAATGATTTAATGTTTCCGTTACCATTTTTAGTCATTTTGAGACTTTTGTTTTTCTAATTAAATATTGTGCCGACATATATGTTTCAGTTGTATATTATGTAATTGACTAGGCGTTTGGGGTATCAATTGACATGCATTATCAATGATTCAGTAACAATTTTTCAACCTTGAACTTGCACTCTTATTTATTTATTCCTTCATATAAAACATGTTAACACCGGATGTCAATAATTATGAACTTAATCTTACACATACAATTCGTTTTAAGTTATTTCTATGTCTTGAACTTTTCACATGATTACCATGTAACTGACTCATGTTATCTTATTTTACAAAAATCGACACCCAAATGTGATTGGTTTAACACAGTATCAATTTGTGATTGTTAAAAGCTATATATTTCTTTGATGATTTTGATTATTACCCTCGAGAATTCTAGACAAGTTAGCTGGACAAAATGTTGGAATGATTTAAATTTCAATCGCTGAGATTATTCCAAATATAATTTTCACATAAAAATGTCTTCTCTATACTCGGCGCCCAATTCCTGTCAAAGTATTCGTTCTAATCTTGAAGGATATTCGAATAAATTCAATTTACTATCAGTACTTTAAGTCCTCCTACCAAACCAATGCAAAGCTGTCGTTGTTTCCCCTTTTTTAAGAAGGGCACACATTTATGACAAATGGAAAGAAATGATAGGAAAACTGACAGACATAACAAAAATTCTTAAAACAAATAACTACCTAAAACGTTTTGTCCAAAAATAGGGAACAGTATTAAACAGTACCAGTAAAGTACTCTGAAATCATTTACCACAGTGGTCGTCAATCCACTAACGATACACATCTGAAGAAATCAGAAGAGCACCCAACAAATTCAACACCATGGTATACTTTAGGGAATCAGGCACACTGCAAAGCAACTTAGTTCCTATAAAAGATGTGGTTTCGAAGGATTCCCAGTTATTGTATCTGCAAAATATCCAGACTGACGTAATATGCATCGGACAAATGTCTCTGAAAATCAAGGTCAAAAATTATCATCGTAGATCTGTTCAACTACTGGGAAGTCGAATGAAACTTGAACAGCTTTTTTATTATAGGTCTACACATCACAACATCGGGCCATAGAACAGTAGTTTAATCATCGACACAAAAGATAATCTGATTCAACACCCTTCCCTTAAACTAACATTGTGAATACAAATGTCGTAAGAAGCCTTTTTTCACATTAACGCTTTCTGGTTTTAGAATTTATGCACTTATCAAATAATCTATACGTGTCTGTTCTCAATTATTCATTCATTCATTCGGCAACGCAGGATTATTTCATACAGAAGGACTTTGTTCGAGTTGTGATTTACAAGTTGGTAGTCTTGTAAATTCTGTTTTACTGTATCTTAGGTAAAAACCATCAGAATTAATTAGTGAAACGTAAATTTTGTTTCTTTCTCACTGATTGGAAAGTTCTAATTCATGATAGCAGTATTTGTATAAAATTTTAGCAAGGTAACCTAGAACAGTTACTTTCTTAGATAATGGATAAATAATAAGATAGCTTGTATTAGACTATTTATATTAGACAGTATAAATGTTCGATTCATTTAAAACCATAAAGAATATGTGCAGAAAAGGTATGGTGGGGTATTTATGATAAGTATATAAGTATTAACAAGCATATTTTACAGTTGTCTTCTGTTCTGACACTTTTCAATGTATAAAAGCTCGTTTGTAAAGTTTAATTTTCTCTCTCTTACGGTTGTTCAATCTATCTAGTTACATTAGATCCCCTCTCAAATAATAAGTTTTCCTCAGCCATACTCAATCCTGATTATAAATTTCTGTATCTGTTTTTACAGATCTCTGTAATCGATTTTACGCAAGAGATTTATTCTGTTTTTTTTTTCTGAAAAAAAAGTAAGCAGAGAATGAAAGCTACTTTATGGGACATAAGTACGCTTAGTTTTTAATCCGTAATTACTAACATTTAGTTCATATGACCTCTGTACTTCCTTAATAGTAGGTTTTCGTTTAATACCTAAACTATTGTCGTATCTTCTATACCATAATTATAGTAACTTAAGTATGAGCTTTGTATCCCAATTTACAACGCTAAATGTCCTATTTCAGTTTCCCATATATTATGTATTGTGGTCCGAACCGTTTAATTTCTATTTTGACTTGACTTTAGGATTCGGATATAGAGTTCCCTACTACAGTCTTTTTGTCTTCCTATTGGCTCTTGGTATAATATACGGCTGGCCAACTGATTAGTATCCTCGTAGCCAGTCTTTATTCAATGTATAGGATTGTTCTAGGCCGATGCTTACATGATTTATTTCATTATTTAATGGAAAGTTTTTGCTATGTCCTCTTCACATTATTCTCTTAGAAACACGTCACAAAAAATTAAATAAAGTTATGGACTACGACAAACAATCAATATTTGATCAATGAACTCTCAGATTACGTTCTGTGATAAAAGATAGTTATTAATACAGTCATTTTTTCGTGGGATTTGTCCATACAACTTATTCTGAGTTTTTCTACGTCTTACTCATGGTTAGGATGAATTTATTTTCATAATTTCACATTCTATGGTGTTATCGTTACAGACCATTTCAAAAGTTTTTCTTGAGTTATCAGTTTTTAATCACCATCTGATGATCACAGCATATTAGAAGTATTAGGGTAATGTATAAAATAACCTTAACCACAGAGTAACAGAATTGTTCAAGGAACAGAAAACTACTATACTAGTCGAGTAATCGTGAAACAAACTTATACACGATCTCAATTTGGTTGCAATAAAATTGTCGTTTTCAACTAGTACTTTGAAAAATCGGTCACTTGTTCAATTCCACTTAACCAGCAATCGGTCTACAGTTGCTCTATATATGACGTTTGTTACGTAGTTCCATTTCTTTTTTCATTCTTTTCGCTGTTGTCGTTTGTAATTTCTTTTTAAAATAGTGTAATTTAATGACCGATTTCAAGTTTTCGACAAATTCATTTTTCCGGTAATCCAATGGTACGTTTCAGCACAAGAAGTTGAACATCAACATTTATCTCTAAATGTATACTACTCAATTATAATAAAGTAGATTGCATTTTTTGTTTCAAAATCTTGAAAGTAAGACAGTTTTGGCTTCCATTTACTTTACATGAAAAATTAACTGGTTGATTAAATTAAGTAATTCTAGTAGATGTGTTTATAGTTTAATAAAATAATGATCATAAATATTATCATTAGTCTGAAGCATCAAGCTAATGTAGATTTCACAAGTTTATAACACATTAAATAATTGATTGAATCACATTTTGCATAGTTGATTTTCACTTGACCTATTCTATGATCAAATGACCATGTAAGACCAAATTTTGTTGATGAATTTGTTGTCCATCCATCACATCCAAAAGTAATACCACCTCCAAGCCAGAAGTTCCTGTTTTTTTAACGAAAACAAAGAGAATGCTTTATTTATTTGGAGTTTAATACGTTATCATATTAATGAATATTTGAAATCATTTCAATGAAGTTTATTTTTTGATAGTTGAGATCATGGGTCAATTGAAGCTAGATCACCATGGAAAACCTGAAAGCACTGGATGACCGTTTCGCCCCAGTGTGGGGCTTCTTAGCAGTTCGCGAGAATCAAACCCAGTACCTATCGGTCTCGTGCGTGAACACATAACCTCTAGATCACTGAGCCGGCTGGCATCCAACGGTGTTAATGTCTGACTTCGACTAATCCACGAAATTGAGCGGCACACCCTCCATTGTATTCAGTGAGTTACTATCTCACAACAGACCCGGCTGAACTCCACTGGTCGTTGCTTCTCACTAGAACAAACACTGATTGTTTTTAAAGGTATATTTTATTTAGTTATTCTTTGTTCAGACACAATACTGATGAATGAATTCAGCTAATCATGTAATATGCTCCATAGTAACCCAATAATAAATAGATCAATTGATCTAAATTAACTTTTAAAGCACGTAAATATTGTTAAATGAGATATTTGTTATTCTACACAAGCCATTTTTATTAACTTTAACTTTGATGATATTTGAATACTATGGTTTTGTCTTCTAGATGGGTATATTTTTTGATAATAATCTCTGTCAAATACTTGTAACTACTTGAAATTGTCTATAAATTAGAATGTATCAGAGGCAATTTATCGGTGCTTGAGAATGAATTGTTGTAATTTAGAAGACTAATTCATGTTATATTAGCTTAATAGTGCATATTTTCCTTAGGTAAATTATCATTAGTTAATGGATGTAGTTTTACTGCACTAAAAATTCATTTCAATCAATTTACTTAGATAATTTTTAAAATGTACTAATGAAGAACCTAACCAGTAAGTTTTCTGCCCATACAGATACTATTAAATAATAGTGTCATATAAAAAGTGAACGACTTTTCTTTTTATCAATGGATAAAACACATCAGAAATCGATGCTAAGTGGGTTGGAATTAGTTGACAGGAAATCTTACATCTAGACTTCATGTTAGATAGTAATCGTCAGGGGTGTGTACCTAAAGTACTGAAGGGATTGATGCTCCACATAGGACTTAAACTCGTGTCACCCAGCTTCAAAGTCTGGGAAGCTATCATTGAGAGACTGGATCCATGAGTGACCCCCAGTAGAACTGAGATTTTTACATTGATTAATCATTGAGGTGTGATTAGTGTCATATTTTTCTGGTCTTTTAATGTCGGTCGAATTTTATTAATCAACTTGTAAGGTAGCCACTAGTCTGAGTGATATGATATCGCGTAGCCTATTATTTAATGTCAGATTATTAGACTTGATAAATATGACATTGGTCGCTACTCAGTGATCAATCAATGTGATTATCGGGTATTAGTTAATTATAATTAATAATTTACACTAAAAATTATCAGTAATTTTTCGATAATCTTTTTACTTCTTTCATTCTTTAAATTTAGTATATTTACATTGTAGTCAGTCAGCTACAACGTAGGACCAGGCACATATATACATCGGTTCAAGTTGCCACACCTCATTAGAACAACGAAATGGACACTAAATTCATGGAAGTAGTTACTTCAATGGTAGTAATGCATAAAAGAAGGATTGTGTATCAGGATATAGCTCAGGAAGAAAGAATTAGAAAAAAGGTATTAAGTAATTTTAATCTCACGATTTAAGGGAAGGCAAATGGCGTATACACCTACACGATTATGATCGATTCTCAGCCATATCACCCTGAGTCTCCAAACATTGGTTACGATAGTCACGCGGACCGCAACCAAGTAGTCTGTATCTACCATTATGGCTCGGATTAGAAATTAGTGACCTCAATAACTGATACCACGTTTTGGTTTGGTCGTCCCTAACTTTCTTCCAGCCGTCTCCTACACTAGTCAGCATTGCGCGTCGTGGTAATCGGTGTTCAAGCATACGTAACACGTGGTCATCAACTGATTTACCGCCATCATTCCCTAATACCCTGAGTGTAACTTCATTATTACTTACCCGATGATCCCAGCAGGTGTGTGCTATATTGTCCCCTAAATAATCTGTCATAATATATTTACGAATTCGAAACAACTTGTATAACTTATGGAGATGTGACATGTATGTCTTTTCGGCTTACTTTTAATCATTTTTAAAGTCCAATGTAATGGGAATTCATTCAAAGGAAGAATTGGATTTTTGATATTTTTGAAGTTATGCATCCTATATATATATATACAGTTATTACAAATAGTGTAAATAATGTATATGAAGCGTAACAAGGTATTATTATGAGGTTTACTTACTTAGAATGAACTTGTAAATCAGGCATACCATATAAGTCGTACAGTGGTACGTTATATTCGAACGAATACCGTATAGGAAATCTCTCCATTTCGAAAATACAATTTGACTCTGTAATAATTTATTTATATATGAGTAGTAGTAAACAAAATGTCAGCATTTTTCACAGCGCAAAACAATTAAGTTTTATAAACAAGATAAAACAGATGAAAATTTTATTCACTGTTCAAAAACTGGACAATTAACCAAGTGGACACACTCGACAAATATCATACTTGACTGAAATAGTGGGAATACAAATGGATTTTACAATAGAATTATGCAAATGAATGTTATTTAACAGTGAATTAATAAAAATGGATGTTGGCTATCGCACTTAATGAATAGCACACAAATATTACAATGAATTAAGATGAATGTTGTACGGGATAACTCGGGAGACACTGAATAGCTGCTTTTTCTTATTATAAAACTTATAATTTGCATAGCTAAAACATAACATCAAATTGTATGGAAGACCTTGATATTCCCTCTCAATGAGCATGATAAAGTGAGTTGAAATTCAATAGTTCCACATTTCTCGTTTGAGTCGATTCGTAACGGTATAACTATGAAGGTGAACACTATCATATTACAATACTGATATGATGGTAAGAAAAGTCAAAATTAGATGGATTTACCCATTATGAGTTTTGTTCAACATTACTTCCGTTTTGATTCAATGTGATGATTATTCAGTGTAGTATTCGGTTTTGTTTTCGCGTATGATATTTTCTACTAGGGTCGTCGTCGCCGTCATGTTTTGGGGGTTAATAAATCTTCACTTATACCAGTCTTTGTATTCTTACTTTCATATCGTGGGAATTGCAAAGGTCCCTCATTCGAGTATAAGTGATAAGCGTTACCGACACAGCAATTAGCGACGACCAGATATAACAAGTAGCGTTCAATCAACAAAACATATCAAATACTGACTAGTTAATCATTAAAAATCTGACAATGTTAGTCAATTTCTTCATTTTTTATTGGTAAGAGCTCATCAATTTAAAACGGTCTGTAAATCTTTAGATTTGTGAAGAGAAAGGTGATTAATTTCACTATTTGTCATTTAAAAACGAAGTGACTGGTCTGTAATTTGTAATGAAAGATACGTAATAATTTGACTGTGATTTATAGTCTAATGACTCTTTAAAAGAATAATGAAATCGTTTATAGTCCTTCATAATTACACAAAAATATATCGACCGATCAACCTTACTTAAAAACTTCCGAGAGAATCCTAGAAAACAATTGATTATGCCCTCATTTTCCTGATTGGGCAGCTATCGATATTGTTACCAAATTAAACATTTTTAACAGAAGCTTCTAGAATATCAAGGTCACATTTAATCCTAAAAATAACTCTCGGTCTTTGTACATGCGGTAACCTTTGAAGTAAAGTTTCTTCTATACTTTCAGCACTTTGTTTTCTGTGTAGGGGTCAAAGGTGGAAGACATCTGATGACAATAAGATGATTAGAAAGTCAGTTTCTAAGCCCTCAAGAACAAGACTTATTAAAAATATAGTGTGTAAAATAATGTGAAATTACTATTTGTTTAAAGTTTGTTGAAAGGAAATACTTACACCTAGATTTATAATAGGTACATGTTGATATTGCCATTTGATAAGACGTTCTATTGGAAAATTTCTGTCTACAAGAAGTACTTTAAAACCAGGTATTCCAAGATGATGAAGAGCAGTTTCATGACACTTCGTATTGGCTCCATGCCATCCTGAAAATGATCCTCCAGTCAAAGGAACAGGATGAAATGCAAATACTATCTGAAACGATAAAAAGAATCAGTAAAAATTGAAATCACTAGTGTATTCGACGAATATGATTTAATGGTCTCAAGGAAGATAAATGAATTTAAATACTTCACAACCGTCGTTCTCTGTAGGATTATTTGGAGTCATTGAAGAAATCGTGTTAGAAATAGATGTATGCTGATCCGATAGAATCTCAATGGTCAAAATATATTTATATTAGCCAAAAAGTTGTATTCTCCTAGTGTTCTTAGTTATTAACCTACAAGAAACGTCTGTTAAACTGTTCTTCAGGTTCAGAACGAATGTATTTTAATCAAAAATACAAAGAAAATTGTAAATGATAATGCCATATATCAGGCAAACATTTTTTTAATAATTTAGAAATATTAAATGTGAAACGGGTTGGATTATCCTTTCGTTGATATGTTGAATGAAATTTGATCAGCCTTGGTTAGTATATGTGGATCCATTACGACATAAGTTAGCAGAGAATAGATGGGATGTAGATTACAGTATGATCTAGGACGTGCATTTCGTTCTACTTCAGACTTTCATGCATTGGCTTGTGCGTCCTTGTATTATCCAAGCCCTTATGCAAATCGAATGGAGCATATATATTCGGTGCGTTTTGTACCAATATTTGTGTGTTTAAATGAAATAAATAAGACTTTAGCTGGGTTCGAGTCCCTGAATGAACATCAACTCTGGAATGCAGGTAAATCCAGTTGACGAGTATCGAATAGAACGAGATGGGAGTCCTTGATTCTACTGCCAGATGCTTTCTATCTACTCTTTGGAAATATCTCTTGTATTTTGAACAAAGAAATATAAGACTCCCCACTGTGAAAAAATAACATTAAACTATTAAACGTAGTTCTTTGATTTCAATTTAATTAACTAGCGATTTTTTCCATGGAACTTATGATTCAAAACAAGTTTTTCTTGAGATAATTCTAAATCTTCAAATCCATTAAGAAGTAAATAACAATCAACTTACTTTTTCTCTATATCTGGGGGTATAAGTTTTAGATGAAGGTTCTTTGGAAGATGAACTGTTGTAGATTTGTAAATTAGACTAATTTAGGAATTAAGAATAAAACATAATTGTTTATCATTGATTGGTAATACATTTCTCTATACAAAAATCATTGATGAAAGTATGTAGCGAAGTCAGCAATAAAATTTTTGATATTTCTAAGTTGATGAAGTCTTTATCATTAATCCCTTTGTTAACACAAGCTGTATGTTTTATTCGCTTCCGTTAACTCATAAACGTCTAGATGCTATTCAGTATGGCCTGCATTTTATTGGATTACTTGGTTTGGAAGTACATGGATCTTATCTAGACTGGTGCATACTAGCTTCGGAAACCCATGAACCACTATGTTGTTAGGTATTTTAGTGTTTACGGTAGGTTTTCTAGCATCCTTTCTTACCGAACAAGGTCATTATGTCAAACCCTGACGTCCGATGATCCCCTGATAGTTGTCTTACGAGTTATCAAAAACACATTTACCTTGCGTTTGGAGTTCAACCTGAATTTTAATAGAGGGGTTGTTTCATAGTATTTGGCCCGGATACACAGTTCAGCTAGGATATTACCAATACCACTCGTTGTCTATAGCTGGTGCGTATAGAGGCTTGGCGTACTGTGGGATAGTAAATAAATTTATTAATATGTTTACACTGTAATCCAAGTGGGTTGCGGTTATTCCCGGGGTACTGACGTCCGTGGCCACATATCTGACATATTAGGACAACGGGAACTGGATGCTTATAGTGAGCTCGTAATATCGGAAGGGTAGCTTAGTGTTACAAAGAAAGTGGACCCTTCCTGCACAGAGGTCGCATATAAATATAGGGTCTGTTGCTATTAGTGAGGTGCATACGATACAATCATCGCCATTTTGTCCTAATCATCAAAGTGAATAGTTTTCGAAGGTCTTGTTCATGGATGCTCTTTCATCCCGAATTTTTATTATTTACTAATGGCACTGGAGAAGTAAAACTGGGTCGGAATGATATCGTCAGTATGCGTTTGAGTCGTCCCGTGGGAGTCAGTGTTCTGCCTACTTTCAAGAGATGCGTCTTCCAACCTTGGTTTAGGGTTCCTAAGAATCCTTTGTTTAGTGATTGGGATGCTTGAATTATCACTAGACCTTGTGGCAGGATCTTTATAGTTCGTCCTTGTTTTTAAGGAGTCAGAACTAGCAGAGACACGTGCATTGCACTCGATGATTGAAAAGTAAAGATAATAAAAGACAGTATTCAAAAAGAATAGGTTTTTAAACACTGCATAACTTCAATCCCTTAGAAACATTTAAACTTGCAAGTTTACCTTTACCACCCCCCATCAGTTGACTTAATGTGATCAAAGCAAGTGTTCCACACATCCTGTGTTTACAGGTGGTTGCAACGACATCAGTCACTTAATTGAGTTGTACACTAAGAGAACTATGATGGTTTCACATCCACCAACCGTTAATGAAAAATTTCCATCATTTCCCCTTATACAACACTATCATTTATCGTCCAATGGTATTAATTGTTTTAAAAGTGATATCACAGGTTATAACGAATATAATTGTTGGGAGCGATTATTCTTCCCCCTAATTGTGGATTATGATAGTCGAACAAGTGTGAACTTGGATTCAGCTTTGAACATGGTCACGACCACAGAAACTTCAGTTATAACTATGTTGTTTTAAATTGACTTGGTGTTGTTTTACTTATATCTCCCTATTGTTGTTTAGGACTGCAATTGATCAATCTCTTGTTGGCATATGTGCATCCTGTGCAGATTGCCTGGATATAGCTTTAAGTCACATGCTTTTAAGCAAAGATGGATAGTTCGAGTCATGGAGTGAACATCAACTCTGGGATGCAGGTGTATCCAGCTGACGAGTCAGAAATAGGACGAAACGCGCGTCGTAGATCCCCTTACTAGCCACTATCGATCTTTGCTTAAAAAGCGTGTTGTTTTTTTATCACATTTCTGTCTCTAGGAGTATTAAAGAGAATTTGAAAAAGGGGAACTTATCACCATTTTTCAGTTTTTGGTTTTTCTTTCTATAAGAATCAGAAACCGTTATTCGATCCGCTTTCTTTTATCATAAGTCATTTAAGATCGTAACTAAATCATTATTTCACTTTTAAATGAGATGTTTTTTACTTCTATAATTATGATTGTCTTCTATTTTAAGAAGAAAAATGAATAAAATTGTCTTAAAACAATTGAAAGTTTTAAACTTACATCATGTTGACCAAATGTTACTTCTTGTCCGAATTTCTGTGTGACATTTTGCATCAAAAAAACAAAAATGAAAAGACTTTTTAAAATTAAAATGATTAACCTAACTGAACATAAACTTGCAAGTTTAATTAAGAATCCAAGTTTATAAGTGATTTATTCTTAGAAGGCGAGACTATAATTTATGGATGAACCAATCAAGTATAAGATAACAGGCCTCAGATTTTGGATGACATGGCTCAAAATCGTTTGCAATGGCGCAGGTGCATACACTCTTTGTGTTCTCCTAAATTCTTCCGAATTCTTCGTGTCCATTTTTTCTCTTTCCAAATTTATTTCACTGAACTATATCCCTTGAATAATATCTTCGAATCCTAATCTTCCTGATGACTGCTTATACTTTTCTACCTCTATCACTATGGGATTTGAATCGACATTTGTATCTCTGTGCTAATGTGATGTGTCAACTCGAAATGATGTACGTACGTACAGAGTTCTACGTTGTTACTGATTGATTCTCAGATTTCGGCACGAAATTCATTCATCCATTTGAGTAAATGGAATCTTGGCATTATAGCTGATGTCAGTTCGTGATGAAAGATTCAGTTGAAAAATAATTTTACAAATTACAAATAAACAGTCTACCTGTCCACGTCGAATTGGATACGATTTGAGACATTGTATTACAAATGTGTCACAGATGTTATTAAGCAGAATACTTAGAAAAATATCTGTTTCGAAGTTTGTAGGTGTCATTACCAAGGTTTGATTTGATAATTTCGAATAAATTGAGCATTGGGTTGATTGTTATAAATAAAAATGATATATTTGTAATATCCCAATGAGTAGAAAACTGGATTTTTCTGACGTTTCGTGGCTTAGTGTAAGTCACTTCTTCAGAGAATAAATAACCAAATTAAATTAATTCTCTGAAGAAGTGACTTACACTAAGCCACGAAACGTCAGAAAAATCCAATTTTCTACTCATTGGGATATTACAAATATATCATTTTTATTTGTTTCGAAGTTTGTTCAAACCACGGTTGATGAGCATACTTGTGTTTTCCGACTACTTACACATCAGCGAAACTACACTTTATGGACGAATCAATCAAATTTACGATAATAGGTCTTGAATTTTGATCGATTTATATTTGGATGGGTAGAGTTTTGGTATTGTAGCTGATGGTGGTTCGTGATGAAAACCCTATATGCAGTTGCTAACCCTAACTATCAACTGTGAATATTAATCCTAATTCCTCACACTTGTTTATACCCCTCATTTAACCGTAGTGTGTAGGTGGACATTCTCAAGGTGTTTTTATCGTCGCTCGAATGTCGTCCATAAATTATAGTTTCACCTAATCATTTCATTCGGTAACAAATATTTAATTATAATAAAGGATTCTGAGCACAAAATATGCAATATTGTAACTAAACTTCTGTGTTGTACCATTTGACATGTGAATATTTTGAGAAACTATGTACAAAAAAACTTATCAGCAATGATTAACTGTTATTCATATTCATCCGTGAATGTTTGCCACCAGTTTTTCTCCTTTAGAAAGTTATTTTTTGCATTGCATGGTATATTTAATATATGAAGACAACGTGATCAACCCTAGTTCCCCTTGACGATAATCAAAGAGGGAAATATATCTGCTACTACAGTCGTTCTGCTTAAATATTGTTGATGTATGGCTACTGAACGTAAATGTGATTGATCACTAAGCATCCACAAGGATACATTCAGCTAACTGATTAATAAATGTGAGATTTCCTTTCCTATTATTGATTCCTGGTCCTGGCTTTCAGAATGTAGACCGTTTGTAATTGTGTCGAACAAAGTATTGTGTAGTTTATACTCTGGTTTTCTGTTTTTGGTCATAAATTGTGTATTTGATACTACTTGACCCAGTCTATGTATGACATATTGATCGAGTATCCAGTCTAATGGTAGAAAACTCCCGTTTCACCCGTTCACCCTTTCTATCAATTGTATAATTTAGTTTCGTGATAAATTGTGGGCTTTCTATAGAAACTGAAGACTAAATCATGGTAAACATATGTAATTAATAAGTTAAGACTAACTGGGAAGTTAAAAAGAATGTTATATCTTCTTTTCAAAAAAAAATAGCTGTCCAGTTGTCCTAGTTTGCTGTCGATACCACTATTTTCATCAAAGAAAGAATGTTTATATATGTCCCCTTAAAAAGAGTCTGTTTTAAATAACGACTAAACCTTAATCACCTAAACTTCATTAAGAAACTATGATGTTTATAACGAAATCAAATTCAAGATCAGATTCAAATGACTGTCTGAACGCATAGTCCTATCACAATTATGACTCGTTCTGTTTACTTCATGAAATGTTTTAAATTATTTGGAAAAAAGAAACACTACTTGAACAACATAACTGATTAATGTAAAGAATACTTTCCAAACTTGATTCTTAACTAAACTTACAACATGTATTCTTTTCCATGTATTATGAATATTTTCAATTTTCATAAATAAACCCAATGAACTAAGTTGATCCAATTGAAAATTTTTATTTAAATTCCATTTAGATGATTGATTATCATTTGCAAATGATAATACTTCATAATTGAAGAATTCAGTAACAACTAATGCACCAACTGGTAGAATTGAACCAATAGTTTTGAATTCATTAGGATTATGAAGTATTTTAACCTTTTTGATTAGGGAACATAAAAAGAAGTTTTGATAAGTATCAATATCAAGATTGAACTTGATAGTATCAAGTAAATTGAGCATTGCGTAGAAAGATAATAGTTAAATTCATCAGTCAATTAAGGCTAGACCACCATGAAGAACCTGGGAGCACTGGACGGGCGTTTCACCCTAGTATGAGAATTCTCAGCAGTGGGCATCCACGATTTGATCCCAGGACCATAGGTGGTATCGTGGATACACAATACTGAGGAGTCCCACAATCGGATGAAACGGTCGTCCAGTGCTTCCAGGTTCTCCTTGGTGGTCTAGCCTCAATTGACTGATGAATTCAGCCATAAAAATTTACTAAAATCTCCACAAAACACCCCTTCTGATAAGAAAGTCAATAATAAATATATTTTGTGTTACACCTCATTGAGTAGAAAAGTTGTATTTCTGACGTTTTGTAACCTAAAACAAGCTGTTTCTTCAGAGTAAATACATAACCGAATCAAAATAACATAAATTTAAGTTGTACAAATGAAACAATGTACTATTTAAACTTGTGCTAATTAAATTCGATTATTTATTTACTCTGAGGAGGAAGTTTACGGTAGGTGACGAAACGTCAGGAATACAAGTTTTTATTAGAGTTTTGATAACTAAAAATAATTCAATATCAAGAAATCTTAACATAACTGACAAAATACCTGAACATATCGGATATAATGTTGATTACGTAAGAATTTAAAAATAATTTGCGTATCTGTAGACATTTGAGGCGTAAATCATCAGTCTCTGTTGGTACATGAATTATTTCAACTGATGACTTCATTTAGCCTATGTTTATGGATTGGTTAAACTTTTGAGTAGTAACTACTAGTGATAGTACTATCCTTACAACAGGAAATATTCCTAATACCATCTGTATAAATTAATGTCATGGGTTTATTTAAGTTAGATGGTACTGTAGTGAACGAAAATATCAGTGGGGACAAACGAATGTATTTCAACAGAATTACAGAACATAGTAAAATCTGAGAACCATACAGTAGATACTTAATTTGTAAAACATCGATCAATTGTCTCAAACTTGATTGCTTCTAAAAATATCAGTCAATCGTCTCACACTTCACTGTTCCTGTATTTCTATGCCAGTTGCTTTCCGTTTCCGTTCCTTCCTTCTTGATCTTCTCAATCTTCTGCTGCCAGACATTATATTCCTGACTCGCGCTATATACTACTTATGTCCATATAAGTAGCACACACTACGGTAGCTCTAATGATATTTTTTATTGGGTTTATTGATAGATGGTAGGATGCTTTTAATTATGATTTAAGTATGTATGAACAGTGAACGTACGAGTTTCAATCTGGACACAACCTACGGCGTAGATTTTATTGATTAGCATTATCTGTAACATAATAATGGTAACAATAGTACTTGCTTTATTCAATATCATGTATTTAATTACAGTAATAAATTCTCATAATGGAATATATAATACCTTTAATAAAATTCCGGTTTTATAAACATTTGACTTTTAAATTGTTACACAATATACATCAAATGTCTTTTAACAGTGACATTCATATCTATCCACAAATTTTCACGGAGCGGTCTTAGTTCTCCGGCACCATTTTTCATCACTTAATATATTTGATATATAAATTCTATAATAATTCAGTGTGACTTCGTCAAAGAACAGATAGGGTGAAGATTAGACAAACCACAGTGGTGGTTCTTTTCAAGTTTCTCAATGATTAGATTCTTGACAGTTGACCGATATAGTGAATGAAGATAAATTTAAAACAAGGAAATTTCTATTCATAAATTTATACTTGGAAAAATGAGGTTAAAGCCAGTTGTTGATTTCTATAACTTACACCTAAAATTTTTGTTTTTCTAAATTTGCGAAATTTGATCCAGTGAATAAGATACTTGAATCATGTGTTGATTGATTCAAAGGATGTTTTACATGTTTCCTAATTTCTTGTAAAGGATGAATTCGAGAAGTTAAATGATCATAATCTTGTTGTTGTCCCCGTTTGCGTCGATGAAAATTTCTATTATTCTGTGAAGATATTCTTCTCTGAATGAATTTTCTCTGAATCACTTCACCTTTGTCTCCTTTTTGACCTTTGGGAAGATAATTTGATGACTAAAAACAGAAATGAGAAGTAGATAATGCATCATCTAAATTGTCTATTTATTATTTAAATCTTATTAATTTAAAGGAAAAAAAAGCTAAATAGCATTCTACCATAAAATTATTTTTCTTCATTAGGAACCCTTCAAAAGCATTCATCCATATTCATACATCTTAGCATATGTGTTATCTTTAAACGTCTTCGTATCCATCCATTGCATCATATTTCCAACTTCAATCAATCAATAATATTGTTCTCGACTAGCATTCATTGTTACTAATGTTAAATGACTGAAATGGAAGATGGTGTACGCCATTATGTACTGATCTAGTGAGCAAATGTTTGTGGTGTTTATCGGTAAACATTAAGTCCTAAGCTTAATATCTAACCGGGTAGCAAGTGTATTATGGTTAGTAGTCTTAAAATATGAGAAAATAACTATTAAAATGCGCCTTACTTTTTAGTAATTGTCTAGTAAAGGTCAAGCTGTGCTCTAAACGATCTTTAAATAATAAGCTATTAAGACTAATATCTTGTTTATTTTTAGTTTTTCCATTTAAATAGTGTATTTACTGTCAGTCAGAAAACATAAAAATCACTAGCTTCATGAGTGCCATTCAATCATTTATCTCATTTCAATAATGAAACAAATGAACAATTATATTTTAATAGTTGATATGATGAGTCAATTGAAGCTAGACCACCATGGAAAACCTAGAAGCACTGGACGGCCGTTTCGTCCTATTGTGGGACTCCTCAGAAGTGAACATCCATGATCTCGTCTCGGGAGATTCGAACCCTGGAACGAAAATCTTTGTCGATGTTGACTATTATATTTAATTAAATACACGAAGTTCAGCAAAAGGATCTCTTTTTAATGAACTTATTATCAAGCTGTACAATCGTATGAACAAGGAATAAATATGACGATGCGGTTATACAGCTTGATAATGAATTCGTTGAAAGGAGATCCTTTTGCTGAACTTCTTATATTTAATGTATTACAAGTTATTTGACATTTTAAATATTTCATATAAACTTGTCAAATATTTAATTAATAATAATTTAAACTTACTGTAATGTTTATAGTGTATTTAATTAGTTGTAAGGCTTTTGAAAATGATAATATCAGAGTATCTCCCATATCACCTTTTAGACCCTGAAATTAACAGTAAATTATCAATCATATTCAGTAAATAAATGTTAATCCAAGTTAGAGCTACACATGTGAACTAACGATACCGCTTTCTATCAAATATTTATCAAGTTTTTGTTATATCCTAGTGAAGATTAATTTACGAGTAACTTCTGAGACCTATTAATGGACTAATATTATCTATATATTCTTATGATATAACTATTCACTAACCAGATTATCTATATCTATATTCCTCTTATTATAAGCTTCATTTTGACCTATACATTATTATCATACGATTTACTGTTCTTATATTATGTTCAGTTTATTGATTACAGTCTCCCACGTTCACAGCCACTTTTTGACTTGATCTTGTATAAATGTTATTTCCTATTTCATGATGAGATGAGGTCTATTTGGCTGATATATAAACGACGTTTGTTTGGAATAAATGATTCGCATAGTTGAAGCTGTTATTGGTGTTCTAGACTCAACTGGATAAGTTGGGCTGGGCGAACAAAAGACCAATAAGGACGTTAGGCTGCTCATACCGGTTGAACGTGTTTGGTTTAGCACGGTTCTAATATTGAATAAGTCGTATTTCGATTGGTGTATAAATCAAGTGATCATTATCCGTGATTAAAGTCACAAACAGTTTTATTCTAATGTGCTGCAGTATCTATATGCATTAACGAAAAATATTCAATCAATTAGGGTAACATGTCAGTTAATGATAATCATTTCAACACAACAGGTAGATTAAAACTTTGAACGATAAACTTATTCAGCCAACAACGAAACAGAAGTGTTACGGAATTGTTTTTTTTTGCACACAGAGACTAAAGCTATTAGCTCGGATCGTCATAAATTTAATCATATCTCAGAGATGAGATCGAGTCCCATTAGGAAAACTTGGTAGCATAAACTACTCTAGATGCTTTACTTTAATTTATCGCATGACCACTACCAACCAAATATTATAGAATGGAACTGAATTTGGATTTAGTCTGACGCTTTTCTGAAAACCGACGGAGAGGTTCATTAACTCGTTGGCTAAATTGTCGTACTACTGACATACGCCCTATATAACTTTCTCCAGAAGATCAGCTAAATTCAGCAATACATATTGTTGTGGTAAAGTCAGTTAATGTACATTAGACATGAATTATGAAAGTCAATAATCTGTATTGTCTTTTTAAAGTAGTGATAATCATATGCCATCTGTGGTGATTATACAACTGGTCAATAAAAATTGTAATTTATCTGCTATATTTTGATTGCTACTGGTAAGTAGTAAGTTGAAAAATTCCCATATTGTGAATTAGAACAACATAGATATAAGCGAATAATACTGTTTTCGATTAGATCCTCATTAGGCTTTATTCTAATATACAATAATATTTATATGCATATACGAAATTGTTAAACCAGTCAAGGTGGTTTATGATTCAGTGATAACAGTAGACTACATAGACAAACATAATAAGTAAAAAGCACAAATCGGTAATGTGACGACAGGCATACTAGTCGTGGTCAGAATAATAAAGGCTTGTATCCATGTTGCATATTGGGAAATAGGATCTCTATTATTCACTTATATATGTTGTTTTACATTAGTAATTTATTCACTTATTCCTATCTCTCGATTTTATGTCAGTTTGTATGGATCCATTTTCAATTATTTCGATTATGACTTTGGATAAACATTAATTCAATAGTAATTCAGAATATAATAAAACGGTATATATTAAAGAGGAAGAATGTTGTATTTGTAAAATCCCAGCGAAAGAATTTGAAGTAAATTCAACGTTTCGCCTGGCAATCTCGTCCATTCTTTTTCAAGGAAATATCTTTAATGTCTTACATTAACTCGGCGACTAAATATTGTGAAACTATTCGATCAAATTTAGACGAAAGTTCTTATTTAAAACACTATATAGTTTAACAGATCAAAACAAAAGAACAGAAAACAAATCCTACACACATTTAGGTCATTTTATCAAAATTAATTTCTGTTATCTAATCAATTTAGAACAAAATATTGATTTTCATATAGACTGATAATAAACTTAATAGAGAGTAAATTGTATCTTCTATTTAATTATTCTTATTGATTTGTTTGTCATTTCAAGGTGATGTAAATCAATCAGGATATCAGTAATTATTGAAACTTACCTTTATTCCTTTTAATCCAATAATTCCATCAATAGTTTTACATGATCTATTACACCATTCACTTGATCCAGTCTCACCTTGAACACCCTATAGTGTTAATCCAAATTTGTTTGTAAGCGAAAATAAAGAAAGATGCGAGTTTCAGATCATAGTGACTAATTATTGGGTTGTAAATTCATTCTTTTCAAATAAATGTACTTGAGTAACTATTATGGTTAATTGTTAACAGTATTTAATTTACTTATTGTTTTTTAGCTGTAACTTAAGATTACTGAATTAAAGTGTAATATTGAGAAAATAAAGTCTCAATTATTTTTACATGATATTCGTCATAGACCGATTTCAATTGAGATATCAGTGCTGGATTGTTGTTACGTCCCGGTGTAACACTTTTCAACAGTAAGCACCCATAATCCCTTGTGGATCAGACTTAAGACTTTGAGGTCGCATGGAGATTGTCAAACCATTAGTTTAGCAATCAGCGTAAGATATTTGCGAACTCAAGATTCTGGTTAAATTAAAAGACCTGTATGATATATATATTCGTAATATTTGTGAACTACGAATGTACATGGTACACAAGACTTGACAACTCAAATATATCTATTTTTACAAACAGTTATTGAGGTTTATTTCCAGCAAAATATTATCTTACGGTTGTTTGGTTTGGATAAGTAGCTCAGCTTTCTCTAATCTCAATTCAAACAGATTGATTGAGTAGTGTATCTTTGAACCTTGTATACTATCAGGGAACCATGATCATACAGACAAAGGATATCATCAGTGTTTACGATCAAAACTACAATTTAATAAAAACTTATAAGCTAATAGAAAGTGTACAATACAGTTCAAAATTTCAATTAAATTAGGTGTTTTTCAGTTACGATGTCACAATATTTACTGATTGTACCATTTTATCAATTAATGTGGCAAGTACTACTGTGGTGTATGCTACTTATGTCGGTAGACTATAAGTAGTAACATAAATCAGAAGGGGAATGTTTGTCAGCAGAAGGCTATGAAAGTCGACTTGGAGAAAACAGAAACGTAAATAAGAAAAGATTGTGACTTGGAAGAATCATACAAAATGGGAAGGACAAATGATGGGGTTTTGCTAATGAAGTATTCAAGGTATGGTGATTCTGTAATTTTATGTTAAGCAATTAATTGGTTGTCCACAGCTGTGCTCTCATTCATAACACTACCAATCTAATGTTTGTTCTTCTTCTAAAATCTAACCATTAGTCGAACTTGTATTGAGGAGATAGGTAGGTTTTGGATTATTTTTGGTGTGAAAATTGGTCGTCATTATTTGTTCTATCTAGAATTTCGATTCTTAATATACCATGTATAACTCGAGCAACTCGAACACTAGAACCTACCAAGTCGCAAATGAGAAGATAGAAGACAAGTGTTTGGAATGCTATTCCAAACTGTGTCAAATATGATACAAAACTGTCAGGTATTTATAGTTTTTAGTAAAAAACGAAATCATCATCATAGTCCTCCAATCTGCATACAGGGGATTATTAGCACTTATGTAATAGGGAAGCTACACGTAAAGATTCTGGAATACTCTTCCAAAAGACGATTGGATGCAATATCTTCAGCTTTTTCTGACCTTCCTCGAGTTCACCCGTGGGCCATCCTCATATTAATGAACCAACACTTTTATTTTTTTTGTGTCGAATTTTATCGGTTTTATTCAGTCGCAATAAATTGTTGACAATGCAAGTATATTGTGAATTCAGCATACATATATTTGTACCATATGCAGGTACTCTTTTACAGAATCTATGAAGAATGTTTAGTGGTGTCAATGTAATTTTATGTGCTTATTCAATTCAGTTAAACTTATTGTGAAGTGAGTGCTTTGAGTAGGCTACGTTTAAAGATATGATAACTATGGACTTATAAGTGCATAATTTGAATGTCAAGTTGTTGAAAACAAACTCCGACTGTAGCTCTTCTAGAGTTACTGCCGGTCCCGAGCCCGAGTAAAGGAGGAGGGTTGGGCATGGGGTTAGCGACCCCATCCCGTAGAAAACTAACTCGCTAAAAAACGCTAACCAGAAAAAATAATTCAAATCATTTAAACTCTGCCCTGAGAGTTAGAAGGTCTTCATTTAGAAGAACTATGACGCTTCATGGTGGAAGCCGAGTTCTTTTGGAATTCACAAGGCTGATACCCCTTCTGACAACCAGAGCAACAATTTTTATAGGCACATTAAACGTCCGGACAATGTGGGAGACCGGGAAGACCAGTCAAATAGCATCATAAATGAGGAGATACAACTTGGCAGTACTGTAAATCAGCGAAACCCATTGAACCCAAGCTGGACAAAAAAGCCTAAATACGGGAGAGGTGCTGCTATACTCCGACCATGAAGAGAAAAATGCTCCACACACTCAGGGAGTTGCTCTAATGCTGTCCAAAGTAGCACGAAATGCACTTGTAGGATGGGAATCTCACGGATCCAGAATCATCAAGGCATCATTCAAAACAAAGAAGGAGGGGATCACAATGAATATTATCCAATGTTATGCACCCACCAACGACGACATTAAAGATCAATTCTACGAGCGGCTGCAGTCAATCATTGAGAAATGCCCAAGAAACGACCTCACCATTCTAATGGGAGGTCTAAATGCCAAAGTCGGAATAGACAACACCGGATATGAAGATATCACGGGACGACATGGACTAGGCGAGAGAAAGATTTGCAAATCTGTGTGCATTCAACAAATTGGTCATAGGAGGCACAATATTTCCACACAAGCGTATACACAAGGCTACATGGATCTCACCGGACCACACTACAGAGAACCAGATAGATCATATTTGTCTCAACAAAAAATTCCGAAGGACAATGGAAGATGTGAGAACCAGGAGAGGTGCTGACGTAGCTTCAGATCACCACCTAGTTGTAGCCAATTTAAAACTGAAGCTGAAAAAGAACTGGACAAGTGGACAAACAGCACTACAAAGGTTCAATACAGCCTTCCTTCGAGATACTGACAAACTCAATGAATTCAAGATAGCTCTCAACGAAAGGTTCCAAGCTTTACAAGATCTACTGAAGAAAAAAGAAACCACTATGGAGGACAACCGGAAAGGTATCAAAGAAGTATTAACTTCAACGTGTCAAGAGGTTCTGGGTCTAAAGAAGCATCATCATAAGGAATGGATCTCTATAGAAACACTGGACAGGATCAAAGAAAGGAAGAACGAGAAGACAGCAATTAACAGCAGCCGAACACGAGCAGAGAAAGTCCAAGCACAAGCTGAATACACAGAAGCAAACAAGAAAGTGAAGAGGAGCATCAGAGCCCACAAGAAGAAGTACGTGGAAGAACTAGCAACGACGGCGGAAAAAGCTGCTAGAGAAGGAAATATGAAACAGCTTTACGATACAACGAATCGGATCCACCGTGTTTATCAATGATGCTGCCCAGATATTTGAAGGTTTTTACATCTTCCAAATCTTCTCCGTCAAGTGTGATTCGACTGGTGCATGTTGTGTTATATCGGAGAATCTTGCTTCTCTTTTTGTGTATGTTGAGATCTACTGTTGCTGAGGCTGCTGCTACACTGGTCGTTTTCTCATGCATGCGCGATCTGTCTGCTTCATGAATGCATAATGCTATTCATTATGATTGTTCTACATTATTCTATAAGAAATGAGATCAGATGTTATCGATGAAATTTATAGAAGATCAATAAAACTTTCGATCTAATAATAAATTATGATTAAGATGAAAATTTTAATTTTACGGTAATCTATCAAACAGATTGAACTGTCCAAGCCTTATAATGTTAATTACTAACTAGCCAATTTATATTATTTGTTTTTTTCTTTTTTTGAAGTAAATGTGAATCTTGCATGGCGTGTTATTTATTTGCATTGTTCGTAATCATTCTACTAAATTTCAAGTATTATCATTTATAATTGATAAATAACAACTTACTTTCAGTGAACTCATATCAATTGATGGACATATTGTTTCTGGACAATAACCCGTAGAGCCCACTGGACCAGCTGGACCCTGAAATTACAATGAGGGAATATTTTTTTAATAAAAAAAATAATCAACGATTATTATGACGATTCCTGTTATAAATCAATGCCACGTTGGTGCAACTTCTTGGACTGGTTGAAGTTAGACATTAACACGTTAGATGCCGGCCAGCTCAGGTTAAGCGCTCGCGCGCAAGACTGATAGGTCCTGGGTTAGAATTTAGTTGGGCGGGATCGTGGATGTGCACTGCTCAGGAGTCCCATAATAGGATGAAATGGCCGTCCAGTGCTTCCAGGTTTTCCATGGTGGTCTAGCTTCGAATAACTTATGAATTCAACTATAAAATTACTGAAATCTCCACAAAACCCCTTCTGAAAATAATAATTGTGATTTTGAGTGTTCTTTGTTGGTTTGTTCTCATCAAATGTTTTATAATTATATATAAGTATTAAAATAATGTGTTACCTGTGGTCCAATGTCTCCTTTCTGTCCCTAAATTAAGAAAAAACAATTTATAATAAATTCTATTCAATAAATAAAACTTACAATATGGACTATGACTTCGTCGAATGGAGACTAAAGAAAATGAAAGAAACAATAATATTGAAATATTGTTTAAAGTATGGAAAAACTACATGGTAGATTGTAATATATACTAAAGAAATCTCTCATTGTTAAATAATATAATTATTTCACTGATTACAATCATGAGTCAATTGAAGCTAGACCACCGTGGAAAACCTGGGAACACTGGACAGCCGTTTCGTCCTAGTATGGGACTCTTCAGCAACTTCGTGAATTGGTTGAAGTTAGACATTAACACCGTTGGATCCGGCTCAGTGGTCTAGTTGGTTAAGCGCCTGGCGCGAGACTGATAGGTCCTGGGTTCGAATCTCGCGGGGTGCGGATCATGGATGCGCACTGCTGAGAAGTCCAGTGCTTCCAGGTTTTCTATGGCGGTCTAGCTTCAATTGAATCATGATTTCCATCAGTGAAATTTCTAAAATCTCCACAAAACCTCGTCTGATAATGTAATTATTGTAAAAATAATGAATGTTTCTCGACAAAATGTTCAAGTATTTATGAGAGGTCTAATCGTTGCTTAAATAGGTTAAAGGTAATTTCTTTTACTATAGGACTTGATAAGAAGGTTCAAATAACATAGCGAATATTGAGTCTTGATGTGAATATCAACATATTTTTGCTTATAAATACCAAATGAAATGATCCATAATTCAAGCAGCTCTACTTAGTGACTATCCATAAACACTTATGATATATCAGAATAAGTTGTTCACTATTAGACAAAATTATATCAATAATGTTACAGAATAAAGTTAATCTTCCTCCGAGGAATAATAATTGTGAAATCATGTCGCTTGAAATTTATCATAGATACCACAAAATCTTGTGTTTTTAAATCAAGAATTAAACAAATTTTTCAACGGAAGTGCTTTATGAAATTTGTCAGTGATTCTGATCAAAGATTCAGTTGAAAAATAATTTTACAAATTACAAGTAAACAGTCTACCTGTCCACGTCGAATTGGATACGATTTGGGACATTGTATTACAAATGTGTCACAGATGTTATTAAGCAGAATACTTAAAAAAATGTCTGTTTCGAAGGTTGTTCAAACCACGGTTGATGAGCATACATGTGTTTTCGGACTACTTACACATCGTCGAGACTATAATTTATGGACGAACTAATCAAATTTACGATAATAGGTCTTGAATTTTGACTGATTTATATTTGGCTAGATATAGTTTTAGTATTGTAGCTGATGGTGGTTCGTGATGAAAACCCTATATGCAGTTGCTAACCCTAACTATCAACTGTGAATATTAATCCTAATTCCTCACACTTGTTTATACCCCTCATTTAACCGTAGTGTGTAGGTGGACATTCTCAAGGTGTTTTTATCGTCGCTCAAATGTCATCCATAAACTATTGTCTCACCTAGACATTTTAAATTCTGTATATGCAACTGTGGGACTATGTTTATCTCTTTAAAATTTATTAATTAGGAAACTTCCAGTCTTTATTAGTTTGATTAGCGTTTTATACCTAATTTACCTCTGATTTTTATATGTGCTTTAGTACAAAACTTTTTAAATTCTACACATTATTCTGGACAATGAATCTGCGATGAAATCCATCTCAAAATTCTCAATATGGTGTCCGAGGAAACTCAAATAACAAACCGCTCATTCCATGTTTGTACAAATTTTCTCAACGACCTCATGTTACTCTTAAGTACCAAGACTATCTACTGTGAATGGTGATTCTTTTGTTAAAGAACTGGATCTTGTGGTGGAAATGAATCTCTAATGATAAGAGTTACTAACCGCAAAAGATACATCCTGGTATATTCTATTACCGTTTTGGCCTATAATGTTCTCCAGAGACCTTTCAAAAGATAAACTCTTGTCATATGCCTATGATCTCAGCGCTTACCTGGATGTCATTAAAACTGTTACTGTCTATCAAGTAGACCTTTGTAAACGAAATTAGTTTCAGCTTCCTCTTAAGAAGTTTCAGTATTTTTAAAATCAATTAATTTTTTTCAGTAACAGTTAAAATTTCATCTCCTCACTGAACTCGTTATTTTGCACTAGATCACTTAGAATAATCCAGGAATTATCAAGCTCGCTTGTATTCCAGATTTTATTGTTTGATACAATCATAATATTCTAAATGAGGTCCAAATTGAACCATTTTATCTAGGACAGATGTAGAAATACAAAGAACTTTGTAGATACTTACATTTATGGTATAATTATAATCAGCTCTTCTATTCATTCGATAGGTTCCTGAGACTTCTTCAAATGTTATATACGTTGCATTTCTATTATGAGACTGTTTTTCTACTTTATGTTCAACCAGTCCCACGTACAAGTCATCAGATGTCTGATCCATTTGATCCGTTGGTTTATACATCTATGTGGAGTTGTATTAAACAAAAAAGTACCAAATAAAAATGATCAAGAAGTTGGTTTCATATGAAACTAAAATACGTCAGTGAAAGTGAACTCTAGTTGGCTTTTTATGAGTTCCATTAATAAACAGGTCTGTTGTGAGATATCAGCTCACTGAAGACAATGGTGTACGGTGGCGCAACTTCGTGGATTGGTTGGAGTTAGACATTAACAACGTTGGATGCCGGCTCAGTGGTCTAGTGGTTAAGTGCCCGCACGCGAAACCAGTAGGTCGTGGATTTGAAGCCGTGGGGTGCGGGATCGTGGATGCGCACTGCTGAGGAGTCCCATGCTAGGACGAAACGGTCGTCGAGTGCTTCCAGGTTTTCCATGGTGGTTTAGCTTCAATTGACTCATGATTTCAATCAGTGAAATATATTTCTTTGATTACAGATTTTAAGACAAAAGTCTGAATTAACAGTTTTCAGTATCGATGAACTTATGGCGGAATGTTTTGTTTACATCCAATTGATATGATGATACAATTGTTATTTCCTACATTCTAGTGAATAAGAACTATTTGACTGACATTATTCCATTGTTTTCAGTAAAAATCAAAATGGGTACTAACGTATATTCATATATTTATACGAAATGACAAATATCTATGATCTGCATACATAGTAATTTATAATTAATAGTTCTTTCTTAGTTAGGATGAATGAATTGATGGCATCTCGCCTACATTTGTTTAATTAAACACATAAACATTGGTACAAAGAAGCACCAAATATATATGCTTCACACTTCCCCACTCGATTTGTGTGAGGGTTGTGATACTGACTAGGTGCTCAAATCAAAACAGGTGGTTTTCGTAGGGGGCTACACTCAGAGCATTTGATCTAAAAGTCTGATCCACAAGGCAGTGGAACAACGTCGGGAGATGGAATCGCATGATACCCGGTGACCAATAATTGGTTCATACACCGTTTGTTCCTTCAGGATACTGGAGCCATCCCATGTTCACTATTGATTTGGAACCCAGGTTCACTATTGATTTGGAACCCAGGTTCCCCAACTGCCCTAGCTGGACCCTCCATATCCACCAACCCGGTCAATGCGCCGGACATCCGCGTTTCATCCTCTCAACTTCGTAAGCAAAAGCCCCACCTCGAGAAGGCAGTGAGTAGACTTTGCTGATAGCGGTTGTATGCACATGGTCATGTGAGAGCATTCCGAGGGTGGGGGGAGCTGTCTTTCCCCACTCTCGGCCGTACCAGGGCATTTGTGGGCATCTCTTCTACAATTAGTTTTGTTGTCAGTTAATTTTGTTGTGCCCTTTGATTAAATTGTCTAACAGTAACAATCTGTCTATTTTTTTGTATTATTATAATTACTATCATGTCTGTATCAAAACATGTATATTTGATTACATGTAACAGAATACGCGCATATCCCTTTATCTAGCCTAAAATTAGTTGCTCAAAAATCTCTCTGTGAATATATATATGCTTGGATCTAATAAATTGATTCAACTCAGTATCCTCTTGCTCACGCATATTAGCCTTTCTGCTTAAATTCGTTTGGTGTGCTTGTAAATCTGTTATCTGCGCTATCTAATAATAAACTTTACTTAGCGCTTCTTGTTGCAGTCTGAATTAATACACCGTTGGGATTTATTTAATAAAGGTTATCAGGGTGATTGATAAATGAAGCGTAAGGAATTATCTTGAAGCCAAGCCACTACAAAAATGGTTAGCCCGACGTGCGAACGCGACGCAATTTTCGATGACACGATCTTATTTCGAAAAATTCAACTTTGTCTCCATTCGGATTATTAGTTGGATCATAATTATAGTTAGGGATTACTAATATTATTATTTTCGTTACACGTACATTCTCATAAAAATTACTGAACATAATTTAACAATAATAAACATAATAATAATTATAACATTATTAATAATAATAATCATTATTATTATAAATATCGACGTTTCATAAACAGTTGATATACTGGTGCAGTTTAGTGAGTCTGATCTATATTATAAAACTGTATCATCTGTTATTATCATTGTTGTTGTCGGTTCATTTCTCTTTTTGACATTTACATTATTTTATTCGAGTACCATCAACTGTTTTTATAAATATGTCGTCGGAAAACCCTAAGTATCCGGCAAATGCCGTCTGTGAAGTCCCTTAACCTTTCTATTCCGTTTTTTAAAGTTACCGACATACAACTTTGGTTTTTCAGATTTGAAGATTATTTTTGTATAAATTCATTAATTTGCAACGATACAAGTTCGGCCACACAAGCACGCTTCTTCCAGACGAAGATGAAGATAGCGTAAGAGAGGTTTTATCTAGACCGGACCCCGAAAGACCATATGACATAATAAAGTAAGCCGTAATTAGATCCGTTTCTTTAACCAACCCAAGAAGTTTTGACCAGCCACCTAATCAGGTGTAAATGGGCGATAGGACAGCTTCGCAGACAAAAAACCCACATGAAAAATCCGATAGGTGGCAAGAAAGTAGACATCAACCTAATTTATCAACTGTAGCTTCGTCGACTTCCACTAAATGTACGGTAGATTATAACCTTCGGAGATACCGATGTTGATATGAACTATGTCGCAAACATGCTTGACGGGACACGCGAGTGAACTAAGCAAACGAGTACTCAATTGTATAACACAACGGCAGACGACAATTTAATACAGAAGAGAAAACTGATATATGACACAAATTGACAGAGTTGACGCAGAATGACACGCCATGTAGAAAACAAACAATAGTAAAGGAAAGTAAAGCTCCTCTGATTAACCGGTATCATAAAATTAAAAAAACACTAAATGGGAAAGTGCAGAAGATACTGCCCAAATAAAAAAATTAGAAAAAAATCAAACAAAATGAAAAAAAAGTATGATAAAAACGAGATAAACTGAAAAAGGAAAGTAGATAATTAATAATGAAACAGAAAAACGAAATAAAAATAAAACACGAAACAATGCAAAACTAGGAAAAAAAATATTAGTATAAAAACAAACGCATAGGAAAATATCATAACAAATTGCATGAAGTGGAAAACACCTCGTGACTTCCATGCCTCATCGTCCATGCGTTATCCACTAGTGTTGGTCACTACACCTCAGACAGATTCACAAACACACAACAACACGCACACAGGCACATTGTCCACTTGACACATTTCGACCACATGCAACACTCGATCGACAAGTAACGGTGGTGTGAACTGATCCGATGTGGTGTGGAATGCCTACACATACGACTAGTCACCGATCTCATCAACATTCCACAACACGTCAATCAAGGAAACAAGTGTGTGAACGAGATTACCTGTGTGTCGAGAAGATTCTCCTCACTGGCACCGACACCAACACCAACACCCATGTGACTGATGGAGTGAGAGTCTCCTGAAGTGTCTCTGGTCTCATTGTCTCCGGTCTGACGTTCACTCGTCGATGCTGGTTGTTCACTTGACACCTGAAAGTGAAAGAGATCATAGAGTGGATTAGGCTGGAGTGTGTAGTGTGCAGTATTTGGTGCTAGATTGTGACTGTGTGAGACCTATGCATTATATTGGTGTTGTCATGATTTCTGTTTTGTAGTGGTTGTGTGGATGACGTGTCAATGGTGACTTGGTCAGACCAATCCTCATCTGACATGTTATGGTCGACAATCACCCAACCACATCCCACCTCTACTCACTCGATCCACTGAAAACACATACAATGACAGTTTGTGGTGTGTTCATTGTCACGTCACAGATTTTCACAGCATCTCATATCACACATTCACACAACTTGTCAATCAGTGAGCTGATCCAAGTTGTCTGCAGTCACAATGCACCATTCAGTCAGCACACATATTTGCTGTGGACAACCTCGGTCGCAATCCCAGTCACATCTCCATCAAGTCACTCACATATACTGACTGTGGATCTCCACATGCATATGACTCGGTGAGCACACATTGCATGCATTGGAGAACACCTCGTGACTTCCATGCCTCATCGTCCATGCGTTATCCACTAGTGTTGGTCACTACACCTCAGACAGATTCACAAACACACAACAACACGCACACAGGCACATTGTCCACTTGACACATTTCGACCACATGCAACACTCGATCGACAAGTAACGGTGGTGTGAACTGATCCGATGTGGTGTGGAATGCCTACACATACGACTAGTCACCGATCTCATCAACATTCCACAACACGTCAATCAAGGAAACAAGTGTGTGAACGAGATTACCTGTGTGTCGAGAAGATTCTCCTCACTGGCACCGACACCAACACCAACACCCATGTGACTGATGGAGTGAGAGTCTCCTGAAGTGTCTCTGGTCTCATTGTCTCCGGTCTGACGTTCACTCGTCGATGCTGGTTGTTCACTTGACACCTGAAAGTGAAAGAGATCATAGAGTGGATTAGGCTGGAGTGTGTAGTGTGCAGTATTTGGTGCTAGATTGTGACTGTGTGAGACCTATGCATTATATTGGTGTTGTCATGATTTCTGTTTTGTAGTGGTTGTGTGGATGACGTGTCAATGGTGACTTGGTCAGACCAATCCTCATCTGACATGTTATGGTCGACAATCACCCAACCACATCCCACCTCTACTCACTCGATCCACTGAAAACACATACAATGACAGTTTGTGGTGTGTTCATTGTCACGTCACAGATTTTCACAGCATCTCATATCACACATTCACACAACTTGTCAATCAGTGAGCTGATCCAAGTTGTCTGCAGTCACAATGCACCATTCAGTCAGCACACATATTTGCTGTGGACAACCTCGGTCGCAATCCCAGTCACATCTCCATCAAGTCACTCACATATACTGACTGTGGATCTCCACATGCATATGACTCGGTGAGCACACATTGCATGCATTGGAGAACACCTCGTGACTTCCATGCCTCATCGTCCATGCGTTATCCACTAGTGTTGGTCACTACACCTCAGACAGATTCACAAACACACAACAACACGCACACAGGCACATTGTCCACTTGACACATTTCGACCACATGCAACACTCGATCGACAAGTAACGGTGGTGTGAACTGATCCGATGTGGTGTGGAATGCCTACACATACGACTAGTCACCGATCTCATCAACATTCCACAACACGTCAATCAAGGAAACAAGTGTGTGAACGAGATTACCTGTGTGTCGAGAAGATTCTCCTCACTGGCACCGACACCAACACCAACACCCATGTGACTGATGGAGTGAGAGTCTCCTGAAGTGTCTCTGGTCTCATTGTCTCCGGTCTGACGTTCACTCGTCGATGCTGGTTGTTCACTTGACACCTGAAAGTGAAAGAGATCATAGAGTGGATTAGGCTGGAGTGTGTAGTGTGCAGTATTTGGTGCTAGATTGTGACTGTGTGAGACCTATGCATTATATTGGTGTTGTCATGATTTCTGTTTTGTAGTGGTTGTGTGGATGACGTGTCAATGGTGACTTGGTCAGACCAATCCTCATCTGACATGTTATGGTCGACAATCACCCAACCACATCCCACCTCTACTCACTCGATCCACTGAAAACACATACAATGACAGTTTGTGGTGTGTTCATTGTCACGTCACAGATTTTCACAGCATCTCATATCACACATTCACACAACTTGTCAATCAGTGAGCTGATCCAAGTTGTCTGCAGTCACAATGCACCATTCAGTCAGCACACATATTTGCTGTGGACAACCTCGGTCGCAATCCCAGTCACATCTCCATCAAGTCACTCACATATACTGACTGTGGATCTCCACATGCATATGACTCGGTGAGCACACATTGCATGCATTGGAGAACACCTCGTGACTTCCATGCCTCATCGTCCATGCGTTATCCACTAGTGTTGGTCACTACACCTCAGACAGATTCACAAACACACAACAACACGCACACAGGCACATTGTCCACTTGACACATTTCGACCACATGCAACACTCGATCGACAAGTAACGGTGGTGTGAACTGATCCGATGTGGTGTGGAATGCCTACACATACGACTAGTCACCGATCTCATCAACATTCCACAACACGTCAATCAAGGAAACAAGTGTGTGAACGAGATTACCTGTGTGTCGAGAAGATTCTCCTCACTGGCACCGACACCAACACCAACACCCATGTGACTGATGGAGTGAGAGTCTCCTGAAGTGTCTCTGGTCTCATTGTCTCCGGTCTGACGTTCACTCGTCGATGCTGGTTGTTCACTTGACACCTGAAAGTGAAAGAGATCATAGAGTGGATTAGGCTGGAGTGTGTAGTGTGCAGTATTTGGTGCTAGATTGTGACTGTGTGAGACCTATGCATTATATTGGTGTTGTCATGATTTCTGTTTTGTAGTGGTTGTGTGGATGACGTGTCAATGGTGACTTGGTCAGACCAATCCTCATCTGACATGTTATGGTCGACAATCACCCAACCACATCCCACCTCTACTCACTCGATCCACTGAAAACACATACAATGACAGTTTGTGGTGTGTTCATTGTCACGTCACAGATTTTCACAGCATCTCATATCACACATTCACACAACTTGTCAATCAGTGAGCTGATCCAAGTTGTCTGCAGTCACAATGCACCATTCAGTCAGCACACATATTTGCTGTGGACAACCTCGGTCGCAATCCCAGTCACATCTCCATCAAGTCACTCACATATACTGACTGTGGATCTCCACATGCATATGACTCGGTGAGCACACATTGCATGCATTGGAGAACACCTCGTGACTTCCATGCCTCATCGTCCATGCGTTATCCACTAGTGTTGGTCACTACACCTCAGACAGATTCACAAACACACAACAACACGCACACAGGCACATTGTCCACTTGACACATTTCGACCACATGCAACACTCGATCGACAAGTAACGGTGGTGTGAACTGATCCGATGTGGTGTGGAATGCCTACACATACGACTAGTCACCGATCTCATCAACATTCCACAACACGTCAATCAAGGAAACAAGTGTGTGAACGAGATTACCTGTGTGTCGAGAAGATTCTCCTCACTGGCACCGACACCAACACCAACACCCATGTGACTGATGGAGTGAGAGTCTCCTGAAGTGTCTCTGGTCTCATTGTCTCCGGTCTGACGTTCACTCGTCGATGCTGGTTGTTCACTTGACACCTGAAAGTGAAAGAGATCATAGAGTGGATTAGGCTGGAGTGTGTAGTGTGCAGTATTTGGTGCTAGATTGTGACTGTGTGAGACCTATGCATTATATTGGTGTTGTCATGATTTCTGTTTTGTAGTGGTTGTGTGGATGACGTGTCAATGGTGACTTGGTCAGACCAATCCTCATCTGACATGTTATGGTCGACAATCACCCAACCACATCCCACCTCTACTCACTCGATCCACTGAAAACACATACAATGACAGTTTGTGGTGTGTTCATTGTCACGTCACAGATTTTCACAGCATCTCATATCACACATTCACACAACTTGTCAATCAGTGAGCTGATCCAAGTTGTCTGCAGTCACAATGCACCATTCAGTCAGCACACATATTTGCTGTGGACAACCTCGGTCGCAATCCCAGTCACATCTCCATCAAGTCACTCACATATACTGACTGTGGATCTCCACATGCATATGACTCGGTGAGCACACATTGCATGCATTGGAGAACACCTCGTGACTTCCATGCCTCATCGTCCATGCGTTATCCACTAGTGTTGGTCACTACACCTCAGACAGATTCACAAACACACAACAACACGCACACAGGCACATTGTCCACTTGACACATTTCGACCACATGCAACACTCGATCGACAAGTAACGGTGGTGTGAACTGATCCGATGTGGTGTGGAATGCCTACACATACGACTAGTCACCGATCTCATCAACATTCCACAACACGTCAATCAAGGAAACAAGTGTGTGAACGAGATTACCTGTGTGTCGAGAAGATTCTCCTCACTGGCACCGACACCAACACCAACACCCATGTGACTGATGGAGTGAGAGTCTCCTGAAGTGTCTCTGGTCTCATTGTCTCCGGTCTGACGTTCACTCGTCGATGCTGGTTGTTCACTTGACACCTGAAAGTGAAAGAGATCATAGAGTGGATTAGGCTGGAGTGTGTAGTGTGCAGTATTTGGTGCTAGATTGTGACTGTGTGAGACCTATGCATTATATTGGTGTTGTCATGATTTCTGTTTTGTAGTGGTTGTGTGGATGACGTGTCAATGGTGACTTGGTCAGACCAATCCTCATCTGACATGTTATGGTCGACAATCACCCAACCACATCCCACCTCTACTCACTCGATCCACTGAAAACACATACAATGACAGTTTGTGGTGTGTTCATTGTCACGTCACAGATTTTCACAGCATCTCATATCACACATTCACACAACTTGTCAATCAGTGAGCTGATCCAAGTTGTCTGCAGTCACAATGCACCATTCAGTCAGCACACATATTTGCTGTGGACAACCTCGGTCGCAATCCCAGTCACATCTCCATCAAGTCACTCACATATACTGACTGTGGATCTCCACATGCATATGACTCGGTGAGCACACATTGCATGCATTGGAGAACACCTCGTGACTTCCATGCCTCATCGTCCATGCGTTATCCACTAGTGTTGGTCACTACACCTCAGACAGATTCACAAACACACAACAACACGCACACAGGCACATTGTCCACTTGACACATTTCGACCACATGCAACACTCGATCGACAAGTAACGGTGGTGTGAACTGATCCGATGTGGTGTGGAATGCCTACACATACGACTAGTCACCGATCTCATCAACATTCCACAACACGTCAATCAAGGAAACAAGTGTGTGAACGAGATTACCTGTGTGTCGAGAAGATTCTCCTCACTGGCACCGACACCAACACCAACACCCATGTGACTGATGGAGTGAGAGTCTCCTGAAGTGTCTCTGGTCTCATTGTCTCCGGTCTGACGTTCACTCGTCGATGCTGGTTGTTCACTTGACACCTGAAAGTGAAAGAGATCATAGAGTGGATTAGGCTGGAGTGTGTAGTGTGCAGTATTTGGTGCTAGATTGTGACTGTGTGAGACCTATGCATTATATTGGTGTTGTCATGATTTCTGTTTTGTAGTGGTTGTGTGGATGACGTGTCAATGGTGACTTGGTCAGACCAATCCTCATCTGACATGTTATGGTCGACAATCACCCAACCACATCCCACCTCTACTCACTCGATCCACTGAAAACACATACAATGACAGTTTGTGGTGTGTTCATTGTCACGTCACAGATTTTCACAGCATCTCATATCACACATTCACACAACTTGTCAATCAGTGAGCTGATCCAAGTTGTCTGCAGTCACAATGCACCATTCAGTCAGCACACATATTTGCTGTGGACAACCTCGGTCGCAATCCCAGTCACATCTCCATCAAGTCACTCACATATACTGACTGTGGATCTCCACATGCATATGACTCGGTGAGCACACATTGCATGCATTGGAGAACACCTCGTGACTTCCATGCCTCATCGTCCATGCGTTATCCACTAGTGTTGGTCACTACACCTCAGACAGATTCACAAACACACAACAACACGCACACAGGCACATTGTCCACTTGACACATTTCGACCACATGCAACACTCGATCGACAAGTAACGGTGGTGTGAACTGATCCGATGTGGTGTGGAATGCCTACACATACGACTAGTCACCGATCTCATCAACATTCCACAACACGTCAATCAAGGAAACAAGTGTGTGAACGAGATTACCTGTGTGTCGAGAAGATTCTCCTCACTGGCACCGACACCAACACCAACACCCATGTGACTGATGGAGTGAGAGTCTCCTGAAGTGTCTCTGGTCTCATTGTCTCCGGTCTGACGTTCACTCGTCGATGCTGGTTGTTCACTTGACACCTGAAAGTGAAAGAGATCATAGAGTGGATTAGGCTGGAGTGTGTAGTGTGCAGTATTTGGTGCTAGATTGTGACTGTGTGAGACCTATGCATTATATTGGTGTTGTCATGATTTCTGTTTTGTAGTGGTTGTGTGGATGACGTGTCAATGGTGACTTGGTCAGACCAATCCTCATCTGACATGTTATGGTCGACAATCACCCAACCACATCCCACCTCTACTCACTCGATCCACTGAAAACACATACAATGACAGTTTGTGGTGTGTTCATTGTCACGTCACAGATTTTCACAGCATCTCATATCACACATTCACACAACTTGTCAATCAGTGAGCTGATCCAAGTTGCTGCAGTCACAATGCACCATTCAGTCAGCACACAGATTTGCTGTGGACAACCTCGGTCGCAATCCCAGTCACATCTCCATCAAGTCACTCACATATACTGACTGTGGATCTCCACATGCATATGACTCGGTGAGCACACATTGCATGCATTGGAGAACACCTCGTGACTTCCATGCCTCATCGTCCATGCGTTATCCACTAGTGTTGGTCTGTCGACGTGAGACGTTTCGACCTCATCACATACTCAATGGATTCTTGACTCGAAATTCAAGTGATCTGATAGGAGACCCACGGTACAGGTACTCACGGGACAACTCTCACACACAGTTACACAGGGAGTGAGAGAGAGTCACAGACACAAACACAGACACAGACACAGACACAGACACATCACAGATCGACAAATTTATCGACATTCCACAACACTGCAATCAAGGAAACAAGTGTTTGAATGAGATTACCTGTGTTCCGAGAACATTCTCCCCTCCGGAATCGACACGATCCATGTGACTGACAGAATGGGTGCCTGTCGACGCGTCTCCACTCACATCTCCTTCAGCTCCAACTACCTCTGTCAGTGCTGGTCTTCCACCTGGTACCTGAAATGGAATGAGACCACAGAGTGGATTAAGCGCGAGTGTGTAGTGTGCAGTAATTCGTGCTGGATTGCAAGTGTGTGAGACCCATGCATTATGTCTGGTGAGACATTCATAGTGTTTTAGTGGTGGTGTGGATCACATGTCCGAAGTGAATTACTCGGCACACTGCTCACCTGTCATGTTCTCGTCTAGCCAATCATCTGCCTCCCCTTCATCCCAATCGACTCCACACATTCTCTGAAGAATCCATGTGCCTGTCGAATAGCATCTCCGCTCCTTGTCCGCCTACACTGAGACACACTCACTTACTCACACTCCACTTCACACAACCAAACTCAACTCAGTCATTTCATCACAAATGCTTATATTCACAGTCGCCCTTTCGTTCACCACTCATATGCCGGATTGCCGACTCCAATGAGAATCATCAATACTGAACGACGAAATCAAACATCACATATCAGTGGCGCACACCACCTGGCAATCTATGCATGCTTATGAATAGGCGAACACACATTGGATGGGTTGGACAATGCCACGTGAATTCAACGGATGGTCGACAATGCTTCGTCGAACCAATGTTGCTCAGCACACATCAGACAGATTCACAAATACTGAAAAACACATACACACACAACCAGGGTGGCTACGATCACGGTCATGGTCACGGTGTCGACGTGAGACGTTTCGACCTCATCACATACTCAATGGATTCTTGACTCGAAATTCAAGTGATCTGATAGGAGACCCACGGTACAGGTACTCACGGGACAACTCTCACACACAGTTACACAGGGAGTGAGAGAGAGTCACAGACACAAACACAGACACAGACACAGACACAGACACATCACAGATCGACAAATTTATCGACATTCCACAACACTGCAATCAAGGAAACAAGTGTTTGAATGAGATTACCTGTGTTCCGAGAACATTCTCCCCTCCGGAATCGACACGATCCATGTGACTGACAGAATGGGTGCCTGTCGACGCGTCTCCACTCACATCTCCTTCAGCTCCAACTACCTCTGTCAGTGCTGGTCTTCCACCTGGTACCTGAAATGGAATGAGACCACAGAGTGGATTAAGCGCGAGTGTGTAGTGTGCAGTAATTCGTGCTGGATTGCAAGTGTGTGAGACCCATGCATTATGTCTGGTGAGACATTCATAGTGTTTTAGTGGTGGTGTGGATTACATTTCCTTAATGAATTCTTCTTCATCGCCTTTTGGGACGGAATTTTTTCTGTGAATGTATTTTAGGTTTTTTTCTTTTGAATAATTTTTTTTCTGTTTGATTATTTTTTATCTTTTCAATATATTTTTCTCATTGCCTTTTTCACCATTATTAGTTGTGTTTTATTCTGTATTGGATTCTTTCCATTTTGATTTTTGTTTTAGTTTTCCGTATTATAATTTTTAACTTTTTTTATTTTCAATTAACTTTTAACATGAATTTGCCATTAAATAATCTTGTTATTATTGCCTGGTTAGTGAATATGTAATTGCAAATTCTTCAATATTCAAATGCTAAACAAGTTTTTAGTAATTATTATTGTAAATTTATTTGGTTGCAATTATATGAAGCTTTAATTGGACAACCGTTTAAATTCTTCTATCAACGTTCTGTTTAATCATTTTAATGAATTTAATAAATACTTCAATTTATATTTATTCAGTGTTGATAAAGGAATCACAAGTTGGATCTTTTAGAGTGATACGAGTTTATTTTAGAACGTCACAGTTAATTGTTTAATTTGAAAAAGTTGAAAAGATCGAAACCAATAGTTCCTGGGTTCGAATCATCCGAGGTGGGATGGTGGAAACGCACTGCTACTGTGGGGTCTTACAATTGGACGGAACGGCCGTCCAGTGCTTCCAGGTTTTCCATGGTGGTCTAAACTCAATCGACTCATGATCTTAACCATTTGGACAGATATATGTTGAAAATGTAAGTTTATTGAATTCTGTAATATTATTTACAGATAGTGTTGATATTGATCGCTAAATTCAGCATGTTATTTAATTAACAAATTCTCAATTATATTTCATTTATTTGAGATAGTTTGTATTAGTTAATAACATGTAATAATTTCCTTATACGATCTAATAAAAAAATTTTGTATTTTCAACTTGTTTACTTAAATAAAAGTAAAGAGAATTACAATCAGTAGACAGTTTGTTATGAATGAATTAATACGTCGTATTTATTTAAAAGAATGTACGGTAAGACTATAATTTATGGACGACCTTTGAGCAACGTTATGGTGACCTTGAGAGTGTCCACTTATTAACTAGGACCAAATGAGGGTTATAAACCAGTGTGAGGGATTAGAATTAGGATCAGGAATTATATTAGGGTTTTCATCATGAACTGACATCAGCTATAATGTCAAAACTCTATTTAGCGAAATGGGTGAATTTCAAGCCAAAATCTGAGACCTGTTATCTTATACCTGATCAGTTCGATCATAAATTATAGTTTCGCTAAAATGTCAATACTTTCATCTTTCTTGTCTAAATGGATGAAATTTTCAAGACTACTATTGTATACAACTATGGAAAACAATATTGTCACAATTGATTGATCACTGAGTCGCGATCAATGTCATGCTTGTCCTTCTTAGTGCAGATCGAATGCTATCGATCATGTTGCAATGTGGCCACCAGTCTAGGTGACTCGATACTGCGGGCACTATGTATTGAGATTTAGATGGTGGTTGGAGGTAGTCAACAGGAAACCCTGGACCCGGGTTTCGTGCTATTTGGCAATCGTCAGCAAGGTGTACCTGTAATCTTGAGGGAACTGGTGCTCCCTGGCGGATTCAATCTCGTGTCACCCAGCTTCACAGTCAGAGACGTTACCACTGAGCTATCCGAGCCGTGACTAACCTCCTGTAGGACTGAGATGCAAGCACAATTGATTGATCACTGGCTGGCGATCAATGTCATGCGTGTCTAGTCCCTATTAGTGCAGATCGAATGCTATTGATCATGTTGCAATGTGGCGAACAGTCTAGGTCCTACAGGAGGTCGGTCGCGGCTCGGATAGCTCAGTGGTAACGTCTCTGACTGTGAAGCTGGGTGACACGAGATTGAATCCGCCAGGGAGCACCAGTTCCCTCAAGATTACAGGTACACCTTGCTGACGATTGCCAAATAGCACGAAACCCGGGTTCAGGGTTTCTTTTCAACTACCTCCAACCACCATCTAAAAACAATATTGTCTTTTAAATTCTACATATTTCAGTGGTATAGAACATCACAGGAAATTCTTATTTTGTTTAAGGAATTAACCAAATGGTGTTTGTACAGTAATAAAAAATCATTCTACCATGTTACCATTTGCGTGCATGTGTATATGTTAAAATCATATAAAACACACCTGCCCAGAGATCTGGAGGTATTCAGCTACTAGGTACATTTTCTTTCGATAGAGGCTATTTTTTGTCGATATTTATTTTTATTACTCCATGTGTGTAAAATGAAGATTTTTTTAAGAACATCTTTCAAATAATACATCGTCACAAAAAGGCGACTAGGTATATTAGAGATTGAAAAAAATTGCATAAATAATTCCGACTGTCTACCGTACATTCAAGCAATTCTTGTCGGAAAAAGTTGAACAAAGCAGTCATCAAATTAGATTAATATTTATCAATCGGATGAAATACATCATTGAAAGGAAAGGCGGTTAAGTTTCTATGTTATTTATCAGGTGAATGTGAATTTGATAAACATCTATTTAAGTAGTGTATAAGCATGATTCAACATTATATTAAACTACTTCCAAATAAAAAGTGTTTTTGTTAAGTATTGATTTATGTGGAATATTATTTGTTCCAGTGTGTAAACATAGTTCCTGATACACATATTACCATTTGAAATAAATCGATATTGATATGCTTCAGCAAATTCACTTATTTACCCAGGCTTTAATTTTTATTAAGTACTTGGAATAATGAAGATTATCTTATGTGAAGAATTCTGCAAACATGTGTCACGTAATTCGATAATCATTTGCTATGGTGTCTCTACGTTTACTAATAGTTTGTAAGTACGCATCATGTATTAGATTCAAATTATAAGATTTCGAACAATCAATTAAGAGGTAAACAATAAGTTGTTACACTTTGTGGGAAACCCTGGTGAGTTGTCAGTGTCTAGTTCGATTTATATGAAATAAGAGTTTATGTTTCACTTGTCACAGTCTCAATAATCTAACAACCCTTACTTAGACTTTTAGTAATACCTCTTCATTTGACAGTGTAAGAAATGGTACTCTGTCAAGCCCACATGGGTTATTCTAGCCTCTGGACAGATCAATCTATTCAATTTTCTAAAATCACATTCTTACCTTGTCACTTATTCGCATATTAACCCTGACTGCTTTTATTTCAGTGTGTTAATTACATACCATATTCATTATGTCTGTAACAGTTTTTGTTTGACTATAAATATCAAGTCATGCTTGATGATACCAAGTTGGCTCACTCGCCCTCTCCACCGCATGTCATTTCATTTCATTCCATTCTCTCCTCTCCGCTTTCTTTGCTTCGTTTCTTCGATTGTCTGCCAAGATCAACGATTGTGTGAAGCATACGTATTCGAAATCCATTCTCGTATTTGATTTATTTTTATTCCCTTATTCACTAACGTGATTTAAGTTGATGATTATATACGAGGATAACCTGGAAATATATTTCGATAGTAATCATTCATACGGTCGAACTGGAGTCAGATAAGAGGGCTACTAAAACAGATATCCTTAACAAATATTTTAAACGCTCTCTCACATGATCATATTAACTCCATTGTTCAGTTTCTTTGTATTTTTACGTTACCTATATTGTGAATATTGTAACTGTATTTATTATTTGTATGAATATTCTATAAAAGGTTTTACCCTCGAACTAAAGTTAGAACCATCTTTTTCTGTCTAATATAATAAACGCGGAGAATGACCCA
Source organism: Schistosoma mattheei (assembly GCA_944470405.2). NCBI lineage: Eukaryota > Metazoa > Platyhelminthes > Trematoda > Strigeidida > Schistosomatidae > Schistosoma > Schistosoma mattheei. The sequence continues at coordinate 8,724,029 of OX103950.1, forward strand.
GTAACTTTCACAATACTTATTAGACACCAAGTACATTGTGTCAAAACGTCAATATATATAAAATGTGTATGATTTTTACACTGTTTGGATTTTTCAAGATTTATTATTATTTTGTTAAAGATAGTCATTTCTCCAAGAGGTATTAAATATTTCTGCAGGTTCGTCCTTAATCAGCACAAATGCCCTTAAATGCCCCGGTACAGCAGAGGGTGGGGAGAGTTAGCTCTCACTTTCAAAATGCTCTCACACGGCCACGCGTATACAGCCATGACCAGGAAAGTTCTATCCACCGCCTTCTCACGGCATTACTGTTGTTTATGAAGTTGAGAGGACGAAAACCGAATGTGCGGCACTTTAACCAGGTTGATGGATATGGAGGATCCACCTAGGGCAGTTGGGAAACACTAATTACAAATTAATGGTGAATATTGGCTCAGAGATCCTGAGGTAACAAGTGGTGTATGAACCAACAGTTGGTTATTGGCTACCACGGGAATGCATCTCCTAACTTTGCTCCACTGTCTTGTGGATCAGACCTTTTGGTCGAAGGCTCTGGATGTGGCCCTCTAAGAAAACCACCTGCTTTAGTCTGAGTACCCGAGCGGTATCACAGCCCACACACAAGTCAAGTGAATTGTGTGTCGTATATGTATTCGGTGCCCGTTGTAACAATATTTATGTGTTCAAACAAATAAATAAATGAAAAAATCAGTACAAATGTTTGACAGGAACTCAAAGAGAAACTGACGGTTGTAAATTGTGAGTTTAGTGATTTCAGTAACATAAAGTATCATATTTAATTGCTTTATGAACTATCTCAATCATAAACCAATTTAATACAGCGTTTTTTTATTATTATGACTAATTTAATTACCGAAAATACTAGACAAGTGAACACGACAAACTGATTACTGGGTGATTAGAATACTATGAATGAAGGGTTTTCTCTCATGTTATATATATATAACCATTCTTACGAAGTACTGACCAAAATAAAATGTTTTCAATGATCAATATGAAGTAATTTCTTGTCTTTAAATGAATGAAAAGGTAATTCTTAGATTATTAGTTAAATATTGTTTTAAATATATTGGTTCCGTAGTCAACTTGAAAAAGTACCTAACTATTCAAAATTCGAATTTCCTTGATTCTGGAAGCATCCTTTCGAGTTGAAAATTATTCTTATATATAAAATATTTTGGCGAAATGACCTTAGTACACCTAGAATACTCATAAAGCTTCACATAATACACATTGAAAATGGAGATTTTATGTCGCGGAAATTAAAGGATAATATATTCTATAATCAGCGTATTAAATTTCTTTATATTCCACAATCCTAAACCTCGACAGAATACTTTCGTTTACTAAACACTTGAAATACGTATTTAATATATATTAAAATGCCGGACATAATACACCTATCATATATAGGTTTGTGAGCATGACTTTGAACCACACTTTACGTATACGGATTAGTAAATTATTATCAAGTTGAGTAAACCAATAAAAGTGAGGTGGAACACAAACTTTAACCCTAAACCCTAAGCTACCGAACTTGATCATTTCAAGAAAAAAAATATTGATTCTAGTTGTTTTGAGACACATGTTACATGATTCTGATAATATGCAAAACACAAAAAAAATACATAGAATCAATCCTATATTGATTTTAAATTTCAATTCATTGTTTTATATGTTTTTTTTTAAAATGATATCTACCGATTTTAGGTTATCAATCTCTGCTTTTCCATAATGTATTGACATGGTATAGAGGTAGCGTGCTTGAGTATCTGGGCTACCTATTCCTACCATTTGGATATTTCAACAACTTCTCCGTTTTCTTATTTGTTTTAGCACATCATTATGCCTATCAGTGTGCGTTTTTGTAGAAAATTTACGACATTTCTCTGTACAAGTTATGAAAGAGCTCAATCAGAGACATCATGGTTGCTAGCAATGTGCATCGAAAAGAATATGTATTATATACATGTCCATTCCTGAACTGCTAACATCTAATTGGCAATCACTCAATATTTATCGTCAGGATCGATCAAGAAATAAGGAAAGAGATCTGTTGAAATAATTTGTGCTGAGAATTCCATACTGTACCAAAACATGAATAAAGCTAATAATAATAATAATAATAATAATAATAATAATAATAATAATAATGAAATGGCTTACTCCTAATGTATTAACTTATTCGCATCGATTTAATTGATGTACACCTTTATGAACTAATATCCTACAGTGAACTGTTAGAGTTTCTTTCTTTTTTTTCCTTTTTACATCCGTTATCACTTTTACTTCTTGATTATTATTTTTTCAGAAGAAAATTCATTTCATAAAAATGTTTTCTACATATGAAACTATTTTTATTCATTATGTAGGTCCACCATACATGTGTAACTTGATATATTACATGTGTCTAAACATTATCTTAGGGATATTTTATAAAATGTAACAAACATTAGCGAAAATCCAGTAATTTATTCACTGTTTAGAAATTTTCTTACTTCGTCTCTCTTCCTCTTCATTTCTCTTTTTTCAAGTGAAACTTTTTGTTTCTAAAAAAGCCTTTCTGGTAATAGAATGGAGGTAGTAAGTGTATAAACTAATTAAGAAGTGTTTTTATTAATTTTGGAATGTGAAAATCAGATTTATTTTATGTAGAAACCATGATTTCAGCTTCATTAGTGTTAGATATTTGAGACTAATCGACTGGATATCTCGTGTTTTATGAATTTATTAATGTAGAATATTGATAGATGCAAGATGATGTTTAGAGATAATCGATAGGAAACTATTGCTCTAGATTCCGTATCATTTGGTATCTTGTGGAGACTGATAATCCTTAGCAGATTTAGTCCCTTGACACTTAGTTTCACAGTAAGAGATATTACCACTGAGCAATCCGGGTTACGCCTGACCTCTTTTAGGACTAAGATGTATTAACAATTCATTAGTCAACAGATATTCATCAATTTTATATATTTAAAGTCATTCTTTATCGGTGGTCAAATTCTACTGGTCAAGTGGTAATGTGCCCAATAGTCCACGTGACTTGATATTGTCCACAATATGTTGAGATTTAACGTGGTAGCATCAATTCCTTCCAGATTACAGGTGCACCTTGCTGACGAGCACCAGATAGCTTCAACCATCAACTGAAATCTCAAAATAGTGCATCTGATGTCAAGTCACTTTGACTATTTTCACGTAGAAACGTAATCAGTAGAATTTTATCAGCATTAAGGATGGTTCAACATGTGTAACAATGTTCATCCCACTTAGTGACCGATCAATTGTAAATACCAATACATATCTACCATACATAACATACCGATACTCATCTACAAATGTAAACTATACTCATTTAGCTTTACATTCATAAAAGTTATTTTTTAGACACAGAGACTATAAATAATGTTCATTTGGCTAATACCCCTCTGTGATTGAATAGGTAGTTAAAATTTCCTTGTTGACGAAATACATCTATTCAATACACATATATCAAAAAGTCCATCATTTTCAGCTCTATGAAATAAAATAAAACATTCAGTTGAGTAAAGTAAACTTTCAAAATTTTATGTTTTTCATTTGTTGCTTATGTAAAAGCGGTATGATGAGTAGTATTAGTTAGTATTATATTGTAGCGACATTTATTTGTCGATAAAGATTGACTTAAAAAATTGAGCACCAAAAAAACCCTAATAAACACTTGCTTGGGCAGTCGGGTGAAGTTTAAATTCACTTGAATCTTCCAATTGATGTTTAGAGCTGCGATTGATAAGTCTCTTATTGGCATACTGTGCATATTGCCTCGATATTGCCTTAATCCACAAGCAATATAAGCAAACATCAGAACTTAGTAGCTAAATGGATGACGCAATAGCGTCCCAGAGTGAACATCAACTCTGAGATGCAGGTACATCCAGCTGACGAGTTCCAAAGAGGACGAAACGCACCTCCTGGATTCCACTGCTAGCCACTATCCATCTTTGCAAATAAGTGAATGTTTATAAAAATTCATCGATGAAATCATGTTACGTATCTTGGTGTATGTGTCACTAGTGACTAGTCTGGTTTAGCTTCATTTATATGAGTATATGTTTAGTGAATTGAATTTCTATGATTTTGTTGTCTTCCTTTTCAAAATATCTCGTATTAAAGATGACTTATTCTCACTAAGACAATGGTCACTAGATTAGCTATGTGTCACGTCTAGATTATGTGATGGTATTTTAAGTTACTGGTAGTAAACTTAAGATATAACTAGATATCAGAAAGGCTTTTTGTGGATATTATATTAATTTCAATAGTTGAAATCATGAATCAATTAAAGCTAGACCTTGAAGCACTAGATAGCCATTTCGTCGTATTGGGACTCCTCGGTGGCAGTGTGCATCCACGATCTCGCCTTGAGAGATTTGAACCCAGGACTTATCAGCCACGCGCACGAGCGTCTAGCCTCTACGCTACTGGGCTGTCATCCAACAGTGTTAATGCTCATTTTCAACCAATTCATGAAATTAAGCGACCGTCTACCATTGTCTTCAGTGAGTTAGTGTCTCACATCAGACCCGTTTGACCCCCACTGATCACGGCTTTGAACTAGGACTCCAGGAAATACTTCTTGAAGCCAGTCACTAGTAAGCATGTGTTGATTAATATCAGAAGGGGGTTTTGTGGATATAATAGTCATTTCAATAATTGAGATATAACTAGATAGTTGATGTTCACCATAAATATATTCAGAATCATTTAACCATATTCTAAACAAACGCATATGTGTTACTGATTATAATTGAATGAAAACTTTTACAAAAGTTTAATTTGAGCTACCTAATTTCATAAAGTCGCTTTTTTAATCTGAGATGAACAAACTATAAACCATGAATCATATGGCAATCATAAGACTCAAGCGTCTAGGTTAACTATTTTCCAACTTACCTGTTTTTAGATTTGTCTGAACTATGGATTCTAACTGTATGTACTCACATATTATCTTGCATTTAACTCACATTTGAAAACAAGCATATAGTAGGTTGAAACTTAGATCTCAGCTTACAGAGTTAGTAATACTCATTGAAACAAGTGAGATTATAATTCACTAGTGAAATACTTTACATAATTAATCTTTTCTCATTGATAAATAGCTAGTATTATTATTAGCACCGATGATTGAATGAGTCTATGTCAATTTCATATATCAATTATACATTTCAGTATTTTAATTCAATGATTTTGATCGTTTATAGGTTCTATCTGATGCACAATAGTTTTGTATAATTTCTACTAGAAACGTCTAAGTTGACAAATATAACAGCTGGGAATTATCGGGGGTGATTATCTACTGACTGTCAGTCATCCTTGTATTATTTTCGAAAATGGTTACAAATCATTGGAATAAATTAGGTATAAAGTTTATAAAATGGTTGGTTTTAGCAACAAAAAATAAAATACAATAAAGCATAGAAAAAGCATGCTTATTATTAATGGAAGATTGGTAAATTCGAAGCGTGATTGAAGATTCACGTCTTATAAGAAACCAAAAATAGGTATTTACGAGCAAAGATGGATATTGGCTAGCAGTGGAATGCAGGACGTGCGTTTCATCCTCTTTGGAACTCGTCAGCTGGATGTACCTGCATCTCAGAGTTGATGTTCACCTTGAGACTCGAACCCAGTACCAGCTTACGAGATCCAAATAGGACGAAAAGCACCGCCTGAATCCCTCTGCTAGCCACTATCCCTCTTTGCTTGTAATACTTGTGAACTAAGACAATGTCGAGGCGATACGCACAGTATGTACATATGTACATATGCCAATAAGAGACTGATCAATCGCAGTCCAAAACACCAATGGGAAGATTCAAGTTAACAATACCAAGTGAATTTATAGGTAATTACGATTAACTAGGTCGAAAATTTCATAGGAATATATATACATATATATGGTTTTCCAGGTGTCAATCACTCAATAAAGTTCCATTATTTAGAAAATGAAGGGAATTAAGGTTATGGGAATTTCATAGTTATACTAAACAGTTAGACAATAACATTCTTTAGTTTTCCACTAAAATAAACAAGTCATATTGTTCTTGCTTTGTTTTCCAGTACAGAATTCAACAAAGACGCAGCATGAAAACTAGTCTAATCATTTATAAACAGTAAATAACTTTAGTCAAATGCTCTGAAGTTATAGCTATTTCAGGAGATTATGGTGTGTGCGGGATTGTTAATTGTTCTGTAGTTGTTTATTATAAGTAGATAATTATATAAACATTAAAAAAAACCCGTAGTGCATTTACGGACAAACTTGTTTATTTATTTATAAATCACTTTGCTTCGTTTTTATGATGATTTTAGTTATTGGGAAAAGAAAAGAGGGAACTTGTGAACTTTTTTTTCCATGATGACTATTGTATATTAATAAGCAAAAATTTATATCAAATCGTAAAATTGATCTCTTAGTAGTTGAATTCATCAGTCCACCATTGAAAACCTGGAAGCACTGGACGGCCGTTTCATGATAGTATGGAACTACTCAGTAGTGCGCATCCACGATATTTGAAATGGGTTTCGATCATAAAAATATGTTAAGCAAAAAGTGATCATTAGAAACTAAGATTTATGGAGTTATGAAGAATAGTAATAAAAAGCTGAATAGCTACTTTGTGTTTTTGCAGAACATCATAGAATTATACATGAAAATGCCTTCATATCCGATCGTCAGTAGATGATTATCAAAAATCATCACATTCCGCTTATTATTATTATTGTCTAGTTCCAAGATGAAATGTTGACCTGTACATTTCTAAATTGTTATTTTCAGAGCAATCTAGAAGGTTATATCATGTAGTCCATAAACGATGCACCTGTTTGCCGACAGAGACTGGACAAATCCAGTATTACATTACAAAAACAGAATATTAACAACAGTTACAAATCAGGCGTTTACTATCTTAATCGTTATTCCTTAACTACATGCAGTTGATAGCAACATGTCTGGGGAATCTATGTCATTTGTTGAACTGAGTAAAATTATAGTTTAATTAGATTAAATTCATTTTCTCTTAATTTTAACCGACTAACTTTTAGAAAGTGGTGGGAGCATCCTATGCTAGACCGTTTAAAAAAATACAAGATTCCACTTTACAAAAAGATCACTTAATTGATAAATATTAATGATTATTCAACTTACTTTGTACAGAAATTCGGAAAAAAGTTCTCAGTTAATCTTTATAAGGATAGTACAAATTTAATGGTTGAGGTTAGATAAGAACTTATTTAGAAATACTATACTGACTAGTAATTCAGTATAATTAGGTTATGAGTAAATTTGTTATCCGGTGATCAGTCATCGTGTTTATTTTTTCTGTTGTTGACCGAACTATTCTATGTAGCTAATTGAAGAGATTAGGTCAGATGATTATAATTAGTCATTATCAGTTCAAGAGTTAATCTTTTGCATTTGTTTGACTGATACCAATAAAAACGTGAAACCACTGTTTTTGTAGCATTCTAGAATAAAATTCTTCAGGAGTGTGTATCTATGAGTCATCGAGTGATCGGGCCAAAGACCCTCAGATTTGTTTCATGTTTTCTTTAGGAAAAAGAGTTAATACATTCCAATTCACTTGAAAACTAGAAGCAAACGAATTCAAATCTGTTTCTTTAAAAAAAAACATCATTTAAGTCATTAGTCCTTTTTATAATCAGTAAATCTTTCTAATGTATTATTGTATATAACCTGTTGAAACCTTCACTGTAAAGCATCACCCTTCTGTATAGGCTTAGAAGTTAATATTCTTGGGAAACTTGATGTTAATATCAACCAAAACAAATGTAGTTTCTAATATAAAGAATTCATGATAACTGGAAATTGCATATGTGATTTCTTTTACAATACACTACTTATGAATCCCTTTGTTGTTATCGATGTATTTCTTTATTAATCTCATCAATATATTGTATGACGAAAATGTAGTGTCCTGTAACATGTAACCCTAGAACTAAGATTTTCAACAAAAAAAACACAGTCCATTTGACTTTCTCCAAATTGTAAATAAAATCTGTCATTAAAAGTCACTGTATTATGCTCGTTGCTGAAACTTTTCGCTGCATTCTGTACACTTTCCAGCTATTTACCGTGTATCTGACTAAAATATTATTTGATAACATTTCAGTTATTTTCATCGTTAATTGATTTTCAGCGTACTTGGTAAATTATCTGAATTTCTAAACGATGAAAAATATCTGATAATATTATATTATCTAATTCTTAATTCTGTGATTCTGTCTCATCAATACGATTATTATATTAGAACTAGTCTTAATGACTGGAAACAGGTACGTCTCCTTAGCAAAATGATCAGGTTTTTTATTATTAATTTAAAAAAATTAACTCCTCCTGGAGGTCTACTGGGGCTACTGTCGGTCCCAAGCTCGGATAAAGGAGGGGGGTTGGGCATAAGGTTAGAGACCTCATCCCGTAGAAAACTAGCTAAAAAAGGTTAACTATGAAAAATACTTCAAACCAATTAAAATCTGCCCTGGGAGTTAGGTCTTCATTTAGAAAAGTTATTATTCCTTATGGGGATAGCCGAATTTCATCGGAAGTCACGAGGCTGATGCCCCTTCTGACAACCAGACCAACCATTAATTTAGTACATGGGATGCTCGTACAATGCGGGAAACCGAGAGAGTCATCCAAATCTCTGCAGAAATAAAAAAATTAGGGATCTTAATGACTGATATTAATTTAAAAATCTACATCAGTAAATTTGTTTTCATCAAAATGACAAGTTTCAAGCTATTTTTCTTTTCTGTTTCAAAATACCTCAGAAACAAGTAACATAAAGTCATTGAGTATCTGCCTGTGTTGAGTGTAATAAGTATAAAACTATGAAAGTGAATATCATTTGACACGTTTCTTTGTAACTTATGGAATGATTTTTCCCAAATTATAATGTATGAGTACAATAAAATATGTCTATTATAGACTCTTAAATAATGAACCAATCTGATGTTCATAACCGTATTGATGACATATATACATTTTCAAACAATTATAAGTTTGATCTGGTAAATCAACATAAAAAGGATAATCTAGTCTATTTTTATACCATGTGATCTTTATTAATTGGTAGTTCGATGAATAACTATTTCTTTTTATAAACTTTTGACCCTTATCTCATAGTTATTTGACATTATCAACATCAGTGTTTTTTTTATGGAGTTTTGTTCTTTGAGCTAGATGGTTTGGTCATGGAGCTTTCATCGTTCTTCTGAACGACATCGTCAGCACTTCCACTTGAAGTTTGTGCTGATGATGTCGTTCAGAAGAACGATGAAAGCTCCATGACCAAACCATCCAACTCAGAGAACAAAACTCCATCAAAATCATCCACCTGGGCTAAAAATGTGCTAGACCATCTCAACGTCCATGTTTATGATTATCTAGTTAGATATATTTAATACATCATTGTCCTATCGAACAACGTTTCTGATAATATGAAGTCTAACTTAATCATTTATGAAGTTGAAAAAACTAGCATTATATATATATTGTAGATTCGTATACCAAAAACAATTTAACAGAAAGACATAGATGGTATACTTTTGAAATGTGTAATAAAGATGAAGAAAGGCGACTCTTAAACCCTCCTCATAGAAGATTTTCTTTAAGCTCAACAAATCTTACAAATCATTCAAACTGGAAAAAGTGTCCATTTTTTTATTTCGACCAATTAAGTGATCGAATTCGTAGATAACTTTTGGTTTTTATTTAATTTTCATTTGAAGCAATTATTCCCTTTGATAAATTTTGACAGCGTAATAAGAAGAGAAAGATTATCAGAACTATGTGATGATATATTAGTGCAATACATTTCGAATAATCTAATCACACACAATGTACTTGTTAAGAACATTTATATATAAAATTAAAAGGTTAAACATTAACATCATTGGACGCCAGCTTAGTGGTCCAGTAGGTTAAGCGTTTGCACGCGAGACTGAAGGCCCTGGGTTCGAATCCCGTGAGAGAGATCGTGGATGTGCACTTCTGAGGAGTCCCGCAATAGGGCAAAACGGCCATCAAGTGCTTCTAGGTTTTCCATGGTGGCCTAACATCAATTGGTTCATGATCTCAATTAAAGACTTAATAATCTCCATAACCCTTATACTGACCAAGTTAAAAGGTCAACTAGACTAGAAATGGAGGCTAAGAGGAGACAAGGATAACAAATAAATAATTTAGAAACAGTATGAATCCTCATCACTTTGGATAATAAGCTAATATTGCCAGGGTAGGTTTAAAGTGAGAACAAGCTTTTTTGAATACAGAGAAAGGGTTTGAATTTTCGGATGGCTAAGGCTTCAATAAACCTTAGTATACTCCCTTTTACACTTTTGTACAACCCTACAAAAGCCGAGTTAAGATCAATCTTATGACTGTTTCAGTTATGTGTTTGGCAATAGAGGATGATGGATGTTTATTCTCTACTCTTATTGGGTCGTTTGAATTTGTTAAAGTTACCGACGAGTGGATAACTGTATTTTCTATCACCTAATCATCTATCAATATTAAGCTGCATAATATATAAAAAAATATACAAATCAATTTTATTGATGAAATGTGTGAACCGATTCACGAAAGATTATTTAGCACTTTTCTGTTTAGGTACTTCAGTTAAACCAACTTCAAATGAACTTTTTGATCTTATTAGATCTTATTATTTACACCAAAGTCAGAATTTTCAATACAAATGTCAGGACAGTTCTACTGTATGGGATGGAAACTTCGAGAACTGCGAAAACCATCATCCAAAAGATACAGGTGTTTATTAACAGTTGTCTACGCTGGCCAGACACTATCAGCAACAACCTGGTATAGAAAATAACAAACCAGATTCCAGTGGAAAAGGAATCAGGAAGAAGCGCAGAAAGTGGATAGGATAATCCCCCACTTGGGATCCTTAGGGCTAAATTTTAAAGACGAAGACCAAAGATTACATTATGTTAAGAAATGGGGACAGATAAGATATAAGAAGGGGTTTTGTGGATATTATAGTAATAATAGTAGTTGAGATCATGAGTTAATTGAAGCTAGACCACCATGGAAAACCTGGAAACACTGGACGTCCGTTCCGTCGTATTGTGGGATTCCTCAGTGGCAGTGCGCACTTACGATCTTGCCTTGGGAGATTCGAACTCATGACCTATCGGTTTCGCGCAAAGGAGTCCGACAGTAAGACAAAACAGCTGTTCAGTGCTTCCAGGTTTCCATGCTAGTTTAGCTTCAATTGACTCATGATCTCGAATATTAAATATATATATATATATATATATATATATATATATACAATAAAATTTGAACTTGCATTATTCACCGACTTATTCAAATTTAATTTAGTACAATTATCTTCATGAATATTTTGATTACATTTATTTAATTTCAATCCATTTTTAGGGTGACATCATTCTCATTATTAAATGATTGTTTTGTTCTATTATATATATTATTGTTTAATTGTTGATTGATTTACTACTGATCTGTTCATTATTGTTTAATTGAACTAAATAAATGAATAGAATGTATAAAATAGAAATAGATTTAGTTATCATTGAATCAGTTAGATAAATGTGATATTATATGGGAAAAATATGATATACATGTACCTATAAGTGAATTAGAACAATTATCTTAGTGTTGTTTTTACGGTTCAGATATTTATAGTGTCATTGACTTCAATGATCATGTTATGTAATAAATGAATTAGTTATTCACAATTCATTATTAGATAATGCTTAATTATACTGTACATTAATGAAAGTTATGTAACTGAATCACCTGTTAATATATTACCCAAATTTTATTCTTTACTTATGCATAAACACATATTGTATAGAAATTATTCAATGATAAGGGCAGAAAATGTGAATAAGATAAATTAAACTTTCTACAGAAATTGATAACAGGGAAGTTCTAATTCATTACTAAATGTATGTCTGTATGTATGTAGGCGTCAATAAATAATACAATGTATTAATGAATTGTCTTGATGGTTCAAATTGTAGACTAAGTCAAACTTAATTTAACTAAAACAATATTATATTAAGTGTAAATTTATAGATCAATTTTGTATATTTCATTATTGTATTCCCTTTTTGATTTTAGCCAATAGTGTTGTGTACAATATGATCGATTGAAATTCCCCACTCTTAGTTGTGTTGATTATATAGGCAATGGTTTTTGATCAAAAATTTAGGAATTTATCATGATATAAGTTACCAGTGAAAGAAGAGAAAGACGATAGAATAATAACTAGAGTCTTTCGAATTTATCATACACTTTTAATGACACTAAGATCAGAGGTAGTGATGTGTTTTCACTAACTCTGTGAAACATGTAACATAAGTTGTTATCGAACATTATGGTATATCGCCGTTTATGTTACTGGGCATGGATAACCATGAACATAAGTTTGACTAAAAAAGGCATAAAATAATGAGGGTAAGGAACACAAAGAAAACCAAAGTACATTTAGAAGCGATCAATAAAAATATCGAAAGAATATAAAGTCATGGCTCTAGTCTAGTAAGAAAGCAATGAAAATATATAACAAAATATTATGTGTAACAATCTATTAAGGACCATGTTAAGAAGACAGCCTGCCAGTCACTTATTGAACTATTCAGACAGTTCACTGTCCTTTGAAATCTGTGTCAGTGGTGTAATGAAAAATTCAAAATCAAATCACTTATCTGATTGGAAGCAGCTGATAATAAACGTCATTTCAAGTCCTTAGTCGGTGAGGTGAAATATGTTTACTTAAAATTTCGATTCATGCAGCTCTCTAGTCATAACAAATGATGATAAAAGATCTACGTTATTATTGAAGCTCTTAAGACTAGTGAACACAACACGGGTGGGGACAATCGAATAAAGTCTGAATACCATATAGCAAATTGTCAATTTGCAAAAATATTCACGCATCAAACCAAACTGGACTGTTTCTGTTGCAAACACCAATCTATTGTCTCCTATTCCATTGTTCGTGCGTTTTCTTACAAATTCCATTGTGTTCTCGCTCTTCCTTTCTTCATCTTCCCCATTTTCTGCTGCCAGACATCACGTTCTTTTGACTCACGTTATATACTACTCATATGAATATAAGTAGATCACACCACAAGACGACTGATTCAGAAAATTTTCCATCCTAATTTCATATCGTTTGAAAACATTAATTACTCATAGTTAGAGACTAGATTTGTCTTTTGATATTCCATGTCTTAGTGGAATATAACATCCTGTAGATAACAATCAGTGTATTTATTATGAAATCTATCTGCTTACCATTTCATAGAGCACAATGTCTCTTCATTTAATTTCTAAATCAGCTACACAAATCTAGATTTCTTGATTTTGTGGTTAAAATCATATCAATGAAATTTAGAGTCAATTTCTGTCGTCTCATAACATGATTCATCATCTCAGATAAAGTCTCATATTGAAGTCTAAGTTAGTAGTCTGATAATTTCATTATGAAAATTAACAATTAGTTCTATTTTTAAACAAAAGATTGTAATACAGAACTAGATTGTTCCATCTTAATTATTTCATTAAATTCAATCATGACATTGATATAATAAGTGCTAACTACATCTACTTAGCCTCAGTAATTCCTTTAGAGACAAGGTTTAGTTTCAACGATTTGAAAATGATTCACTAGATCTTAAAAAGTGGTTTAATATAATTGTAAGTTTTGTATAAAATAATGATTCCTTTTTACTTAATGATGGTGATGATCGATTTTGAGTTTCAAATACAATACGTTCGTTTGTGCTCACTTAGTTCTAATTGGCGTTCATTGCGTTACTTCAGGGATTTCTAGTTTGTATAATAATTCGGATACTTCCAATTATTACAATAAGGTTACTGAAATTCAACATCTACTTTCATAGGTTTCATTCGTTGTGTTTTTTTATTAATGACCTTAAAAATTATTGATTTTTTAGGCGATAATATTCAGAGGAAATAAAATGATTTACATGCGAAAATAACAATTATGAAATCGAATCAATTGTAGAATTCTGTTATAATAATTTCCTTAGGGTCTTTTAGAATCATAGTATAGTAACCATGTACTATGAATAGTAACTTAGGGGATATAATTGATGAGTCCTATACTCGGATAAAGTAACTATGTAGTGGTTTTCAACAGTTCTTCATATGTGAGTCTGTTATTGATAAATACTAACTTAAAATTAACTTATTTATAAAATGAATTAAATAACACGGATGCTCAAACAAATACCAGAGTATATGAGGACTGTCATACAAAAACAACCATTTGGTTGCGAACACATTGAGATCAAAATGTTTTTCGTCTCCATCCTATAATAGACTGTTAAACGACTAAAGTTAGACGTGAAAACTACTGAATGCTTACACAATAGCCTGAAGCAGAAGTATACTCAGGGAGACTTAAATTTCCTGGATTTGAGTACCGATAGGGTCATGAATGTACACCGCTGTGAAGACAACTTTCCAATGCTTTTAGATTATTTATAACTTCCTAACTGGAAACGTTCTCTCATGTTAACTGTGGAACCAAAGAGCACTGAACACCTATTCCGTTCTACAATGATACTCCTCATTGATAAATATGTGAAAGCTGTCCAACTGTTCAGTCTTAAACTTCCAGGTCTAGTGAACATCACTTTTCCTTCAAGCCATGGTTTGGGAATCTAACAGTAAGCTAAATTAGGAAATTCAACCATCTCGTGATTGAATGAATTATATATGAGTGTAAATCAAAGCATTGAATCAATCGGAGCTGGAAATGAAGATCACAGGACCCAAACTCAGTTATCTACAGTAAAATTGATAAGTCTTGCGAATTGAACGCTTTATTCGTTTCCTAGGCTATTCTGTAACCCCCAAGCTGGAACTATACAGCGACCTGAACAACGAGAGAGAAGACGCAAAGTATGCGAGAAACCCTTTACTCCAATGTTCATTTTAATACAGAAAATACAGGGTTTATACAACACTTTAAATGTCCTTGGGTTGCTAGAAGAGTCTGGAATGCTACTAAACGTAGTAGCAATGTAGCAATCAGCCAATCAGAACCTCTACATGTGACATTTCACTTCGTTGATATTTTTGGCTAAAACTTCAAGTGAACGCTGATTGGATGAAACGCTTCTTAGTGTTTCCCGATGCTTGCTTGCCTTTTGCAAGAAACTTTCTGGATCACTTCAACATAAATAGCTCGTTGCAAGACCTGAATGTACAAGGTCTGACCTTTGGCGTCTTTTGGTGTACACCATTGTCTCATACAAGAATAGAGAATCTGTTTGTTATTTCTTTCTTCTCGATTGTCTTAAAGTTGACGCCATATTATGATCAAAACTAGTTAAAATAACTTCTAATGGAAAGAATTTTGAGTGCTGAGCAAACTCAAAATATGGAAACAAATTATGTGGAAGTAAGTGACCAAGAAATCTATTGACTTTTATTTGAAATGGAAACCGTCCTTACCTCATTTTATTTTGACGGCAACAAACACCGACTTCAATGCAAGATGGTAATAAACAACTTAACAACATGGACTCTGTTCCTAAATATAGTTATCCACTTAGTTATATTATCACTCATAGTAGTATATGATTGCACCAATGAGAAGAATCAATCTGAGCTCAACACTCGCCTCATGAATAATTCCATCAAGTAAGTGCGAATTATTTCAATGTTTTCACATTTAAAAGCGCTCCTCATTTTTATATTTATGGTTTAGTAAACAACACATTTTAACTCGAGACCTAGTTAGATATTTCTTTTAGTACATATGATTTAATTATACAGTGAACTTCAAATAATGAAATATTATTTATAATAGTTATTATGATTTGCTAGACTATAAAGACTAGGGAGGCCTATTGACCAGTGCGAAATAATGACTTTAACTGAAGGAAGTCAGTGTGGATCCAGAGTTTAATCGGTTTCAAGAATCGGCTTAGTCAACGAAATAAAGTTTTTTGCGCTTGAAAAACCATCGACAAGGTTTATTTACATTGCTGCCGAAAACTAAATCCTTTTCTAGATCCGATTCCGTATTATACACGAATAATGTAAAGATCTCTGGATAAAATGAGTAATTGAGAATGACGTTGCCAAAATAATGGGAAAACATAGTTACACAACAATGTATAGGGTACTTACTCACATTTCCTCACCTGTATGATTTGACTGGTTCAATGGATTTAATTTCTGCCATTCTTTTCGGATATGTTGTTCATTTAAACTACTTTTGCATAGTTTGAAATTCTGTGCAAATATACGAAAGACAAATTTATGAAAACTGGTTTCTATGTGTTCAAAAAATTCTACTTGTAATTCATTCAAAGTCAGGTTAAAGCATATAACTGCCCAAGATACATAACAAATTCAATGTTTATTAATTATTTATTGAAACTTTTGGCGAAAGATTTATTATTATTATTCGTAGGTTTATTCAATATTATATTCTTGGTACAATATAGAATTCTCAGTACAAAGTATTTCAACAAGTATCCGTTTCTTATTTGTTGATTGATCCTGACGATAACTATTGAGTGATCATCAGTTAGAAGTCAGCAATTCAGGAATCGATATCTGATTAATGTATATTCTTTTCGATACATATTACAAGCAACCACAATGTCTCTGATTGAGCTCTTTTGTAACTTGTACAAAGAAAAGTTGTAAAATTTTTAGAAACGCACCTGAATAAGTTATGTGATTACTAGGCATAATGATGTGTTAAAACAAACAAGAAAACAGAATACTTGTTGAAATATTCAGACGGCAGGAATATAGGTAGCCCAGATATTCAAGCTACGAAAGACATCCACTACTTTTTTAAAATGGAAGATGAACATCATTAGATTGCATTGCATAATCTAAAAGCACTGTCAATCTAAAAGTTTTTTTTTCATTTATTGTTAGTGAGTTCAAATGAGAATGAAGCTGAAATTAAGCATAGAGTACGTGACAAATGAATGAAACTGAAGTTTACACAAAATGAGTATTTTGTTCAAGTTTTATGTGGATATAGAGGGAAGAAAGGTGTTTCCCTTATTACTTGTTTTTTCCTATCTTCATGATGGACAAGTTTATCACTGGCAATTTATGTTATTTTATTTTTTTTTCATAAAACAAACAGGTAACCTGGATTATATCGAGGAAGGTAATGGTAATGTCGGCGGCCTAAGCTCCACTGAGAGTAACATGAGTAAGTAAGTAATGTTAATGTAAAGATTATCTACCATACACGGTGAAATTTGATAAACTTTGTATTTTAATTAATGTTATCACGCTAAAAAAAATTTATGGCCTAGTTTTACCCTGTTTCTTCATATCCCAAGGAGTCAACCTATTGTAAACAATAAGTGTAGATTTACATTGATTAACTGGATATTTACTTTGGGTATTATTTCTTAAAGAAATATTTGAAGTCGATCAGAAGATTACAATTTTTTACTTGAGAGATAGCTCCTTTCTGTATATAAATCTCATCTATATGGTCAATTAAAGTTTTATACGAATTCTCATGATTGCAGTATTTTTAACACGTATGATCCAGTGAAAAGATTCATAAAACTTTACTCATGGCTAGCAATTGTAAAATAACTGGTCGTTGTGTTAGCAGGACATAGATTGGATTAAAGCGTGCTCAATGCACGATTGATTTGACGCACACTGGCTAATTCTTATCTAATCAGCGCCAGTTCATACTTGGAGAACACTCTAGAATCTTCTCATGTAAAAACTATAAATATATTAACGTTTTTCCTACTGTGTTTCTTACTTCCATCTAACCTTGTTATTTGGAATATAATCTTTTTCCTGTTCAACCATGTTCTGATTTGGGGACTGGTCGAGTGAATTGGTGTCCAAGAATACTAAGCAACAGGAATAGCTGAGTTTTAATAAGAGAGAATTGTAACATGTTATCGCATTTTTAAATACATTTAATTATCAAAAGGAACATTCACATTATGGAGATTTTGTTTAATTTCACAACTCAGCAAAAATTCAAACACGAAGGAAGGAATATTAATAAACCATGTCTCTCGATGGAATAATTCACACCTTCTGTTAACAAGATAGTTTTATAGTAATTATACAAAAATGATTGCTTTATTATGCTTTGGAATAACAATGTTCCATACTGATGCGTCGTCCATTGTATTTTTTCATTGGAGAATTCACTTTTCACTACTATCATTTTTTTGTTAAGATCAGAGATTTATTACTTATCAGTAAAATTGAATATCTCTTCATGAACTTTCATGATTGATACTTCAAAAATAACATAAGAGTATAAGAACAGAAACGTTGAGATTTATTTTTCTTAACAGAAGGGGATTTTGTGAATATTATAGTAATTTCGGTGGTTGAGATCATGAGTCAATTGAGGCTAGGCCACGATGGAAAACCTGGGACTCCTTAGTGGCAGTGCGCATCCACGACCCCGCCTCGCGAGATCCGAGCCCAGTACCTATCAGTCAATTTATCAACGTCAATTTATTAAGGTAACTTCAAGCCTTTAAACATAATTTCTTCCCCATAAATTATTAAGCGAAATAATATCTCAAAATTGACTTGAAATTTTATCGGGACATTCACTTACATTAAGAGAGTCAAAACTAGTCATTCAACAATATGTAATTCAGAGTAGTATTTAATGCATATTTAAATATTATTCTTTATTATAACATACAACAATAACTAATATTGATCACTTACACTATCATCAGAACAATGTTTTCGAGCTCCATATTCAGTAAAAAACATTTTCATTCGTTTCATAAGACCCTGAAATAATGAGATTTAGTGAGATATAATAAATTTTTACATAAACGAGTATTGATAATTGTTATGTTCACTACTTGATTAACTCAGAATACGGTATACAACTACGGTGCTCGGACGTACAGAACCCCACAGTCGCAAATCATACTAGACGGAAACTCTTCGGCTCCTTTAAGGCCTCTGAAGGCTCTGTCATAGTCCTCGGATGCCGTCTCAACAATAATCTTCATTACACTGAGTTATTTTGTATATTAGTATAATTAGGTTGAAAAATATGAGCATATTGATATTTATTAGCAAGGAATCAAAGAAATGTTTGCGAATCAACATCGTGTTTTTTAAAGGATTTATATTTTGAGTTATCTAACCAAAACTATGATAAATAAAGGACCATCAATTATTACAGCATGTTCTATATATTTCAATCACTAAGTGAAATTTTGATTAAGATCAAAGATAGTAACGTAGTGTAGGAAAATAATTCATATCCACTATTTTTGAAGATGGCAATGATGGGCCAACTGAATCACTTTGATTTTATGGTAATGGTGAAACAAATGAGTTAAAACTTTGTGAATAAATTACTATCGAGAGAATATCTAGAGGTGTTTCTATTAGGTCTAGACTCGGCTAATCTAGACCTGAACTCTCTGTGAGGTATAATTTCTCATTCATTTTTGCATATCCTTTTGAAACTGTCCAGCATACCTCTCCAACAATATTTGATTTCCCTACAGATACACTATGAGCTTATTGGGTTGTTGCGAACACCTGGGGTTTTCCAATATGCTTCCAGGTTCTTCGGCTAATACGGAAACAGTGTCGAGCTGCAGATGGGCAAGATGACCGTCAACCTTGATGGTTACAAATTCTTATCGACTATGTTTTGTTCATGAGTCTCCTACCATTATTTTTCTGGTTGATGCATGAGGTTTATGTCTCCTGGAATAAAATCGCGGTGGACGACGACACATCTTTTTACAGCAGGATTGCTAATGTCCTTTATGCTGATATTTACTACAACGTAGTTTTTATATGGGCAAACCTTATTGTTATGCCACTCACTGCATAACCAGCACGAGGATGGATGCTGTTTGTGTGAGCCGTCCTGCTTTCGTACAACAGAATCTTACTGGTCATTTATTATCTGCACGTATGGTGACCGGTCACTGTTTTCAACCATAGAAGTGCCATGTTTCAAGTTCATGAACCTTTGAAATTCATTCGTCACTTGTAGCGTTATATTTGAACAAATTCTGGTTCTGATATTGGCATCTTCAGGCGACTGCAAGCTGCATACAAAAACAAGGCGCTTGAACTAGTCTTTTGTCATTGCCGATAATTCGAAACGCCCATACTTGGGATTTATTATGCCAGAATGTTGCATCCAGCCGTCGTCTCCAGATTTCGTCAACTCAAGACTTTAGTAACAAATAGTGAACAAAGACGACTGTTCACCAAAGATTTTCGACAAAATTACAACCGTTGTACGAAATGAAAGGTCTATGTGATTCTTGGAGAGAATAAAGTTGATGTACCGTTCGTATTCAGCTATGCCAAGTTTGCGTAGCAGTACTCTGACCTTTACGGCATCATCAGATTTTTCTAGCTCGACCTTGAATATATCTTCATATTTCTTGAACCACAGTTCAAACGTAACACCATCCAAAGCATAAGAATGAAATTCACGGATAGAATTAATGATGTAGTCAACATAGTATTTGAACATATCATCTGTAAACTCCTTTTGGTTTAGGTTCATATGCTGGGTTAGAGCTTATAGAATATGAATCCGGAACTGTTCGTAAAGGTTTTCATGACGCCCTAGCAAAGCTTCAACTTGGTCAAAGGTAACTGACATTTTGATAGGTTGACCACGTCGCCAGCTGTTATATTTAGAGGTTAGATTGTTGACATAATGTGTACAACTTAGGCACTCGAACGCTAGAACCCTCCAACACGCAATTGAGAAGATAGAAGACAAATGAAAGGAATGCGATTCCAAACAGTATTAAATATGGTACAAAATCCTCAAGTATTTATAGTTTTTAGTAAAAACGATATCATTATAGTCATTCAATCCGCGTACAGGGGTTTTTAACATTTATCTAATAGGGAAGCTACACGTAGAGATTTTGGGATATTCTTCCAAAAGATGATTAGTTGGAATATCTTTACCTCTTTCTGAGCTTCTTAGAACTTTCTCTATTTCACCCGTGCGCCGTCCTTACAGTTTGGTTAAATAGAACTTCGGTTGATTTCAAATCATTGGACAGAATCTACATTGAAATATTGTTCATAAAACTGCACAAATGAATCGACACGTTTTAATATTTTACGATATATTACTAACAACATAAGCGAGTAAACTACAACTTTATATAAAAAATATTTTAAAATGTGAAGTGATCTTGGGGATATTTCCCTTAATATGCAGTTTATGTTAATGATTAGTTGACCGATAGTGTCAGAATTCTCAATTATTTTCATATGGACTTGTCAGAACACTTCAGATTGTTAGATTTGTAATTTCAAATCAATGACAGTTGGAAAGTCACCTTAAAGTTGGTAGTGTCCTTTTGAATTGGTGGATTGTTTTGTTAGATTCAGGTTCACTGAATTGAAAGAAACATCATATTTGTAAATCAGGAATTATTGAGTAATTATTATTACTAGCTTCCTTCATAATTGCATTTTTGGTACAATATAGAGTTCTCAGTACAAAGTATTTCCACAAGTTTCGTTTTCTTATTTCTTGATCGATATTGACGGTAAATACTGAGTGATCGCCAGTTAGATATTAGCAATTCAGAAGTCGACATTTGAATAATACTTATTCTTTACAATGCATATTGCCAGCCATAATGATGTCTCCAAGTGTACATTTTTGTAACTTGCACAGAGTAAGGTTGTAAATGTTTCACAAACGCACGTGAATAGTTTATGCAACGATCTTTAAAAACAAACAAGGAAACAGATAACTTGTTGAAATATCCAGATGGCAGGAACAGGTAGCACAGATATTCAAGCAGGCAGCTTCTTTGATGTTTTAGTCTACTTTGATGAAGAGATACAGACTTCTTGAAAAACGATATTCCACTAAATATAATGTTCCAAGCTAGGAAATGATTTTATTTGTGTAGGCGAACAGTGGAATATTTGGCAAATAAGACACCCGGCGACAACAGGAGTAATACAAGAGGATTTATAAATTCCCTCTACCAGATCGATGACCCAAGAATCAGGTAATTATTTTTAAAAATTCATTTATTGAAAAATAAATGAATAATCGACTCAGAAATTAAGTCGATAACATTTAATTCTGTACATTATTTGAATGTGGTTATTTTGTTATTATGGAATACCTTTGGCGGTTATTCTAGTAGGTATATTAAACTAATCTTAGTGAGCTCCCGCCAGTTGGAGATAATTATTATTACCACCTTAATTTCTAATTTTGATGAGTTGCTTAATAATCCTGAAGCAATATATTCTCATTAGTAGCCGGCTTCAAGATGAATCCCAAACTTTCTAGCGACAGGCCATAACTACTGAGGTTCAGCAATTTTATGAGTAGGAAACTTATCGACGATGAAATTAGGTGACCGTTGAGTAATATCAAGGAATAATTGGAATTATAAATAAAGATTGTTTGGTCCAGATTCAACAGTTTATAGGTATCGTGCTCGCCATGATATTTAGAGGTACTAAGTACAATCCAGCAAGAGGTTGTAACTGTTATAGTAAATCTACTTTACTGATCTTCAGAGTTACTGGACTTAAACAGTGGGATTCATATTTAAATAGGATACTTGAAACTGTGATATACAAAATGACGTGAATGTTATTTGTATCAAGTTGGAGGGTCTTAAAAGGCGAAAGATGGACTGTGTTGCAACTTATTAAATACACATTTAGAAATATCATCACAGAAACAACCAAATCAACAAATTACATGATAACTTACTAGAAATTTGTCACCATGATATGGTCCTCCTGACAGAGTATAGAATTTATCCATTTTCGATAATTCTTTTGATTTATTTTCAAATCTGTCTCCATGTAAATGATGGTATTTTATATTTTGTCGATAATTAATACTAAATAGAGGTTTATGGTATAACTTACAGTTTTTGTACACTTTAACACTGGCGTTTGTAATCTTGATTGTTAATTAATAATAAAAAGTAGAAGGTGAGAAAGAGGGGAGGGAATGTTAGATATAAGATATACACAATCAAAGATGAACAGTTTTTTTCAATCCTTAATGTATAAGCTTTGTCTGTTTTAGACGATGTATGAACGTTGATTGAGATCATTATTCTCTCTAATACATTCCTTTTGAACTACTTTTCTGTAATGAGATGAATATCAATACTTCTCCTCTTCTCTTTTTCATCTTTATAATTTCTTTTCTCATATTGTATTTGTTCTGATATCGGGACAGGGTGCACATATACCAACAAATGTCTGATCGGTTGCAGTCCTAGACAACTATGGGAAGATACAAGCAAACAACATTAAGTGAATTTAAACTTCACTCCATTGCACACGGCAGGTTGCTGTCAGGACTAAGTGGCTAAATGGATAACGCGATGGCGTTTGAAGCGAACGGTACTGAGTTCGAAGCCCGGAGTAAACACCAACTCTCAGGTGCAAGTACATCCAGCTGACGAGTTTCAAAAGGGACAAAACGCGCGTCCTGGATTCCACTGCTAGCCTTATAATGTAAGAACCAATGGTTTAATAAAACAATTCATTTGCAAAGAATCACGAACAAAGATGAACAACCAGTTTTTTATTAAAACATGTCTACATTCTTATCATAAGAATCAGTTTGTCCTTACAACAACATTGGAACATAGTTTCAATTTCAGTTTTAAGGATTCACAAACTTGAATTATTGTTTGTATCTATTTTTTCGTTTTAGAATATGTCAGTTGATTTATCTGCTGGAAAATACATATTACTTCTAATCCGATTGAAGTATTCAAATAATATGATAACCATACAGATGGTTTGTTTACAGAATACAATTACTAAACCTTTCGATATCTTTCATGGTATTTTTATTCAGATTAAGGAAGACACAATGTGATTTACTTCCATTTATTGTTCATTATAATTTTAATAGTTGAATTCATGAGTCAATGGAAGCTAGACCATGATGGGAAACCTGAAGGCACTGGAAGGACGTTTCGTCACATTATGGGACTCCTCAGTGTCAGTCTCATGCACGATCTTGCCTCGCGAGATTCGAACCCAAGATCTATCAGTCTAGTGCTTCCAGGTTTTTCATGTTGGTCTAGCTACAATTGACTCATAAATTCAAATATTAAAATTACTATAATATCCACAAAACCTCTCTTTGATTATGTTCAGTATAAATCTACATTTATAAGTAACCAGAGTATTCTGATTTACCGTTATATTTTCATCGACCTGTTGTTCATCTTTGATATTCTGGTTAATAAGCAAGTCTAATAATCAGGTCTTAATTTCAAAAGTTATTGAACAGCCTATAAATTAAGAACTGTTCTTTTCCTCAATAATTTTTAATCATGTTTATTTTGTGTAAAATATTTTGTACATAAATGTATGATTTTGTCGTATGTTACGACTGAGGATTCCCTGACAAGTTATTCTATATTTCAATATACGTTGGTTGTAGGCTTATGAGTGTTTTATGGAGTTTTGGTGAGTAGCCACATTAATCTTATTAATTTAAATGATCATTCAAATAACCAACACAATTCAAACAGGATTTGGGCAGTTATTACAACTGTTGTTAAAAGATTAACAGTTTAAAACAATATCTCTCTAAATCGATAATTTGAAATCAGTTGTCGAGTCAGAAGAAACTAATTTATTAAACTTCAGTTAAAACTCATCATAATATGGCAGAAACGCTGGTCTAAACAGTTAAACCCTGAACTACAATAACAACTAATTGATACAATCAATAATACAATTAATGCATTTTATACTAAAATAAAGAACGGATACATGTTAAGGGAGTAATTAAGACAAGTTCTTGTGGAATATTTTTTCAGACAGTCTTGCAAAGAAAACTGACCAAATATAGTAACTGAATTATTAGATACGAGAGAATAATTGGGATTATGATATATATATATATATATATATATATGATTCGTTTGTATTAGTTTTGACCAGCCTATAACCTGTTCAGATTGCTTCAGTATTGTCATTACTTCATAAGCGTTATAAGCAGAGGTGTATGATGGTTAGCAGTGAAATCTACGAAATGCGTTTTATCCTGTTTGAGACTCATCGTCTAGATGTACCCGCACCACAGAGTTCACGTTCATTAGGGGATTTATTATATAACATAATAACCATATATTTGTTTACAGCATTTTTATATTGCCTTGATTAAATATAGCTGTAATTACTAGTTTATTATGTTCTCAGGTTTGATAAAATGCTATTAAAATATCTCGAACTTATTTGCTTATAGTTCCGATTGCGATGAACTATTGATGTTTATCAGCAAAACTGAAATAATGAATATTATCACCTACATTAATTGTACGTCTTTAAGTGTTTTCGAAGTATGTATAACAATTTAATGAAGTTTAAAGAGTAATTTAGCAAATTAATGCTTTATATATCCGTAAATATCAGCATACTTCAATAATTAGTGTAATAGGTTTGTTAGTATTGAATTGATAATTCGGTAAAGGTACTATTACAAGACCGGCATGATTTACTAAACCTGATCCAATATAGTACGTGGAAATTTTTGGAGTTGGTTCCAGACTATAAAATAATTCATGATGTATCCATAATTCCATACATTCACCAGTTTTACCCCATTGGTTTAATCCGATAGCCAAACGTATACGATTCAGGTTATCTAGACGACTGAAGAAAAATGATCGTCCAGGATATAATCTCGGATATGGTATCATTTCAACCAAAAAGCTCACTGGCAATAATGGTGTGTAGGATATAGATATATCATTTTGACCATTGTAGTCAAATTGCAGTGTTTCAGTAGAACTGGAAGCTTGTAAGGTTCGGTTTTCCCATTCATTACAATCTGTTTCAGATGTTGTGCCTGGATTGAAGTGAAGATAATCATGATCAACCTTGATTGGACTTAATAGGTCAATATATCTCTCAGCTGTAGAATAAAAATTGATAAAACAAATGAATGGAAGTAGTCAGTCTTTGTAATATATATAGAACATAATTCATTTTCATCGTCAGAAATTATTGACTTAACGTTAGTGTACTATTACCACAACTATTTAGAAATGATCCAACTTTTTGTGTAGAACGCGTCAAACTACTTGGTGTTAAATCAGTAGACAAGATCTAGATAATTATGTCTTTAACACGTTCTTTCATAGACTTGACTTGTTATAGTGAACGAAAATTTCAACACTTAAAACTTGGAAATAATTCGGGCTTATGTCATGGGAGATGAATGGTGCACATAGACGAAAATAAAATACGAATTTGTTATTGAGGCAAAATGAAGATCACGAAAATTAGACGATACTAGTAAGAGTGTTTGTAACGTGTTCCTTGGTTATAGTAATAAATGACTTACAAACATCTGGAATTGAAGATTAATTTCTTAACTGGTGTCTTCCTAGCTTTCGCCACCTAGATGAGACGGTACCTAAAGGTCTTGATAATGTGTGGTGAAATGAAATAGGAACTTCCTGAAAAAAACTTTTTTGTCCTGCTCATTTATCAACGTTTTGAATATTATGTGCAACTTAATTACTTTACTTACGCCTGCTATCCCTCAAGGAAGAGCATAGGCCGCTCACTGGCAGTCTCTATCGAACTCTGTCAAGGACAATACTTTTCAGTTTTCTCCAATCAATATTCGTCCTTTTAATATCTGCTTCTAATTACCGACGCATTGTGTTCTTTGGTCTTCCACTTTCCCGGTTCCATTCAGGATTACAAGTAAGCTCTTATCTCGTGATGCAAATTGATGGTTTCTTCAATATATGTTCTATCCACTTCTGAGATTTTATTCCTGATTTCATCTTCAGCTCAAAGCTAGTTTGTTCTCTTCCACAGTAGGTTGTAGCTGATGGTATCCGGTCAACAGACATTGAGTATCTTACGTAGACAATTGTTTATAAATACCTGTACATTTTTGATGATGGTTGCAGTAGTTCTTGAATTTTCAGCTTTGTAAAGTAGAAATGTCTTAAAATTCGGATTGAAGATTCTGATTTTGATATTGATTGACAGTTGTTTTGATTTTCATATGTTCTTCAACTGCAGGAATTTTGCACTTACTTTACCATTCCTTGTCTTCATATCTTCATCAGATCCTCTTTGTTTATCGATGATGCTGCTCAGATATGTGGACATTTCCACCTGTTCCAGTTCCTGTCCATCAAGTGTGACTGGGTTGACGCTATATGTGTTGGTAGGGTGGGAGCCACAGGAAGGCCTTTGAGTGTTGCTTCAGTTTTCGTTGGGTTCAGTGGAGCTGTTCTTAAATCTCAGCGATTGGATTGCCTTCTTTGTCCTTGACTGGTCTTGTGGTGCGTGCTACTTATATTAACATAAGTAGCATATAACGCTAGTCAGTAATTTAAAATCTGGCAGCAGAAAATTGGGAAGATCAAGATCTTTTACTACAGTCTCTCTGGTTTACTATATTCCCTGTTATTTTCTTCGTTGTATCTTATAGTTGCCACATATTTACTTCTCTTGCAGCTTTTTCCGGCGTCGTTGCTAGCTCTTCCACTTATTTCTGCTTGTCAGCTCTAATGCTCCTTTCCAATCGCTTGCTTGCTTCTGTGTATTCAACTTGTGTTTTAACTTCCTCTGTTCTTGTTCAGCTCGCTGTTTTCGGTTGCTGTCTTTCTGTTCTTCCTGTTTTTGAATTCTGTCCAGGGTTTCCATACATATCCACTCCTTGTGATGATACTTCATGAGGTCCAGCACTTCTTTACACGTTGAAGTTAGTGCTTCTTTGATCTGTTTCCGGTTTCCCTTCATAGTAGTTTCATTTTCTTCGAGTAGATCTTGTACGGCGTGGAACCTGATGTTGAGAGTTATCTTGAACTGGTCGATTTTCTTAGTACCTCGAAGGAAAGATGTATTGGGTCTTTGCAATGCTGTTTCCCCAGCTGCTCAGTGCTTCCTCAGCTTTAATTTCATCTTGGACACAACCGGGTGGTGATCTGAAGCTACGTAAGATCCTTTGCTGGTTCTCATATCTCTAATCGACCTACTGAATTCTTTATTGATGCAAACGTGGTTAATTTGGTTCGCTGTAGTGTGATCCTGTGAGACCCATGTAGCTCTTTGTATGTGTTTGTGGGGCAATGTTGTGCCACCTATAACAATTCCTTCGAGTATATACAGATTTCCAAATCACTTGCCATTCTCGTCCCTTTCTCCGAGTCAGTCTGTGTCACCCCATGATGTCCTCATACCCAGTGTTGTCCATTCCAACGTTGTCGCTTGGATCTCTCATCATGGTGGTCATTTCCCATCCTGAGAGCTTCTTTACGATAGAGTGAAGCCTCTCGTAAAACTGATCTTTATCGTCACTGTTGCTATAATTTACAAGTATATAACGTTGAATAACATTCATCGTGACCCCTCCTTCTTTGTTTTGAAGAATGCTTTGGTGATTCTGAATCCATGAGATTAC
Organism: Schistosoma mattheei; assembly: GCA_944470405.2. NCBI lineage: Eukaryota > Metazoa > Platyhelminthes > Trematoda > Strigeidida > Schistosomatidae > Schistosoma > Schistosoma mattheei. Next base: position 8,752,567 of record OX103950.1, read on the forward strand.
CATCTTATAAAAAATTTATGTGCTTCTTTGGACAGCATCAAAGCAACTCTATGAGTGTGCGGAGCATTTTCTTCTTCCTGACTGGAGTACAACAGCATTTCTCTCGAGTCCAACATTTTTTGTCTAGCTTGGGTTCATTGAATTTCACTTATTCCGAGAACCGCCAAGTTGTATCTCCTCATTTCCGCAGCTATTTCAATGGTCCTCCCAGCTTTACCACAATGTCCGAACACTCCATGTACCTATAATAATTATTACTCTGGATATTAGAAGTGAAAATGGCCAAGTGACTTTTAGAGAATCTCGGCTTTCGCTATAAGACGTCATAATTCTTCTAAACGAAGGTGCTTCAACTTGGAGGGCAGAGTTTAAGTGGTTTAAATGGCTTATTCTGGTTAGCGTTTTGTCAGTAAGGCTGTTTTCTACTGAATGAGGTCGCTGATACCATGCTCAACCCTTGTCCTTTACTCGGGATTTGGAACTGTAGTAACCTTAGAAGGGTGACAGAAGTTGTGTAAATTACTTAGTGTTAATGAATTACTAGGAACATTTATGAACAAGTACATTGGCGAAGATCATGGGATATTCACAACAAACGTTTTTCGCAATCGGCCATAATTCTTTAATTTATATGCATCTGATACTAATTATAATAGAAAATGAATAACAAACTGAATTCACTTCCTCCTCTCTATGTTCGTCACTCAAGTGCTCTTATGGAACCGATTAATGCAAGTACACATTCAATCAATTTTATCAGATATTGGAAGACTTATACTTGGTTGACTAACTGTAACAGAATATTAAGTTGAGTTAGATAAAAAAAAATCTGACTGATTCATCACATACCATACAGTTTACTGGATTGTTTGTCAATATATCCTCCTTCATTATTCATTATTATTTTCACTGAAAATTGTGAACTGATAAACACTGTTAACTGATGCATAATCACTTGATTGAAATTACTTTGATAAACTATGGCAATATATACCTATTACTTAAACAACTATGAATAGAAATGAACTGAAGATATAATAGTTTGTTGTGAATAAATACAAGAACACATTAAATTGTACGAAAATAATTGTTCTTTTATATTCTTTTAACAGTATTGCAATAAGTATGTTACTTATGAGATAACTTACGTAATGGATGAAAAGAATCTGTTGATGGACGTTTCATTGTAATGGAATTCGATGAATAGCATGATGATGTGTAAATGAGGTGAATAAATATCATTAATTTCCATTTAAAAGTTTGTTCAAACGATAATATTGATCAACAGTACGCATATTTTCGTCCAAATGTTTACCAGCTTTTAGACAAAAATCTGAATGAACCATAAACAGAAGTACACAATATCGGTTTCATTGAATCTGTTGATATTCTTTCAACATTTATGCAATCTGCCAAACAATAAAAAAACGAGAACATTCCTTATAGTTTGGTATCAAAATTTTAACAGACAGTAATTCATCTGTAAACTGACATCTATGTTACAGAAAGTTCTCATTATTACAATTGCTGACCTGTTGACAACATATCTTTTGATATAATTTTCAATAAGAACGACGGAACGTCATTCTTAAGAATAAAAAACATGGATATTCACAATTGTTATCTGCTTTAATATTGTTTATTCATTATGTTTGTTATTTATTTCTATCGCAATACAAATAGCGACTTGTAGTCCATTTCAAGCAAGTTTGCTGAGATTATTTCAGAATATAATTTTCATATAAAAATGTATAACAGTATAAGAAAGCAATTGTGTGCGGTAAAATATTAAAGAAGAATATTTACGTCTGGTTAATCTAGTTTGTCAGTCATAAAGAGTTTTTGACAAAATGAGATCAGTTATGCCATCCACTTGTGAACACTCAATATCGCCAACATACTAACCACCTGTTTAGTTTTGGCTAAAGAATAAAATCCCCAGAATTTTAGAAGTGCTCCAATCAATCAACGCCCTTGGGAACTTGCAAGAGAATTGTAGAAAACGACGAATCATGTTTTAATTACTTGAATGAACAGTTACTGAATTGGCTCGATCCTAATTATAACTCGTTTTGGTGCTGAGACTGAAAGTGAGATTTGTACAGATAACTTGATCAGTAATGCTAGTTACGTTTTTTCCATCATTTGACACAATAAAAATAAATTCACTCGTACATGAGGCGTATATTAATAAAATTGTTATGAAGAAGGTATTCTACTTCATTTTCTGAGCAGCTAGCGTAGTTGCATTGACGAGCATTCAGTCTCACTTTTTATTCTGTGTTGATTGATCTCATAAAGCAGTTCTTGTCCTTAGGTACTCAGGTTACGAATACTGTACTTAAGAATTAATCTATGATTAAAACATTGGTTCAGCAGTCGTACTGAGTGATAGTCCCCAGTTAAATTTAATAGTTGTTCTAGTACTTTCTATATAGCAGTCCTGAATTCAAATGAAATTATTGTCTATTACTCCTTGATTTTCAATGGTCGTTCTATGAATTTCAGAATGTAGAGAAAACCAGTTTCAAACTAAATTACTCACCTCTTCAAATCTTTCAATCAGAGGAAAAAGGCAACTAATTAAATAGACTTCCTTAAATACAGTATAAAAATAGTGACAGTTCAATTTCAAACTTTCTAGAACTTAAAAAGCATATAAACAACTATGGATAGTGGATAGTTGTGGAATCCAGAACGTGCATTTCGTCCTAGAAAGCATATATCAACTTGTTGAGATTAAAAAGATGTAATAAATAGTCATGTGACTTTATATCAACCCATTCACTGTTTCTTTAACTTAAGTACAATCAAAATTTAGTTTTAACAGATAACATACAGAGAATAATAATAATAATAGTAACAATCAAAAGTTAACTGTTATATTTTGTAACCGATTCAAATCCTTTGATCCTACAATCTCTCTCCCTCTAAGTTTTCTTAATTAAAATGTAACTTAATAAAAGAATATGAAAACACTTGAAATTTTTATTTGTATTATATAAAGTCTAATTCAATGTCAATAAATTAGTTTAATGAGTTAATGAAACCTGTTGTTTAAACTTTTGTCTTTTTCCTTTTCATTACAATAAAGTCAAATGAATAAACAGTATAGCTTTTAATTATTGTCCTTTTTAAAGATTGATTTCACCTTAGAATAAATTCAATATGCAACTTGTAAGATGTTCAATGGGTTCGAATCCCACAATCAGGGTTGTGGATGTTTACCTCTAAAGAGTCCCACGATAGGACGAAACGGCCGTCCAATGCTTACAGGTTTTTAATAGTGGTCTAACATCAATCAGTTCATGATCTCAATCAAAAAAATAAAGTCTTAAATTAATTAGTTGTTTATACGAGATTACAGTGAAACTTAGATCTCATGAATTCAACATTGAAATTATTTAAAACAGGGGGATTGATAGTAACTAGGCGGCCTGCTTGAATGTCTGGGCTACCTGTTCCTGCCATCTAGATATTTTAACAACTTATCTGTTTCCTTGTTTGTTTTAACAGATTGTTATGTCAATTAATGGCATAATCTGTTCAGATACGTTTGTAAAAAGTTTGTAACCTTTCGTTGTATAAGTTAGGAAAGAGCACTTTCAGAGGCGCTGTGGTTGCTGACAATAATAATAATAACAATATTGATAATAATAAACACTTTATTCAATTATCAGGACAAAACAGCAATATATTTTATTCCTGTTTGAAAACACAAAATGGCAATATTTGCAAGGATTAATATGATAAAAAAGATTTTCACAATAGTGATGAACTCACTATTCATCTGCATCCTAAAAGCTTTTCAATCTGTTCTACTCATACCACTACTATTTTTCATCACATACTAACTAGTGAGAATTTTCTGGTTGACTGTTTCACTAATTCATACTAATATAGTCTAAGGGCTTTCTATAAAATGTACATGAGAACATCACGTGGCTAACATAAGTAGTATTTGTATACTAGTGCAAAATAATGCAAAATAATCCAATGGTTTAATGTGCATATAACATACATAAATGATTGTGTAACACTAGTATTCTCATTTATCAGTCCCGATTGTATGTGGTAGAATTAAAAGTGAAATGTCTTTTTCATAATGAATTTATGAGGGTACGGAAAAAGGTCTATAAAATTCGTATGATGTTAGATGGGCAGTTCATCAAAGTAAAACAGGTGTTAGATAACGGTTCAACAGTATAAGAGCCTCAGTTTAATTTTGTGATAAATGAACACGGATTTAGCAAAATGTTTTGTTCATTGCTATTACAAACCACACTCAGTAAATCACACGTTATGCAAATAATTTCTTTTTCTTTTTAGTTGCAATTCCTTTCACTTAACACTGTTGGAAATTATCTTAGTAAAGGTGTTCGATTTGATTAGTGGTCTAAAGCAACATGGAGCAATTACTGATAAGATTCAAATCAGACTTAGTTACAACATTTCGCCAGCTAACCACTGTTTGTTCTCATAGCATGTATCACGGAATGATTTTATTAAGCCAACTATTGGAAACCAAGGAGCACTGGATAGCCGTCCCGTCTCACCACGAAATTTCTCAGCAGTGCTCATCCTTTGACTACACCGGGGAGATAACCTGAAACCTTCGATCTCATGAAGAGCAATTAACCTCTAGACAACCGGGCTGCTCTCCAGTGGTTTGCATATTTATTCCTATTGTTTTAGGACATTGTTTAACCATTTCTGATTGCCATCTGAGAATAGCTGTCTCACACTAGACGCGATTGATTTTCACTAGTTACGGCTTCTGAATAGAAAACCTGGAATTAATTTCAAATTTAGTTGAGGATGAAACAAATCTTCAGGGCTTTCAGATTTCCAGTGGTCGTTTAACTGAGATCATTAAGTTATGTAAACTGTGGTAAATCAATAACCTCCGCAAACACTTCTATACTACCAATAATACTTGCATTCTCATCAGTGACTAACTTAATAATATGGCATCGTGGACAGAGCACCTGGATTTTAGCAGTTATCATGAAGGTGCCTGGATTTCATTCTGTTCGAGTCCAAAATAAGACAAATAAAGCACATAAAATGTTTTCTAATTTCAAGGTGGCCCTGGGCCTGGTCTCATGTCGGGATTAAAAACTATTAACTATTTATTGATTTGATTTCTTATTTAAATAATGCCTCAAACGGGCTTAGTTCAAAGTAATTTATTCATTTGTAATACTAACTCCCAAATATTAACAGTAGATTATTATACTTTTTATTCTCTTTATTCATTCCTTGTTCTCTGATTCTTTGTTATTTCATAATAATTAAATATTTCTAATGAATTGTTATCTTCCATGTTGTCTTTCACTGTGGTCTAGTGGTCAAGCACTCGCACACGAAAATAATGGATCCTGCGTTCGAATCTCGTGAGGTGGGGTCGTGGTTCACATTGCTGAGGAGTCCCACAGTAGGACGAAGCGGCTGTCTAGTGCTTCCACGTTTTCCATGGTGGTCTAGCTCCAATCGACTCATGATCTCAACTATTGAAATTACTATAATATCCACAAGACCCCTTCTGATATTAATCTTTCATTATAGCGATAATAATGACATCGTTAAAAGTACCAAAACGGATAAACTTGCCCATTGTAAGTACTGAATAAACATTTACATAAAAATTAATCTAAACATCTATACGTATAAACTATCTAATTTAATAATTCAAATTATGAAATCTGACATTATTTAACAGTTCCATTAACATTTATCATTTACGTCGATTATGTAAATGATGTTAGTATTATGAAAAAGATAACAAACACGATAATGATCAAGAAAAGTAACATAGTTTTATTTCCCCTTTGAAAATCTTATTCTTAGATTTGGATTTTTTTTTATTTACTGGTTGTTGTTTTTGTTTTTTTTCTTTTCAAATATTAAACTTTATCCTAGATATTGAACAAAATTTATATATATAAAAAGAAAATGACAAGATTATTTGAAAATCGAACAAAATGTTTGGTTTTTGATTGAAATCATGGACCGATTACTGTAAGACCACCATTGAAAACTTGGAAGCACTTGACGGCTGTTTCGCCCTGTTGTGGGACTCCTCAAAGGTTTGCATCCACGATTCCATGAACGCTTGACCTCTAAACCACTGAGCCGGCCGGTATACAACAGTGTTAATGTCCGACCCCAACCAATCCACGAAATCCATTGTACTGAGGTATACACCTGTCTCTTTCTAAAACGGATTAGCTCCACTGCTCTAACATCACTCGGTTCATGATCTCAATCAAAACTTAATGATCTCCACCACCCTATACTGATTAAACTGTTTTTTGTGGTAGACATGATTAAACTAATCATATAGCTCTCTAAATATCTGGTAAGAAATGAATGATTATTTTCTACGAAGAATTTTTTTGAAGCATTTATGTTTACGTAAAATCGGTTAATGCTAGTTTGCCATTAATTGCATTAAACTCCACTGCTAAATTCACCCAAGACTGTCAAATTCTTAACCCCTTAAGCCAATAACATGAATGAAAGTTTAAGTATAAATTTGACTCAGTTAAAAATAAGTAACATTACTGTTGCAACTATCAAATTAAGTATAGTGGGAAACGATCTTGAAAATTGTTTGGTTGTGATGTGTATAGTTAGTTGAGATTAACATTTCGTTTAGTTGAGTAGCTGCCATTGGATCGTGACCTGTCGAAATGTAACGTTTATCTCGGTTGGATATGCTTAGTTTATGAATTAGACTTTTTCACTGTGTATCTGTTTTCTCTGTACAGTGGGAATTAATGCCCATTCGATCTTCGTCTGTATAACTTAGAATTGTCAGTAGGTCCCTTCCCTGTAACACTTAACGTCACCTTCAGAATTATATGTAAATATTACTTAGATTGTGGAATTTTAAGTATTTGCATTAAATTTTTATGGTTTGAAACGTAGTTTTTTTCACTACACTTCATTAACATATTCACAAATCCATGGGTAATCACAGATATCTGTTTTGTAAATACATATATAAAATATGATATTTCTTGGGCTGATTATTTCATATCTCGATGTTCTTAAATACTTGGCATATATTATCACCAATATAGTTCACTGGTGAAAATAGGGTATCATGTCAATTCAGTGCAACTGGACACAAACACCTTTTTATGTATTTTAAGTTAATATCAGAATTACAAATGTGTTAAAGTCTTTAGTTGCAATCACATTTTTCCCATAGATTGATTCGAGCAAGTATGCAAGATTTAGGAGTCTAAGAATACCTAAGAAGCTAAATGTCAGAGGCTGAGTAATCATATTTATAAATCTTGCCTAAACACGTATATTACTAGGGTGATCCAAGCAAAAATATATGCGAACGGTCAATGATTTGCTTACATTAACATATTTACTTACTATGTGAATTTGAAACAATATGTGATCAATCTAGAGTTTCAGGGACAAATAATTTGTTTGAACTAGTTCCGGTTATCGGCTCCCACTTCTAAAAACGTTTCCTTTGTATTCAGTTAAAGTGAGGGGACATAATTAAGATAATTAGAAGCATATAATTATATCATTATGAGTTTTTTAAATTTACTTTTGGCTTATTTAAACATGGAAATGGATTGCTTCAGATAACGGTTTTCAATGAATAATGTGATATAAAGCTTACCAGATACTATGTGGGTCAGTATAATTTTGATACATCTCATTTTGGCTCTTAAAAGATTAAATTATACAGGAGTTTGAAGCTAATGAGTATTCGCTGATCTATTGTAGTGTCAGTTGACATATATCTTATTCTAGCTTGGATAAGCAAATCCATTCAGTTTGAAAGACAGCTTTGAATTTGTACAAAAACTTGATAACCTTAATGTCTCTGACAAATTCATGGTTTCATTTGATGTCTCTTCGCTTTTCACAAATATCCTCTTGGAAGAAACGGCAGAGATCATATGTGAATATCCAGAACTCCTGCCTTTACCACACCAGGAATTTAAACAGCTCCTGTTTTTGTGTACAAAAAACATACAATTTAAATTTAACAATGTTCTGTACCGACAGATTGATGGAATAGCAATGGGCAGCCCTCTAGGCCCAATTCTTGCCGACATATTTATGGGACATCTGGAACAAAAGAAACTGAAGCACGCAATCGACAGTACCACACTCTACTGCAGATATATGGATGACACGTTCCTTGTCTGCAAAAATCACCAACACTCCATGTACCTACTTAGTCTGTTCAGTAAAGTACACAAAGATATAGAATTTACCATGGAACATGAAGTTGATGATAAATTCCATTTCCTAGATATTGGAATTAGGCGAACATCAGATGGCACACTACAAAGACACATTCACCGCAAAAATACTTGGAGCGGAGTTTATCTCAATTTTAACAGCTTCTGTCCAATGAGTTATAAAAAGGGTATTGTGCGAAACCTTTTTGACCGCGCACGAAAAATCTGCTCAAAAGAATGCCTCGAAGAAGAAATTACTACAATCACCAAATGCCTACGTGAAAATGCATATCCGGATAAATTCATCCACAAATATGCTAATACAAACCCTCCGATTAAGCATGATACAGTTGAAAAGAAAACCTGCTTCCTATCCTTGCGCTTCAAAGGAGATGAAGTCGCCGGAATTATCAATCACAGAATTAATTCCGCTTTAAAAGTGACCTACCCGGCAGCCAAACTGACTACGTTATGGAAAACATACTGCTCACTGAAACAAACGAAAATCGACAAGTCCTCTCCCCTCAGTTGCTCCAACTGCATTTACCAATTCACATGTACGTGCCGTAGCACATACATTGGAAGAACTGAGAGAAGAGTACAGGTTCGCATTTCTGAGCATATTCCGAAGAACTTGACGCTGCGAGGGACTAAAGCTTTTAACAGTGCAATAGCTCGGCATCTACTTGACACCGGGCATACCGTCGATATTATACGCGCGTTTAAAATTACCAATAGACAAAGAACTACTACCACTCTCCGCTTTGCTGAAGCCATTGCAATTAAGAAACTGAAACCGGACTTATGCATCCAAAAAGAGACTTTAATAAACTTATCACTACCCTGGTAATCTTTTTGTTTCTGTTTGTTTTGTGTTTTGGTTATTTTATTCATTTACTTATTCTAAGATATTTTATACTCCCCCCCTATTACCTAATTCTTAAAATAAATTTTATTCACACATTTCCACCACCTGATCCTCTTAAATCATCTTAACTTTCCAAACCCTATTTAATTATTATTACGTAATCTACCTTATCATTATTTAATTCCATTAATCTCTACAATTATCACACAATTTATGAACTTCACTAAATTATTACACCACCCACCCTGGATTAACCCCCCTCTTTTGACCTCTGACCTGTTTCTAGCATATATATATATAGTTATTATTGTAATCAAGTTATTTACACTCATTTATGTCAATTGTTTCACACTATCTCCATGTAAAAATTCTATCACAATTTTGGTTTGTAAGCAGCTGACGAGAAACCTCGAAATAATATGAATTCATACTATTCTGCATCAATGTTTGTTCTTGCTCTATTTAATTTCCATCCATTCTAGTTGAGTCGTATTTTGACCTTGTTAAATATTCGCTTATCAACCTTAACTGTTTTTATATGAGCGTATGTGTGTGTACATTTCTTGTCCCATTCATCACATGTCTGTAGCCTATTTTTGTGTGACTATAAATATTGATTAACGCTAGATTAAACGGAGTTGGCTTACCGCCATCTCCATTGCGCGTCGTTTCGCTTCACCCTATTCCATTCGCTTCATATGCAAAATATATGTATTCAAAACTCCATTCTGGTGTTTGACTTATTTAATTCCATTATTGACTAACGCGATTTAAGTCGATGATTATATACGAGGATAGGCGACATATGCACTTCGACAGCAATCATTCAATAACAATTATTCATACAATCTACTTGGAGTCAGATCTCGGGCCACTAAACTATCATAGAAATCTCACAGTTTCTTACTTTCCCAATCTCTTTTATTTCCCATTTTAACGAGCAGTTGAATATTTTGTAAACACCTTTCAACAACCCTAATTTCATTTTTACTTATAACCTGAAGATCATTGAAGAAATCTAAGAGCCTTGTTAATGAATGCTGATTAAAAACAACCCATTTACAAACAACTACGATATAACCTACATTTTATATTTGCTCTAAATGTTGAACACTTTCCATTTTTTAACATTTCCATATTGTACATCATTAAATATCAGCTGATACTCTTCTTTTGATTAGATGTCAATTATTAGTTTATTTCTAATAGTCAATCATTTATGTTCATTCGATTGATAATAAATAATGAGAGGGGTTTTAAACCATATTTCATTGAATATAATAATAATTATTATTTTAATATCTTCACTATTTAACAATTATGGGCTTTTCAATCAAATTATTTCATAGTATTACAGTTACTATAAATGTTAAGGTCAAAGTGGTAAGTCCCATCAAAAAAAGAAAAAAAAAGGAGAAAAATGCTTAAATGAAAATGAGTACTTTTGTTGTTAATTACTTTGTTTGTTTTTTCTTCCTTTCTAATAATCTCTCGCTGTTTATCAAACACTATGTGATCCAATAAGAATTTCTAAATAAAAATAATAATGTTGATTTCCCTATTACCATTGCGTTTGCTTCCCTTTCCCCCTTATCTCGATTAGATAATTCGAAAAAATAAACAATAGATCTTCAATGAACAATTATCTATTAAATCCATTAACACAATTTTAGTAGAAATATATGAGTATTTTATGTAAGAAAAACTGTTAAAAAGAAATCATCGAAAAACAATTGACTCATGATCTCAACTATTGAAATTACTATATTATCCACACAATAAAACTTTCTTATACTAATCAACACATGTTCACTAATGACTGGCTTCAAGAGGTATATCCTGGAGTTCCAGTGAGAAGCAGTGACCGGTGGAGTTCAACGGGGTCTGTTGTTAGATATTAACTCAATGAAGACAATGATAGATGTGTTGATCAATTTCGTGGATTAGTTGAAGTTAGACATTAACACCGTTGGATGCCGGTCAGCTCAGTGGTCTTCTGGTTAAGAGTTCACGCGCGAGACCGATAGGTCCTAGGTTCGAATCTCGCGAGGCTGTGTGGTGAGTGCGCACTTCTGAAGAACCCCACGACAGAACGAAACGGCTGTGCTTCCATGCTTTTCATGGTGGTCTACCTTCAATTGACTCATGATTTCAACTATCGAAAATATATAATTATTATGTATTTTCTTGACTTGGTTACTGTGGAAAAATACTGGTTCAAAGTAATAACAGTTTAATGATTGTTTTAATTAGAGAAAAGACTAATTTTCGGACGTACTTTGCATTTTAAAAAAATGAATAAACAGTTTTCATAAAATTATTCTAGATGGTTATTTATTGGTATAAACTTTTGTTTAGAACATAAATATTTAATGTTTATGATTATTATTTTTTATAATAAACATTCAACCACTTCAGAAGGTGATTGGATAAATATTGTATTCTTATAGAAATGAGTCTTGGTTACATTAATGATGAAGTAGTTTGATCTTGATTTTTCGAGATGTATTACATTAGAAAAAGAAGACAAAAATTGATAGATCATATTACAAACAAGATTTTTATTTATATCCTTGAAAAAGCTTGGACCAGATTGCCAGGCGGAACGTTGGATTTACTTCAAATTCTTTCACTGAGATTTTACAAATACATTCTTCTTCTTTAAGGTTTTATTGTATACCTTCCAATAAGAATCACAGAGAGTAGTCTATGAAACTGGACTATCAAAGTAAGTCAATAAATTACATATCAGTAGAAAAATAAATGACATTGAGCTGTGATCTACTAATATCCACATAAGTAGTACATAACGATAGTCAGGAATAGAATGTACTTCAGTAGAACATCGAGAAGAAAAGAATGGCAGCGGTAAGCGATTGGCGTGAAAATGCAGGAAAAATGAAGTCAAAGACGATGGACTGATGTTTGGGAGAGAAACAGTCAAATTTGAGACAATTTATTGACATTTTGGAAATTAAGTATTTACTTTTATGTTCTCAGATTTTACTAAGGAATTCTGCAATTTCAATGGATCGGATCATGATTCGATTGAGGCTTGAATACCATGGAAAACGTGGAATCGCTGGACAGCTGTTTTGTCTTGTAGTGGGAATCCTCAATGGCAGTGCACATCCACAATCTCGCCTCGCAGGATTCGAGCCCAGGATCTATCACTACTGAGTGCGGACACTTAACCACTAGGCCACTGAGCCGGCCGGCATCCAACGGTGTTAATGTCTAACTTCAACTAATCCACGAAATTGAGCAACACATCTATCATTGTCTTCATTGAGTTAATATCTAACAACAGACCCCGTTGAACTCCACTGGTCACTGCTTCTCACTGGAACTCCAGGATATACCTCTTGAAGCCAGTCACTAGTGAACATGTGTTGATTAGTATAAGAAAGTTTTATTGTGTGGATAATATAGTAATTTCAATAGTTGAGATCATGAGTCAATTTAAGCTATACCACCATAGAAAACCTGGAAGCACTGTAATTTTGTGTTGCGAAACATTCGTTTGAGCCCACTCGTGCTCTCATTTACTGCAACATTAGTTAAACTGAAAACAATTTAAGCTCTAAGGAGTAGGTAATCAACTGTAGAATGAAGGGTATTATAAATATACTCAAATATCTACAGGATATATTTCATTTGAGTTCTATCAATTCACAAAGATGCACTCTATAACAATCATTTAAATTTAATCAAGAAAATTTGATAGTATTATATGGGGATTCTGTATAAAAAATACTGTTGAAGCATGTTACTCACTAGTTTATAATAAGAATTGACTGAAACAAAACAAAGTAGATGTTCAGTACTCCCTGTTTTCTCGTCACTTCTGACTTTAACTTATTTCATATGATGACAGATGTTCCTGCTTTCGTACGAAAATTTCAGTAAACATTTTACGGTTTAAACAAAATAGTTGATAAACCTCTCTTAATTATGTACATATATGTATATAATCTTTTACCGACGAACACTTTTATTTGTTTAATTCTTCCATAAATTTATCTAATAATTCCAATCTTTATTATTATTGCTTCACCATTACTATTATTCATTTCATTTATCGCTTGATTAGTTAATTGTTCTTAAACTTTACTGATTTATTCGTTTGCTATCAGTCAGTCAAACACAAAATAGAACCTGGTATGTATGTAAATCGATTCAACTTCTCATGTCCCATTAGCACAGTGTAATAAAATCTCTATAGGAAGTTCATGAGTAGTAGAGATAGTAAAATGATAAGTGCTAATAGAAAAGGCTAAGTACCGTGGATAAGATTCAAGGAAATATGAACTGTTGAAAGAAAAATATTACGGAGAATTCGGAAACTTAGGATCTAAACGAAGGCAAAGAGTGGATGGATCTGGTGCATTGCAGAAAATAAATCTTCACAACTAACTTCTTATCTACAGTGCTTTTTCGCAAACGATATTAGCTAAATACAGTGGCGGCCTATTTAGTTCAATAGGACTAAATGTATTTATTGTTACAATTTTGCTTGTTATCGCACACACATTCCAATACAATCAAATTGTTTTGTATGGAATAGGCATCGTTTACTGTATGGAAATCTGGAAAGATACTTTTCAGAATCAGAGTGAGTAAATGGGATTCATTCTAACCTAACTGGAAGTCAACATGTCTATTTACAGTCGTTATGCCATATCGAATGACAGTCATGCATTACTGTCAGTGATGACTGTCCAATGCTCCCTGGTTTATTTTTCAAAATTCAGTCTGTGTTATAAACTATCTTCAAATGAAATAATGGATACAAGACTTCCATTTCTATACTATTCATATTGTTTAGTTAACTCTATTCTCTGGACAAACAATTAAACAGAAATCATCATTATCATCATAGTTTGAAAAATGTGTGACATAACATGGATATCAATTATTTATTCACTAACGCAAACTAAACCAGTTACTGGTTTACTGAATAGTTTATTATTCACAATTAAGGTTTATTAGAGAGAGATAACCTTTAAATATAAATTAGGAATGAACGAAACAACTACTCAACAAGACTGTTTGACTAAATTGAAAAAAAATTGATTGAAATTGAGAAGAATTTCAATGTTATTTCTTTCTTGTTAATAGATAATAGTGGTCATATTGTAAGAATAGTGAAGCTAGAACAAAATACTTTATGACATTTCTATTAATAATAGCTCTCAAATGCCCTGGAATGGCCGAAAGTGGGGAGAATCAACTCTCAATCTCCAAATTCTCTCACACGGCCACGCTTATATAGCCACTGTCAGGGAAGTCCAACTCACTGTCTTCTCGTAGAAAGAGTGTTGTTTACAAAACTGTGAGGACGAAAAGCGAATGTCCGGCGCTTTAACTGGGTTGGCGAACACGTAGTGTCCACCTAGGGGAGTCGGAAAATCCTGATTCCAAAACAATGGTAAACATAGGCTCCAGGATCCTAAGGAAGCAAATGGCGTAAGAACCGGTCGTTGGTCACCGGCTATCATGGGGCTGCATCTTCTAACGTTGCTCCATTGCCTAGTGGATTTGACCTTTGGGTTATAGTCTCGGGGTGTGGCCCCTTAAGTAAACCATCTACTTCGTTTTGGGCACCCGGGCAGTATCCTAACCCTCACGCAAATCGAATGATTTATATGTCGCATATGTATTTGGTGCCACCTTGTACCTATGTTTATATGTTTTAATAAATTTCTATTAATAATTATAATTATATTTATTTATACTTTTCATTACTGAATCAGATAAATACGCACCTCAACAAGTTCATTCGTATTAGAAGAACAACTGACGGGTCATATTTTTGCGACCTTGATCTATCTGTATTAAAAAGTGATTTATTTGCCATTTGAAAAACATTAAAACAATTAGTTGACTAACCAAATAATTTAAAACAAAGTTTCTTTTACGTTCATTTTGAATTTAATTACTGAAATCCCATTATACATTCAATTATGATAGAAATCGGAGTTTAAAAAGCGTGTTCTCATTTAGTTCTTTTAATGTCATATGTTTTTCAACAAAAATAATAAACTAGTGTACTATTTATAGTTAGAGAGGTCTGGAAATCCATTTCATAACTTCTCAGCAGTACACTTCCATTATTTCTGCAAAGACCAAACACAGAACATTCAGGTCTCATGGCAAAACATAAACTGCAGACCACTAAATCGACATTAAGAAGTCTAAATTTTCAGCAAAAATTAATTCACGGTGGCAAACCAGCACCATTAGTAAAAGTCTTATTAATCTCGAAATACGTGAACACTTCAAATATCAACTTTCAACTAGAATTCTAACAACTTTTCTTAAGGCTAGACACTGGTAAACCTGTGGTTACCATATTTCAGTAAACTAATTCTCTATTAAATCTTAAGAACAAATATGTTGAAAGTTCAAGTACACATAGTCGATGGGTCTATACACATATGTATATATATTCACTTTGTACAAATTGAGTACTTTTAATACCAAACATTCAAATTCACACTTGGTATTGTTTTACTTGAATCTTCTCATTGATGTTTAGGACTGCAATTGATCAGTCTCTTGTTGGCATATTTGCACTTGCAGTTCTAAATATCAATGCGAAGATTCAAGTAAAACCATACCAAGTGAATTAAACTTCACCCCATAGTACAAGCAAGTGGCTATCAGGACCCAGTAGCTAAATAGATAACTCGATGGCGTTTGAATCGAACGGTATTGGATTCGAGTCCCAGATTAGAAATTCATATTTTAATATCTTGAGATAGTTGAACAGTAGTTTTGTACACAGTTGTTTCATAGATTTCAATTTATAGTCGATTATTTTCATTTTTCCTTTTTTTTTCCTGAAAAATCTAGGACCAGATTGCTTGGGGGAACAATGAAATTATTTTAATGGCTCAGATCTTTATAAATATCATTTATTTTTTAATGTTTTGATTGTTAAATTTAAAAGTTATATTATTAATTAATATTTCTTGTAGAAGTATAAATAATGATCACTTAAGTAGTATGTAATGGACTTGGCTACAAAATCTTAATAAATTAAAACTTTCTATTTCAGTTATTCTATATTAAGATAATGCAATGAGAAGACAAAGTTTATCAGAATTATGCAATAATTTTGCGCAATACATTTCAAACAATCTGATCACACATATACTTGTTAAGACATTTTATATGAAAATTACAAGGTCAACTAGACAGGTTAAAGGTAAGCCATGACAAAGAAAAAAGTACACAAAAACAATATGATAACCACTCTGGATAATAAATCAGTATTACCAGGATATGTTAAGTGCAAGGACAAATTGTTTTAGAACGCATACAGGGGGTTTCGATTTCCGTATACCCAAGGCTTCAATAAACCTTAGTATTAGTTTGAAATAAAACTAAACTACTTGAAAATTTCTTTTTCAAAGTTAACCCTACAAAAACACTGGTTGTTATTGTTCAGTAAGAAAGATAAGTTTCACTGAAGTTTGAAAATGATTTGATAAAATATAATTTCAGTTCACTAACCATTTGACTGCTACTGGCAATAAATTCAAGGAAACATGAACTGACTAGGTTGTAACTAATGTCAATATATATAAATCAATTTGCAATGAGATACAACGTTATTTATGACTAAATGTTTTAACTACTATCAGATTATAAATAGTATGTGTATAGCAAATACGCTACCATTACATTCCTAGATAACATTCACACGTTAAATTGACGTCAATAAATTTGTTAACTTACAGAAGCTACAAATTCCGCTATTTTTGGTTACTTTTTTTGTAACCAATAAACAGATTGAATGAATTTAAAAATATGCATAACCGATTTTTACGAAAACAGTAAAATTTTATTTCTCAAGTTGAATTAAATGTTTTTTCGTATATTCTTTGTGAGATTGATATCAAAGACAGATTTTGAAAGAGCGATGAAATGTGTTGCTAGCTAATTGAGACCTAGTGTTTTTCAAGAATAAAACTCAGTCGATATGTAGTAGTGAAAGCTGAGTAATTATTCGTTCCATAAATAAACTAAGAATGAAACAAGTAATGATACATATAAATATATTAATCCATCTATAAATCAATAAACGTACAGGTCAAAATATAGATTGTTTATTTAAATAGATTTGACGATAATTCCTGGATTAACAACACCCTGTGACATAGTTAAAGAGCGTCCCGTTATCTGATCACTTAATAAAAATGAGAAGTAGCACTTTATGTTAGTTTAGTTTAATTTACCTCTAACAACAGTATCAATATAAGTGTACCGTTACTATTATATATTTACTATACGAGTATTCCTATGTACCATCATGTGTGATTGCTAACTAATAAATAGATTCTAATGGTCATAGATGAAAGAGAATATTCTTACTTACTTACTTACTGACGAGTGTCAATGAGCAAGTAACCTAGTTTCTCTACCTAATACCTTCAACAATCTAACACCTCAACACATACATTTATTTGTAGTATAAATCATGAATTAACTTTAGCTAGGAAATCAACCAAGGGCTACTAAATGGTGGGTACGTATTCGTATGGGTCACGTCAGCAACCATCTAGAACCCAGGATTAGATTGGACCGTGGACCACCTGGCATAATGGTGAGTGTATTAACTTCAAATCACTGAATCAGCATCCAGTGATTCACACTTGTAAGTCCAAACTATATAACCTCCATTAATCTCCTAATATATAAAAATGTAGAAAAAGCTTTCTTATTTAAAACACCACATAGATCATAAACTTGATTTGTAGTCAACAATATTAAAATATTATCATTGCGAAACCTTCAGAAATAGTGTTTTATCAAAAATAAGAAATCGATATGCAAAAAGGGGTCAATCCTTCAAACACGGAAAATTAATAAAAGGAGTAGTAATGTTAATAACTTATATTGACGTAGACCATGGGACATATTCGCGTCACATCAATTTTCCACACTACATCAAAATGAGATTAAGTTATTAAGACAAATTCTCGAGTGATAATAGAATAATAGTAGCAATGGTATCATTGGTAGTAGAACGGATTATGTGTATAGACAATATTATTAGAGAATAAAAAATGAACTCAAAGGATAAAATAATTATAAGATAACTTAAAAGTGAAGATCTAAGAGAAGACGTTGAGTGGGTGCACCTGCAGTTATGAAGAGGACCCTAAGTCATATCACCCTAAATAACTAGCCATTATATTGTGATAACCAGATGGTGTTATCGATCATTAAAGATGGATTAGATTTTAGCTTACTAGATTTCCTTACTACTCTGTGGTTTACAGTAGTTATCAAGCTTATTTATTAATTATTCTGTTAAGTTTATTTTCAGTGAACTAGAATTGGAAACATTCCCGGAGAGTATGTTGGAGAGTTTTTTGAATATGATTATTCTTTATCATATGAATGGTAGAATGTAAAAAGTACAAAAGCTTTATATATTCTCAGTGTATGTATGAAGTTGAAGACGTCGGATGAAAAACTGTGCAAGATATAGAAAGTATTTCATAGAAGCTGTCTTAGAATTTAATAATTCAAAATATATTGATCCTTTAATACCATTTTGATGATACGATGGTTAATGTATCTTCAAAACAGCGTAGGACTAGTCTCGAATCATGATTAAAGAACTTTCATTACACAGCTTTACTCTACAACACGGGAAAAGTCAGTGTAATTAGTAACATGTGAGACAAATAATCTCTGTTATTCTAATTCTTTCCATCGTCAATGTCAATTGTTTCACATTATGTCTTAACTCAACGTTACACTTTAATACGTATATGATTGTAAGCAGCTGGTTAGAAACCACGAAATATGATGTATTAATATTATTACGCCTCAGTTGCTGTTCTGGCTTTATTCAAATTTGCAAAGGGTATCAATTGCATGAAATTGAATTTTTAAAATAACATTTACTGATGCTTGTCAGAAATCCGTTTTTAGCGCTTATTACTGACCTATCGGCAGACTTCAGTAAATCTGTTGTTGTGGCTTGAGATCGCTGATTGATATCAGGCGTTAAGATCACCAATCACAACTTCAATTCTGATTTTTTTTCCCTTCCTAGGCTTCACCAATTACACGTCTGACTTGCACCGTTAACCTTGGTCTGACGAAGATAGGCTTCTAATGGCTTATTATGCTCAAGCCTTTCTCGGTCCCTTGCCTTAAATTCAAGGTGAAGTCAGTAGTTAGCTTATATCACTATACATAACTCAGTAATCACTGAAACCGAGTTAGATTCTGACCAAGCATCGTCATTATTAAGAAATTACATTAACAGCATAATTAAGCCATAGGTGGATGTGAACTGTGTAATGGGTCCGTAATAAATTAACAGTAACCTAAGAAAGCTATAAAATACAACAACAGTTTATGCATCATCGTAAAGCTCACAAGCAGATGTATACAAAAGTACAATAATTCAAGTATTTATTACTTTTTTTAAAACAAATATATCAATAATAAATTCAGGTAAAAGTCTCAAAAATTCAACTTCGCAATATTCATCCCATTATAACATCTTTTTTCAAAAACATTTCATATGAATAACATGGAAAAAAGCTACTCATCTAATACTGCAGGTCATAATGTTTAACTAAGTGCTAAAAATATAAAGTCTTAGGTTCGCCCCCGTGAACAGTATACTGGGTAATCAGTAAATTATAAGATAAAACAGAATAATTGTTCGAAAGATGTTATCACTTAGTAAAGTCCAACTTTACATCATACGAATCCTTTAATCCACTAATGTAAATAAAAAAATTCTTCATCAATATTCATTAGTTATTAATTTTAGAAGTAACAGATAGAAAGTTTCTTCAAGTCAGCTAATCACTATATGATGACATTAATGCGTATAATCTGTGAAATATCACTCAAATGATCTCATTATGTTTATAGTTTGAATATATAATCATGGATAAATTTATACAACAGTTTTTTTCATAACTGCTGTATATACAGCTAATATCATCTTGTTATGCGACAAGCTATGGACAAATAAATAAATATCAGAAGGGGTTTCTGTGGATATTATAGTAATTTTAATGGTTGAGATCATGAGTCCATTGAAGCTAGACCTGGAAGCGCGTGACTGATAGGTCCTGGGCTCGAATCCCGCGGGGCGGGATCGTGGATGTGTACTGCCACTGAGGAGTCCCACAATAGGACGAAACGGCCGTCCAGTGCTTTCAGGTTTTATATTGTGGTCTAGATTCAATTGACTCATGATATTAACTATTGAAATAAATAAATACTGGATGTTCTGAATTAATTAGCCTTTAATCAATATTAAAGTACACATAAGACTTATATAATCATACATATGTTCAATCTTTCATCGAATTATCATTACAATTCCCAAATAAAAATATTTTAAGCCTTGAAATCATATGACTTAAGCTTGATTTACATAAGTGCAGGTAGATAAAATAATCATGATTATAAAGGCAGGTGGTTTCAAATAAAGATCAAATGATTACATATACATACATATATGATATCCTGAAATCTGTTACCTATTATATCAATTATTTATATCTTATTACAGTAAACTACAATGGAATGAAATTAGCAAGGATATTATCAGAAGTCATTATCAACTAAATGACAATTTATCAAGCTTCAGTAATTGAACGAGTACTGTAGATTCCTCATGGAACTGAATTAAAATCCTTACCTTCAACAAATAGATTACATTTCTTTCTGGCGTTAACCTAATACAAAATGTTTAAATATTCATTATTTCAAGACAGTTGCTGAGATGACCAACTTTATTAGACTTCCAAATAAACTGCTAGTGGTAGAATTAGTATGAGTTATCCGTTATTGGCATCGTCATCATCATGATGTAATTTAAATTTGCAATTATTCATATTCCTTTTTTTTAATGGTATTTAAATTTATTTGATGTGATTGGGTTTGCCAGGTATTTGACCACTAATTTTTGGTTTTACCTAGAACACAATATTTTAGCTAGATTTAATCTACAATACTCAAATCTACCGTAGTTTCGTTAATTTGAATAATGTGATGAGAAGGTTATCAGAATCATGTGATTTATTTTAATCAATCTTTGCTGACATATATGCATCGCGTGCGGATAAACTATCTGGTTTCAGTAGCTCAGGTGATAACGCATTGTTGTTTGAAGCGGAAGGTATCGAGCTCTAGTTTCGTTGTGGACATCAAGACAAATCCATGTAAATCAAAGTGAAAAGTTCAAAAAAGCACGAAATACATGACTCGGGCTCTGTTATCAGCTACAGTCCATGAATTCTAAAGACCAATAACTTCCGTTCAACCCAAACCTAAATCGTAACCAGAAAGTAACCAATGCTAGCAGTGGTCTTGGATTTCTTTCAGCTTCAATTATCATTCTCATATAATATCGAATAAGGTTGTTGTGAATGCGCGAACTGAGTGCTAACATATTGATGAACATTGATGTATTGTAATTAAAAACGGAATATAAACAATACTCACTTTGGTTGACAAATGAGGTAGAGGATAAGATTATTGCATAGTTTGTTACCTTCAAAAGCTAAATGAATGGTATTCCATAATTGTAACCTGTAAACACAGCAGTTGCTTTCAACCTAAATATACTTCGCTCAGTTATTATATTTTCTGAAAACATTAAAATTGACCAATCATAATGAGAATTGAATTAGTATACATGTAGAATCTGTTAACTTGA
Source organism: Schistosoma mattheei (assembly GCA_944470405.2). NCBI lineage: Eukaryota > Metazoa > Platyhelminthes > Trematoda > Strigeidida > Schistosomatidae > Schistosoma > Schistosoma mattheei. Next base: position 8,774,372 of record OX103950.1, read on the forward strand.
TTGGTCAAATTCTATTAAAGATAAAAACACCTGTCAAAAGGCCATAATGAGTGGTGGGTGATAGTAAGCATGTTTTATGAAATTATTCTTACAATATCTATGCTTATGGAGTAGTTACGACAAAGTGAGATATATGGTAGGAGTATCACAAAGTTTTAATCGTTACAGTAAGGTTAACTAGTGACTTGAAAATAAACTATCTGTAGGTAATTATAATTTTTAAGTTTGTTATCATTACAGAAAGACACCATCGGAGAAGCATCGGAAACCAGGGAATACTGGACTGGTGTTCATTCATAGGTTAGGATTTCCCGGTGATGCACATATAATACTCCGTTTGGAATTGAACTGATAACTTTCCAAATTCGTAGCATCTACGATAAACTTAGACTACTGAGCTGCACATCAGTGATCTACATTTTCAATTTTAGTCAATTCGTGACATAAAACGAAAATAATCCTTAAGGTTCCATGATACCCACCTCATTCCTAATATGGTTAATAGTCACTAACTTCAAGTTGAATGATTCTTACAATATTACTTTGTTAGTGTCTTCATTTGCCACATATTTTACATTGTCATGACTTGTATGAAATGACCCAGGAGAGCAATAACTTGCAAAAAAATTAACAGTTGACGGTATCGAAGTAAAGGGTTATACATTTAAGGTGAACAGTGGCCGAGAACGTTCCACAGTGACCTTCTTAGCGAAACCGGTAATGAATTGATTAATATTACTAATTTTTAACTATTCACACAATTTAATTGCATAAACCCGTGTCTGGCAACATTGAGAAAACTATGTGAGAACTGAGTTCACGAATTCTGAAAGTTAGTATTATTAAGATATGAAATCTGACAAGAAATAATGTGTATGTTGTTTCATCTGAAAAAGAGCAGATATGATTCGAACCAAGAGTCAGAAAGAAAACACTGAGTGCAGAAGAAAATCTTTGAGAAAGATTAATAGGAAGAAGGCAAATAAATTCAACTGAGTGTCGCTTGACACTAACTAATCAATAACTTACTGTATGGACACAATTTACGAATATCGCAAGATTAAATTGATATTACTAACATAAATATCTACCCCCAAAACGCCCTGGTATGGCCGAAAGTGGGAAGAGTCAACTCTCAATCTCCAAATTCTCTCACACGGCCACGCTTATTTAGCCACTGTCAGGGAAGTCCAACTCACTGTCTTCTCGTAGAAAGAGTGTTGTTTACGAAATTGTGAGGACGAAAAGCGAATGTCCGGCGCTTTAACTGGGTTGGCGAACACGTAGTGTCCACCTAGGGGAGTCGGAAAATCCTGATTCCAAAACAATGGTAAACATACGCTCCAGGATCCTAAGGAAGCAAATGGCGTAAGAACCGGTCGTTGGTCACCGGCTATCATGGGGCTGCATCTTCTAACGTTGCTCCATTGCCTAGTGGATTTGATCTTTAGGTCAGAGTTTCAGGGTGTGGCCTACTTCGGTTTGGGCACCTGGGCAGTATCCTAGCCCTTACGCAAATCGAATGATTTATATGTCGCATATGTATTTGGTGCCACCTTGTACCAATGTTGATGTGTTTTAATAAATAAAATAAATGATCTGCGAAACCGCTCCCCCTAAATTTGAGTAAATATATTTTCTGATAAACCTGGAGGCTCATTGTGCCCAGTTTTATAATAAATACAAAATCTGTCAACTGTAAAGTTGCTTTTTAGAGATACCATTTCATATTCTTTAATTCGCTTTTATTGATACGTTGTCAGTTTATGGAGGATGTTCCTAGGTATTGGTTATAATATACTGGAATCGGAACTATTTTGTTAGTAGAGTTTATTTTTAAGCTATAAATAAGTGTGTTTCGGCAGGCAATAATAATTGTTGCCATTAAAAACTTAATGTATGTTGACAAACTATATTGATAGTTACATCTAACATATTCATATTCCATTAAAGAATCAACGTACGTAATTAAGTTACGTGAAAGATGTTTATGTGGTCTACTTCTAGGAGGAACGTAACGTTGTTTGAGCTGTGAAAATCCAAACTTCCTTTAATGAAATGCAACTTTTATATTGACTACAGGAACACTGCCGATAAGATTCAAATAGCGCAAAATCTAGTTCAAGGGTTTCCTGTCGAGTACTTCCAGCTACCATATTACATCCAGAGTTTGGTTTTACGTGAGATTCACAAACTACAATTAGAAACGTTCCAAACCTCTTTAATACTTCTGACAGATATTCTTTCAACTTTAAAAACGTTGGTTGATTCCATATGGTCATTAATAATCCAGAATGTGACCAACGATTTTTCTAAATAGGTTCATACTTTCCAAGTAGGCGAAAATTTCACCCATATGCATTGTAATCAAAAATGCTACTGAAAACTATATAAGCTTATTTTCCTCGTTACAATTTTATTGGAGGTTACTTCAGTCTTAAGAAATCATGTAGCTTTGAGGCAGACTACAGAGTGCCATATTTATAAAATATAAAATACATTATGACAAGCTTTGATGAGAAAATGATCAAAAGCTTTCGAATGTGGAAAGGCTTAGTTCCGCGTAATCATTACTATATATCCTGCAATTAAAACTAGGAATTGTAATATAAAGAAATTCATTGTCCATTTTAACTTTACAAAATATGAAATAACAATGTTACCTATAATTGATAACAAGTAAACAGGATATCTATCGTACTGAAACTTATTTATTTCTGTGTTGTTGAAGTATTTCATCGAAATCTAATTGTTTTCAGTGGTCACAGATGGTAAGTGTAAGTACGGGTTAATACAATGACTTCATATTCATTTTCAGGTGAGAGTAAACCCTTACAGTACTAATAATCAGGCTTTGAAGAGCGTAGTATGAAGCTATTTTTACGGCAATAACCTTAAAAAGCACAAAAATAGTGTATATTCGAGTGTTGTTTTCTTAAAACTGTGCAAAGGTTACTTAATAATTAAATAACTTGACCTGTAACCAACGAGTTGCGGACTCGAACTCCGTCAACTTTATTTTGGATATCCGAGTGGTAATACCATCTCTTAAAGACGCAAAAGATGAGTGCAAAGCACACTCGATAAATAAACTACAACTAACTTGAGACTAAACCTAAAAGGGCTACAATTTAGAAAAGAGGTAATTCATATAAGAAACCAACAGGATTAAAGTGACCCATGGAAATCAACTTTCAGAAAGCTTATTAACTAAAATATGGTGAAATATGAGTAAGACATTTAACAGATACTTAATATGGAAATTAAGTTTACCAGGAAGAACCAAATACTCAACTCAAGAATTTATTTCACTCTAAGCTAATGTAGTCAACTTGTTACGTCGTATACATGCATGTAGTTGTTGACCAACTTATATCAAATACCGTGCATTTCAGAGATACATTTATGCACAATGCTAATATTCAACAACTTCAGTACAGTTAATGATACCATTTTCATTATTTTCTTTTCTGTTCGAATAACTAGAGTAAAACTACCATTCTACTGATGGAAGCTTTTTAATATAACAAACACAGTACAATTAAAAACATATTTAAATTAACTGGTTCTATTTCAATTAAAATAATTGAAGTCTATGATTTGAGTATTTGTAAATGAACAAAATTCATACTAAAAATGTATTGAAAGTCAATGACCGGAGTTCACATTGAATAAAACAGAATTTCACAAAAATCAATAACGATTTATTTTTGACGATCGTACATCTCCAACATTCAAATTTTCTCATTGACAAGATTAAAAAATCAGACATGATTTAAGGTTATTTTGATACAGCTTTAAATCAATGGTTGTATTTGTTGTGGATCTATTTTGTGGTATTAAGGAATGCTCAAACGCAGTTATGCCTAATACATCAGGCCTAGCAATACTAGTATTTGTACAGTTATGAAGTGGTAAGTAGAGAGCTGTGCGAAGATGTAACAAATAGTCACAACAATATTCTTGCAAGTCACAACAAATTAATGAAGGACCAGTCAGTTAGCTAGGTCATAACTAAACGTAGATAATAGGTGTCCGTTGGCTGACGTTGTCACACAATGTCACCACAGTATGGTGAAAGTATCAAAACAAATTCTCGAGTGATAGTACAATAATAGTAGTAATAGTATCGGTGGTATTAGAACAGATCATGTATACAGAAATTAGCATTAGAGAAGAAAGAATGAATTGAAGGGATAAAGTAATTATAGGATGATTCACAACTGGATATCTAAGGGAAGATGCTGAATGGGTGCATCTGCACCAATGAGAAATATCTTAAGCCATGTCACTCAACGTTTCCAACTATCGGTTACGATCGTCGTGACACCAATTAGGTGAGCTTCATCTGACAACACGGTTCAGTATAACAGTTAATGAACTTTACGCATTGATGTCACAGCTTGATTTGGTCGAGCTTACAGATTTCTTCCAGCCTACTACATAAACGAACACCGCCCGTTAAACTACGAAGTTTTGGGGGGAAAGTAATTCATGACCGCAACCAAATGCCCTGGTACGGCCGAGAGTGGGGAGATTCAGCTCTCCCTCTCGAAATACTCTCACATGGCCACGTGTATATAGCCTCTGCCATGGAAGTCCTACTCATTGACTTCTCGTGGGGGGGGTGTTGTTTACGAAACTGAGAGGAAGAAAAGCGAATGTCTGGCGCTTTAACTGGGTTGACGAACACTGGAGTTCACCTAGGGAAGTTGGAAAACCCTGATTCCAAAACAGTGCTGAACATGGGATTCAGTCATGAAGGAACAAATGGCATATGACTTCATTTATTTATTTTAGCACATAGATATTGGTACAAGGAGGCACCAAATACATATGCGCCACACAAATCTCATTTGATATATGTGAAGGCTGTAATACTGCCCAGGCCGAAGCATATTGTTTTCTTAGGGGGCCACACTCCGAGCATTTGACACAAAATTCTAATCCACAAGGTAGTGGACCAACGTTAGAAGATGCAGCCCCATGGTAGTCGGTGACCAACAATTGCTTCATATGCCATTTATTCCTTCAAAATACTGGAGCCCATGTGCACCATTGGTTTGGAATCAGGATTTTCTGACTCCCCCAGGTGGACTCTACATGTCCACCAACCCGGTTAAAGCACCGGACATTCGCTTTTCGTCCTCTCACTTTCGTAAACAATACCCCCGCCACGAGAAGGCAATGAGTAGGACTTCCCTGGCAGAGGCTATATACGCGTGGCGATGTGGGATTTTTATGTCAGATGCTCTGGGTGAAGCCCCTAAGGAGACCACCTACTTCGGTTTGGGCACCCGGGTAGTATCATAGCCCACACACAAATCAAGTGACTTGTGTGGCGCATACGTATTCCGTGCCCTTTGTACCAATATTTATGTGTAATACATGTCCAAATCTCTGTAGTAGATGAGGATCCACTATTTTATCAACTAAATCGCCACACTAACCCCTTACACTGAGTCTGTCTTCAGCATTGCTCATGAGGTGATTCCCAAACATACAAGAAATGTTTCGAATTCACATACATAATTTCAACAGGTAGGATAGCGTTTGACATATTCTTGGGAATTCTTAATGAGGTTGAGGAGAATACATAGAGTTCACCTTAAAAACTAAGAACAATCACGCTTAATATTTTCTGAGAAAATCAACATCACGAACTTGCAAATATTAATGTGATATATTAAAATCTTTGTAAATAACTAGTATCAACTAAATATATGTCGAAGCAAACATTATCGATTCCTTGCTGATCTGATGCCACAACTTTTCTACAATATTAGGAACCGACCGAGACTTAAACTGATAAATATTTGAGGGAACAAAACAGTTTAAATCCTGCCTATGTTCAAGCAATTCGTGATTGTCAACAAAGTCTATTTGGTAGCAAAGCAATAAAACTGCTGTAATCTCAATAAAGTATCATAAGTCACAATAATAGACACTATCATTACTATAACTTTTCTGGTATGGAACTTTTCATCCTTCCGTTGATGTAGTGTAGCTACCTGAGCAACATGAATATTTACGCGAGGTATTGTGTTGCTTTAATGGACTGATGCATTTACAGACAGTTACTTATAATGACTTTTTTCAAGATTGATGATGAACTGGTTAGTTTTTAAAGCTGTAAAAAGATTTTTTATATTTATTACACTTAAAGAAAAATATAACAGTATCTCGAAATGAAAGGGAATCCACAAAAACTCGAATTGTAATTGAAAATGATCTTGAGTTAATATACATGTATATGAAGGTAGATAAAGTGTGTGTGTATGTGTGAAAAAAATAACCAATTATACTGTACAAATTTGACAGAACAAATAAAAATGCTGATAATAAAAATGGTTTACAATCTTTAGAAGGAAATGTCGAGATTTGAGTAAAAGACGACAATTTCACCGACGTACTTTCGGTTTGCGTTTAGTTTTTTGCTTCCTGTTGAAGCTAACATGTGAAGGAGACCAACGATCATCTGATGAGAATGAGTCGATTGACAAGTCATCATCTTCATCAGTACATTGTGATGAATTAACAAAAGAGGAGTCATTTGATGGTTCTGAAGTGGAAACACAAGACATTTCCGAAGTATATAAAGATTGACTAGAAGAGTTACTATCATCAGATATATTTGAAGGTCGGAGTCGACGAGGTCGCTTACGAATAGGACGTTTTTTATTGGATTGAGTACTGACAGTATTTTTCTTAGATTTAACTTTTTTACTACTACTGCTTGTTGAAGGGAGATTTTCAATTCCTTGTTGATTTTGTTCATTGGATGCTTCAGATGTACTTCTGATGCGAGTAGATCGTTCTTGTATTAGGCGTGCTAATGCAGCAGCCTGTTGTTGTTTGATTATATGAGCATTGCGACGACCAGTTATTGTCGAAGAACTTGCTATTGAACAAGGTTTATCTGGGAATTCATCTATAAAACAATAATAATAGAAATACAAAGTAGACCTGAAGATTAATAAATAAAATATTTGCAAACAAATAAAATCTTTCATTCATTTTTATCCATTTAAGATGAAATAATAGAAATTCAATTAAAATAATAAAACGATCAGATTGTAAACAAATAAATATTACTTATTTAAAGAGTAGAAGAATTCACGAAACAAATGATTATAATTTATTTACCAACAATACATCAGAGTCATGATGAGGTTGAACATGATATATATAAGAAAATAAATCTGACTATCTAGACATAATAATAAAAGTTGTGACCAGTGTGTAAATAAACTGAAAGAACAGTTAACCTGGCAAAACAAAGTCCAAGTTTCAGTTAGTAAAACCAACGATTAGAAAAACAAAAGAAACGCAAAATGAAGCATTAAAACATTAAAATGAGATCATGGACTTATTTGAATCAAAGGCTGTCAAGAAATTAAGAAAAATAAAATAATGGGCAAAACCGGTTTAATGGTTGACAACAAAAACTTACTGACGTTGATCAACTACTGTGAACCAGTAAGGATTGGACAGCTGCCTAATCCCATTATGGGACTCGCCACTGGAAGCACGCGTGCACAACAACGTTAGAGATCGTGGCTGGGTTTCTTAGAAAGCGCTTAAGCTTTAGACCATTACACCGGCATACATCCTTGCTGACGAGGCCGCAGACTTACAGTTCCGCCGAGGAGTCTCATACTACGAAGGGACGACTGTCTAGTGCTTTCCGATTTTTAATGGTTGTCTGACTGAGGCCAGTCTGTGAGGTACATCATAAAATTTTAAAAATTTTACAAACCCCCCCCTTATTATTTATTTGAACACATAAATATTGGTACAAAGGGGCACCAAATACATATGCACCATACAATTACAATGAGGTTGTGAAGAGATAGAGAATGTAAAATGCGTATAATAACAATAATAATGGGAGAAACAGTTCAGTTAGAAAAAATACAACTAGAAAGAATTCTTTCAGTTAAAAAAGTCACATTTACGAAGAAAGTAAAATAAAGTTACAGAAGGATCGTCAATGGCTTTTATTCTGAGCTATATCTGATAACGTCTCTAGTCACTGAGTTGCACCATCTCTAGAACTCCGACCAGGAAGTGATGAAGGATTAGCAGAAGCCAGTCTTGTACAACCTTGTCATATACTGACCATCCCTCGGCTTTTTCCAACCAGTCCCAGCGTCGGCAAACAATTTAATACATGGAACTATCTGGGACAACATTCGTAGGTGATGTGTGGGGGAGAATGATAATGATTAGTTGTTTGCTTAGTCAGACTAGTAGATAGTCTGACAGGTGTTAAATGAGTTATATATTCTTCTGTCCTTATTATTATTATTAATGATCGATTGTGTTGAATTGTGTCGGTTTTTGGTGTGAAATATATTTACGTTCTAGTCAGGCTAATCACGTGTTTTTGATTTGAGTTGTGTTAAAGTCCTGTAGAATAGACACTGGGAGGGAATCTAGTGCAGATATTCGTCTAAAGTAAATTAACGTCTCATTCGTAAAGACAGAGAAAACTCGAGCGTTATAACAGAAGTTCATGTCCAAGCTATTGAACTTGATGTTTCAAGATAGTGACACTAATTGGTACAAGGGGGCACCACATATATATGCGCCACAATTCCCTACACCCATCAGAGCTGTTTCCAGAATGTCATCGACAGAAAAGTTGAAGAGGAATGGTGAGTCTGAGCAATCCTACCTAACCCCACAACTGAATAGGACAATGAAGAGAGGTTGTCGCATACCCTTACTCTGCCTGATGTGTTTGTATATAGGGCTTTCAAGATGTTAATAAACTTTACAGGCACACCCTTCTTCGTTAGACAATCCCAGAGAACAGTCCTGTCCAATCAATCGAAGGCGTCTCTACTATCAAGAAACAGGACGATTATTGGCCTGTAATAAGTATGACGGTGTTCTAACACTTGGTGGAGGGTGAAAATATGATCAGTACATCCTCGATCAGAAAGAAAACCGGCCCGCTCCTCGCAAGTCAATCTTTCTCGTGTTTTGAACAATCTACGAAGTATGACGGAAGCCAATAGTTTGGACTCAATCGGGAGTAGACTTATCCCCCAATAGTTTTTGCAGAAACTGTGTGAACCCTTTTTAAAGATAAGGACAACTATCGACTCATTTTGTGATGTTTGAACACTCTCTAATTGCCAGACCTTTGTGAACAACTCAGTCAGTTCCTTAACCAGGAAGTCACCACCATCTTTAGAAAGGACTGGAGGTAAGTCGTCTGTGTCTGGTAATATGTAGCGCTTCAAGAGCTGGGGTTCCTTGCGGACTTCTACCTTGCTGGGTGGATCCGTCGTCACAGGCCATAGACGGTAGAACAGTTTGACCGATGTTGCCGATACAACCCCCTACATTAATAAAAACACGGCTGAACAATTTATTATCACAACATGAAAACTCACCTTCAGAATCGGATGTTAGTACCTTTTTAGATGTTTTTGGTCTACTATTAACCTTGTTATTATTAGGTCTAGTTGAGTTTCCTTTCCTCTTAGACCCACCACCATCAAAAGCAAGAGATAATGCCTTGTTATATAACAATCTTTCATTATCTCTTAAGGGGATATGTGAATTTTTCTTAAGCATTGTTTGATTCACTCGATGAGCAGTTACTTCCAATAGTCGTTGATAGAAAGCAGATTTAGAACCATTGATATCATACTGATTTATATTGTTAACGGAACTATTAGAGGTTCTCAACATAGTTTGCACAAGTTCTGGAGGCCAATTACTGTCTGCACGTGAGATCTGCTTAGGATCCATAGTCAATTCATTACGTATAGCGTTAAATTCATCTAAATGGGAATTTAAATCATTTTCTTCAGTTGAGCCAGAAAAAGAATTGGGAATACTTATAGACTGTAACGGGCTAATCACTACTAACGGACCTTTACTGCCAAATCGAATTTCATCTCTTGTGCGAATAAAGTCAGATGAAAGATCCGACTGCTGAATGTCATTTGTCGGAACAGTATGATCAGTAGTAAAAGGGGTCTCCATTATTCTGTTGTTTGGTTCACAAAGTGACGAAGAATCTGAATCATCATTTGTCAGATCAATTTCAAGCGTGAAAGTTCGTGTAGACTGCGTATTACTTGAGCTATGAAGAATCGAAAATGGAAGTGATTTAGATATACGTAAAAACTGGTTCAAAAATAACTAGTTACATTTGAAGTTATTAAATATATTATATACACTGATAATTACGACAAGAAGTTATCATAGTGGTGATATTTTTATAGACAGGAGATATAAAACAGGTGTATTGGGGCTAGTAGTAGCATCAAGGATTAGTGTTTTTTTCCCGCTTGGGACTCGTCAGCCCAATAATAATGATAATAGTAATACAAAAAAAGACTTTCCAACTCCCAAAAATGTATGCTTATATGATGCGGACTTGTTCTCGAAATGTTATCATTTTTTGTATTTTAAATGTTTGTTGCTTTAATATGCAATCACTACAGTACAAAATCTATTGCATAACTTATTCAACAGTTTATAGATAAGTACACATTACATAATGCAAGTGAAACGACTAAATACGTGTAAACACCAGTGGAACATAGGAAAGTGTTGACTTACATAGTACTTTTTTCGTTTAAACATGGAAAACCATTATTTATATCATCCTTTTGACCGTTATTACAAGTGGTTTTAAGCTTATCAACATTTTGTGGACACTGAATGACACTTTTATCATTACTGCCATTTTGGACATTTGTCTCCGTTTCCTTTGTATCATTATTATTAATATCATCATCATCATCACTTAAGATAATTACCTCAGGTTCTAGCTGACAATTGTCATTATTACTATTAGTATTGTTGTGATTATCTTTAGTTACTTGTTCTGTCGTTTCCATATATGTGTTGTTTATATCAACAGTGTTTGTTTCGGATTCATTCAATTTATCAGTAGTTACTTTGGCTCCTTCATTAGGTGCTTCAAGATTTTTTAATGTAATAGGAGCCTTTACATTTTCAACATTTTTCTGTTCAATTTTTAATTGATTAGATTCCGTGATGAAAGAACTATTTGGACTAACGTCATTAGGATTATTTAAATGCCAATCACCATTTGCATCCAACTGAACAAATTCAACGTCAACACTACGAGGATTCTTCAAAATACTCATAAAAAATCTGGTGTGGAAAAGAAAACGAAATTACAAAAAAATTATTTTTTAGATCAATAATATGTACACTTCAATTTACTGTTTAAAAGAGTAAATATTAGGTAATTTGTGCTTCAAGGGATATAAGTTTAACGATACATGAATAGTGAAAATGATAATGTTATTACATTAATTAATTAAAATTCCAAACTTCTTATAGTCTATTGAGGTACATAATTACAATTTCCTTCCGTATTTATCTTTTAAAGGACTGGTGATCATTCTGAATGGAGAGTAGTACTAAGGCTAGGTTGGGCGACGACGGATTTCTATGTTCCAAGCAGTGTATCCTCCAATGCTGCGTCACATCGAGCCCTTGTCTTGGAGTCATTACCTCGTTGCCTTTCTATTCGTGTCTCCGGTCGACCCGTACCCTTACCTGACCCCATTTTTCATGGTGGTCAGGCTCAACGTCTTGGGAAGCGCCTTCGTTTATCAATTGATATAACAGACAAAGTATGTGCATCTTTCTAATCTGATTATATTTTATTAGCTCCATCGTTTTTTTGGCAAAACGTTTATTCAATACTGTCATAACTTGTGGCCATTAGCATATAATGTAATGATACCGTCAATTAGAGAACAGTGACTTATCGACAGGTCCAATGACACATAGTCGTGACACCAATTAGGTGAGCTTCATCTGACAACACGGTTCAGTATAACAGTTAATAGACTTTACGCATTGATGTCAGAACTTGGTTTGTTCAAACTTATATATTTCTTACACCTATTAAACGATAGACATAACAACACTAAAAAAAATCCACTTACTCATCTACTCTTAAGTCACGAAATGGTGCAGAGATACTACAAATAGGGCAAGACCAACGTGGTCTTCGCATATTGATTGTTAAATATGAGTGTAAATCAAAACACTGAAGATGTGAACAGTTGAACGATCGTACAGGAAGCTACAATAAAAATATGAAAAAATCAAATAATTTTAACAAATAACATTCTTTTATTTATGTTTAAATAATTCAAAGTGATAGTTGATATGATTATTATATTAGACGATTAACTGTTGTATGGAATACGCTTTTTACGTTGGCATACAAAAAATTTTAGTTTCGAATGTTTTATAAAAACATCTTAATGAAAAGTTATTAGAATTGTATAATCTAATTATCGGGAGTGATAAATTAGTTGTTAAAACAATGTGGGCAGCTCCAAAGAATCACATGAAGTGTTTGGCTCAAATGAATTACATTATAATAGTAGTATAAACAGCAAACAAAAGCATAAGATTTTATTTAACGATACTCTTAGATGCAGGCAATAACAATGCTGTTGGAATACCTGCACTTGACTCACATATTCCATCTTAAAAAATGGCACAGCATTGTCTTTTTGTATTAGTAACCTAAAGGGGAGGGTTATAGTATGTGAAACCGAATGACACTGCAGAAAAATCAAATCTAGGTACAATACTACATTTGTGTGAAAACTACGGGCAGAGTTCAGTAGTAGACGATTATTAAACCACACAAATACTGACAATAAAGTGCTAAATAACAAATTTAGAAAGGCAAACTAATCACAGGAAAGTAATAACAATGTCAGTGTAAAGGGGGAGAAACTTACATCGATTCTTGTTCGAGTTAGTGGACACAATAAGCACACAGGGATATAGTCAGCAAGCTCAACGTCACCATCTTCAAAACATAAATCACTATCGTTAGACGATTTTTGAAGCCGAGATTTCAGTTCATGCTAGAGTTGAAAAATAACGGCATAATAAGAAATAAGTTGTTTATTAATGATTAGTTTCAATCTAAGAGTTGTAGGAAAAAAATGATATCAACAGATGTCTTTCAAAAACCACAGAAGATTAGTACGAAATGCAAAAGTGCTTGGAATTAATCATTTTGTACTTAACAATCTAGCTTAAAAATAATTCAGGATTACAAAATCAAACCAGCTGTTTCCTTCAAATGAATGACCACTTTTTTCTGACAAGTTATTTTACTGACACAAAACAAACTCATAGAACATAACATCGTACAATAATTACTCACTTAAGTGTGGTACAAAAACACTCGTTTACATAATAAGATTGATTAATATTAGACTTTTCTACCATTCATTTGTAAGAAGTAAACGATGATGTTAAACAATATATGGACGTTGATAGTACTTGATTATCGGTGTCTTTAACACGTTGCTCAGATGGAGTACAAATGCAAACTATGTTAAAGGTTAGGTACAACGTTTAAAAAAGAAATATGATGAGACTATCAAACTGACTTATTTCAAGGTAGTATATATCAAGTCACCATTTGTTTGATGTTCATTGTTGGTTAATGGAGTCTTTAAAATAAAACGTGAAAAACCTAAATTAAAACACAGAACTAGCCTTCGGAATTACAGTTTTGGCAGTATAAGGAACTAGTCTTTTAGGTTAGAATTAGTGGGATTTTATTTTACAACTTTGATAGACTAGGGTTCACTTCGTCGAATGGCAGTTATTTGGATCATTCCTGTTGTTAATAAGTCAGAAGATCAACTATTTTCATCAATAAATTTTACTAGAAATCACAATAGGCGTTGTATTGAACAATTTAAGGTTGAAAACTATCACTTCTGATTAATTAGAAGCTTACTAGTTACTGATTATTGATATAAATAACAATTATCTGACTATATCAACCCGAATATATTTTTTGTTGCCTGTTGCTGCTTTCACTTCAAAAGCATCAAAATACATTTGGACACTATGATAAATTAAATGTCAAGATCGTTTTCGTAACGTTATGCATCGGAACTGTAAAAAAAGACTGACAACTAGCAAACTAGTTGTGACAAAAATCATTACTTTTGTATTATCAGCAGGAAGTGAGAATGCCGGTGGCAAACAATTGTCATAAGCCCCGAAAACCCCATGATCTTCTAAAGTTCCTGAACCATCTGCATTTACTGTTAATGATGGAAATTCAATAGGATCTAAGAGTGGTCCATTGATGAAATTTTTGTAGGCCTCTGGATTTTCTAAATTAAAGGTATTTCGAAGATCTGAAACTGAATAAGCTCGATCAAGTGTAACTTGAACTAGAGGCAACCCAATTAGATGACATAACAATGGAGAAACCAGTCCATCAGCAACCAAGTTTAAGAGTCCTACAGATTGATCTTCCAATGGTACATGCAACCAGGTTAATTCAATATCGACAACTCTGTTTCTAACTGCAGAACCACACTTCATGAGTACCTGATTAAAAAAATTATTGTTCAAGTTGTAACTCTTGAAATCTATGTGGAACAAGTAACACAAATACGTAAATATACTCGGTTTGTTCATCCTCTATCGGGAAATTTATTAACGTGATAAGTAAACGGTAAAAAGTCACTAATCATTAAAATATTTGTGAGATAGATAATGCAACACTACACAGTTGGATATCTACAATAGATTCATTGGAATGTTTACTTCAATTTGTCTAGAAATTACCTAAATTCAATGAAATGAACAAGGCTTCACTTCAATGAAACCAAGTTAAAACCAAAAATTTAGTGAATGTGTTTACCAAACTTGTTGAAAATTGCCTACATTAAGTTGGAAACCATTATGGATGACACTTCATTTCTACAGTGTTTCCATCATGTAATTTTTACTTCGGTGGTTTATGGAGAATAGTTCAGTCTGGAGATCATTTTCGTCATGAATCAAATAAAACCAATTAAAAAAACAAGATCGAGCACTGGGTAAAGGTTGAAAATCAGTTCGTAAAGTAATGGATTTTCATCGTCTGAGGTGGTTTGGATATGTAATACATGGGCCCATACTTTGACACACAGTTATAAGATTTTTCTTGTATGCATTTGCTTATTTGTGTGTGAAAATCCGTTCATATATAAAATCCATGTGATGGCACTTATTTGTTTCTCTTTATGTGTAACGCTACTCCTACTATTCACTATTCACGTTTATTATTTTCAATATTATTGATTTGTTTGAAGTGAATATATTGGCCACAGATTCCGAAATTGGCCAATGTATATATGTATCATAATCTAATTTACTTACGACTGATTGCTTGAATTGAAGAAACGTTGAAAACCGGGATACGCTGGACAGTTGTTTCACCTTATATTTCGATTTCCTAGCAGCATCCCTTTGTATTTGTAACACAGATTGAATCTACGACTTTGAAACCTTAAGGTGAGTGCGTTATCTTGATAACACTTAATTAGAAATTCAAGGGTTTATATTTATAGCTTCTGTTATTCAACGATATTGTGCAAGCATTAGTTAGTTGCACTAGTGATATCTATCTAACTAGAGACATGCCTTAACCCCGGTTGTCACGATTTGTTAAGTGAACTTCGGGAATTTGTTATGAAGTTAGTCAATATTGAACACATCATTTTTTACTTAGACGGCTTGTGGATATTTGTTAATTTATTTAATCGAACATTGTTGCATATACGAAACAAGAATATTGACAGGTTATATTTCATATGAATAAGCTGTCAAAACAAGAGATGTATTGAAGTTAAACTCGATTAACTCGTTTACCAGGTGCTCGAGTATGAGCAACACTATAAGTGTGAGGGTTAATGATACTATCCTATTGCTCAAACCGAATTAGGTGTGTCAGGGTTCGGACCTGCAACTGAGGTCAAAGCATAATTAAACCGTAGTAACATGGCCACCTTAAGAACGATTCCTTTCCATTATGTGGAGACTAAATAACTGTTTATTAACTTTCACACTGAGTGAATAGAGAACATTGATTACCATTTATTGCAATACCATTCTTTAACATATCCTGAGATATTTCTTATTTTCAGTCACGTTTTGAGATAGTTTAAAAGATGATACAAAAAAAGTAAACAGATCCCACGGCATATCTAAGAATATAAAAACTACTGAGATTTTTGTACAAGCTTATAATAAACCTAATTAGGCGATTCGGTGGAGTGTATTAGATCATTACTATAACGTTTGTCCTCCTATTAAGTTATGTTTAAAACTCCTAGTCTTTAAATAACGATGTAAATAAAAAAAGTTCACTAGTTTTAATGTATTTGTTATATCCCGATGAGAATAATAAATAGTAACTGTTGGAATTTATTTCTGGACTAATACTATACTATTTTTAATGTATAATTATAAAGTAGCTAAAATATGCATATTAATCTTCCTCCTATTATCAGCTTTATTTTCACTCATAGATTATTAGTACACGGCTTACCGTTCTTGAGTTATGCCCAGTCTAATAATTACAATCTCCAACGTTCACAGACACTTATGGCTAGATCTTGTACAAATTTTATTTTCTATTTCATGTTATGATGTGGTCTGTTTGACTGTTGTGTAAAAACCCAGTATGTTTGAAATACATAATTCATATCGTGGAGGGTGAGATTGGTGTTCCGGAATTAACAGGAAGCAGGACCGATAGATTCTAGACTGCTCGTACGAGTTTTATATGTCATTGGATCTGTCGATAAATCACTGTTCTCTAATTGACGGTATCATTACATTATATGCTAATGGCCACAAGTTATGACAGTATTGAATAAACGTTTTGCCAAAAAACGATGGAGCTAATAAAATATAATCAGATTAGAAAGATGCACATACTTTGTCTGTTATATCAATTGATAAACGAAGGCGCTTCCCAAGACGTTGAGCCTGACCACCATGAAAAATGGGGTCAGGTAAGGGTACGGGTCGACCGGAGACACGAATAGAAAGGCAACGAGGTAATGACTCCAAGACAAGGGCTCGATGTGACGCAGCATTGGAGGATACACTGCTTGGAACATAGAAATCCGTCGTCGCCCAACCTAGCCTTAGTACTACTCTCCATTCAGAATGATCACCAGTCCTTTAAAAGATAAATACGGAAGGAAATTGTAATTATGTACCTCAATAGACTATAAGAAGTTTGGAATTTTAATTAATAAAGAGATGTAGAACAACAAATCCGATTACTAATTAATCGACTAAACGACCAACCTAACTAGAAAGCAATTTTTTAAAAAATTTATGTGAAATGTGGCATTTCCTCACGGAGGAAAATCAGAAAAGTCCACTAAAAAGGTTTATGACAGTGAACATCGAGGTAGAAATGAGAAAAACCTAACGAATGAGACCGAACACAACAACACTCAAATTTCGGCATGCATTACGTATGCCCATTCACTAAGGCTTGACGTAAGGTGTAGGAAGTCTATAAGCTCGACTAAATCAAGCTGTGACATCAATGCGTAAAGTTCATTAACTGTTATACTGAACCGTGTTGTCAGATGAAGCTCACCTAATTGGTGTCACGACTATCGTAACCGATAGTTGGAAACGTTGAGTGACATGGCTCATTAGTGCAGATGCACCCATTCAGCATCTTCCCCTAGATATCCAGTTGTTAATTATCCTATAATTACTTTATCCCTTCAATTCATTCTTTCTTCTCGAATGCTATTGTCTATATGCATAATCTGTTGTACTACCACTCCAGAATTTGTTTTGATACTTTCATCATACTGTGATGATATGGTGTGACGTCAGCTAACAGACATATCAGAGCCTAATTTGTGTATGGCTGACTGAACTTCTGGACGTACCAAATAACGGGAGGAGTGATTTACGAATTTGCAAAATAAGACGATAACTGACATAATGTAGTTGGAGATAGTTGGCAGAACCTGGACATAGGTTGGGACTCGTCAGTAAGTCATATCTGGAATCACAGAGGTCCCAGTACTCCAAGTGGGGTTCGGACCAAAGTCACCCACTTTCATAGCATGATAATACGCTAACGATCTGTCCAAGCTGAGACTGACCTCCCGTAAGAATGAAATATGTACAACGGTTAATCATTGAGTAGTAGTTCTACGAACTAACCTGTCATTGGTTACTACTCGGTGTTCAAAGCACGGTAACCCATATTTTAGCTTTAGTTCCGAGTACTCGAGAGTCATCATGGTATACGACTGAATAACAGTAATAACATCCTGGTAGAGTTCGAAAATACCATGCATTCGAATATCAAAAATTTTTACCCGACAACAAAACTTTGTTGATTGTAACGAGTTACTTATAAGTAGTTAAAAACAGAATACGAAAGTAAATGGAAGACGCGTGGGAATTGTCGAAAACAAAAACAAACCACTGACGTGCACGATACGTCTATGAGTAAAAACATTAATATGAAAAGAAAAACACCAGATACCTTCCTCCAAAATTAGGTAACATTAAAAGCACAAACAATGCATAAGTGAAAGAGACAGTCACTTATAGACATTTATTATCTGAACTAATGAAACAACACATAGAAAAATCATGGAAGCAATGAGGAGGGAAATTTGCAGAATACTCAACAAACATTATTTGTACAGTTGTATGAAGAGTATATCTAACTTCAGAAAGACCAACCAATACATAACTATAATTAAAATACAGTATACCCGCAGAGTTATTAAAAAACATTGAAATTGAAATGTCCAAATGTCGAAGGATGATGAAAGTTCACAACCTGATGAAACTTATAGCTGAATAAGAAACCGACGTGGATGCCAAGCACTAGTCCCTCCGGAACTACCTTAAATAAAAACCTCTGTTTGAAGAAGAATTAATTTAGACAGACTGTCCTTGGGCCGACCTGTCTAATTTCGATCACAAGTGACCTACAAAGGCAACCAATCAGGATGCAAGTTGAAAAATCGATAGATTAACTTGTGTACTGACACGCTCACAGTGAGACCTGCAGTCTGAATTAGTGGATCATTTGTTTAATTTAATTCATGTCCGTCTATCTAAACTTTGAATACATAATTTGGTGTGACAGACATACTGGCGAAAAATCGAATCAATATTTTAGTACACAGACCAATCTACGAAAATAACTAGAAAAATGAGAACTCGTGTTTAGTTTAACGTAATATTTGCAAATAAACGATAAAAACTACTGTGTTTTATATCAGTGCTTGCATGAAAATTGCCCCCCCCATATAGTTTAAGTTTAAGATGGCCATTAGAAATATCATCCCATGAAATTACATGTTCTTTGTTTGGACCGTGTGGCACCCGTTACCATCTAAATAATATGATTTCGTAAAGCAATTATTATGACAAATAACGTATACCACAAATTCTTCTTAGCATGTCAACGCGCACACTTGGAATTCTTTCATTTCAGCACTTTTTTTAAAGAGCCTGAATAGTATGATAATGAGGCAGTGAGTCAAATGCATTGGAATTCAAGAAACGAAAATCAAAACTATTGCAAAGCACTATCGGCTAAGATGTATGGAGATGATAAGAAAATAAGTTTATGGATTTATTGTTACTATGGAGAGACTATAATTTGTGGAAGAACCAATCAGAATTAGGATAACAGGTCTTGAATTTTGGTGCGAAATTCAGTCACCCATTCGTCCAAATAGCGTCTTGGCATTTTGCTGTCAGTTTGTGATGAAAACCAACAACTGTAAATCATTGTCTTTATCCTTCAAACTGCATTATAACCTTCATTTAGCCCTAATAAGTAGATAGACACTCTCAAGGTAACTTCAGCGTCGCTTAAATGTCGTCCATGAATTATAGTCTCATTGTTACTATTATTATTACTGGCTTTATTCAATATATGTTTAGTACGATATGGAATTCTCAGCACACAATATTTTAACGAGTTCCTTTAAAAAAACAAAAAAAACGATAACTGCATACATATACACTAAGTTAGTAAACTACCTGGAATTAATTGGAATGTTTCAAGTGCAATAAGAATCTGTACAGCTCATAATTAGACACATTTAAAAATAAGAATAGGTCAGCTCTAACAACCTGCTATTCAAAGTATATTCGTTAGATAAAGTACCATATTAATAATGACCTCAAAACATTCACCACACACCCTGCTAACTGCCTTCATCATTCTGCAGAACAGCAAAATCTTTTTTCAAAAACCCGGCAAAGAATGACAGGTAATATGCAAGAACTTACAAATCGTAAAATTAATGAAGAATGTAGCCTCTTTATATAATAAATTAAACGGAAAACTCAATATCACTAAAACATGAGAAGACGGAAAGAGATCAAAGGGAAAACTTCCACAAAAACAAATAAGTTTTGATACTGTTTATTACGGAATCGCCAGTAGTATAAACTTTATGGGAATCCTACAAGGTGTTTAAGGAGTATTTATGTCTCAGTCTAAAGTTAGAAGTTTGCCATATTATTTATTAATTTAAACACAAACATTTGTACAAGAAGGCACCAAATAAATATTCAGCACACAAGTCACTTGATTTGTGTATGGGCTGTGATACTAATCAGATGCCCAGGTCGAAGCAGGTGGTATTCTTAGGGGGTCACACACCGAGCATTTGACACAAAAATCTGATCCACAAGGTAGTGGACCAACGTTAGAAGATGCAGTCCCATGGTAGCCGGTGACCAACGATTGGTTCATACGCCATTTGCTCCCTCAGGACACCGGAGCGCATATGCACCATTCGTTTGGAGTTAGGGTATACTAAATCCCCTCGGTGGATCCTCCATATCTACCAGCCCGGTTAAAGAGCCGGACATTCGCTTTTCGCTTTCCCAACTTCGTAAATAACATCCCCATCGCGAGAAGGCATTGGGTAGGACTTCCCTAATCGTGGCTGTATACACGTGGCCATGTGAGAGCATTTCGAGAGGGAGAGCAGACTCTCCCCACTTTCGGCCGTACCAGGGAGTTTGAGGGAAGTTTGCGATTCAGAAAGATCACGTGTGAAACTATTAACAACCAACGATCGTTCAATGAGAGACAAAAGCTCATTCATTTCAAGGGGACATAAATAGGTATATATCGGTGTATATGCAATGAGATCGTCCATACATTGAACAAAAGTATTTCCTGTCAAAGATGGCAGATCATTCAGGAAAAAAGGACACAGAACAGCTCATTGTGGCACACCTTCATGAGTAGGCGGAGACGTAGAATACTTTCTTCCGAGGACGGTGTATTGCTCTTTTCCAGAAAGGTAAGAACGCATCCAGATGGTTATCCAGTTGTAGGTTTTAATGACAGCAAACGTGCTATGGTGCAAAATAATAGCAGCATCTAAGATACTTTCTTGCATTTGTAAGCAAACTGATATGGATCAATATGCTCTTTAAATGCAGGTTGAGGTGAGAGTAGTAGTAGTTTTCCCATTGTTTTGAAAAAAGGAGAAGTTATTGCTATGGGTGTAATTTTTACATTCCTATCACCATATACTTTCCTACACCTTTTCAGTATGAAATTAGTTGAGGATTTGTTAAAGATGCCCATGAATGGATGGCACAGAGTGTCAGCACACTTCTTTAAAAGGAGGTTTGGGATTTCGTCAGGTCCCAAATATTAGAATGAGTTGATCGACTGGAAACACTATCTGGCATCAGTTTCAATGAATATTGAAACACAACTATTCTTCAAACTTGTGGATACAGGAGGCATGACATCAGATAACTGACGTACAAAAGACTTATTTAAGTCACAAACATTCAGCTGGTTATCTTCATTAACACATCTCCCACCTGTAAGCTCTTTAAATAGTTCCCTTACATTTGAAGAGTTTTTACAAGGTATGAATATCTAAGTAAGTGTCGGATTCAGATTGGTGGGTGTCATTACCAAGGTCTGACTCGATAATTCTTCATAAATTGAGCATTGGGTAGATTTTTATTAACAAAAATAATATATCTGTAATATTGAAATGAGTAGAAAAATCAGGTTTTTAAATTTTCTGACGTTTCGTTTTTCAGTGTAAGCCACTTCTTCTGAAATGGTTTTAGTTGTATGGGATTTGTTCAAGTGGACGCTTTTACTATATGGATTTTGTATGCATTATACAAATGATTATTGGGACAAAATTTGGTTATGTATCTAAGAAAATAAGTTTAAAAAACATACTTTTTATGCACACTGCAGAAACCGAACTCATCAAGGCAAGCCAGAACGAAATATGCAAATAGAAGTGTCAGTCAACATATGCTGTGGCGATTGATGAAAATAAGTATCTTGTTTATAACTTCGATGCTTTTGTTTCCTTCAAAATTCGATACGGTTGTGAAATACATAATGTTCAATTTTTCCCCTTGTAAAATGTATTTACCATCACCTTTTGAAGAACAGCTTGTCTACATCCTTTTTCTAGATTTCCCCTGCTTAATTGTAGATTAAAATTAATCTCCAACTTAAATTTACGAAAATTTTTTTAAAGATCGAATGCACAGCTATCAGTTTTTACGTTGAGATTTCACTACACAGTGTCATGAAGACCTGCATCTAAAATCTAATTCATCATTATGCAAGAATTTATCTGATTAGTCTAACAATTCAGTGAGCTTCAACCTTATTTGTTGGTACTTTTATTATATCAGTACATATGAACTTACTTAGGACGTAGTAGTTTGACAACTTGACGCTCCAATTCTAAGGTAAATACATAGGTCATGTAGTCTGTTGTGAAACCTACAGAAGCTGCGGAAGGTGGAAATTGTGGAGCGAAACCTGGATACTTTGTTACTTTAGCATCAGCCATTTCACGCAGAGAACGGACCATATTATCAGTATCCGGTATATTTGGATTGACATTTCCAGGAGCAGTAAACTGAACACGGCGCAGTAGTACTACAGGTCGTAAAAAAGGAGATTCAGAATAAATGCCTAAAAGACCAGGTGGAGAAATAATCCAGTTCATTTCATGCAATGCATCTGAATCGGCTTTGCATCGAGGCCAAACAGAAATCCGCTCCTTTCGGAACGACCGTGTACACGCTAAATACAAAGGAAATTAAATGTTATTATATGAGTTAGTCATATAGCTCAAATGATAAGCATAAATCAGACAAAACAATGTTCCATGAATTCGATATACATTCCAGACATTAGCAAGTATTGTATAATAAATTTAATGTGATCACCATACACTACTGCTATTTCTAGTTTCTGTCAAGTACATACAAGATGGAACCAGAACTTAGCAAAAACTCGAAGTAAAATAATACCATGAACGTCTATGGTAATGATTCTAACTAACAACAAACGCATTAAGGAAAATAATAAATCCACATCAAAGAGAGCTGGTTTAAATAAATAAAAAAGAAATTAAGTCACACTATTTTATTCAGCAATTGTATCGATATGAAGCCTAAGAAATACGCTTAAGTCAAGTTCGAATTTGTTGGCGAGTGACTGATCTATAAATCTATTATCTCCCAATCGCCTAGGAAATTTAATTATGTTCATTTTGTAATTAATGTATTATACATGAACATAATATTTTGTTAAAAGAAAACTTATTATGGTGGATAGTTGACTTGTTTTTTTCTTGGTGCGATTTTATTTAGCGACTTACGGCAATAATTTGAACTTGTAAACAGTTATTACTCGCTTACACTACATCAATGAGTCTCCTCTGTTGATCAGAATCAGATTCCTTTACTTTAAAAAGCTAAATGCCACTCGCTATTATAAAATACACGAAATCCTTCCATGACATATACCTTCAACGACGGAGTTTACACGTGAAAAACTGATATTACGCTAAGAAAGACCACATACATGCAAAAGAAACATTTTTTTCGGTACTGAATTTTAATACACGCGCAAGGTATAAACTGAATTTGTGATCTACGATCGCAGAAAATTAGTGATTTTACTAAACGTCAGTAAGCGAATAGCTGAGCTGATTCCGAACTTGCAGTAAGCACAGTAGAATTATCAGATATTTTGTCTACAAGAGAGGGGTAAACTGAAATTCGATAAGTTAGAGTGAAAAATACCCTAGAAAAGAAATCGAACATTACAAACCTTCTGCCCATCGAACAAAAGCCGCAGCACCCAATTTTCGCGCGCGATTGATTGAGTCAGAAACTGAAACAAAATTACTCGACACAAATAATGATTCCACGGATGGATTGACTGTACGACTGGTAGTCAGTGAATTACAAGTTGTAGTGGCCGTGGTTGTATATGTCGATGTGGAATTGACATTGTTACGTGTGGTACAGTTTGTTGACCTCAATGCAACTGAGTTTACTGTGCCATGAGTGGATCCAGACGAAATAATCCCAGGCGCAGTGATGTGAATATTCGGCTGATAAGATAGTTGCGTAGGTCGAAAACCAGTGAACAGATTCCCATTCGGTCCTGCCACTGTATTAACATAACCTGAGACATTTGGGGGAGAAATGGTAACTTGAGATGGATTTGTTCCACGTAAAAGTGTTTGAAAAATACTGTTAAATGCTGGGTAATTTGCGAAAGCGTTGGCATTCGACTGAGCAATGTTACTTGTAGTGACTAAAGGGAAATTCGACGTTGAATTACTGACTAGAAAAGCAATTTTAATAAACTAGATTTATTTTACCGGTAGGTTTCTGTAGGACATTACTGCTTCTGGATTGTGCAGTTGATGGATAAGCATTAAATACATTTCTAGGAACGGAAACTAAGGATGATGCTTGTGATATGACCGGTATCGGGAGGGAGTAGTCAGAACGACATAACTCAAAAGGTAAACCAGATCTGATAGTACCATTTGGTAGATTAGGAGTGCTCATTTTCAAACTATAAGAAGGTAAGATTTAAAATAAATAAACAAATTAAGAGAATGGTGAGACAATAATTAAGCAGAACGATTTACCCAAAAGATTGCGACAGACTTGATTTATATATATATATATATATATATATATATATATATATATATATATATATATATATATATATATATATATATATATATATAATTAAAATTCCCCGATACATTCCCGACCGAAGCTGCTACCTTGACGCGGTGGTCGGGCTCGCCTATCGTGATGACCCAACCGAGCTATATTGGCTGGAACATATGTTCCTGTAGGTTCTACCATGCCAGGAAGGTCGATTGGAGAACGGTAAGACTAAAAGCAGCAACTCAAGGTCTGAGGGCTAAGTCGTACTCCTGACTGTAGAGGGGTGTGACAGCAGTAAGGTGTATCCCTCGGACAACCAGCATCTGCAGCGATGCTGCCTTCCACAAGGAGGGGTGGGGTTAGAAAAAGTCGACCCGAAAAATGCACTTTGATGTAGTAATAGTGGCTGGAGACTTTAATGCTCAAGTAGGTAAACTAAGCGATAGGGAAAGACACCTGGATGGATCTTATAGCATCGTGGCTCAAAGAACAGATAATGGCGACCGTCTAGCGCACCTATGCTCTGATAACCGCCTGTTCCTTGCAAATACTAACTTTAAGCATAAGCAAAAACATCTTTTAACATGGCAACCCCCTAATTCGTCCCAACGTTGGACCCAAATAGATCAAATCGCTATCAGCCACCGATGGAGGGGCTCGATAGAAGACTGTCACTCATTCTGGAGCACATACTTAGATTCAGGTCATGCTCTAGTACGAGCGCGTATCTGTCTGCGTCTTACTGGACGTAGGGAAGACGCTGCAAGGAAACATCTTGGGGCCCTACTTAATGATAGCCAAGCTAAGAATACCTTTCAGGAACTAGAAAAAGTTAGGCAGCTATGTAAGTGATGCCCATCCCGAGGCAGCGTGGAATGACATCCGAAAAGCTGTGGAAACAGCAGTGATATCTGCTAGTAAGGTAAACCAGAAGGTTAGGGAGCAACACTGGATCTCAGCAGCATCTATCGCACTGATAGATGCTCGGAAACTAATTCCATCTGGCTCTGAACATAATGAAGAGCGGAGTCAGCTTAAGCGCCT
This sequence comes from Schistosoma mattheei, assembly GCA_944470405.2. NCBI lineage: Eukaryota > Metazoa > Platyhelminthes > Trematoda > Strigeidida > Schistosomatidae > Schistosoma > Schistosoma mattheei. The sequence continues at coordinate 8,800,256 of OX103950.1, forward strand.
ATGCAATGGTCGCGAACAGTGGTGGGTAGCGAAACCAAGAGAGATGGAAAAGGCAGAGGCAATAGGCAACAGCAGACAATTGTCCCGATTTGTCAAGGAAACCAGTATGGGGAACCCAACTGTTAGCGAAACAATCTCAGAAAAAGATGGACATATTATTCATTCTCAATCCAGGAGATTGGATCGATGGGCAGAACACTTTAGGGATCAGTTCAACTGGCCTTCAGCCACACTTCGGTTTCCCACGATCTCCAGTCAACCTGAATGGCAAGTTAATGTAGGTCCTCCGTCTTTACGAAGTTGAAAAAGCCATAGGAAATCTGAAGCAAGGGAGAGCAGCAGGCCCTGACAGGTTTACTCCTGAGATTTTTAAGGATGGTGGTTCAGTATTAGCAGTGAGATTAACTGAGGTCTTAGGTAGAATTTGGGAACTGGACGTAATCCCATCTGACTGGTCTCAATCACTGATTGTGCCATTCTATAAAGGACAAAAGTCCTCTTGTGACAATCACAGAGGAATCAGTTTGACTAATATAGTGTCTAAAATATTAGCTTCAATAATACTTCGACGCCTAACTAAAGCTCGTGAAGAGCAGACTAGAGAAAATCAGGCTGGTTTTCGACCTGGACGTGGTTGTATAGATCAGATATTCACACTACGTCAGGTTCTAGAACACAGACACACGTTCAGACGCCCCACAATGGTAGTATTTCTCGACCTTAAGGCGGCATTCGACTCTGTTGATCGTGAGGTTCTATGGCAGTGTTTGTCACTGAAAGGAGTACCAAAGAAGTACATTAACCTTATAAAGGCTCTCTACTCGAACACAACTGGTCGAGTGAGAGCTTATGGCGAACTGTCATCAGAATTGATTACCTCAAGTGGTGTTCGTCAGGGCTGTCCACTCTCTCCATTCTTGTTCAACTTTGTCGTCGACGTACTTTTAGAGATAACACTTTCCTCATCTAGATTTCCAGGGGTTGAACTTCTACCAGGAGGTTCACTTGTTGACTTAGAATATGCCGATGACATAGTTTTATTTGGTGAAGACGCTGACAAAATGCAGAGTCTTCTGACCACTCTAAGCAACAATGCAAGCATGTTCGGGATGCGATTCTCCTCCTCGAAATGCAAAATGTTGCTTCAGGATTGGGTTGTATCGACACCCGAACTAATGATAGGGAGTGAAGTAGTTGAGCGTGTCGACCGCTTCACTTATCTTGGAAGTCTCATCAGCCCTTGTGGTCTGGTGTGTGACGAAATCTCAGCACGGATACAGAAGGCTCGACTAGCTTTTGCCAACTTGCGTCATTTATGGCGTAGGCGAGATATCCGTCTATCAACCAAAGGACGTTTACTGCGCAGCAGTTCGTTCCGTCCTACTTTATGGCAGTGAAACATGGCCGGTAAGAGTAGAGGATATTCGTAGGTTACTAGTATTTGATCATAGGTGTTTTCGAAACATTGCTCGTATATCCTGGGACCATCGAGTAAGTAACTCAGTTGTTAGGAAACGGGTACTAGGTAAGGATGGCAAATCAATTGATGAAGTAGTGAAACTTCATCAGTTGAGATGGCTGGGACACGTGTTACGTATGCCCAACGACCGACTGCCTCGACGTGCGATGTTCAGTGGTATAGGAGTAGGTTGGAAGAAAGCAAGGGGCGGCCAGACCAAAACATGGCACAAGTCCATGAAGTCACTGACAAGTGGACTGAGTCATGTTGGTAGGTGTAGACTACCTGGTTGGGGACCGCGAGATGATAGCAACCGATGATTAGAGACCCTGAATGACATGGCTGAAAATCGTTTACAATGGCGCAGGTGCATCCACTCTTTGTGTTCTCCCAAATTCTAATCTCCTGATTCCTCCTTGTCTCTTTTTTCTCCTCACGAATTTATTTCACTAGATTATACTCTTTAAATAACATCTCCAAACCCTAATCTTTCCGATTACTGCTTATACTCTTACTACCTCTACCACTACGGGATTTCAATCGACAACTGCATCTCTGTGCTAATGTGGTATGGCAGATCGAACTGATGTACGTACATACGAAGTTCTAAGTTGTTACTAACTGACTTACCATGAGACTGCATCTTCTGATTTTGCTCCACCACCTTGTGGATTTGACTTTTAGGTCACAGTCTCGAGCCCCTAAGGAAACTACCTGTTTCAGTTTGGGCACCTGGGCAGTATCACAGCCCTCACACAAATCTCATTTGATTTGTGTGGCACATATGTATCTGGTGCTTCCTTGTACCAGTATTTATGTGTTCAAATAAATAAATAACACACATTTTGTCTAGTCTTCCTAATGAGAGCTACGGATGCTATCGGACTATTTTATCTAGGAAAGAGAGAGCAGGGTCCCAGCCAGAAAATCGAAATGTTGAGCTATTTTTACGTAATTTTAGGAACTAATCTCAACCCTCTGAACTGTTTAACGATAGAGGAGAACGTACGAATCGGGGAGTCAATTTTGTTTAAGTACTTATTTTATTTTTGGAAAGGCAGCTCCGCTACATATAAATTATTTATGAAACGCTGCTAAGTCCTGGGAAAATCAGCAAAACAAAATCGTCATAAAATGTACACGAGGTGGTAGGACTTCACACAGTATGTTCCAGTAAGCACAGCCCAATTGGATTATTGAAGTAGGCGGGTTCAGCCACCACGTTAGAACCTAGAGTTGGGTCGACTTTTGCAAAGTGCGTTTTATTTTATCCTCACTGGTAGATTATACAATTATTTAGTCATTTACTAAGTAGATGTTTATGCAGTCGCTTTTAAGCCACAGTGTAAAAGAGAGTGAAACTATCCAGTTCCCCAAACCGGAGCTAAATTACGTTGGTCGGATAACGAATGTTATGACAACTAGGTCATCTTGATAGATTGAATGTTGGCTATAATTACAAGTCTTTAAAACGACAGAATATACCCAAGATGAAGCTCTTAGTGGTCCGAACATAAGGGTGCGTTCGAAATATAACCACAAAATAGTAGTCACATCCACAAAAAAATGTAATTTACACAAATGAGTTATACGATAGAGGATCACTAAACGACTAAATATATTTATAAACAGGTGGTAATATAATGAATATGGAAATGATCGTGACAGGAAAAAATGATTTACATAAAAAGAATACTATTAACGAATACAAATATATGACCAAATAGGATGTAGAGATGGGAGGGAATTGACAGATAAGGTTTACATAAAGTTTATGAATGTGAATATATCTTCCAGTATGAGTGACATTTTGGTTAGGCAAGACGGGTTGAAAGCTGAACACTAGAGGTACTGGTTTTAAGGGCCATTGAGATTGCAGAACTAGGTAGAAGTTAAATCATAATGCAGGGAGCCTGTTAGTACACTTTTTATCCCTTCTGCGAAACTGGGGTGTAATGAACTTTGGCTTATGCGAGCAACTCCAATATTACCAAATAGAAATTTCAATCTTCCCATTTCTGCTGAGATATTTATCAAGCAGCTCTAGTACTTTAAAGTCTCAAATGAGCAGTGCTACGAAAGTGTCTCCCCGAACAAAAGAGCTGTAAGTGCAATAGTGCTTACTGACCTGTTCTTTGGTATAAGCTTCCTGTTATTACAGGCTTTTAATTGTGGATCAGAAGACGTGATGCCAGTACATCTAACTCGTATAGGGGCAAAAAGTTAAATTAGAACCATAAACAAGTTGCGCAGGTGTACGATTCAAACGTTTAACGGCTGAACGAGTTCTGAGTAAAAGCAGTAGTTTGTATTCATTTCAATAGGATATCTCAGGCTGAGTTACCAACGCTTTTTAGTTGTAATTGGAACCTCTCCACAAGTCCGTTAGCCGTTGGATGGCGTATTGTAATAATGATATAATGCGCACCCAAGACTTGAGTGAGCTCATTTAACAAGCTATGTTGGAATTAGGGACTACTATCTCAAGTGAATGCTAACGATACGCTAAAGTTTGAAACCCATCTGTCGATGAAAACAATCTCGAACGAGATATTCACAGTAAGAAACAAGCCACTGAAGTGAAGATGTAATTGAAACTACTAGATGGGTTCAATGGACTTACTAAACCAGTGTGTAGAGCATATCAAATCGTACTAGTTCGGTGGTTGTATGTTAATCTTACCCCGCTGGAAATGCAAGGAATTTTGAAAACACTGCTATATATCAACATTCATCTTATGCTAAACAATTTTCCAACTCAGTGGTAGCGCGAATCTTAGGATGAGATATATTATGCTCAAAAACTCCCTTCCGAAAGGCTGTCGATACAAAGTCAGTATGTAGAAGTGGATGTGTCGCATACAGTTGTAGGACCTGAGAACGATGGCGAAGTACACTTCAATACTGAACTAAATTTTCCCCCACACACTTTTGGACTGTAGCTTGTTTATGATGAGAGTTTAACACTTCTAGGACAACGTGTAGCCTCTACTAGGAACAGAACGTCTTGTGATCTAATCGCCAAATGTGAACAATTCGAGACCTACGGCACCTAAAGACACTGTAACTATATAAGATTACACTTCTACATAAGGAAAGTAACTACGAGACACCTGACCACATTTCTGAGGTGTTACGCTATATGCTTATTAATAGAAATGCATAACGAACCAAATTGTGTGCCCTTTGGAAACAAATCGAGGGATTCGAAGTCTACGGAAATTATTGACGAATTCGCGAGGAAATTTTGTTAATAACTTGTTAACTTCCATCTCCGCTAATATTGCTTCGAACCACATATGACTCAAACCAAAATCATCAAATAGTAATGCATACAGTATACCCATGCAGTGTATAACATTAGTACATTATTATTTGACTCATATCCACTAACACGATATTATAACAACCCGAAAACTTAGAAACGAAAAAGTTAAGCACGAAAAACCATACAGAAACTGTGACGACTCACGGAACTAGCTGGTTGGACCCTTTCCCGCCAGGAGGATGGCATTGAAATATGTTTCAGATATATGTACAGTATCCAATATCTTTCAGATGAGCTTGCACAAACTGACCGATATATTTACGTTCACTTTCTGGAGCCACCTCAAGGTTCCCGTTGTTAAATGTTGTCCAATGTGGGTATTTCAGGTATTCTGTCACAATTACTCCAGGGAAGTTGATGGGTGGGTGAAGACGTTTGTTTTAGAGAAGTAGGAGTTCTAGAAGTAAGAATTATCTTATCGTGGCGCTCAGTAAGCTAAGCCGGATTCTAGGAACTTTGAGAGATTATTGAATAATTCAAACGCGAATTTAGTTTTGGACGTGCCACAAAACCAGTAGAATTTACTCCCTCTATATGTCATTACCATGACAGATGTCCCAAATAGAGTGGTCTAGTTTCGAATGACGTCTTAAGAGCTATCGCTTGTTGGCTCAATATATGAAAGCCTTGTGAACGAAAAAAGCAAGAGTTGTTCATTTATGAAGTAGAATGTGTCCTAGATTTCACCTATAGTAAGGAAAGACGACCAGACGCTGCTAAGCATAGCAGGCCAAAAAGACGGGCAATCATCGGCGTCCACATGGAATATAGTCAAGATTGACTGAAATCATGATTGTGTTGCCCCCATGTTTCCCTGCAAGCAACTTCCTCGAGCAAATTGTTCAGAGGCAATCGATCTCTTTATTGAAACTACTACTTCTGGTAGGTATTCTAGCTCAAGTCAATTAGCCAAGCATTATAGACATATCTCTACGCATTCGATGGAGGACTCTTTTCCCAATGTCTAGGCAGCTATCTCAGAGGTCTCACATTCAGATAATTATGTCTACAATTACATATCCTTTTTCTTCCGACCACTGCCGTCACTTTCCTGGTTTGCCTTCCGAATGGGGCGTGTATCGTGCAAGCCATTTCGATCAGTAACTTAAGCAAAGAAGCGTACTAAAGTACTGTTCCTGGTGAGGTTTTAATCGCGCTTTATCTTACCTCTAAGACTGTGTTACAGTGCACTTGTCCAAAAATAACTGGTGCTACATATAGTGAGTAAGACTATAAATTGCGCATATAATAGATCCTAGGTAAGTTTTGTTAATCTTAATGGTATTTACGAAGTTCCAAATCTATATTGTGTTCAATAGATCTTCAACAATCAATATCTTAAGCAAACTGGCTCATTGATGATGGGACTCAAAAGTTCGCCAACCATATATAACTGGCTTAGCTGTAGCATGAATTATTGGACAGAGTGTATTGAGGCCAGAAGAAATAACTCCGTTTTGAACAGCTGTGGAACCTAATGATCACAAGTGCTTAAATGTGCCGATTTCCAATTTTGTTCTCGTCTGAGACCAAATAACTTTGGTCAATCACCAGGTAGAAACCTAGTTTCCAAATCCTATGTGGCAAATTCAAATTGTAGTTGAAGATGCTCTGTGACTACAGAAAATGAAATACCAACACTCGGACTTGTTTATTGAATGTAATAAAAATACGATACACTATGCATGTACTAACTTACAGTTATTGCCAAGTATTATCTTTTCAGTTACGTAAACGTGTCGCACGTGAAATCTAAGATCTCGGTCGTTCGAGAGCGCAACAACACATCCATATAAACTTGACGTTATCTAGGAATCCACCAAAACTTTACACAGATGTTTCATTAGGCCTGTAGTGAATTTACGAACATGGGTCATGAATATTATCTGGAGCTAATTTGTCTTGTTGCACAGTATGCTGCAAGAAATTCTACGGAAAATAAGGGGTTATATTTAAATGCTAGGAATCCCGATAATATACTCACTTATAAGTCACAGGAGTATCTATACAATTAACAGCTTACGTTTTTCTGAGGGAGAGCTTGTGAGAGTTGGTAACACTTATTTATATTCGGCCTAAGAATTACAATATTTTATCGTCTACTTAACAGGAACTTGAAAGCAAGCTGTTGACATTAAGAAATGTGATTCATGTTTTGTATACATAGGCTTGAGTAGGTGTACGTGTTTCATCAATTTTAGACCATTGAAGGGACTTCCATCTAGCTTGATACTGTACATGTAATGCAAAGATGAGAATATTTTATTTTGGCTAAATGGCTTCTAACCGTCAACTCCTGCGTGGATATGTAGACTTATGGTCTACCATGATATTAGTACTGCGCTAATAATAGACCTAATCCTAAAATTGTAGACTCGTCATTATTATTATTATTATTATTATTATTATTCACAAACATCTTATGGGTACATAAGTGTTGTGAAGAAACCATTTCGGGTTTCTTCAAAAAATGCAATAATACACAATTTTCAATAATGTTAGCATTACACTTGCCATATTAAAAAAAATTAGAGTAATAATAGTAGAATATTAATAATAATAAATCGGGTCTGTGTAATTGAGAAGAATATTGAATTGAGTTTAAAGAAGGAAATGGAGAAAATAAGGGAATATAAATAAAAGAGACGTGAAATACGCAAACAGTTTAATTGGCGTGTTTATGAACATAAAACAAGAACAAACGACTATGTACATATCGTCAAATTAGTAACAAAAAATATCTAAGAAAGATATGACGCTAGAATAAATGTTTGTGCAGTCATAGTTTGGAGTGATGCGATGAAAGTCTCAATTGAGTGAAAAGGATAATGAAATATCAATATGTATGAGTCATATATGCATAGTGAAGATAAAACGGGTCTGAGAAGTTAATTTAAGTGTAACACAAGTTATTGTCTTAATTACAAACTTCGTAATCTTAAGAATATTTATTTAGAGGGAAAGAAGAAAGAAAAGAAGTGAACACCTAGTGAAAAGTTTCATTCATGATAAGAATAATAATTGCGTAATGAATATCAACCTCAGAAGGAAACCAACAATTTAGAAAAATAAAATAAAAATCCTTTAATGCACTCGGATGAATACATTTAGATTTATGTAATAGTATACAGAGTGAAACCGGATATTAGTATAAATATTTGTGCAATAATAATTAAGAATGATGCTATGAAAGTCAAAATTGATTTCAAAGGACAATCTGGAGTTAAATATGTTTAGAAGGATAAGAAGATATAAAAAGAATATCTAATGTGTCGGGGAACAATAATGATATTAATAACAGTAATAATTATAGATACGAACATAAGCAGACTTCATATATTAAGATAAATAGAAATAAAATAAAATAGACGTGAAAGATTTAAAGGTTTTATTTTGCTTTTCAAGCAATTAAATGGATGACGGACCTTGTTTGTATAAATCATTATTGAATACATTGATATTCAATAGGTGACATAATCCACTTTCGGAAAGAAAATCGTCAAGGAGACTTTTGAACCGGGTTGTAGTTTCACTGCAACGGAGGTTCACTGGCAGTCTGTTCCACATGGTTGAGTAGCGAATAAGGAAAAAATTCTGACGTAAGTTTGTGTGGGTTCTTGGAATCGCTAGAATATTCTCCTTATTGCGTAGATTGTGGGATGATATCATAAGGTATGAAGGGGTGGATACCGAAGAGTAGGAAATACCGTTAATAAGCCGGTAGATAAAGACAAGATTTAATTTGATACGTCTGATCCAAAGAGGTTCTAAGTTGAGTTGTTGACATCTTTGGTAATAGTCTTTGTTATCGGAATACCCAGAACAGCTTTGGTGAACTTCTTTGAACACCTTCAATTCTAATCAGGTCAGTATGTCTACAATTACTGTAAACTAAAATACCATATTCAAGAATGGGTAAGATACATTTTCTGTATAGTAACAATCTCGATTCGATATTATTGAAGTTTATCATTATCAATCCGATGAGCTTTCTAGCTTTGGATACTTGAGATATAATGTGTTCAGAAAAGTTCAGACTGTTGCTATATCTTAAACCCAGGTCACGAACAGTGTTGAGAGGTTTGAGTGTATGTGTCTGTACAGTCAGATTTAAGTTAAGACAGCGACCAATGTGAATAAATCCACTTTTGTCAACATTAAGTGGCATATTCCACGAAATAGTCCATTCGTACAACTTGTTTATTTCCTCTTGGATTACCGCTGAAATATAGCTTTCTTTCGTGGGAGAAGAGAATGAATAAACTACTTTCAGGTCATCAGCAAAAAGAAAGGCTTACCATACTGAAAGAGGGAACACACATCATTGATAAAAAGGAGAAAGAGTAATGGACCAACCACACTTCCTTGTATAACCCCACTGGTTACATTCACAGGTTTAGAGTAGCAAGATCCAAAGCGAACGATTTGGCTACGTTCTTCTAAAAAAGATTTGAGCCAAGATAAAAGGGGATTCTGTATGCCAAATGAAGAGAGTTTTAAAAGAAGAAGTTTGTGTGAGACACTGTCGAAAGCCTTACTAAAATCGAAGTAAAGAATTATCACTGACTGACCAACATCTCTTTCTGGGTAATTTGATCAAAAAACTCCAGGTGCGATGTGAAACATGAGCGTTTAGTCATAAACCCGTGTTGGGATGGGCTGATCAGACTAGCCGAAAGTAAAAATGATAGTAGCTGTTTGTGGATGATTTTTTCCATGGTTCTTGAGAGCACGGATGTCAAATTAATTGGCCTATAGTTAATAATATCACTACGTGGTCCTGTTTTGAATCTAGGGGTGATAAGGGATGTTTTCCATACAGATGGATAGGTCCCATATTCCATAGATAGATTGAAAAGTTTCAAACAAAATAGTGGAAATTCTCTACTTCCATATTTCACAAATGATGAAGGTATCCCGTCAGGTCCACCATCATAAGACTTTTTCAGGGCAGCTATGGCCTGCTTGATGTTGGAGGGTGTAAAATCAATTTTCGACAGATGTCTGGATGTCAGCATTGGAAATGTAATGATGGAGTTTTCAGTTCCAGTTTTGTAGCACTGCGAGAAGTGCTTGCTGAATTGTTCGCATATAGTATTCGGGTCGTTAACAATGCTTCCGTTAACTATGAAGAATTTAGTCGTGCCAAGGGAATTTGACTTTACACGGGATTTAAAAAGCCGAAGTATTGATAATTCTGGGCTTTTACTACGTAGAGCTTTATTTTCTATATTCATAAAATACTTACGTTTAGATGAAGCATTTCTGTTGATTAATTTAAGTATACTCTGAAGTGCATACACGTCATTCTGCTCGTAGTGGCGCCCTATTAGCATTATAAGCCACACGGCCAATAACTGGAGCAGTGCAGTCAAGGCAATATATCAGGTTGTGGTATAGATTGGAAAGCGCAATGTCAACATTATTTGTGATAAAATAAGTTTCCCATAGTAAACAGTGAATAAGAGTTTCAGTCTTTTTCCATGTTTGTTGATCAAAACGTCTGCATCGGTACATCAACGAAGCTTTAAAGTTTAATTGTATGGCGTTTAAAGAGTGAATAATACTCAATACAACTCTGTGGTCACTCATAAAAAACTCATGACTGGTATGCACTGAGATAGAGTCTATGTTGATTGTAAACGTTAAATCAAGTGTATTATTCCCCTTGGTCGGCGTTCGGACCTGTTGAACCCATCCACAAATTTCTAATGTTTCAACTAGCTTGTTATATCGACCTGGTACCGGAGTCAAGCCCCATGTAGTTTTTGGCAGATTAAAATCACCTCCGATGATTTTAAAAGTATGCGGTTGGTGCAAAGCAATGGAAAAGATGTTTGTTAGTAATCTATCAAACTTAGTATCCGCATGAGGTGGTCTGTATATGCATCCCACCAGTAAATAATTTTGGGATCCACAGTTTACAGTAACCCAAGCGGAGTCGTCTATAGCATCAAGGGATCTATCCTCAGATTTGCATGCTTGAATGTCTGAAAGGACATAGATAATTGTACCGCCTCCTATTCCATAACATCTATCGGTTCTAAAGAAAACGTAGTTATCTACATTCAAGGAATGATGGGATATAGATGAATTACACCACGTTTCCGTAATAAGTACAATGGTTGGATTTACAAGGAATAAAAGAGTTTTAAGATGAATAATTTTATTGGACAGAGAGCAGGCATTGAACGAAAGAATAAGAAACTCAGAGTTATCATAGTGAAGCAGGTTAGAGTATAAATCGCAATTGGTAGTTCCATGAATACTCGTAGGATTTGCTAAAGTAAGGGTTGTGTTGCGAGGGAAAATAGATTCAACCACTTTGTCATCATGTGAAATATGTTTACCGTTGCCGGAAGAAAAGCCAGCGGAATTACAAAAAACGTCTTCTCATTGCTATTGGAGATAACATCTGATGAAAGCAAAGTGTACATATTGGGAGCCGGGCCAAGAAGGCTATCAGGTCTATGTGTGCGGCCAAGTGGCTAATTACAATTCAGATAACTATTTATACCTGACGTATGGGTAACGTGTTTAGGACGTTTATTTCCAAGGTTTGTAGTTGAATTTGGCTTTTTCATAAGTTGGAGTGGATTGTGTGCTGTTAAAAATACTTGCGATGGTTTGCGAGGTTCTAATATATCAACGTTAAGTGCGTGGTCAATTATATGAATGCTATGATTAGTTTTCCTGTTATCCGTGAATGTATCGTGAGGATTAGTGGTGTCTAAACAAAAGATGACAATGGCAGGAAGATAGTAGTGGAGATGAAGTATTTATGTCAGTATCTGTGTGGAGGCAAAATAGAATATAAAGGAGCAAGTTGTATAAATTTTAACATATATATGGTACGAAAGATAGACTTATATAGTAAAGTAATTCAGAAATGTCGATAATTAGTATCAAACAATCAAAGTGAGTACGGTATGTGATACATATATAAACTGAAAGTCCGTATTAGTAAAAATTGGGAGGTGCAGAGATAAGTAGTTTAAAAGATTATTACCATATAAGATTATTATGCTGCTTCATGAACGAATATATGAAACAGCTTTTTTGAAGAAAAAAAATACTATTAAAAAAACTATGACAGACTCACTGAATCGGACAGGTAATTTCGGAAATTAAATGGTTTATAGTACCCAAATACGATTTAAATGATAGTTCATAAAATAGTGAACACAGTCCTCTAACATACACCGTTATATATATTTCTTGATATTAAGTAGAGGTTTGAATAGATCCTGTAGATACATAAAGTACGTGGGTTAAAGCATCCAAATACGATATAACCATATATTCCTTGAGGAATAGAATACAGATATGAAATGCAAATCCTCGTCAAATATGATTATATACGGTTTCAAAATGACAGTGCATAGTTTGATCATATAGCCAAAATGAATATATGTAATTATATGATTATGAATTATTGTATGAGTATGATCATAAATACCATAAGTTGAACTCAGATCTTATCATATGGCATGAAATTCACAGTTTATATGTTAATAGTTAAGAATTGAGTTGTCTTCCGTAATTTCAAGAAAAAAAATCCATCCAGATCTGCGAGAATCCTAGAAAAATAAAACTAACGGCCTCGGCCTGAAAGTAACGTCCAGTCCGTAGCGCGCGCTCAAATCATATAACTGCCTAATCTATAAGATCTTACGTGAAAGTCACATCATCGTCTACACCAACTCACTACATCGTAACAATTAACAGTGCATGATAGACAACAAACTAAGGCTAGAGATAGAACAATATATTTGATGTGAATAAAAGATATAAGGTAACGTTCAGCAGGGACCACGCCGGCATGGCCGAGCCATGCCACACGATCAACTCCAATAAATTCAATTTAATCTTCCCGCCTCCTTCATCGTTAAGTTTTTCTCCGTGTTAAATGTTGAATGTCTATTTCTCACATTGTCTCGTATTAAGGCCCAATTCCACTACAGATATATTGTTATTTTTAATTGTTTTGAGCTATGAATACTTTCATTCCGGGATTATTAATATAAAGCACTTTGTACTTTCAATATAATTTGTCTACATTGAGCACGCAGTTTGTGCTGTTATATAATTTAAAACGAGTCCTTCAAAAATGCTTCATGCGCCATACGGAAGAATGTAGTTTGTCTTCGTCAAATAAATTTTAGCTCATCAGCTGCGTGTTCAGACCAAACTGTAATCGTAACTAAATGTCACCAGTATACTGCGATACAGTAGATGAAACAGAAGTTTAGAGACAAAAGTAGTCAGAACTAAGCGAATTTTTTATGACAGAAAATAACCGAAATTCGAGTGGTCGAGGTATGGAAGATAAGATGGTTTGAACCGGATACAGGGACGATTTAAAGTGATGATATCAGACATGACGAAAGAAAGCTCTGATTATCCAAAATTACTGCAAGTTCCTCTTAATTCAAGTCTTACCAGCTCAAAAAATTTTAAATTATTACCAGCATCCAAATATTGTCTTTCCCTACTTAGCTGTCATCTTACTCATAAAGTTTTCAACCCCACACTCTTCTTCCATACTCTTTGTTCTGCTGTATGTCCTTATCATCTCTAAACCACGTATTATTTGACTAGTATTTCATAGCTTGTACCATTAGTTAGTAGTGCGATGCACTAACTTGACGTCTAAGCACAATACAAATGTTTTAGCCATCTTATTTGCTTATAACATTGAACTAGTACAGACACTGTATTCTAACAAGGTGTGCAACATAGAGCTTGGATTAAAGTAATATTCATACATACCACAAACATAAGAGAGCCCAATATCACAAAAGGAGCGAAGGTGGAGCCACTGATCAGTAAACAAGACGGTGGAGAGATAACTTCAGTCTATCTGTGCCTATGGAGTAGAACATTCTGTCAAATTATGGCTCCTTATGATCTAGTGAGATATCACGAACCAGTTGTATTGATGATACTATTTTATGCTAAATACCTCTTTGACTCAAGTTTGTCACCATGAATTTTTCTCATTTCCTACCGAGAATTCCTATTGAAAGCAAAACTGGACAATTAAATTAACTGGAGTCAACTCATGACTACAGAATTTATGACGATAAAAATGAGTTATAATAATTTTGACGAAAAAAAGCCAGTTGGTATTCAAACACGTTGAAAAATACAGTCCTAAACCTTAACCTCTTTGAAGTCACTTCTATTTGTACAATCGTTTATTCGTTGGAATCAATTCTTCCTCTTGTTTTCTCTTACCTGATGAAATAGACTTGCTTAGAAGTTGACCTAATGAATGAATCTTAGTAATCACATCCCAATTATTCCATCACAAATGACCGAACACCTTTATTCATAAACGCTATATATCCTGCTTCTCGTTCGTGGCATACCTTCGAAAACATATGACTTCGTCCTACGTCATTACTAACACCTCCGGAATTTATCTTGGGTCACTATCATGAAACACAAAATGGTACGTCAAAGTTGACGTCTTCAACCAACGGCTCTGGACATTAATTTCATTCATTCTCGACCACCAGTTGCTTGTCGCAACACATCTCTTCACAAACCGCGCCACCTCTCATACTGAACACCGAGGCCTCACCAAAACTATTATTCGTACCTATGATAAGTTTTCCACTGTTCATTTAACCAATGTACCCTATAACATATCAGCTTAATTGAGTAACTAATTGGAGTAAGGCCTGTTGTATTTGTAAAAATCTGATCTTGCATGTAAACTGGCACGCCTCGTGTAACACATTGTTATATGAGAATATATATATATTATTATTCATGTCAATATTCTTCATAGCTTGTGCTCGAGCCATCAAATTTGCGGTTGTGATAACGCACGAGACAACCAACATTGTTTTGAGGCCTTTTTATATCTTCAAGCAATATGCCAGATTATTAAGGACTTTAGGGCGAGAAAATATCTGGTGTAAATTCGAAATTCATGATAACACTTTAGACCCGAACCGGTGCAAACATGGAAAAGCGCTCCAGTGTATCAAAACAGCTGATTATGGACGGTGAATTATGCATGATAACGTGGAGAACTGCATAAAGCAATGCTTATGAGCGATTCTGAATGGATAAATATAATCGCAAATAAAGCAAACTTTGCCTAAGCAATGCATTCGCCAGAAGGTACAGTCTATTACAATAATAAACCTGCATTATCCGGTAGAAACAGCATTCAGTTAAACACTAAGAATGGGCATCGATTGCTTAACAAAACGTAAAAAGGTTTTTGTGTAAATCCAGTAATAATATTCCAACCCGTAAAACACCTATCAAATGGCCCAAGCGGGCATTTACTGTTTAAAACAATGAACTTTCATGACGGTTTAGAAATCGAATATTCATCTCACCAATCATAGATCATACGGTTAAATAAAACGTTATGAATCAACAAAAAAGACCTTTAGTATGATTACTGCCAGAAATCGGAATGTTGGTTAATGCAGGACCAGTAGCTGGCGCGCGAAAAGTTGTAGCACTTGTAGTCTATTTAGAACATGTATATGTCTACGTAAAATCAGTGGAAACCTCGGAAAAACAGAACTGGGATAGAAAACAGAGAACATCGTCTCAACTGGGGCCAAAGTCTTAACGGAATTCACAGCTAAAAAGACAAAGAAGAATAAATTACTAACTGCTCACGTGAAATGATTCTCATATACAATTACACAAAACGCCCAAAAAGGATCTTACTGTCATACCTGACATCATCATTTTTTATCATTCCAAAGTCTCATTCTACTCTTTTCTTGTCTCGATCAGGCAAACATAATTGGAGGTCTGTTTTTATCCTTGCCAGTACTGACTAGTAGAAAAAACTTATAGCTATTTAGATTCGACTGGTTAATTTCCATTGCTTACTTTTATTTGTATTGTAAGTTGAA
Source organism: Schistosoma mattheei (assembly GCA_944470405.2). Lineage (NCBI taxonomy): Eukaryota > Metazoa > Platyhelminthes > Trematoda > Strigeidida > Schistosomatidae > Schistosoma > Schistosoma mattheei. The sequence continues at coordinate 8,815,938 of OX103950.1, forward strand.
TCAATACCATTAATTTTGAGAATAGTGAGTATGTTTCTATTTGCTGGCCATACTAAATCATGAGCATGACGTTTGATGGCCGTCTTTATAATGCTTAGACAGCTTTCTCGTTGTTTTCTAACTGTCAATAGCTTGTTTCAGTTTACCAAAAGCTGGCAATTCATATATGAAATAACACTCAGACATCTTTTTACTTGGCCCTTGTAGTCGTTAAGTGTCACATATTTTTCATGTTGATGGTTGGTACTTCCATTCAACATTCTCGTTTTCTTTTTCTGTTGGCGAAAAATCTAGAAAAAACACTAATCCCACAGACGCAGCATGCCCCACACCATATCTGCATTCCCCAGGATCACAATTTTAATCATTCTCAGAAAGAAAACTTTTCACATCCTTAACTACCAACCCAGAACATAAAAACGGCTTCCATGTATGATAAGTCGTAACTCCTTCCAGTTACGCGCACCAGACCCTCCTCGCGCCAACGTAAATAGCTATAAGAGAGGCTATGAGCCTAACCACCAAGACTATTTTGCAAATGACCATAAACTTCTCAGTAGGCATGTACAATATTTTTTGGAATATGGCCCCTAGTGACACCTCTGTTGAAGCATATAGCCAAGTTATTTCAAACCACATGCAAACCATAAGTTTGTTTCCTCCGTACAGTTTCCATCAGAGAGTACTCCCACCCTTCCCTCCCAGGTAAACTCCCCAATCAACTTCCCTAGCTCATTTGATACATCTCCTACTAAGTCTAGCTATCAAAATACCGAGCTAATGAGGCACATTCAAACCTCACTTCAAACTCATCTCACACCCGCGAGGGTTACGACGACTTTATCCGAGATACCCTCACCCATTTTAACTTAGTAGGCCACTTGCTCAATATATGTCTTATCAACGCTCGATCGATCTGCAACAAAAAGACGGATTTAGCCCTGTTTGTATCCATATGTCAACCATCACTTATTATGATATCTGAAGCATGGACTAACAGTAATATTTCCGACCGAAGTATATCTCTTGATAACTGTTTCCTATATAGAAGCGACAGATTGAATGGACGAGGCGGAGGATGCCTTATTTACGCTCACTCTAGCCTAAACTCACTACTATGTGATATGCCTAAACTAAACAAACTGATGGATTCGATGTGCATTAAGGCCGTCGAATTCCGTTACTTTACTGTTCAGCTGTATTTACCGTCAACCTAACGCATCAATAGATGAAATAGCAGTATTATCGGAGGTATTCACACTAGCATCATCCCTTCCACTCACAAGCAAGCTTATTTGTGGTGACTTCAATATGCCCGAAATTTTTTGGTTTTTTGAATCAAGGCGCCTGAACGTTATGAATCATTTATTGAATGTCTAGAACTTGGACAATCTACTCAGTTTGCCAGTAGCCCTACCAGACATCAAAATATCCTGGACTTAGTCTTTACCATATTGGCATTTTAGGCCAGTTTGATGGAAGAACTTTCCATACAATCTTCAATAGTTTTATCCGTCCTCATTTAGAGTGAGGAAACATAGTATTTCCCCCCTCACTCCAAAAGGATAAGGATACCCTTGAACGTATCCAACGGCAAGCCACAAATTAGTTCGAGAACTCAAATTTAAACCTTACGAAGAGCGCCTCCATTCACTTAACCTTTACCCATTAGAGTATTGGCTTCTTAGAGGTGATCTTCTGATGGCTTATAGTATCCTTGACACTTCTGGACATCCTCTCAAACACCTACTTAAGCTTAGTTCCAACACTAACCTAAGGGGCAACATTCAGAAACTGGAGACACAACGTAGCCTAACGGATTGTAGACACAACTTCTACTCCTTAAGAGTTGTCAAATGCTGGAATTCGCTGCCGGCAGAGCTAGTCCAAGCGACTTCCCAGGAGTCCTTTAAGAGGCAACTTGGTCTATTCTTAAGGACTAAGGATAGTATCGCACTATGATTTATTAATTTCTTTTAATGTTTTATTGTAAACATACCTAGGTTTCTGCCTGAAGGATTTGGTGATCCCCTGCTACTAGACACGGAAGCCTGTTAAGCAAAAGCTTCTTCTATTCCGTCCACAACCATTTGAACCATTTGAACCAGTGGCCTCACCCCCAACACTTTGTATATTGGAAAAAAGTTTCCAGGTAGTGATCATAACATTGTCATATGCAGCCTTAATATAAAACCACAACCGATAGACGTAAAACCGTAACACTTCGTAGAAACAATCACAAGGTTGATTGGAATAACTTCCACAATTACCTGAGAAGCACTGATTGAGGAACTTTACTGCAAACAATACTGACACACTAACCAATATATTTTATCTCAACATCAAAAGTATCATCAACGAAATCGCACCCCTACAATACTGTAGACCTACGTTCTCCAATGATCTCTATATACCTGTCAGTACAAGAAGACGTCTTCACAGACATTGTACGCAATCCCACAACTTTAATGAGTTTTCCTCTTTAGTATCGATGACAGAAATATTTGTCCGAACAGAGGCAATAAATACACGAAAAGCAATAGCGCAGGAAAAAAGCGCAGCTCAACTTAATAATAAACCCTCAGCACTCATCAAACTCCTCCAAAATAAAATTAAACGTTATAAATCGTAGGGAATATATTCATTGAAGACAAAAAAGTATGCGAAGATCCCAAACTTGTCACAGAATTATTTAGTGAACACGTTTGATCCTCACGAACTAGCGAAACACCACTTGAAGATTCAGAAACAATCCCAGTGGCAACCTGTGAAATTAAAAATGCAGATTCAATGTACATCGTATGAGCAAGGCAATCAGTAAAATGAAACACTCCTAAAGTTATGAACCACATGGTAATCAAACTAGCATGCTAAAATCTGGGAGTGATGATATCTGTGCTTAACTTCTCAAAATATAAGCGATAAAACTCTCTATAGCGTGTTACCCTGTAGTGGCACTGGACAATAACCGCACAATCCACAAAGCTGAACGCGAGACTACTCAGAAAATAGATATTCAATATTTAGCGCGGATAAATACCTAACGATGGAGAAGGCGCGAACAATGAATTGAATGGACTGGAGTTGATCGGATGGCATGGCTCGGCCATGCAGGCGTGCTCCATCTGAATGATATCTTATATCTTCTATTCGTATTAAATATATTGTTCCTTCTCTAGCTTAACGTTGTTCTACATCATGTATTGGTAATTGATACGATACAGTGAGTTGGCGTAGTCGATGGTGTGACTTCCACGTAAGATCTTATAGATTAGGCAGTTAGATCATGACAAATCTACAAATTTAGGATTAGGTCTATTATTAGAGCAGCACTAATATCATAGTAGACCATAGTTCTACAACCCTACTGCCTGGAAAACTACATATATCATTTGCAAAATTAAAACAGGACATGAAGCAAATATTGACAAATACCGGCTTATAAACATAACTTCAGTGGTATCTAGAATGATGGAAAAAGTAGTTACGGTGGTGGTAGTCCAACATCCACTTACTAATAATCTCATCTTCGACCACCCAGCATGGATTTTTAGGTTCAAATCATGCGATACATGCCTAGTAGACTACCTCAATCATATTACTTTGAAACGAGACAACGGACTCCGTTTATCAGTCCTATTCTTTGACCTTAAGACAGCCTTTGATGAGATCCCACATAAAAGGCTTCTCGTCAAACTAAAGTCCTTCAGAATAAACAACCCACTGTACTCATTGTTTGCTTCATTTTTAACAGAACGTAAACAGTTGGTGAAGTACAATGACTCTCTCCGATCACATAGGCCTATATCTAGTGGAGTCATCCAGGGAAGCGTATTAATAATAATAATAATATTAATAATATATTCTCAAATAACAGTTTGTTACATGAGGCATGCCAGTTTACAGGCAAGATCAAATTGTTACAAATGATACAATGTCCACTGTAGTAAATTACTTAGCTGGGTTGATAATTTATAAGATATGAATGTAGATGGTTTTAATCAGTATCACAGTTGGCGCGCTTCATGAAAGTTGCGTTGCGGATGTGCAACTGGTGGTTGAGAATAGGTCCTTTGAAGGTGAGAGCTTCTAAATGTCGCAACCTTATGTCCCTTTGGAATATCTAAGGCTTTGAGGATGGTGCGGGATGAAATCACCCGTTCCATATCACAAGGGGGATGAAAGAGGGAGCAAGTAAAAGAAAGGACGAGAGGCAGAGTAGCCAATATTCATGAAGGAATGTTAAGGTATGATTACTCAGTCTGAACTTCTTTAATTAAGGTATTTGTTAAGAAAGAGCATTTTAATAGGTTAAAGAAAATAAGTGTAAACAAGATATGAGTGGACATACAGCTGACAAATGGAGGCGATTCAGAAAGGAGCTGAGAGTATGGGATTATGTGTGGTTATAAAACAGAATATAGTGCTACAAACAGTATTGTGATATACAAATGTCTGTCTTCCTTTATTTATCGAAGCTATTGGAGCCCTATTCATTTTTTTTGTATTATTATTTTTTTCAGGTATCATAGGGTTTTCGTATATTAGCGAACTGTCTAGTTTGCTTGTAATAGGATTTCTGGGTAGGAAGTGAAACCAATTAAACGTTCGTAACACGACTTATTGAGGCATTTTGCATGATAAATCTGCACTAATACCTTAGGTTCTTGATATCCCACTAAACCATAAGTAGCCGTAATTAAACAAAATGTTCTGCCCTACAGACATGGGTGGGTTGAAGTTATCTCCCCACCATCATGTTTGCTGGTCAGTAAAGCCACCTTCCCTCCTTTTGTGATGTTATGCTCTCTTACGTTTGTGGTAAGTATGAATACTGTTTTAATCAAAGCCCATAGTTGGAATACGCTGTCTCTACTACTTCCACGTCACAAGCAAATCAGATAGTTAACAAGTTTGTTCCATAGGTTAGATGTCCACATAGTATATCACACTGCTACGAAGATAACTAATGGTTTAAAGAAGTAAGGACTAATAGCAAATAAACAGATATGAGAGGGTATAAAATTGTAGAAAAAATTTCAGGGTAAGAAAAATAAAACATTGAGAAACTCACAAGACTTTGTGGCCAAATTTTGAGCTTTGTATGATCGGCCTGAGTAGATCAGCATCCATAAGATTGGTGAGTTATCTGCCTACTTGAAATAGAAAAAAAACAGCATGACTTTTAGGAAGAATAATGTACATTTAACCTGTAGAGAATTTGGGAACTGAAAGTTAGGGTTAGGAGCATAAGGCCATGATTATTAAACAATGAATAATAGGAAAGGATAAGCCATATATTCTGTGATTTGGTTATATTCAAATTAATAACAATCGGGCTTGTTATATTATTGTTCTTTCTAGATACTAGGCGGTCGGTAATGAAGTGCCTCATTGGTGGGCGGGAGTTCAAGGAAATGTTGAAGCTCTTTAGACTCTAGAAACAGGGTTATTTACCTGTTTTTTCTATTTCAAGTGTACAGATAACTCACCAATCTTATGGATGCTGATCTACTCAGGCCGATCATACAAAGCTCAAAATTTGGCCACAAAGTCTTGTGAGTTTCTCAATGTTTTATTTTTCTTACCCTGAAATTTTTTCTACAATTTTATACCCTCTCATATCTGTTTATTTGCTATTAGTCCTTACTTCTTTAAACCATTAGTTATCTTCGTAGCAGTGTGATATACTATGTGGACATCTAACCTATGGAACAAACTTATTAACTATCTGATTTGCTTGTGACGTGGGAGTAGTAGAGACAGCGTATTCCAACTATGGGCTTCGATTAACAGTGTTCATTCTCTCTTAGTATATAATTTTATCATGGGTTACTGTCACCATATGGATGACATAGTATATTTGCGAGATAACTTGAACATTCTTATTTGTTGAACACTCACCTTGTAGAAATTTCTGATCAATGCGCAGCAACAAAATTTCTTGCATAGCATTGCTTCAAAGGTATTTCAAAGTACAAGACGATTCAGCGATGTAATCGTACCTAATATAGCGGATACATGTGCTCTAAAATACCAAGTCTTAGTTGTTTAAGGCTAGCAACAGTTTCCATGTGTGCCTATAAGGTTAAAAAGTAGTCACCCTGGCATGCATTCATTGATAATGTCCAAATTCAGTACATCTGTAGACACCAGTGCGTCTCTGACTTCCTCCAATTTGACCAGACAAAAACAGATTCACAGTATTGTTAGGATTCTTTCGCATAGAACATCGTGTTTGCAAAAAGCAGGAAGAGCTAGGTACAGACTACAGACATCACGGTTGCAAACGCGTTGTGTTCTGAAGATGATAAAATGAGGTCCGATTCTGAGAGAACCTGTAATGGCATTGGACCATAATCAAACAATCCTCAAAGCTGAACACGAGACTACTCAGAAAATAGATATCCAATATTTAACGCAGAGAAATGCCTAATGATGGAAAAGGTATGTGCATAGCATCGTATTTGTCAGCAGTTAACAGAGTGTCATGCTATGAATGTAACACAACGGAAGAAAGTGTTTCCAATCATTTAATGATAAATGTACATGTAGTGAAAAGTTGACAGAATAAATACAAATAACATCAAAAACTATTTACAAAATAAGCTTATCAGGCATATCTCCACAAGTGTACTGAAGCTATAGATGACTCCACTTGGGTTACCGTAAATTGTAGATTGCGAAATTATCTACTGGTGTAATGTATATAAAATCACTTCATGTAGATACTAACTTTGATAAATTGTTAGCAAACATATTTTTCATTGTTTTGCACCAACCTTATAGGTTTGAAATCGGCAGAGGTGATTTTAATCTACTGAACATTACATGGGATTTGCATTTGTTACCAGGGTGAATGACATTTGGATCTTATTGCAATATCGCGGTCGCAACTGAGTACTAGATTAAAAAGGACTACGGATTCAAGATACAAAGAAGTTCATTACAGACATTCAGAAAGAGAAACTAAATTAAAATAGAGGAAGAAGACAGTTAAACTACTAAAGATTCTCGATGCATAAAAGCAAACTATAAATTCACGATCATTAAAACGTCAAATATGAGTTAAGTAATATGCAACAGAGCTCCTGTGTGTTTGTTTACTTCGTGAGAATTAACTTTGAAGACATTATCTTTTTAACCCATTCTCTACATGACAAGTAGAGAACTATTAAGTTTGAGAATCTGATAAATTAATCAGTACCCTCTTGTATTAAGAAAAAGTCGCATAATCTGAAGTGAAAGCTAGGACAAACTACATTATTATTACTTCCCCACTAATTAGACACTTTGGATACACATGATTTAATTATTGGTTCTTGGAGTGTGTGGTGGTTTCCAGCCAAAGGAGCTTGTACAAGATATATTGATACACTAGGTTAATAGTAACATACCAAGAGAGTTAACTGTAAAAACCCTAGGTGTCTCTCTGCGAGTATAACCAGGGGTAACGAAATATAGTTAGGATACAAATGGTATATTAAACAAACAGATAATAACAGTTATTATGGAATAAACGTTACTTGTAAGCTGCCTCGTGAGATAACAACCACAAGTTCATTTGATTGACGGAGATTCCTCTGCAAGTGATTGTACCAACGGCGTAATGAGAAGGACAGAGTTCAATAGTATTATGTAATAACAATCCGTGACAAAAGTCCAATGTAGTATCGGAAGGCCTAGAAGGATGTTATAACACTATTATAGTCTTCAATCAAAACCGTGGCCAATAAAGCAGAAGAACAAATGGCGTAGATAGCGTTTTATATTTTTAACCATCGCGGTAGTAAATTTGTATATTATTATTATTATCAGCTTTATTCAATATTATATTTTTGGTACAATATAGAATTCTCAGCGTAAAGTATCTCAACAAGTTTCCGTTTCTTTCTTCTTGGCCGGTCCTGACGATAAATATTGAGTGATCGCCAGTTAGATATTAGCAGTTCAGTAAATGAACATCTGAATAATGTGCATTCTTTTCTCTGTATGTTGCCAGCAACCACACTGTCTCTTATTGAGTTTTTTGTAACTTTGACAACGAAAGGTTGTACACTTTTCAGAAACGCAGCGGAAATAGGCCATGCGATTAATAAACATAATGATATATTAAAACAAACAAGAATAGATAACTTGTTGAAATATCTAGATTGCAGGAACAGGTAGCCCAGATGCTCAGGCAGGCCGCTCTTTGTTCCTCATCTAAACAACTATCATCGTTTTTTAACACGTGTACATAAAAACAACAGATATTGAATAAAAAAGCGGTTACATGTAAAGTGTGACAAATTAGAGAGAAAATGCGGTTTTGTCTTTACAAAAATCACTGAATATACGTCACCATAAGTGCGAGTAACGAAGTGACGGAAGCATTAGAAGTAACCAGAGGAAGGAATGAAAACAAACTTCAATATTGTGTACAACTCGACATCGTACATCAGTTTGTTTTTCTTCTCCAAATAATTAGGTCATTGTACATTATGGTAACCAATGTATACAGCAAGAATTTCGCATTAAATGGAGATGGTGAGGGAGCTTTCCAAGTAACACATTTCCAGTCTTATGAACACCATAAGAGGTCATTTTTTACTTTTTGGTGCTTATTTGGTATTAGGTGAACTGAAGTTTACTGACTTTTGTTATCATCCAAGGCTATAGTCTCACTATATAGTGAAATTGGTAACTTGACCCTATAATATTTTAGTGTCCTCGACACCGGTTCGTGATGAAAACCCTGACTGTGATTTTAAGCGTGAAGGGTAAACGTCCATGTAGGTACCGTTCTGTTATCTTATTTTGAATTGGTCTGCAGACCCATAAGATTTCAATCTCACTATCTTGTGGAAAATTTGGGGTTTTCTCCAAATACGGCAGTTTCTTCAAAACTATGAAGAAAAAACCCAAAGTTTTATAAGGTTCTGTGGAAATGTTGTGGAAAACTCAGAATTTCCCCAAACATTTTGGGGATTTTCCCCAGACGTAGGAAAATTTTGCGATTTTGTGCTACTTCACAAACTTCCCTTAAACCGGACCAAATTTTTAATAAAATAGGGAGAATGGAGAAGGACAACATATATGTGTTATTTATAATCTCTTCTGATATTAGATTGAAAGGGTGGAACTAGAGTTAAGGAACAACATTAAGTGACTTTAAACAAGTTGTGAATTCTCGACCACCTGCCTGGATCAAATAAAGGTTAAGAATTAGTTGTAGGGATTAAGATTAAGAGTTAGCGTTAAGAGTCCAAATAACAAACAAAATAGGGGAAATAAAGACGAACTTTGGAGAAATACTGTGGATACTTCACAAGTAGGGTTGATGTGAACTTAGGCAAAAACGCATCCAGTTGTTGAGTTTTTCTTAACCCCTGTGGGAAATGTCTCAAAATCAATATCCTAACTTTCCCTTAAATGAACAACAAAGAGTCTTTTTTACCCATAATTCGACGCAAAATTTTCTATCAATCTGATAAGTTTACACTAATTGGTTTACCTATCTCACGAATTGTCTACAGTCTAAATGTCAAGCAATTTAGCTTACGCTCGGTTCGCATATTTTTATCCGAAGCTAACTCTGAATAGTCTACTAAGGTTTTCCATTGATTCCCCAGGTCAAACAAATTTTCAGTGCAGTCAACATTATTTAAACAGTGATTTGTATAGAAAAAAATCATTTAAATGAATTACACTTAAAGTTTTCAAAAATATTTACATCCAGGTATCAGTCTAATATCAACATTGTAGCCAACAGAAATGATTATTTTTAGCCGCAATATAAAAAGAGAATAGATTTAGTTTATGCGATGGTTTTTAACTATTTATATATTTATTAGGAACTTGTCTCATTTCAAACGAAAGACTAATTCATACAATATTTTATCTGCTACATCTAATTTATTTCAACTCCCTATATCTAATTGAGAATGTGGATATATGTTCAAAAAGTGTTTGTCTAACGAAAACGGATAACAATATGGAAAACGGGAACAATAAAAGCGCACAAGTTAACCGTCCCCCAGTGATTAATAAGGAGCACTATTCTCGCCACTTAAATTCTGAAATAGAACTGCAATCAACAATTTTAGAGAGATTTTTACAAAACTTTTCAAGAAATTAGGTTTAGGGTTGTTGATGGAAGTGAAAAGTATGGGTGACATAGAAAACAATTTTTGTATATGAGATGAATTACGATGAGAAGTTAATACAACTTTGATTGGTACATAAGGTCAACGCAAATAATGGATATCTATATACGAATGATTAGAGTATTAGTTACGAACTGATATCAGCTTCATTGCAGGAATGAATGTTAGACCGAAATCTGGTTGATTCGCTTGTATATCTTACTTGTACCAAGTTTCCATTACTGAGTGATGTAGGCTATAACGCAAGAACCCTGCTTAGCCATATAGATGAATGAATTTCGTTCACGGATTCAAGAGACTATATCTGAAATCTGATTGGTTCATCTCCATACTTTAGTTTCCCTAGCACATACACTGCATAGTATTATTGATCGTTCTTGCATTGTGAGCTTACCCTCTGTATTATGTTTCTTGCCACAAACTTGTTGGAAGACTAAGAGAAGTTATATGAAATTAGACGTCATTTATCAGTGTCTTGTATATCATGACTGTATTGTTTTTAAATTTGTAGTGATAAAGTGTAGAGATATGAATTTTATAATTATTTATCATGGGATATTCTAAGCATATCAGATAAACACATATTTAGGACTATTCTTAAGTCTTTCTGGGAGGAAAAAACATCTGTCAGATAGGGTGTTGCAACCAGCGTATTATCTTCATTATTGGATCTCATCAATGCTATAATAGTGAGAATGTTTCGTAGCATTTTTATCTTTGTAAGAGTTATTCGTTACTCTCGTACTGTTCTAGGGCTGTGGAATTAGCACTTGTATAGATTGCGGCTGAAAATATTAAAATTTTTACATCTATCTAAAAAGAACTCTAGCAGTTAGGGATGGACTAAAGTGAGAATTCAAGAAAAAACCGTTAGGACATCAGTGGAATGTGCTGGTTATGCACAATGTAGCTAATATTTACGAAATGTTTATCTGATACTAAAGGCACCACAAACATTTATCAGCAACCAAAATTTGGTAGATGGACGTGTCCAAAGCTTAATTTGATTTAACCTCAAATTTATGATTAATTGCAGAGGTGCTTTCATTATTTCACCGGTAATGCCACCTGGGTGTTCGATGTACATGAAGTTCGTGCCACACTTATAAGTATTACTTATATCTCAGCTCAGCTGAGCAGTGTTGATATAGGATTGAATAGCTTGCAAATCTTAGTTATTCCATGCTCCTGCTATAAAGTGGCACGGCAGATTCCATGTATTAATACTTTACGTTCAGACAACAAAAAACAGACCTTGCAATCTGAGCCTTCAAGCTCCGCCTGGGGTCTCAGAGCAGATTCCTAAATCTTTAAAAAGGTCGGCCTGTCATTTCGGCAGACCAATAAGGAGGGGAATCCAAAAATGACGACCGTATGGTCACTTTTGGGACGTGTCGAGGATAGCATGTTTGACTGATGCTGTGGAATGGACCAAGAACTGATTCGAAGTGTTAAAATACGCTCCGATGTTTTACAAATTATGTTCTGAGTAAGGACTAAGAAAATGGTTGGCTTGAGAAAATTAGTTCGTCGATGACCACACTTGGAGATACTTTTCATCAGTACAAGGTACCATAAATTCACTTAATATGTGGATTGTGTACCTGTCAAACGAAGCCAGACGTTCATTAAAGTGTGATTCGCACGGCCTACACTCAAGGCTTTGTTAGACTAAAACTAATACAATGTCATGACTTGAGTCTCTACTGACTTTATGTCTAATCGTTTTTATTGGTTTGAAAGATTCAAGTGGATACGCTAACCGATATATTTCAAAGAACACTTGCTATAATTTGCAATTCACAACAATGAATTAATTTGAAAGTTTGGCACCTTAGTGTATTACTTCTGAAGAATAATACTGAAAATAAGTTTGTATTCAGTACATCATACTAAAGTTTACATTTTTCCAACACATGTTTTCAGTTTCAAACACTGCTTTCAACAAAATTTAGATAGATGAATTGTATTGACGGTTTCTGTGACCTATACATCAAGTCACCAGCATTTGGGTAATGTAGTGGCTGCAATCGGGAAAGAACATTAGACGATTTAACTGAAGAAGAAAGTACATTTCATCAATCAAAAATACAACTAAGCTGAGTGAATAAATGGAACGTATTATATTAAATTGAAATATCAGATGGGTGTCTGTATAGCTTCATTGTCCTCATCTTATCATACAAATAAATTTAGCACACCGTTTAACATGTGCTACAGTAAGTTTTTATGCATTTTCTGGGAAATAGAGTCACGGAAAATATGAAGGGTGTTTATGAAATTCATTGTCCTAAAAGACAACACCATAAGGATAAAATTAGATCGTCTTTCAATACGTTTCGTAAAATTGCAGATAAATGATGATAAAGAACATGGGCTTCCTGCTTTATTACGCCTTCCTGGTAGCGTTCTATATCTCTTCGAAAAAAAATAATATCATGCTAAAAAATAAGTCGAATTGGGAATATAAAGCAATTTATGGCGACTCAATGTCAAAAGGCACAACATAGTTGTAAGAAATAATTATATAACGTAAACAAAAGGCCTTAAATACCCGACTCCAGTAGAAAATAAGGATATCGACGTCTAGCTTAAAATAAGTCACGTGACATTTTATGAAGATCTAGTCGAAAGTTTATAAAGAGAAAGAGGACATCGGTCATGGGTAACCAGTATATTTGTTCGAAGAGGAAAATAGACAAAAGAGAAATTGCTTGTCTGGCTAGAAGCAAGCTGATAAAAGTAGCGCACGTGAACTATGGGTTGCCAAGATGAAGCCGACACTTTACCATGTACTCTAAATTTGTTATTTTTAGAAATAAAAGCTTCTCTAGTCAGTTTTTTAAGTACTCCACCTGAGATAGATTGAAGTTAAACGAATGTTTTTTAACTTCCTAAAATATGGAGTTGTACATACTTAAGTTGTTCAGTGGTACACGAGACTAGTTAAAATTAAAAACATTCGAATCGATGAGACTAGTATTAAAAATTCAATATTAAGCACAGATTATCTAAACACTGATCACTTTGGAGTGGCCAGGTAAATCTAATTACTTTCAACAATATGGACTTAGTCAACTACTAACTGAAGTGCAAAGACCAAGCTTATTTCGGAAAATAATGGTAATTTATAAATGATATGACACCATAAGTATTTCATATTTATAAATTGATGTATGAATTAATGGCAGTGTATTTTGAAGTTTAGTGTTACTTAGCTTGACAAATGCATATCATTTACCTAACATTCTTCTATTTAATTAGAAAATAAAAACTGAAGTTAAATCATTCAATCATTCAATTTCACTAATGGATTCATCATCATTTCAAGATACCCTCAACACTGATCCAGAATTAACATTCGATGATTTACCGATGCCATTTAAAATGTTAGACAAATTATTATGGAGCATATTTGAGGAAACATGGAATTTAATTGAAACAAAAGAGAAATATAAAAGTGAGCAATTCAATTTCCAACAATCATGTTTACAAAAACTGAATGTGAATATGGTAGGTTGGAAATAAAATTTGTTCTTAACAAAGTTACTAATAAAATAATTACTAATAATAGGACATTGAGAATATTCACATATTTACAATTGTTGGACAGTATTTATTTAAAATATTTGAAAATCAAATTATTGTATATGATGTAAACAGTTTGAAATTGATTTCGGAGTGGAAGTACTTGAATGGACTTAACAGTTGCAGCGTAATACGTACATTTAAAACAATTCAATACGATAAAAATGTTATTTTGCAGCTTATTATAAATGACTCAGGTAATATAAGTATTATGTAATGCTTTTGTTACGGGTAAGATAAAAATTTACAATTGAATGGTAAACTTTTGATCCTTAACTTAGTTAAGTTTTTAACTTGTTGGTTTGACTGAATAGTCACTAACTGTGTTATACAAATGCTTCTGTTTAATGACCGTATGTTACTGAATCTCTCCTTGCTTACAAGTGACTAAACGTTTCCTTGTCTGGAAGATATTATTACATACCATCTCAAAAGTATTTTGTTGCCTGTAAATTATTTTCTATTCACATCACTGATCAAAATACCTTGATTTCTATCATTCCCTAATGATTGAAGTATTGTGATTTATTTGAAAGTTGATCCGTCTTCTATTTTCTTGAATACCCACTAAATATTATCGGCCCTTTATATAGTAATATTTTAAATTTGGATAGTTGGTTCTACTCTAGACTCAAAAATGTAAGTGAAACTACATTATTCTAGTTAGAAAGGTGATTCTAAAGAGCAATAATACAAGGAGAGTTTTCTATCTATGGTAAAAATGCCGACATGGATTTGACATAGTTTAGATCTAAGCAGATTAATAATCAGCGAAAATACAACGCGAAACATTGATCAGTACCATCAGTTAAGATGCTGAGAGAGAGTGGATTAACATCACGAACAATTACTATTGCATCTACGTAAATTCACTTTATCTGTTTTAGTGAACAGAGATGATCGGTAAGGGAGAGTTTGATGATGATAAAAGATAATGATGGTTATATAAGTCGCAGAAGTTTGTTTCCAAGTTATACCAACAAACAGTAATCAATGAAAAATGTTTGGAATAGAATTTGTATTTGTGATCTGCAGATAAATAGTACCTTCTTGTTTCATATATAGGTATCAAATATCAATCCAAAACAACGTATTTATGAAAACGCAAATAGAAATGTAAGATTAGTCCGTTCATTCGGTTATCTTTATCTTCAGATATATTTTATGGGTTTTTCGAGGGATTAGTCCGAGATGAAAGTAGTTCATAAAATTTACTGAAGTTAAATAGAGAACACAGTCGCGAGGAAATAATTATCTGTTTTATTTTTTTTTAGTGAATACTTTAATGAACATAGACCCCAGAACTTTTCGGTTAGAACTGGGTTTAAATGAGAACAATTTTTCTTCGACTTCAGCGTTATTTTATAGTACAACTTCTGTGTAGTTTAAACCCTTCAAATAAATTTTATTCTGACAGAAATAAGAATTTAAATATATGTTATTCCTTTATGTGTTCATTTCTTGAAAGGTGATGTACAATGACTGTACAAGTAAACATACAAAATTTATGACATAATCACTGTTATTGTACACTTTACCATCAGGAATTAAAAATGGTTTCAACAAAGATGCTCATTTGTTGTTTGGTAATTAAAATGAACCATGAATAAGAGGATGGCAAAATTTCACCAACCTAATATAGTATATATGTAAACTAGTATTTATTAGAGTTCAACTAATTGTTACTTTAATGGGATAGTTTCATTCTGTCCCCAATTAGAGTGTTTTATCAAAAGAATTGTTGATCTCTTCAAAGCATGTGCTTATTTTTAGTAATAATTGTCACTGTAAAGTGAACAGATGATGAGAGGCCTAGGTTACTCAACTTTTAAACATTTACTAGTGGATCTAAATATTGCTTCTACTTTGGTTCGCATGACCAGATAACCTTGTTTAAGATCTAAAGTTAAATACAAAATGTTGTATATGGTTAGTGTTTGAAATTATTGGTTAATTAAATAATTTGTAAAGTGTATTTAATACAGATTAGCCACAGTTGTGGTACAAGTAAATACTATGGGACTCTGGACAGTTGTTTCCTCTTAGTATGTGAGTGCACATCCATGACCACTTCAGGGTTCGAATTCAGAACCTTTGGTTTTCATGGAGAATGGCTAACCACTAGGTCAGTGTCCAGTGGTACAATTCAAATTGCACTACAACCATCTAATGTTAATTATCACTTTAAAAATATTTAAATTACATCAGTCACAGCAAATCAATTAAATTCTCACTTATCTCTTTTAACTCACTTTCGTAAATAACTATTGACAACTTTATTATTTGATTTTGTAAAACTCATTTATTCAGGTCAAATAAGTCTTGTGATGTTTGTTGAAGGGTTATTCATTCCAATAAAGCAATATAACTCACCATCCGATGGTTTACTATATCATACACTCAATGGGAAGATTTCACCGTGCGGAAAATATTTTATCTCTTTAAATGAAGGTAATATATATATATATATATATATATATATATATATATATATATATATTAGTTGTAAATCTATTCATAACATATGACTCAAATTGTGTCGATCTAGAAAATTAACTCCTAACTAAAATTATGGAAATAAATCACTAAAACAATACACATTAATGATATAATGTAGTGAATGCTACTTATGCTGACAGATATAAGTACTATGTAGCACCGATTGGAAGTGAAATGTCTGGCAGCAGAAGATTGAATTGAAGAGAACAGAAAAGAAATCGTAGAACAATCAAAATAACAACAGAATTAAAGGCATAGTGGAGTGTGTAGAGCCTAACGTAATAAAGATATGGAAATGATGTACTTAATGTATGATTTTAATATTTTTTACTGGGCCGCTGTGTAATTTTGCATTGAATATAAAATTGGTATTCCCCTCCTGAGTTCTTGTTTACCACAATGTTGGAAATAAAATTGATGCATATTTTAGTGTTCATCCATATAGAGAACCATGTCTGTTAATTTTTTAGAGCGATTTTACTTGACTGGTCATTTGAACATTTGCTATTCTAGATCCGGTTATACTCAGATATCAGATAACTTTAAATGAATAAGTAAGAAGCTTGATAACTTTGGAATGTGGTTAGCAGTAGAATACAGAAGGCTCGTCTGTACCTTTCTTGGGTTCATCAACATAATGTACTTTCATTCTAGTAGTAATATTCACACTAAACTCTATCCGTCTACCCATTATAACTCTGAAGCATTACTTCTGAGTTTCAATGTACGATGTATTCCAATAAATTTTCCATTTCTATAAATTCAAAAGATTTTGCTATAAAAATACGTTGTTGATCAATCATAAATTTATTAACTGCTTCATATGTATAGTAGAGTTAGTGCATACTGATCACGTTATTTTGGAATTTTTATACGATTTGAACGTTCTGAGTTTGAATCCTGATCAAAATTCTCTTACTTGTGTTTTGAGCTTAAGCCTAATTAGCCGTGAAGTTTAAATTTCAACCAATAATTCACGAAGATGGATCTTACTTTGTCTATCTGAGACTAGATAGCCACTGTCATCAACATTTGAATAAGAATTACAATCGATTGCTTTATAAAAAAATAATAACCAAGTAACTTTTACATTTATCCCATTGTTTGCTCCAGTGCTTTCAGGTTTTCCATGGTGGTTTAGCTTAAATTGACTCATGATCTCAACTATTAAAATTACAATAATATCCACAAAACCCCCCATGATATTATTCAACATATACTCACTAGTGACGGTCTCCAAGAGGTATTTCTCGAAGGTCTGGTGAGGAGCCTTGGCCGGTAGAGTTCAACCGAGTCTGTTGTGAGATAGTAACTCACTGAAGACAATGGTGGATGTGTCGTTTAATTTCGTGGATTAGTTCAAGTTAGGCATTAACATCGTTGCATGTCGGTCAGCTCAGTAGTTCAGAGGTTAAGCGTTCGCGCGCGAGACCGATGGGTCCTGGGTTCGAACCCCGCGAAGTGGGGTTGTGGGTTGTTGAGTCGTCCCAAAATGGGACGAAATGGCCGTCCAGTGCTTCCAGGTTTACCATGGTGATCTAGCTTCAACTGATTCATGAACCCAACTATTAAATTACTATAATATCCACAAACTCCTTCTGATACTCATTAATTGTAATAGAAAATATTTCATTCATTTAAAAATTATTATTATATACCCATTAAATAAAACTTAGATTTAATTAATATTATATATACATGTATGTATATCAAATTTCGACAGATTCAATTAATTCGAAAATTTGGTTAGAAGTTTATCGTTTACCAGTAGATGCATGGATGAAAGAAATTTTACCAATCGTTCAAGAATTTCAAAATGCAAGAACATTCACATCAAGCCTGGAAACCTCAACTCAGGTGAATAATTGTTTGTTAATTAAGGATTATGATTGTTTATTTTACGATCGAATAGTGTATGATTTGTAGTAGTAGATTGTTTGGTGAGACTATAATTTATGGACGACCTTGGAGCAACACTAGACTGACCTTGAGATTGTTCACTCAATTATAATTTACAGTTGACAATCAAGGTTACGAATTAGATTTCGGGTTTTCATCACGAAATGACGTCAGCTATAATGCCAAAACTCTATTTATCCAAATGGATGAATGGATTTCGCGCAAAAACCTTTTATCTTATACGTGATTGGTCCATATATATATATACCTGTTACTCCCGATAGAGCATAGGCCGCCGACCAACATTCTCCAACCCACTCTGTCCTGGGCCTTCTTTTCTAGTTCCATCCAATTCTTGTTCATTTTTCTCATGTCTATTTCCATTTCTCGGCGTAATGTGTTCTTTGGTCTTCCTCTTTTCCTTTGGCCTTCAGGATTCCATGTGAGGGCTTGTCTTGTGACGCAGTTGGGTGCTTTCCTCAATGTGTGTCCTATCCACTTCCAGCGCTTCTTCCTGATTTCTTCCTCCGCTGGGATCTGGTTTGTTCTCTCCCACAGTACGTTGTTGCTAATAGTGTCCGGCCAACGGATCTGAAGTATTTTGCGTAGACAACTGTTAATAAACACCTGTATTTTCTGGATGATGGCTTTCGTAGTTCTCCAGGTTTCTGCCCCATACAGTAGAACTGTCTTGACATTTGTATTGAAAATCCTGACCTTGGTGTTGGTTGACAGTTGCTTTGAGTTCCAGATGTTCCTCAGTTGTAAATATGCTGCTCTTGCTTTGCCGATCCGCGCCTTCACATCTGCATCAGATCCACCCTGTTCATCAATGATGCTGCCCAAATATGTAAAGGTTTTTACATCTTCCAAATCTTCTCCGTCAATTGTGATTGGATTGGTGCATTCTGTGTTGTATCGGAGAATCCTGCTTTTCCCTTTGTGTATATTGAGACCTACTGCTGCTGAGGCTGCTGCCACACTGTTCGTCTTCTCCTGCATCTGTTGTTGCGTTTGGGATAGAAGGGCCAGATCATCTGCGAAGTCTAGATCGTCCAACTGCATCCTAGATGTCCATTGTATCCCGTGCTTCCCTTCAGACGTTGACGTCTTCATGATCCAGTCGATCACCAGGAGAAAGAGAAAGGGTGAGAGTAAGCAACCTTGCCTGACACCGGTCTTCACTTCGAACGACTTTGTCAACTGTCCTCCATGCACGATTTTGCAGTGTAATCCATCATATGAGTTCTGTATGATATTGACTATCTTCTGAGGCACGCCGTAGTGTCGAAGAAGTTTCCATAGTGTTGTTCTGTCCACGCTATCAAATGCCTTTTCGTAGTCAATGAAGTTGATGTAGAGTGATGAATTCCATTCAATTGATTGTTCCACAATGATCCGTAGAGTTGCGATTTGGTCTGTACACGATCTATCCTTACGGAATCCTGCCTGTTGGTCACGAAGTTGGGCGTCTACGCAGTCCTTCATCCTGTTTAACAATACCCTGTTGAAGACTTTTCCCGGTATTGAGAGAAGAGTGATGCCCCTGTAGTTATCACAGTTGCTGAGATCGCCTTTCTTCGGTATTTTGATCAGAAGTCCTTCTTTCCAGTCTTTTGGTACTTGTTCCTCATCCCAAATCTTATTGAAGAGAATGTGGAGTATCCTTGCAGTTGCCGCTACGTCTGCTTTTAGTGCCTCTGCTGGATGTTGTCCGGTCCTGCTGCTTTGCCACTCTTTGATGGCCATGCTGATTTCTTCAATTGTTGGTGGGCCAACATTGATTGGGAGGTCCGTGGGTGCTGCTTCGATGTTGGGTGGGTTCAGTGGAGCTGGTCGATTCAAGAGTTCTTTGAAGTGTTCTACCCACCTGTTTTGTTGCTCTTCAATGTTGGTGATTACCTTGCCTTCCTTGCTTTTCACTGGTCGTTCTGGTTTGCGGCGATTTCCAGAGAGTTTCTTTGTCGTGTCATACAATTGTCTCATGTTTCCTTCTCTTGCAGCCTTTTCCGCCGTCGTTGCTAAATCTTCCACATATTTACGTTTGTCGGTTCTGATGCTCCTCTTCACTTGTTTGTTTATTTCCGTGTATTCAGCTTGTGCCTTGGCTTTTTCTGCTCTTGTTCGGCTGGTATTGATTGCTGCCTTCTTGTTCCTTCTTTCTTGAATCTTATCCAGTGTATCAACAGTGATCCATTCCTTGTGATGGTGCTTCTTGTGACCCAGGACCTCATGACATGTTGAAGTGATTGCCTCTTTGATCCCCTTCCAGTTGCTCTCCACAGTAGTTCCTTCTCCATTGAGTAGATCATGAAAGGCCTGGAACTTGTTGCTGAGGACTATCTTGAATTTGTTGAGTTTGTTAGTATCCTGGAGAAAGGCCGTATTGAACTTTTGTGATATTGTCCGCCCCGTTGTCCAGTGCTTCTTGAGTTTCAATTTCATCTTGGCGACCAGCAAGTGATGATCTGATGCTATATCAGCTCCTCTCTTGGTTCTCACGTCCTCTATAGTCCTCCTGAACGTTTTGTTGATGCAAATATGGTCGATTTGGTTTTGTGTGGTGTGATCCGGTGAAGTCCATGTGGTTTTGTGTATGCGTTTATGTGGGAATATGGTGCCGCCTATGACCAGTTTATTGAAGGCACATAGATTTGCAAATCTCTCACCATTTTCGTTCTTTCTCCCAGTCCGTGTCGTCCCATGATGTCTTCATATCCAGTGTTGTCCGTTCCAACCTTGGCGTTGAAATCTCCCATCAGAATGGTCAGGTCCTTTGTTGGGCACTTCTCGACGATTGACTGCAGCCTATTGTAGAATTGATCTTTAGCGTCTTCATTGTAGTCGTTGGTAGGCGCATAGCATTGGATGATGTTCATTGAAATGCCCTCTTTCTTTGTTTTGAACGAGGCTTTGATGATCCTTGGTCCATGAGATTCCCATCCTATAAGTGCATTTTGCGCTTGTTTGGACAGCATCAATGCAACTCCTTGTGTATGTGGTGCATTTTCTTCTTCATGGCCGGAGTATAACAGGAGCTCTCCTGTAGTTAGTCGTTGTTGTCCAACTTGTGTCCAATGTGTTTCACTGATCCCAAGTACCTCTAGGTTGTATCTTCTCATTTCTGCAGCAATTTGGAAGGCTCTCCCGGTGTCCCACATTGTACGAACATTCCATGTACCTAAATAAATGGTTGCTCTGGTTGTCAGAAGGGGCATCGGCCTCGTAACTTCCGAAGGAATTCGGCTTTCATCATGAGGCGTCATAATTCTTCTAAATGAAGACCTTCTGACTCCCAGGGCAGAGTTTAAAAGGTTTGAATAATTTTTTCTGGTTAGCGTTTTTTTAGCGAGTTAGTTTTCTACGGGATGGGGACGCTAACCCCATGCCCAACCCTCCTCCTTTATCCGGGCTTGGGACCGGCAGTAGCCCCCGGAGGGACTCCAGGTGGAGTTATATATATATATATATATATATATATATATATAATCATTTGGAGTTAATAAGAAGAATGATTACATCATAGGTATTAATGCCATGTTTGAGCTTGATAGTTTCAAATAAATTGAGCATTATGTAGAGAGTTAGTAACAAATATATATTTTTTTGTCATATTTCAATGAGTGGAAAAATTGTATTTCTGACGTTTCTTAAGTTAATGCAAGTCACTTCTTTAGAGTAAATAAATACCCAAAACTAGGTTTTTTATTTACCATGAAGAAGTGGCTTACATTAAGTTGCGAAACGTCAGAAATAAAAATTTTCTACTCATTCAGATATAACAAAAAATATGTTTAATAATGATTAATTAAGTTTAATTTTGTAAATCACATTGTTTATATTGTGTTTAAACTTATCAGAAGAACTAAATGTATGCACAGCTCTTGATTTGGGTCCGCGTGACTATAGTAACCAATGGTTAGAAACTCTGGGTGACATGGCTCAGAATAGAACACAATGGCGCAGGTGCATGCACTCTCTGTCTTCCTTTAAACTATGAGATTAAAATCGCTTCATACCTTTCTTTCTGTACTACATCCTTATATGCAATCTTTCTTTCATATATAATAACCATTGAATTAACTACTTCTATGAATCCAGTGTTAATCTTGTTGTGCTAATGAGGTATTGCAACTTGGATCGATTCATATATGTGCCTGGTCCTACTGACTGACTAAATTTAGATATCTTTTATTTTAACATCAAGATCCATATAATCAATAGAGATTTCGTAACTGTCAATGTTGTAGAGCATATTATGGTTTATTACCAAAAAAATGTATTAGAATAAGACTATTTATTAATCGACTATTAATAAATTAGATAATTTAGAAGAAAACAACTCATATTTATTTTATTCTAGGAGACAACCATTAATCTGATCGAACGAAAATCATTTTATGAAAATCAATTTCAGCTTAGTTCACCTATGTTATTAGGAAGAATTAAATATCCAGTAATGCCGCCAAGTGAGAAAGTTTTTAAAATCACATCGTGTTTTATTATCATTATTTTAAACAATAATTTTTTAAAATTTAATGGGAAAATACAAGTAAGCAATACCAAGTAAATTTAAAACTTCACCCCATAGCACAAGCAGGTGGCTATCAGCACTCAGTAACTAAGTGGATAACGCAATGGCGTTTGAAACGAAGGGTATTGGGTTCGAGCCTCGAAGTGGACATCAGCTCTGAGATGTAGGTACATCCAGCTGACGCATCCCAAATAGGTGCCTACTGCTAGCCACTATCCACCTTTGCTTTGCTTATAAACAAGTTTTTAACATATAAATTCTATTCAACTCTGAATAAAAATCATTTGAGCATTTAATCGTTTCCATAAATTTAGATTATGTAATGAGATAATTCATCAAAATTATATAATATATTAGTGCAATATATTTCGGATAGTCTTATCACACATTAACTTTCTAAGGCATTTAAATATAAAAAATCAAAGGTCGACTAGACAAATAAGAAGATAAGTGAAAAACAGAGACAATAAGGAAAATGACATGAAAAACAATATGAATAACACTACTGTAGATAATAAAACAATATTAATGGAGTAGATTTAGTGTAAGTACAAAATGTTTTTAAACAAACAAAATGGTTTTCACCTTTGTATATCAGGAGCTTCATTAAACCTAACATAGGAGTTGTCTAGGTTGGATGTTAGACAGTACTGTGATATCTATGATCTAAATGTGAAAACAAAATACTATGATATGACTAAGGTTGAGGTTGGTATAACTCGACTCAAACATAACGACAAACATTATTGTTAGATGATGATATATTTATCTATTCACAATTGAAGATTTTTTTTCATTTCTTAGTAGTACACTGATTTACTTGCATTAATTATTCAACAAAGCGGCCATAGGATGAATCCAGACTTTCAATTATGGTCTAAAGTTGGTCGATTTACGATCCCAACCAAAAACTGTTTTTTAATTATAACTTGGAACTTTGCAAGCATGAATGCTTCATATATTAGGAAGGATGGATTGTAGGTATTAGCATATATTGGAATTAATATAGTATCCTACATTTTGTTATTCTGGCTAGAAGGTACAGATTTAGCCAGTGAGAAAAAGCTAGATAAAGGACAGTCTACTATTTAGCAATAAATGGTCAACTGTTTGGAATGAATTGACAAATTCACTTATTTAATAAAACTTAACAATGAATAGAACATCTATACGTTATCAAAAGTTTAGAACACTTGACAAATATTGTCTTTATTTAGTGATGTCTGTTCTGTGATCATAAAGAAGTCCTGTCATAATTGATGTCACTGTTTGGAAAAACTTCTAATGAAATGTAGAAATTTCATTTAAATAAAACTTTCCCTGAAGAAGTCCAGACTAGTTTGCTAGATGAAGCATTAAGATTATTTATATTTCAATTGCTTGGTTCACCAGAATATGAGTATTATATTTTATGTCTTCATTATATACTCGGTGCCCAATTTCTGTCGAACTACTGGTTTAAAATTTAACAAACGTTCATATACATTAAAAAGAAGAATATATTTGTAAAATCTCAGCGAATGAATTTTAAGTAAATCCAACGTTTCGCCTGGCAATCTGGTCCTTGAAAAAGCTTGGACCAGATTGCCAGGCGAAACGTTGGATTTACTTAAAATTCATTCGATGAGATTTTACAAATATATTCTTCTTTTTAATGTCTCAAATTAACTCGGCGCCCAAATATTGTGAAACTATTCGTTCAAATTTAGACGAAAGTTCTTATTTAAACGTTCATATATATCTAAATAACATTTATTACTACTTAATAAATTGAAGTAGTCTAAGATTATTAGTAAATATTTTGCCTATTGTTTCTGTGTTCGCATTTACTTATTTCTGAAGGTCCTGCATGTAAATCAGTAACAGCAGCACTCAAGCAAGCTAATGATAAGGCTAATCTTTTGAGTTACTCAAATCTTGGTACTCATTTGTATTCCGATGCAATTAATGAATCAAACCAGTTGACATTCATCGAACATCGAAATTATCCTTCCTGTTTAACAGCTCTTCCTAAACCACAGCTTGATGAAAAGAATTCAGTATCCGTCCAAGGATTCACAGAAAGCCCTGAATCTACAAAACGTGAGTTTACTAAGGCAGGTAAAAGACAGAAAGAAGTATTTGGTTAATTGTTTCTGGAAGTGGTTATTTATTATTTTGAAAAATCTAAATAATTAGATCAACTGTAAATGGTTCAAAAGAAGGAGAAAATGATGCAGAAGTAGAGCAAACTTTCATTTGCTTCGTTTGGTAAAAATAAATGCAACATAAAGCTTCTAAAATGTTCAACACCATTATTTTTACGAGAAAAGTTAATTCTATGATGGTTAAGATTTAATACTTTGTAGCTTAGATTCATTTTCAGTATAGGGTTGCGTAGAATGCTTAGTTCACTGAAATCATGAACCTATCAATGTTAGACTACCATTGAAAACTTGAAAGCACTGAATCTTCGTTTCGTCCGAGTGAGCCTCCTCAGTAGTGTTTATCCACGGCTTCACACGTTGAAGTCAAACCCAGGATCTTCGGTCTCGAGCGCAAACGCTTCAACCCTAGACCATTGAGCCGTTATCCAACGGTGTTGACGTCTAACTTCAATCAATCCACTATATTACGCAACCAGCTTACATTGATTGGTTCGTGATTTCGGTGAAACTCAAAAACCTCCACAACTGTATACTGGTAATTGTTATGCTCACACTAGTGACTTACTTCGAGAGGTAGGCCACGGAGTTCTAGTGAGAAACCGCGACCAGCGAAGGTGAACAGTGTTGGGTGAAACAGTTACCCACCGAAAACAATGGAAGATAGTCACTCGACATCGTGGATTGCTTGAAGTTAGACGTCAACACCATTAGATACTGGCTCAATGGTCTAGAGGTTAAGAGTTCGTGCTCGAGATCGAAGGTCCTTGGTTAGATTCCAACGTGAAGTTGTGGATGCTCACTCTTGAAGAGCGGTATAGTAGGAAGAAACGGCTGTCAAGTGCTTTTAGGTTTCGATTGGTAGTCTATCACTGATCAGTTCATGATTTTAGACTTACTGAAAAAAATCCGCCTTGTTTTATGTTGCTTAAAATTATTTTATTTTGTTGTTGCATACTTTCATATTACATACACAAAAAATAGAGATATCTGAACCCACAACAGAAAGAAGTCAACCACACTCACCAAGTTCAATAAAACATCAAACTAGAAATACAAAATCTTCTAAACGTAAACAACAGCACAAAGAACAAACAATAAATGGACGTAATAATAAAAAAGCTGAAAAGATTAACTCTAATGTTGAAACTACCGATGCATTATCAAATAAAGACAACGATGAAAAGTCAAAAAGGAAGAATAAAATTAATAATAAAAAACAAGAAATTGAATTAGATAGTGAAACAAATGTAAAAGATTCGGTTATTGTTGGAACTGAACGAGTAGATGATTCATTGAAAAAAATTCAACAAAATGAAGAAATTAGAAGACAGTTAATAAAAGATTTAAATGAAGCACAACCTAAATGGTAAAAGTGTAAAATTTTTACTTATAAGAAATTCTAAAGTGAATTGTAAAATGAAATAACTTTCAATAGTTAATATTTTATGACTTCCGGTTCCTCACATTGTACGAATATTCCATGTACCTCAATTAATGGTTGCTGTGGTTGTCAGAAATGGCATCTGCCTTGTGACTTCCGCAGGAACTCGGATTTTATCATGAGACGTCATAACTCTTCTAAATGAAGGCCGTCTAACTCCTAGGGCAGAGTTTAAATGGTTTGGATTATTTTTTCTGATTAGCGTCTTTCTAGCGAGTTAGTTGTCTACGGGATGGGGTCGCTAACCCCATGCCCAACTCTCCGCCTTTATCCGGGCTTGAGACTGTCAGTAGCCCCGGAGGAGCTCCAGGCGGAGTTACTTATTATTGTACACAGTATTATGTTTGAATCATCAGAATGATTACAGAGAATTAGAAATTAATTCTAATTATAGGTCATACTATTATTTCAACTCTAACAGGGTACTTTTTCACTTAACATCACAGTCATAACTATTATTATCGAAGTCTGTTATTTATTCAACCATGATAAACCATTTTGGAATTACTATTTGTTCTTCAAACTTTACTAATAAAACTTGACGAATATTCAAGAACAGATAAAATAACACTAATGATTATCATTATAGTTGGTTTGTGTTCCAACAGTCTTAAATAAACATTCGATATTTGTCAGATTATTAATCTTGATATAAGATCAGAAACTGCTGTTGATGTGAAATTTTAGTGTTCTTTCTTGACAGTTCAAATGATTATTAATATTCACAGTTTTAATCATGAACTGATAACCTATGAAAAGAAGGAAACACTGGGAAACTGTTTTGGCTTAGTTTTAAACTACACAGTAGCGCGCAACTACGATCACACCTAGGATTATTGGTTTAATTTTCATGCTTAACCTTAACGACAGTTAAGTTATTTGACTATAGTTACGTAGAAAGAATTAGTTGAAATAGGTCTCCCTTTATTAAAATTTGTTGTCCAGAAGAACTGACAATTGCAGAATAATTGATTTAGCACTACAGATAAACATTTAATTGTATATATGGTTTGGTTTTTGACGAAAATTTGTTATGACTAGGCACCTTACTGATAATAACTGCTTTATTTAGTATCATAGATTTTATTACATGGAAGAGTTATCAGTACCAGTTGTTCAATATTGTCTTGAAAAAGTTAAGAGCAAAGAATTGAGGAGAATACCACTATTTTCATCTCATTTGATTAAGTTCTCATCAGTTATTGACATCTTATAGTATAATGAAAATTAAAAATTACTAAGTGAATTTGAAAAAAAAACTGATATAAATGACAAACATTCTAATCAAACAAATGACTGCAATAGGAAATTATTTTCAGTATAAATCAGTATATGTGACCACTTAATTGTAGTCCTTTGATCATTTGTTGCTATCAATGTTGTGGAATGTATTTGAAATAATTTTTTATTAATTGGCTTAAATTTATTTACATCTTTTGTAAACTATACTGGTTGACCAGTGGAGTTCAACTGGGTTTGCTGTGAGATAGTAACTCATTGAAGACAATGATGGAAGTAATGCTCAGTTAGTTGAAGTTAAACATTAACACCGTTGGATGCTGACAAGCTCAGTGGTCTGTTGGTTAAGCATTCACGCGCGAGACTGATATGACCTGGGTTGGAATCTCACGTGGCAAAATCGTGGATGCGCACTGCCACTGTGGAGTCCCACAATAGGACGAAGCGGCCGTCCAGTGCCTCCATGGTGTTCTGGCTTCAATTGACTCATGATCTCAACTACTGAAATATACTGCGGTGTGCTTAAAGCATTTTCTAACTAAAGTCATTTGTGTGAGTATTTTCAATCAATATTTATAATTATGATTTTTAGTTATTACAAGTTGTGAGTAGTTGATAAAAATCTGAGAAAATTATTAGGAAGAAGTAAAATAGATGTTAGTTCTATCAATTGTAGTGTGTAGTGTGTAAATTAACTCTTATCAATGGTGTTATTTTTATTCCTTGCATCAGGCAATATCAGTCTTGTTCCGTCAAATAGATAGCGTATAACAGCTTGTATAACAGTCATAACAAACCATTATGAGCACAAATAGCATCTTGTTTAATTGCTACAAAAATTCATGTTAACAACACATAGATGTGAATGAATAATGTTTTTCTTTTTCAATAAGTTCCCGTCAGGTTCTATTGTCATAAATCTAAATTAATGTTTCAAAAGGAATAGCCAAGTTCAAAGTAAATATGTCATTCAAAATTACAATTTGTAAAATCCAGGATTATTGGCGGGAAAATATGACATGAAGTGAGAAAAATAATAATGTAATTGCAAATCAAAATAAATATTTGATCTGCAATTGCATAATGAATAGAATAATATGGATTAAGTAAGATATGGTAAATAGGGATGGGTGCCAATTAAATTCCTCAAATGTTTACAACCATATAAGATAAGTGATTCAGATATATTCAAGCTACGAAAATATAAAGATGAAAGCTGTACATACATTTGTCAAACTGTGCCTCTATATCACCAAAATGATTGTTGACGAATTGGCTCAGAAGCTGGTCAATATGAAAGAAGCAGTTGAACATATTTCTTTGGATTCAAAGCTTCGATGTTTTGATCGGAATAGCTACTGTTCAAACCTTTGTTCTTCTTTTCAAGTAAATTAAAGGGATTATATATACGCCATATTTTACCATACATCTAAATCGTAATTATTCTCAAGATCTTTTGGGAGTTTTTTATTAGTCAGTATTTGCCACTTATATTCAGTTGCGAAAACTTTATATCATTTTAAGTGTTATGTCCTTTATCGTCATATGTATGAATTTTAGTGTAGTCATTTATTGTTTGTTCAAGTTATGAACAAAGAGGTACAAGTACTTCTATTTCTGTGTATAATTTTTCTAGTGCTGAACATCCCAACAAGTTGTAAGCTTTTTATAGAATTTTCGTGATCGCATACACTTGGCCATAAATATAATCTAGATCAAGAGGATTGGTTTTAACATTTACATAGTTGGAAAGACAACTGATCCAATTATCCAGCTATCTACTTTGTATTAGTTTACGGATTCTGTTTGAATGAAATCTAGTATTTGGTTCTTGAAAAGCAGATCAAACTGTATTTTATTTCAATGGTTAAGATCATGAGTCAGTTGAAGCTAGACCACCAAGGAAAACCTGGAAACACTGGATGGCCGTTTCGTCCTATTGTATGACTCCTCAGCAGTGTACATCCACGACCTCGCCCCCTGCGAGATTCGGACCCAGGACCTACTGGTTTCACACGCGAGCACTTAACCACTAGACCACTGAGCCGGCATCCAACGGTGCTAATGTCTAACTTCAACTAATCCACCAAACTGAGTGGCACATTCACTATTGTCTTCAGCGAGTTACTATCTCACAACAGACCTGATTGAACTCCACTGGTCACTACTTCTCACTACAACTCCAGGATATACCTCTTGAAGCCAGTCACTAGTGAGCATATGTTGATTAATATCAGATGGGTTTTATGGATATTGTAGTAGTTTCATGTTTATGCCGGTTACTCGACAAAGCATGATATTTGGTTTTCCATTTAATTAATTATAAATCATAGATTTAAAACACTCAGTATGTAGCTATCTATTATATTTTAAGGAAGTTAAACTTGTATAAATCATATAAAACTGGTTACAGTTTTTTAAAGTGTACAACAAAGAAAATGCATTTCCCTTTTTTTCTCACTTTGTTATAGCTATCCATATTTTGAATTCCTGCCAATTAGTTTAACCTCTAATAGTAAACTATCAGAAATTTCATCTTTGACCAATTTGTGTAAGTTTACAAACTTATTATATTCTCTATAGACCTGGTCATTAGAGAGAGTAATTTTTCTTGAAAATTCCCCGATTCGTCTTTGGTATAATACTGTACTAATAAATCTATAAGTTATTCATTTTTATTTAACCGACATCAGCTTATTCATCGGTTTTTGATGTTACTTACTGTAACCCCACATTGAGCATAGGCCACCGACTGGGAATCTCCTACTCTCCTTTTCAATTGTTACTAAATGATATTCATTATTTTGGTGTCTACATTTAATTTCCTGGTCAATGTGTTTTTGAGTCTTTTTCTTCTTTTTGCCTTGAGGAATACCAAGTCAAGGCTTGCTTCGTGATGATGATTTCTGCTATGTGTACCCTATCCACGTTCTGTCTCTCCCTACTTTCCTCTTTACCTGGTTTTTTTGCCACGTCAGGTTGCTGCTAATGGTATGTGGCTAACGGATCTGCAGTATATTACTTTTTAGATGATGGTTGTAGTAGCCTTTTAAGTTTAAGCTCCGTGCACTAAAACTGTCTTGTTGTTTGTATTGAAAATTCTGGCTTTGGTGGTGACTGATAGTTGTTTTGAGTTGCAGATGCTGTTCATTTGTAAGGATGCTGTCCTTGCTTGGCTAATCTTTGCCTTTACACCGTCATCGAATATCCCTTGTTCACCAATGGTACTGCTTAGGTGTGCAAAACTTTCCATCTCTTCCAGAGCATCTCCATTAAGTGTGACTTGGACGGTGCTCATTGTATTGTATTTTAAGATCTTGTTTTCTCCCTTGTGTATGTTGAGATTATTGATATCGATGAATGCGAACATAATTACAGTCAATATTGGTTGTATACTGAAATAAATACTATCAACAAATAATAATAATCAGAGTTTCCTTGATTTTTCGCATTACACTAATTCCTCAGCTAATTTATTATCGCTTCATTTTTTCTGTGAAATGTATCGGAGTCGAATTCATGAGTGGTTTAGCATGACTGTATATTGTACTGATTATTTCTTTCTTTCTATTTCATGGCTTTGTTACTCCGTAGAATGGCCTCTTTCTACTGCCCACATTTAAGTAATTTCAAACTTACGCTTACATTTTTATTGTCAAACTGGTGCTTAATGATTCATAGTAGCCAACAGATTATGAGCCCAATTTTATGCTCATAATTATTATTTTATTCTTTTTACATAGCCATTGGGAATAATTAAATGATTCTAAAGTTCAAACTTGCACTTACGGTTTTTGCATCTACATTCATATGTAATTACTCTTAGTGATCAACTGATTTGCATTCTTTAGTTCTTTTATCGATTTACTAGCAACTTTTCTCTGATATTGATTTTATATTCAAATGTTTAACTGAGATGTTGTTTGTTTGGAAAAAGTCTATAAAAAACCTAGAACCTGTGCTTCTCGCCAGTTATAATTCATCACTAAGGCTTATGTGTAGTCTTGAAGGAACTGTCAGTTCATCATCCTGTCTTACAGTCTAGCTCGGTACTACTGAACCATGAATGACCTCTTTTAAGACTGAGATATTTATATTTGATTAGTCGACGAGTATCGACCATTGTCACTTTTGTTTAGTCTTTTAGTACTAGTCAAAATTTAATGTGGTCACTAATCTAAGTAACTCAAATCACGTTAAATATGTTTAGGTGTTTGATGCTTTTGGCTAGTCGGAATCATTATTTATGTCAGTATTTAGCCACTGATCAGGAACTAATTGAAACTACTATCACTTCATTCAAATTGTATCTTTATTATATATTCACTTTAAGTAAATTATGAATGATTAATCACTTTACAAATCTTACGGAAACACTTTTATCTTGAATTTCATTTCATAGTCATTTATAATGACGTAAACTTTTCTAGTCTGGATAACAATGATAAAGTCGTATACATTTTTGTACGAATGTTGTTTTTACGTAAGAAAACAACGTCTTTTTCACCATTTCACCATAGTTGAATGATTAAGAATTGCTACATTTGGGTTCTATCAAACTAGAAAGTGATGGTTTCTGATTTTGTAGGGAAGTTTGTACTGTTTTAAAAGAATTATAGAAAACTTTCGTCCATAACCAGTAACAAAATCACTATTAGTCAGAATGTTCACTAGGGCTTTTGACATTCTCAGTCTAAATAACTATTTCAAGTGCGGATATTTATTTATGCTCTAGATGTATTACTGTAAAACATAAGTATTCGTAAGGCAGTATATGCAAGATGTTCATGATAGAGTAGTTTGTTAATTGAAACTGATGTTTGTTATGGTGATTATGACTTCATTATCATCGTATAAGCTTTAAATTGTTTCATATATGTCTAGAAGGACCTGTATATTACTGTTCGACAGTTAATAATCCTAAGTTTTCATGAAATTTTGACTGAAAAACAAATAGCCAATGACTTTCTTATGATCTAAGATTATTCGTTGTAAACAATCAGACTTTGCAAAATAAATAACTGACTTTTATTCATGACTGATAATCGTTTCTTAATTTCTTTTGTAGCTTACTCTGGATCGATTTGTGTTTATTGGTCTAGATCATGTTATCTTTTCTTTTATCCTTTAGATAAATTCTCTAAAAGTAAGATTTTTATAAATAAAGTATTTATTGTTTGCTTTCCCTTTGGTATCGTTATGTTTTCAGATTGTATGGATAAAGAGGCCACAAAAAAAACAATCCAGATTAGTTTGGTGAATCGAAACGGCTTTAAACACATTTTCAGAGTGTTTAGGCTAGGGTAGTAAAAGCTCAAGTGTTCAGTCATCTTCTACTCTACCCAGCTTTGTTAACTTGTCAGGAGATATCAGTTTAGAGATTACTTTAATGGAGTAGGTGTATAATCAATATTTTCAAAATTCATTAATATGTATCTTGGTATCGAGTTCTTTTCTATAATCTTGATTAGTATCATTTTACGGGTCGTTAAAAACATTATGTTTTTATTAAGCCAGTAATAAATTGTAACAAACGTTTGTAAGTTCGACAATTTATAATTTACCGTTAAAGTAACTGAATTATGGGGGTCAAAAACAATCAATTCAAATGAGTCTCAATCAATAATTATTCAAGTTTGATGTAAACTAACAGATATCTTTTATTTGCATTAGGACCACAGATCATCATTGGTTACATAATTTTGAATATCAAACAAGTAAACTAAGTCATATCCATAGGATGGCTACAGATGCAATAAACATTCTATTAAGTTTAAAACCCCAAACTAATTCCACTCATCATTCAGTTAAACTGTTATACTTAACTTTTCAATTTATCAGATCAGTAAGATAAACCTATCTGGTGCACCTCTACCACACTTAATTTTGTTTACGTTTAACTTCGTCAAGCTCTTCAACCAACGTATTTAACAAACAGTGTTACTAGAACTGTGACAATTAGTATATCTTGATATTGTTATCATGTCTGTATGAACATGTATGCTGGATCACATGTGACAGCCCACACACGTACTCCTCTCTCTAGCTTAAATGTTAGTTGTTTAGATCCCACAATGAATCATTCTCTTTCCCATATATACATGTGCTTGAATCCTGTTAAATCACCTGTGTTCACTCGTTTGCGCGCATTAGCTTTTCCGCTCGAATTTTCTTGGTGTGGTTGTGGTCTATTGATCTAGCTATTCGATAAGAAACTGTAATCGGCGCTTTGTGTTTCCTTCTAAATTTACGCATCGTTGGGATTTATCTAATATATGAAGCCAATCGAATTATTTCCACTACAGATTTATTATTTTTAGTAATCTAGGCACTGGAACAGTTTAAATGGGGGGAATTAATTTCTGCATACTTATTATTTTTGGAAAAAATACCATGTTATCGATAATTGAGAAATATCTGCATTTAATGATATCAACCTGTTATTATTTAAACTTATCCTATTCCTCTCTGCTTCATTTTTCTACATAGCCGAAGAAGGCGTAATAGAAGAAATACGATATTTCGGTTCAGAAATAACTTATATTTCAGTTATCTATTCTAGTCATTCCGTCAATACACATGAAACATTCATTGATGATAAAGAAAATCTGTCAAAGAAGTCAGATTTAATTAATTCGAGAAATAATTATCTGGTGATTGGTCTTCAATCTAGATTAGTTATAATTAAACAATTACAGTCAGGTTAGTTAATCTTATTGGTTGTTAACTCACATTTTCTATTGATCATTGCCTACTGACTAACGTAATAGTAATCCTTATTGGGGAAATATTTCACTGAATACTATTCGTAGTTTTTGTTAGAAATTGCTCTCAACTGAGGAATCTTTTATTGTACATCATAGCTGACTGTAGCTAGAAACTACTGGAAACTAGGAAGATGGCTGTTCTGCCTTAGTAAAAGCCTTTGCATTAGTAGCGCTCATCTACGACCTCATTAGGGAATAGACTCAAGACTTCTAAGCTGTATAGCGAGCTCTTAATCTCTTGAACTTTGTTATTAGTGAACACATAATGAACAGATTTATCAAGAACCATATAACACTAGAGAGCTATCCTGTACTTGACCTATAGTTTCATTTTGGGGCTGTATCTAGGATACCTAAGTTTCGTAGCTTTCATATAAACTTTTGACTAGCTAGTTGGAAAAAAATGATCCTTATTTTTCAGCATTCAGTTTCTAAATACATCTATGTCTTTCTTATCTAATTTTCTTAAGTATCGATCAATTTTTAATTCATTACATATATTTGAAATATGATAACTTCTTTTCAGCTGATAAGCATTCTCTCGATAATTGTTATCATATATAAAGATATTTACACGATCATTTCTCCGTTAGATTGAATCCAGTAGTATAAATGTGATGTGGATTAAGAAGTTCATGTATAAAGTATACGAACTTTGCTTAACAGTAATTCGAAAAGAATGTACTTACTGAATTATATTCAACTTATAGAAGGAAATCGTAGAACTGATGCATATGCAATTAATTTTCATTGATAGTTTCTACTGTGATTATTCATAATCAAAGATTTGCATAACGAATTTTTATTCATTGCACATTGAGACATAATTTAAGATGGCTTTAAAACAATTGAGAAAAAGCTTATTATCTTTGAACAAATGAGGACAATAGATAAGAAAGGAGATGAATATTGAGTTACCAGCTTTTTATTACCCAGAATTGCTCAAAATACAGTGCATCCCACATTTCCTTGTTGATTGATTTAGTATTGTCTACGTTTACGGTTAACTACGCATGGAATTATGTTATATGCAATTAAGTTATTGTATGTTCATTAAACTTATAAATTCAAAACTAGTCAATTTGTTTGATAACCTTAATTCTGAGATAGCTCTCTTAGGGTATTGAATGTCGATAGTTTCTTTCTATATAATCAACCATCTTTTATTAATTAAATAGGATACGCTTCGCTCTTTGAACCGAATTCATTCAATGATCATCATTTTGTCAGATTAATTCGGCTTGAATAAAATAAAATTGAATTGCCATTTGAAAATATGATCTGAATGAACCATTCATGTTTTTGATTATTTAGAAATAAAATGTTACCTACTAGTGTGTCAAGTGAACCACCCTCATTGTTTTTATTGAAATGAACCAAATGAAAAATATCTTATGTATTTCATAGTGTGATTTATTAAACCATGCATTTTGATTACTAATGTACCAATTATAATAACACTTTTATATGAGCAAAGATGGAGTGAACATCAACTACGGGGATGCAGGTAAATTCAGCAGACGTGTCCCAAATGAAATGAAACGCCCGTTCAGGATTCCACTGCTAGCCACCATCCATCTTTACTTATAATGCTTATGGCTTAAGGCAATATCGAGGCAATCCTCACAGGATGTACACATGCCAATAGAAGACTGATCAATTTCAGTCCAAAACGTCAATGGGAAGCGTTAAGCGAACAATACAAAAAAAATCAAAACGAGTTTGTTACGAAAACGCAAATGAAACAATTTGAGTGGACAGAAAACAAAGAGTGAAATATCTTTAGTATATCACGAGTCGGGAAAATCTGACATTTGGCTCGTTCTGCACAAGGGTGTTGACGAATCTGTAATCCCACAGGCTATAACAGCTATAAACTTAGGTTAAAAATTATTTTTCCCGTCGATTATTAATGGATTAACAGGATTATTTCAATTTACTAGGCGCACTTCAAGAACAACAGTGAACCATTGTTAAAATTGAGTGAACACGATAGCCGATAGACTTTACTATGAGATATGTGTTACACAGTACATTGGGAGATTTTCAAATGGATAAGGCATTCATTATAAACTTTCTAAGATATTTATCTCTTTGTTATCACTTATTTTATAAATCATTTGGGGGAGGTGATCGCCTCACAAAATGCATATTACAGACAGTTTGTGTATTTAGGTTTCTCTTTTCCAGGTGAGGTTATTGAATTTAAAAAAAACTAACGAATAGACAAGAAAACCTCAATCTTGTTATTTTAGATCTGTACACTCGGTACTTAAGAGTTTTATGAAGATCTGATGATCATTAGTAATGTGAAACTTGAGTTCAACTGGGTCGGTTGTGAGATAATAACTCAACGAAGACAACGGTGTATGGTTGAGCAATTTCCTGGATCAGTAGAAGTTAGTTATTAACATTGTTGTATGCCGGTTAGCTCAGTGTTCTAGTGGTTAAGCGCTCGCGTGCGAGACTAATACGTCCTGGGTTCGAATCCCGCGAGGTGGGATCATGGGTGTGCACTGCCGAGGAGCCTCACAATAAGACGAAACGGCCGTCCAGTGCTTCCAGGTTTTCCATGGTGGTCTATCTTCAATTGACTCATGAACTCAACCATTAAATTACTATATTATTCACAAAACACATATCTGTTTATAAAAATAATTAATTACTCGACTAAAAAATAATCACTCTGTACTTAGTTTCCACCTTCTATTTAATACAAAAAGTGACGATGCAGAAAAAGAAAATAAATAATTTGTCATCAAAACCAACCAACCAAACAAACACTTCAGTAGACTGAAAATAATCAATTATTAATCAAATTTAATGTTAATTTCCTTTTTCTTTCTACAAACTTCATTTTTGCATTATTCAATAACGGTTGATTGTTGTTGTGTCCCATCCTAATCTCTTCAAAAATTCATATCACTACCCCGTTCCTTTATATTGCTTTGTATTTGAGCACACTTATATAAAAAGAGCAATTTATAAAGATTTATTGACCGTTTCTCCGATCTATTCATTGTAATACATTATAATAATTAATTGAATTACAAATATTGATAATTTAGTAATTAAGTCACCCGGATTAAAGAGGGAAACACTACTAAATATATGTGTATGTTCTGTACAAATGGATTAGTTTACTCATATTCTTTTAATTAAGTAATCAATCGGTTGATTAATAGAAGTATGAGCAACATCACTACTTCACTTACGCTTCAATTTATTCAGAAAATACTAACAATAAGAGAGTCCTATAGCGTTGCTTTTTTTTCTAGTCCAAAAGTTATTCGAGTGGACAGATTATTTTATCATTTAAAGAAAGATGAATATCAGCTTTTAAAAGTAGGTATTGAAGTGAGAGTGTGTAAACTACTCTTTGTTGTTTAGGTAATATGCCTGTAAAACATGATTTTTTCTAAAAATGTAATTAGTTGTAGTGCTTATAAAAGGCGGTAATTTCAAAAAGCTAATCGACTGATTTCGATATGTGAGGGTGTACTGTAATAAATCAGTTGATATTATCTCTCATTATCAAACTGTAACATTTGTATATCACAGTTAAGGAAAATAACAAGATGTTACATTGAAGGTGATCTCTGTCAAATTTTTATATCATTTGGAGTTCCGTTTAAAACCAGGGACAAGTAAACATCTGTACCGTCTTAGTTTGGAGTAATGAAGACTGAATAAATCATCTAATTTTCAATTTTAATCGATTCTCCATGTAACGCGATGAAAGATATCTTCTGTTTCAAAACAGATACCGTTGAACTCCACCATTAACGACTTTGCACTGTAAGCCTAGAAACCATCTCTTATCAGATCACTTGTGAGCACGCGATTATATTTTGATTTGGCCTTGCTTAGTCCCAAGTGAGACGTTTGTCATGAATGATATTATTTGGTCATCGAGATAAGTCGAAAATTTATTGAAGCTTAAGATTGTGGATGACTGAAATCCTACAAGTAATCTTGTGATTAAGCTCTAGTAATGAAACCTGGAAGCCCTTAGTTGAACTCCATACCGAATATTTTGTTTTCAATGATACCTGAGATTATGCTAATTCAAGGGAAAAACAGCTTACCAACTGAGTGGATATCTGTAAATTCTTTCAAGCAAAATATTAATGACATAATATTTGATTTGCTGATTATAAAATGAAACAATTAGTTAAACATGATATAAAACTAACTTGCTTATGTATCTTCACTTTTAGGGAGATACTTACCCCTATTTTATACCGAATTAGGATCATTGGTAGATGCTGGTCTGTTGATAAGTACCAAATACATCAATCTACTTACTGCATGTTATGTAAATGGGACTAAACACTCAACCAAGGGTGATTTGATATTACGCAAGAAATTCACGTTTGATATTTATAATTTAGATGAAAATCAATTGACGTGGAAAAAAACCCATATTGTGTAAGCTGAAATATTTAAAAAAGATACAATAATCTTAACTTTTGACATGAACTGTATTTCGTATGTACCATAAGAAATTTGGCGAAATACCGGTCGTTTAATACATATAATTGCTTACTTAAACCAGAAAAGATAATAATCTTCATGGATTGAATTCACATTTTAAATGTAGATTAAATAATCGATACGATCTGAGTCATTAACTGCTAACTATGCAAGGCTTATAAAACTGGTTGAAGTTGGACATTAACACAGTTGGATGCCACCCATCTCAGTGGTCTGGAGGTAAGGCGTTCGCTCACGAGGTCAAAAGTCAGGGGTCTGAGTCCTGTATGCGAGCTCGTGGGTGCGCACTGCTGAGGAGTCCTATACTACGATGAAACAGCCATCTAGTTCTTTCAGGTTTTCCATCGTGGTATAGATTAGCTCAACTCATGAATTCAACCAATAGAATATTTGGTTCGTAAGCTAAATAGTATTGAGTGGAATACAGAATTGATATGTTCTCGTTATGGTATCAATATTTTAATATGTATTTGAGATAACGTAAGATGTCGTTTGTTGAAAAACAATAACTTATGTTCATTGATAAAGGTATTCTCAAACTGATTTGAAACATGTTTTTAAATAATAACGATGAAAAATCTTCATCAAAGTAACACTGATCAGGATAATTATAGTATCGTTCACAATCTTTATGGTTGAAATTCATTAATTCATGACTAGATTTCTCTGAAATAATGACTAGTTTAGTGAACCCGTAGCTAATTAGTCAATAGTATATTATAAGAAACCAGACTATAATAATTATAATAGTCAACATATCATAAATCACAAAAAATAACTGGTTTATTTAATCATACTCTTGATTCTATTTTTGAAATGAAATCATTTCATCTAATTGATTGCATT
Source organism: Schistosoma mattheei (assembly GCA_944470405.2). Classification (NCBI taxonomy): domain Eukaryota; kingdom Metazoa; phylum Platyhelminthes; class Trematoda; order Strigeidida; family Schistosomatidae; genus Schistosoma; species Schistosoma mattheei. The sequence continues at coordinate 8,855,543 of OX103950.1, forward strand.
GTACTTTTATCGATACAATTGGAACAGTTTTAAAAAACGAATCAGTACTACTTAATTATAGACCAATCATTATATGTTTCAATTACCAATGATTGATTGATTTTTTGTTATTATTAAAATATTCTTTATTCTTAGGGGAAAGAAGAACTTTCATTGTGAAGCTATTACCATTTTAACCGTAGATGATAATTTCACTGTAAGTTAAAAGATAATTTGTAATAATTTAAAACGTAAATTTTATTTAATAATTGAATTCATGAGTCGATTGAAGCTAGACTACCGTAGAAAACCTGGAAGCATTGGACAGCCATCTCGTCTTATTGTGGGACTCCTCAACAGTGCGCATCCACGAACCTGCCCCGCAAGATTCGAACCCACGACTTGTCGATCTCGCGCGTGAACTCTTAACCTCTAGACCACTGAGCCGGTCGGGATCCAACAGTGTTAATGTCTAACTTCAACTGATTCGCGAAAAGGCTCCACCGTCCACCATTGTCTTCAGTGAGTTATTATCCCACAACTAACTCAGTTGAACTCCACTGGTCACGGCTTCTCATTAGAACTCCAGGAAATGCTTCTTGGAGACCGTCAGTAGTGAGCATATAATTGACTCACGAATTCAATTATTAAATTACTACAACCTCCAAAGCCCCTCTATGATTGCAAAAAATAAGATTCAATGATGGGTTTTTTTTGGTTATTGAATTTATCGTTCATATTCAACTTCCTTGATATTTCTGAACAACAATATTCACGTCACATTTGATGGGCTTTTTTTCATTTTATACAACATATTATTAATACTGTCAGATAACTGTTTTAGGTGACTCCAAAAAGAAAAAAAATCTTACTTTTCTCGTTGTTTCTCTCTTTTTCAAAACATTATCTACCATTTTTTTCTTGGAAAAAATTTCTGTCTAAAAAATAGTAGGCTACGTCTAAACAGAATTCATCATACGCCTGAAATATTGTTTTTATCAATTTCCCTTTTTTTGTCTCTTTTCTGTTGGACAGTAGAAGTAAGTAGTACACTGACTTGTTATGTCTCTCTTTCTTCAGTACACTTGTTTCAGTTTTGATAAACTCAATATTGAATTTTGGCATCAAATAGGAAACTGTATTCATTTATTATCTTTGTTTTTCTATAACATACAAGTAGGATAAGAATTTGTTTACAATGAGAAATTCACTTTACCTGTGACTTATTTTGTGGATCACATTTATCGCATTTTTTGTGTTCATTTTGACTGACTCTTCATCCGTAACCAATATTATCTTTATCTTTGCATAAGCACTGATCACATTCTGTTAATCTAGTTAAAGTTAGAGTGATAGTTTATGTGACTCTATATGAGAGTATATTTAGTTTGATGCATAGAAGTATCAGTCTTCTGGGGAGGAAAAATACCATAACTGGCAACTGTTAACATAGGTGAAACCTAAGTCCATGGATTTGTGTCAACTATCTCCAATTATTTAGTAAGATTGCGTTTACTTTTTTGTTAAGTGATATTCTTTTTTCTAAAAAAATTTAGATTGTTGTCTGTTTAGTCTCATCGAAGAATTTGCTCATTTATCCCCTGGATCATCAACAAAATTGCCTACATCACCAACAGTCGGCTAAACATAATATCGAAATACATCAATCAAACAAGTGGTTGACCGTGATCTAGATCAGTTTTGTCAAAGTTCTATTCAAATTAGTTTACCTGACCCATATGTTATAAATCTAAACACAGGAACCGTTAGTTTATTCCCAGAAGTCAATGAACAATGGGTAGACAACGTTGAATTCTACCATCAACTATGTTTGACTTCTTGTTCAACAAAATCAACTATTCAGGAAGTTGAAAATGACAGTCATGTGAATCATGAAGAAAGAAAGAAAAATTAAATAGAAGACAAGGCATTTATCAACTTTGGATACGAGGTAGTTAAAAAGAGGTTAAATTATGATAAAATTTATATGAGTTATAAACAGTTGGTGTATTTATTTCCAGTCTTGATGGATATAGATATGGATAAAAATATGGATATAAATATGATTTAAGTCCGGCTAAGTTAAAGCTATCTTGGGTGATTCAACTGAGATCTTATATAATCTAGAAACAGCTTCAAAGTTATTTCTATCAACTAAAGAATCGTCGAAAGTCATTAAAAAAATTTTTCCCTCGCTCAATACTCTTATACTCCTTTATACCATGTGCTCACTAGTGACTAGCTTCGTGAGAAAATTCTCGGAGTTCTGGTGAGAAGCCGTGACCAGTGGAGCTAATCCGTGTCGGTTAGAGGCAGGTATACACCTCAGTACAATGGAAGATGGTCGCTCGATTTTGTGGATTGCTTGAGGTTAGACAATAACACCGTTGGGATGCCGTTTCTGTGGTCTAGAGGTTAAGCGTTCGCGCGCGGGACTGAAGGCCCTGAGTTTGAATCCCGTGAGCGGGATCGTGAATGGGGACTGCTGAGGAGTCCCACAATAGGACAAGACGGCCAATCAGTGCTTCCAGGTTTTCAATGGTGGTCTAACATCAATCAGTTAACGACCTAAATCAAGAACTTTTTACATTTGTCTGAAATACTATTTCGTACTATGTGACATCGGCATATGACGTCAGTTTCCAATCAAAACGATACTTGAGTGACAAGAAATTCTTCAGGCTTGAATTTCCTTCTGACCGATAACTTTTAAAAGTCAAGCTAACATTTAACAGTATATAACATAATACTTGAAAAGAAAATATATTCTTATCTAGGAATATTTGTATTCAAGAGGCATTGTTTACAAAATTGAAGATAAGTTGAAATGGGTGGATTCTACATATTTATCTGGTAGATTAGATTACATTAGTTATTGTTAGTTATTTTAAATTTCACAACTTTTAATTGTTATTTTAGTTATTAAATAGATTGTTTTTTGAATAAACATTAAACTAGTCATATGAAATCAGTTGAGTTTAAAGGTAGATAGCCCAACGTAAACTGATAAAATAACTTAGTAAATAAAATTATGTAAAAGCTCCATGTTCAAACCATCCGGCTCACAGAACGAAATTCATTTGAGGTACAAATCTTTTCCACCATCACAAGATTCTTTAATACGATCTATAGTCTGCTTATAATAAAAGTCTTTCTAGAATAGATTTATTTATCTTATTGATAAATATCAGTTGAACAAGACCATCTTTCACAACACATTCCTTTGAATAAAGTTTGAGTGGCTGACTTTATCTCTACGATTTACTTATGTACAATTACGTTTACATATATGAATGTTATCTCAGAATGATTTTGTTATTTTTCTCAACATAACTGACTTCGTGGGGTTCAATGCTTGATTAGGTCTTATTTCTCCCACTAAATTCATTACTTTTAAAGCTTTAGTAATTATAAACATAGTCTAGAATAGTTCTTTTGTATCACTTGTTTGAATCTTCTGGTTAATGTTTAGGACTGTAATTGACCAGTTTTTTGGAAAACGTACATCCTGTGCAAATCGCTTTGATGTTGTCACTAATTCACAAGAACTGACAAGTTCAAGTAGGACGAAACGCGAGTTGTGGATTCCACTGCTAGTAACTATCCACCTCTGGTTATAATACAGTCCAGAATGGATTATTTTATTTGAAAGATCTGCTGATGAAAACGTGAAGTTACTTAGTGATATAGATAATAGATTTTAGACTATTGAATTACATGTCTAAACACCTTTTTACTTACTTCAGCAACTACTTTTCCACTGCTAGCCATTATCCATCTTTGCTTAAAAAATATTTCGTTTTGTTTTCTGCGTTTAGTTTGGTTTACGATGATAGCTTAGTATTATTAAGCAAGCATATGTTAGTATCTAAACTAGGAATCGTGTATATTATTATTTTATATAGAGAATGAAGCTAAGGCTTAGTATTTGATACACTCGATTTTAAAGCAACTGCTTGAGAAGTGAAAATCTTGGTCTTCATAGATATGTTTGAGCATACAGGTAGTATGGTAAGGTTGGGTCAAAATTGTCATAGCAAAATGATTTATCTTGCTCACTAATTATTCACACTCAATCATACACTTAACTGGAATGATGTAGCTATCTAGCTTAAGATTAGGATATTATGAGGTATACTTTCAAAAAGTTATGTTTATAAAGTATTGGGTCATATTTTTGATGTACAGCACAAACTTTAATGAAGTATTTCACTTACTTGATTGAACTTTTATTGTTGTCACTATTTTTTATAACAATATTTTATTTAACTTTTATCCATAAAGGAACTAAAATTGAGCAAGAGAACGAGGATAAAATTCAATCTAAACTATTTCGTGTTGACTTAGAGTAAGTAGACTTCGTATAATATATATATATATAATCTACTCATCAACTACTAGTATTATGTTGTTTATTCTTAAATTGTAAATGATTTCTTATTACTAAAGTTGCCATGCAGCTACTAGTCTAAATGATGCTGTATGATAGTTCATTATGTATTGTCGTCGGTTGTTGATGGGGATCACCAAGAGATTCTCAATTTAGGTTTCTTGTTAGTTGGTAATCTAAGTGGAGTTAAGACTTATAGTCAATCTTATTATTAATAGTGACTAAATTATAGATGATGTTTAAAAGAAATACCTTATAATTAAAATTCTAAATCATTTTGTATTCACTTGATTAGCCCATATTTTACTCTTGATTCTATCCTTATTTGTACTGGGCAGTTTAAACTGTATAAACTCATTTGGTTTAAGTGTTTGTGAGTTGTCAACATAAAATCTAACACGAATATGGATTAATACAATTTGTTAAATGTCATTTCAACAAAGTGTGAAGGAAGGAAGTGAGAATATTTTTAACTGTAGTAAAGACCTGTAAATCGGAAATCGAGGAATGAAAGTTTAAAAATGTTTTTCAACATAAAGTTTGGAGGAAAACATAAAACTAATGTAATTGTACCATTGAGATCGTTTGTACACTATATTCCAAAGGGTTTCCAACCATGGGTTATAACTACTATGTGAGCGCCTAGCAGAATATTTCCATCACTCAACACAACTCAAACTAACAGTCTATAATTTAATGAACCAATACCTTGTATTAAATCCCCTTTTCATTTTTCAACCAAATAAATTTTTAGGAGGCTTAATAAAAATGAGTTTATTGGCTATGACAATAATCACTATAGCTGTTTTTATGTTCTTTTGCTTTCTTCATCTTTTATTTCACTGTATAACTTTACTTATTCCTATGAAAAATATCTATATTCATTTAGCCGCATACTCATCATGTATGTGTGCCAGTTTGTAATTCCTTTAAATTTTCTCAACTAAATAAATTTCTATCAAAATACCGAATGGCTTTAGGTGTTTCTTTATTTTTTTTTGTTTTGTAAATGTGAAAAGTGACTAGTGTTTTTGGTCAAAAAGATTTTTAAAAAAAAGAGAGAAATGGGCACACCTTATTGAATTTCATTGATTCTTGTTTATAAAAATAGAGCATGTCAAAGCGTAGTCTTTGATCATGTCATGAAACATTCTCCTTTGATCACCTTTTTTTGGATTTATTTTTATTACTAAAGAACATTTCCGGACTGAAAATATTTAAAAAGATCATGTTTCTAGTATAACAATAATAATAATATTATTAGCAGTAGTAGTAGTAAATATTGATTTTTGTAGTTTGACAACTTTTTGTATTTTCGATTTTTTCCGAATTTGTCCTACTTTCCTCTTTTTTTGAAAAAAGCTGAAAAAAAAGGGGAAAAATGTTAATTTTATATGTAAACTATTTTAAAGTTTGTTAGTGTTACATCATTTTGATAGAATCATTTATTGTAGTGTATGAGAAAGATATTGAAATTTATTGAATCTACTGAAATGTAAATGGAAGAGTTTATATGTACTCATTTACTATGAACAGGTTCATGTAGTTCACTTGGAATCATATATTATTGGTGTTATAACTAATGATTTTACTTCATTTGCTTGAATCATAGTTGGTGGAAATTAGTGGTCAAATCTGTAAGTTGGTAATTGAAACTGAAAATTACTTATTCACTTCTTATTCATTGTTGATATTAAGAAAATCTTCTCCTGTTCTATTCGTAAGCTGAATTTCATTAACTCACTGATTACACAATAAATAAACAAGTCATAGTGATACTATATTATCCTGAAAAGTTTTCTTTTTAATTAAAGTATCTTTATTCAATATGTATGCTTAAATATATATTATTTAAACAGTTTGATCTAATGAGAATCCACCGATTACAGTTCTATAACTTATAAAAATATATTTACTGATCAAGTACAGTCTTAAACATCAATTGGGAAGATTCAAACAAACAGTACTAAGTGAATTTAAACTTCATCTTATTACACAAGCAAGTGGCTATCAGGACTGGGTGGATGACGCGATGACGTTTGAGGCGAACAGTAGTGAGTTCGAGTCCTGGGGTGAACATTAATTCTGAGGTGCAGGTATATCCAACTGACGAGTCCTAACGCGTGTCCTGAATTACACTGCTAGCCACTATCCTTCTTTGCTCATATATTTCTGTTTTGTGTTTCCTGGTTTTCAGTGTTACCTCAAATAACACTAATCTGTTACATAAACCATACACAAACTAGACAACTCTCCACAAACCCTTCCAACTAAGCTATAGTAGTCAACTGACCAGTGACTAACCCCTGGATGTTCCTGGAGTTCTTTCGTGAATTCATGAGTGATGGAGCTCAAATATGTCAGGTGTAACATGCATCCCACCACTGGCATCTAATGACTGACACTTTATTTCACCAAATGATGTAGGTATCAAAATTAAAACAAACTAATTGGTCAATGCTTTTTTATCTTATCAACCAAAAGAGTATGAATTATTGATCAGTTTACAAAAAAATGATTAAGCTGGATTACCATTGAAAATAAGAGGGGCTGAACGGCCGTTCGGTTCTAATATAGCACTCAACAGTAGTGTGCATCCACGATCCCGCACGTGGGAGTCGAGCTTAGGATCTTCGGTCTCGCACTCAGACACTTCATCTCTGGACCATTGAGCCGGTATCCAACGATGTTAATGTCTAACTTCAGTCAATCCATGATTTTGTGTAACCCTTCATTGCCTCATCACATTTTACAATCAACACGGCTCAACTCCACTGGTCATGGTTTCTCACTCGAACCCCGGGGGTTACATCTCGAGGTTAGTCAATGGTGAAGATATAATTGTTTGATTGGATGCGTACTGCTGAGAACTCCAATACTAGGACGAAACGGTTGTCAAGTGCTTCCATGTTTCCAGTAATACTATAATCTCCACAAATCCTCCATACTAAATAAATGACTAATCAGAAGTGAAAATAAAGGTTTGTAAAGTGAATCGGTAGATATTCAGTTTTGTTCATCATCGAAATACGATTCATACGTTAAGTACACTGTTTAATAGTATAGATATCTGATGAACCACAATTTATCCGCGTAAACACAGATAATACGTGATACGCATTAAAGTTCTTATAATTCAAGTACATTTACTCAACAATGAAACTGTTGTTAACTCGTCAAATAATCTGTGATGCCGAAAACGATTTGTTTCTCTGAACGATAATATTAGTGAATTTCTGTTCTTTTAGCTTAGTGGTTTAAATGTTAAAACTCTGATTTCCTACCTCGATAACAACATCAGCATAAATTTTAGATAGAAGTGAGCTATTCAGATTTCTCTGTGTATGACTAATAGCTTTTTTGTCAACGTTGAATCTAGTTGATGATTATTGACCAATCATTACGTGTATATTTTTTTAAAATTTTCTGGTCCGCTGACATGATTCTTGACTTAAGGTTTTTATTACTGCTTTAATAGGTTGCTGAATCGGAGGTCTGCACTTAAGAAGTTATTTAGAAAGGCAATGAAAGCTTCACAATCATTGCACTTGGCTTAAAGTAATGAACTTCATCATAATCATACGTGTTAACAGTGCCATTTTGTCAGTGTTATTAGTACAGCTTGCAAATTTAAATATGAAATTCCCCAAAACATTTTAGGTCGTTTCATATCTGACCTTTTCTCTGATCATTTATCGATGACTGTGTGTTATGTGAAATGTAGTGAATAATGAAATTCAGCTCGCGTGTCATAATTTACCCCATTCTTTACTAAAGCTGTTCCGTACATTTTTGAGTATCGCTAAACATGTAACACTCGTGATATCAACTACACTTTAGTTAGTATTTCGAAAAAAACTACTTTGTGGCTGTGAAACTTCTTATACTTTGCAATTTCAAGTGGAAAGACACTTATGAAAATTTGTCAATTACATTAGTGGATTATCTTAATTTGATTGCGTAATAGCGAGCTCTTTTGTAGATTAAACATTCAATGATATTTAGGTAAAATAATAAAGTTATAATTTGGTAGTAATTTTATAATTGAGAAATATTCGTGTCGTTTAAGTTTTTTGTATCAGAGTGTAGATACGTAAAACTTTGAAGTAATTTAGCTGTTCATATCATAAGGTATGATAAATACTAAGGCATATGACTTATCTATGGGCGATTGGATCTTTGGTTATCCCTTATGTTAGCAAGGTGTTCAAATATAATTAGAAAATCCCTGAACTATGATACTTACTCTTTATAGAATTGAACAGCTTAGGAATATGTAATTCAACCTGACACGTTTATGTGCGATTATGAATTTAATTCATTTTATCTTCAAGTGTTTTTTGACGTTCATCTTCAGGATGTCGCAGTATCTAGTCACCTCTTTTGATAGACAGGGATAAATAATTACGAGAAAATATCATTTTTCATTCGGATACGCAGGACGTTTGTCAGTATAATACATTGTAGTCAACATAATTCTTAGTAATATAAAATGTTTTGGTAAAAATATAAATCAAAAGCATTCCTATCAACATTGAAAAAAGACTAATCTAAAATAGGAAAGAATGTAAGCAATATTGCTCTGTGAATGATTAAAGCTTTGAATCGATGAAACTATAATTTATGGACGACCTTTGAGCGTCGCTGAAGTGACCTTGAAGGTGGACACCTACCAATTAGGACAAAATGCGAGTTATAAAGCAGTTAGAATTCTCATTTACAGTTAATGGTTAGGGTTAAAATTTACATTTTGAGTTTTCATCACGAAATAACATCAGCTGTACTGCCAAAACTCTATTTAGCCAGATGTATGGATAAATTTCGCGCCAAAATTCGTGACTCGTTATCTTATATCTGATTGGTTCGTCCATAAATTATAGTCTTGCATTTGACTCTAACTGTTACAAAACAGAAGATATAATTATAGGTATCAATGCCAAGGTTGAACTTGATGGTTTGAAATAAACTGAGCATTGTTTAAAGAGTTTTTATATATATATATATATATATATATATATATATATATATATATATATATATATAGTATTTTTACTATTTAAACTCGTCTTAATTTAATTCGGCTAATTGTTCACTTTGAAGAGGCGGCATATATTAAGTCACGAAACGTCAAAAATGCGATTTTTCTACTGATTGGGATATTACAAAAATTGTATTTATTATTAGAAGTTATAATTGATTTTCTGTATTCTTTATTAAATAAAATTTATCACAAAGTAGATTCTTTGACATCCCCAGTATTCACATAGTTAAATTGTTAAAAATTAGATGGGGTTTATTGAATAAACTGTGGCTGATACGAGACATTTACTTTTTGATATTATTTGCTGTAAATACTGAGTTGAATATCCCAGTTTTCCCGGTAATAAAACCTGTTATGTAAGGATAGAGATTAAGACCTGCCATAGCATTTCAAATGGTTTTCAGTTGATATCAGTATCAATAGCTTTGTAGTAGGTTTGTATTTGATTTAAAGAACTTCATTGTATATGCGTACACAGTTTATGTCGTGAGTGAACCATTTAAAAAAATTAATATATGTGAAAACGTCACGACTATATTTTTTTAAAACTTCTTATATATGACGATAATCTGTCGCTTAATATCACGACACAATTACTTTATGTTTATGACTTTAATTTGACTGATGACAGCAGTCTTCATGAAATTTTAGTATTTCTTACAATAGATGGATTGTGTCAAGGAATAACGGGATTATTGAAAACCCTCACAAATAATAACATAAATTTTACACCAGCTAAAATCGAAAGTGATTGTCTGGAATTAGATGCTCAGTGAATACACATTATTGTGTGAAACTAAGGTTACTGGTTCCGAGTTCCATAATGAACATCTACATGAATGTAAGTGCTCTCAAATAAGACTAAACATACGTTCCGAACTAACTTTCCAACCACACTCTATCCATTGTAAAAAACGTGCTACGAAAGTTCTTATATCTTATTATTCCACCCAAGATTTCTATATAACATTAAAGAACGATAGAAATTCAGTCCTAAATATCGACAAGAGGAAATTAAAGCACTAAAAATTCATTTGTATGGGTTGTTTACCCCGTCTCATAAGCCAGTGGCTATCTGGACTCAGTGGCTACGTAGATAACGCGATGGCGTTTGAAGCGAACGGAAATGGGTTCGGGCCCCGAAGTGGATGTCAACTCTGGTATGGAGGTATGTTCGACTGGTGAGTTCCAAATAGGGCGAAACTTGCATCGTGGATTGCACTACTAGCCACTATACAGCTACGCCTATAATCCTTACCAATAATTCCAATGTAAGGTGCAGCGTTATTGTTGGTTAAACTAATCATTATAGCAAAAATACAATGATTATCCTACTAATGTTAAATGTAAGGAATTTCCTTTCAATAGGAGTGATATCCTAGCTATGATACATAAGACTAACATTTTTACGTTTTAAAGCAATTTTTATTATTACTAATTTAGGATAGATTACATCCGGATTGGAATGAATGTTTACAAAACCAAAGTATCGACGGAAAGCCCACAATGAACAAATAGTACGGAACAAATGGTCAGCAAAGAATTTAATTATTATTATTAGCAAAATTACACAAGCTATTTAATACAAAAATAATACACTAACGGAAGTAAGATATGGGTTTCATGCGAATTAAAATTCGACTGTTATACCTACTTATTGAAAGCCGAATCAGTTTAAGATTTATTTAGAGTATTCACTCATACACTTTTCGATGGCATTCATCATAAATAATTAGTTATTTCATTGGATAGCTTAATGTTTAACTCAATTCTAATTTCAAGAATGGTTACCTAATTGCTTTATTTCTACTGTATTTTCATTCTAAAGATTTAAACCACTTGAAATTAGGACTGATTCGTTGGAATTGAATAATGAAGAGAATTATAATGAGATGTATTCTGAACCACTTCAAAGTTATTCAAATAAATTATTAATCAAAAGGTAAAATGAACATAACAATCACAAAGCTTATAAGATGAATAATATAATCATTTATATCAGTAAACTTAATGTAATAATATTTTTTAAACATAAAATGCATTATAATCAGCGAGGGATTCCGTGGATAGAAATGGTAATAATTTAGTAGTTGAATTCACGAGTTATTTGAAGCTAGACCAATATGCAGAACTTGGAAACACTGGACGGCCGTTTCATCCTAGTATGGGACTCCTCAGCAGCGTGCATCCACGATCCTGCCTCATGAGATTCGAACTCAAGACTTATCGATCTCGCGAACGCTCAACCTCTAGACCACTGAGCTGGCCGGCATCCAATTGTGTTAATGTCTAACCTCAACCAATCCACGAAATCGCGCCACCATCCACCACTGTCTTCAGTGAGTTATTATCTCACAACAGACCTGGTTGTACTCTCTTGGTCACGGCTTATCACTAGAACTCCAGGAAATAATTCTGGAAGACCGTCACTAGTGAACATATGATGATTATAATCAGAGAGTGGTTTTGTGGATATTGTAGTAATTTAGTAGTTGAATCACAGTGATAAATTTTGATGTAATTTAATGTGAAGAAAATTCAAAGGTTAGTTTCCAATTTTTGTTAATTGATAATAATGAAATGGAAGCAGAAATACTGTAATCAAGTTTGTGAATAAACTTGAAGTCAACATTTTTCCATTTAAAATATTTAAACAGTAAAACGGCAATTGAATATAAATAAAAAAATATCATTTTAAAGAGATCAAACAGAAAGTATCATGAAGCACTAAAGAAACATCAAAGAAATGAAAAGTCAAATAATAAGTAGTCTAGGACCTGGGAGAGATATGTATTGGTTCAGGTCATACACTGCACATTCATACATTTAAAAGAAATTGACATGATGAAAAGCGAAGCAGTAGAAATGGTAGTAGCAGTAGAAATCATGGTGAAAGTTTACCATTTAGAAATAACTTTCAGAAGAACCTATGAAATCAAAGTATGAAAAACATGAAGTAACAGTAATTTCAAAAGTCATGAGAAGATTTTTTGCAATTGATTAATCACTTGGCGATGATCAATGTCGTGTATGTAAGGTCCTTCTTAATGCAGATCGGATCCTAACGACCAAGTTACAATTTGGCTACAAGTCTCGGTAACTCGACATTGCGTGCACTATGTTGAGATAAGATCGCGGTTGGAGGTGGTCAACAGGAAACCCTGGACCTAGATTTCTACAAAGTGTACCTATAATCTTAAGGGAACTGATGTTCCCCGACGGCTTCGATCCCGTGTCACCCAGAGACGTTACCACTGAGCTTTCCGGATCTACAGGAGGTCAGTCGCGGCCTTGCTGACGAGTGCCAAATAGCACGAAACTTAGGTCCAGGGTTTCCTGGTTCTATGTAACGACTAATTTTGGGTGACGGCATTCAACATTTGCGGCTATAAGATACTATTATCTTTGTGGATTAGATACAGACAATGAGAATCTGCTTGCAATTTGTAATTTTACGCTCAATCACTTTATCTATTGATGGATGTTTTTCAACTATCATTTTATTATCCAGCAAAGCAGTGATTATGTTAAAACTTCTGTCCGATCATCTCCATTTAACATACTTACTCGGCCCTAATCGAAATCGGTGAGGCAGATTTCGAGGTTACATCTCGATTGACGATGTCCAGTCACAATAATCTCTTAACCATCTTAACCTAAATAAAAAAAGTCTGGTCACACCACCACCTACTTGATTGTCTCGTCACTAAAAAGAAATGCTTCAAAAGAATCTATAAATCATTGCAAATAATCAAAACATCTGTTTGAACTATAAAGAATACCGTTTAAAGATCCCCGTCATATTAAAAGACTAATATTTGAACGAAGAATATTCGTTTCGATAAATTCTCATCAGGTTCTACAGTTATATATCCAAATTAATAATCCGAAAAAATGGCCAAGTTAAGGGTAAAATACATCGTCTAGAGCATGTGAATTTAGGATTGTGATAAACAAAATACAATAAAATTTTGTATTTATCAGTTTGACTGCTCCTGTGGAGCGAGTTACATTGGTCGAAGTTCCAGGAATTTACATTTTCGTGCTCGTGAACACCTTCCAGCGTGGCTAAATAAAGGTTTGATGAAGAAGGTGAACAGCTCAATATTGGCCCATTTAGTACAAACCGGTCATAGTGCCATTATAAACCAATCTTTTTCAATTATTTATAAGGTCAGTAATTTTTTGCCAAGATTGGTCAGACTGAAAGTCCTTCAAACGGCTGAAGCAATAGCCATCCGGATGAAGAAACCGGAGCTTTGCGTACACAAGAAATATATTCAACCACTCCTCCTCCCCTGGCCAACATCAAGGCCAATTAATCAATCGTAATCTTAAGTATTGAATGAACTAATTTGACTATGACCTTTAGTAGTCAATTGTAATTGTCCCTGTTATCTTTATTCATAAATCTTTGTATTATTATTATTATTATTATTATTATTATTATTATTATTGTTATTGGTTAAACATCATTATTAATCTTTCCTATACATGATTCATTCACTTCGCATTCATTCCTCCGTATTACGTCTTACTTATTTGATCGGATTGTAATTGCACTATTATTTCTGTCTCACCCTATTTGACCCATATTTATTCCGATCATGGATCTTAAAATTTTACTTAACATATAAGCTGATTCAAGTTTACATTCTATATGAGTCATATTAACATTAACAATTTTATTGTATTTTGTTTATCACAATCCTAAATTCACATGCTCTAGACGATGTATTTTACCCTTAACCTGGCCATTTTTTCGGATTATTAATTTGGATATGTAACTGTAGAACCTGATGAGAATTTATCGAAACGAATATTCTTCGTTCAAATACTAGTCTTTTAATATAAAGGATACGCTTAAAAGACGTAATACTTAACAAAATAATATATTATGTAGTTTTTTACATGTAGATGACATTTCATCCGCCTCGAAGGTTGTACTATTTGAGGAAAGTTATGGGAGTTTTTTGCATATCTCCAAATATAAGCCCACGTAGGATGATAAAGCTTCATGCATAACTAGTCAACGACCCGAAATAAGTACATATTTGTAGTCGAATCGGGCATTGACTCATAATATTCTTGAAGTACTAATTCGCAGTCTAAGAGCGAGAGAAATGTATCCCAACCTTTACTCCATTATTACACAAAGTATACAGAAGACTATGTTATAAAATGTTCTGACTATATCAATCCAATATATATATAGCCAGTTGTTCTAAAAACAAAATGACGTCATCAATTTCCATTATTTTATTACAATTTAGAAGTCGCAATGAAGAAGTCAGAAGATTATCGTTTCAAAAAGTCTGGGAACAATTTGCTGCTTTTTAAGAACTGTTACCATTGATATTATTGTTGGTATTAAGATTACAATTTAGTAATTTGATATCATTACAACCGGCTAATACAAAATAAGTATTATCCTTCTCAACAATCAAATATATTGGTAATTATTTTGTTTTAGAATCAAATGACGTGGTATATTGTACATGCAAACCCAACCCATTTAATTTTTTTATGATAATAATAATAATAGTTCAATAAATTGATCACCCATATAATACGCCCTTTTTTCAATCATTGGAATTAATCTTCAGGGATTGATAGATACGATTTTATATGTCCATTCACTGTAAAAATGAATTCTTACTACATGCTAATAATCGACATTTGTAGACTATTTGTGGTGAAGTTTAGTTCATTTCTATATACAGGTAATTTAAATAATCAGGTCATAACTACGATGATGTATCACATGCAGGGTTTTAGCTTATCTGGTACAATTTCTGTTCGGGATAATAACCTCATGTGAAATGATAAGTGTGTATAATATTGTTATTGTCTTTACATTAAATGCTATGTTAACTTTATACTAGCAACCATTTATAATAATGATTTAGGTTTGAAATGGTTGATGAAAAAAAAAGATCTTAGTAGGCTTTCGTCAAGTGCTCTCTACTTGAACACTGCTGATTGAGTCAGAGTGTACGAAGAACTGTCATCAGACTTTATAAAATCAAGTGGTTTTCTTTAGGACTGTGTACTTTCTCCGTTTTAATTTGATTTTATTACAGATATTCTTTCGGAAAGGAAGCGTTTATTCTTTGGCTTTCCAGAGATTGATTCATCAACAAGTGACTCATTTATCGACTTAGAATATGCTAGTGATATAGTTATTTTTGGTGAAGACTCCGACAGCATGCAACATTCTGTTCGTACTGAATAACGATACAAGTCTGTTTAAGATGAGTTTTATTTTCTTCCTATGTGTAAAACGGAAATGTCAGGAAACGTCTGAGTCAACGCCTAGATTTGCCACATGGAGTGATGTCTTTGCACTTGTCAATCATCTTGCTTATTGTTGACCTCTCATCAGATTTTGTGTATCGGTGTTCTATTAAATCTCGGCAGGAGTTCCTAAGGGTCTGCTAGCTTTTACCAACTTTCGTCACTTGTGGAGTTGGGAAGATGTCCTCCTGTCGATTAAAGAACGAGCCTACTTCACGGTCGTTCGTTTCATTCTACGTTATGTCTGTGAAACATGATTTTTAGAAATTGAGGATATCCGTAGTTTACAAGCACTTGATTGTAGATGTCCTCAATAGATTGCTCACTTTTGCTAGGACCATCAAGGGGACAATACTGAAATTGAACTCAGAGTACAAAGCAGAGATGGTAAATCATTTAACAAGATATTGAATCTGCACAGACTGAGGTGGTTGGGATGTGTATTAAGTTTACCAAAACACCGCCAATCTTAACCCGCTATATTTACTGATTTAGTTGTGAGAATGCTCGGCACGGTCAAAACGAGATAAGGTGTCGGTTTACGAAATCATCTTATTTTGGCGTAGGCTCTCTTTGTAGGTGCAAATCACCTGTTTGGTGTCCACACGATTATCGTAACCAATAGTTGCTGATATGGCTCATAATTGGTTTTAATGGTGCCTAACTTTACATCTTTAGTTTTAAAATTTTCCTAATAATTTTCAGTCTTCCGATGGATGCTTTCTTCCGGGATCATATTGTCTTTGAATAATATTTTGTACTACCATTAGTACTGTTAGTAGTTCTATTATTATGGCATTCGTCTTGATAATCTCATGTTGCTAAGCTGATATTATGAGGCGACATGAACCTATGTATATATGTGTCAGGATCTGTGTTAATTATGGCTGACTAACATTCATTTATGATACTGAGTTTTGAAAGCCATATTCAAATAACGTGTTCTATAGAAACGCCAGTTTTTAAGATTTTCAGAAGAAAATAATGCTTATGTTTTTCCTGGTCTATTGTATGCAGGAATTTTTAGAATGCGGAGTTCCGGGTACTTTTACAACATCCAAATATTCCACTGTAATATTTCGAACGTAAAGTTATTCCTCTTGTGTAACGGCAAAAGAAGTATATTTGTGTATTATACATACAGGCTGAGTTTGGAAAGTCAACAGCACAAATGACAACTGTTTACTTATTTAGAGTGTGCTAAATATTTTAGGAACTAGTTGGTAGGACAGATGATTAAGTGAGTAAGATATTTTCCAGTTAACAGCTAAGTTATTATTTTTAGTTTATTTCGATTGTGGCTCACAGTACATGGATTCCAGAATTGATGCTCAGAGTAAGATTCAAAACTAGCGCCTATCAGTCGAACTGCCAACACACTATCGCCTAAGCTAATGGGAGTCATCTACTGAACTGATAGGTGCTCCGAAACCCATCCCATCTGTTTGCAAGCACGACGAGGAACGGGGGCAGGTTTGTAGTAGTTTAGTCATTAGCCTACGCAATGATTGTGAGTAGTGCTGGGTAGTGAAAGCTAAAGAAATGGAAAAGTCAGCATCGATAGGTAACAGTAGACAACTGTTCAAACTTATCAAAAAAGCAGATGTTAAAAATTCGGCGGTTAGTGAAAATATGTTGGGGGGCGACGGAACAATAATTCGACTTCAATCCAGGGGATTCGATTGGTGAACAGGAGACTTCAGGGAGTAGTTCGACTGGCATTTAGTCACACAACAGTTGCACACTATCTCTAAGCAACCTGAATATCGAATTGATGTTAGTTCTCCAGCTCTTAGTGTGGTTAAAAAGGCTATTAGTATTCTAAAGTGAGGGAGAGCAGCAGGGTGTGATTGATTAACCTCTGAGATTTTTCAGAATGATGGTTCAGTTTTGGCAGTTAGGTTAATTGAAATCTTAGGTAAGATCTGGGAAATGATCGAGGTCCGACCTGACTAGTCCCGATCACTGATCACTATAGTATTCTCTTCTGATAATAGTAGCCTCAGTAATACCTTAACGTCTAACTAAAGCACATGAAAAGCAAAACCCAGAAGACCAGGCTGGTTTCACAACTAAACATAGCTGTATAAAAATATATTCATCCTTTCGCAAGTCCTAGAACATAGACTGTGAAATTGGCTGTCATTGAAAGACGTTCCAACGAAATATTCAGGCTTGTTCGGGCTTCCTACCCGAACACTATTACTCAATTCAGAGCTTATGGCCAACTGTCATCGGAAACGATTGCATCAAGCGATGTTCATCAGGGTTTATTATATACATGCTTTTAGGCCTAAGACTCTCATCGTTTGACCTTTCAGGGGTTGACCAGGAGACCCACTTGTTGACTTAGAATACGCAGATGATATTAGTCCTTTTAGTCCTTTTAGTGAAGACGCTGATCACTTTAAATGACAATGTAAGTATATTTGAGATGCGGTTTTCTCAATCCTTCAGGACTGGCCTACGTCCGCGCCTAGTGATAGGAAGTGAAGTAGTTGAGTGCGTTAACTGCTTCATTCATCAGGGTAGTCCCATGGGTCCTGATGATTTGGAGTCAGGCGAAATCTCGGCGGGGATTGAAAAGGCTCGATTGGCGTCCGACAACTTGCGTCACTCGTGGCATAGGTTAGATATCCGTCTTCAAAACAAAGGGAAAGCCTACTGGACAGCAGTTCTTTCCATCCTACTTTATGGGCGTGAAACACATCCATTAAGAATAAAGGGTAATCGTAAGTCTCTAGTATTCGATCATAAATGTCTTTGAATCATTGCTCGCATGCTTTTGAACCACCGAGTAAACGGTGATTCCGTTAAGAATAAGGTACTGGGTAAATATAGCAAATCGATTAAAGAGGTATTGACTTTGTATCAACTGAGGCGGTTGAGACATGTGTAACGTATGCCTGACCACTGTCTATCTCAATAAGGAACGTCGTCTGGAGTATGACTAGACTGTAAGAAGCTGAGGATGTCCAAAACAACACATGGTATCAATTCATACAGTCTAAAAATTGTAATGAACCATTTTAATAGATACAGACTACCTGGCAGGGCGTAAGTGATTATCGTAACTAGTGGTTAGAGACTTTGAATGACGTGGCTCAGAAGTGTTCGCAATCCCACAGGTGCATTCACTCTTTTTCCTCCCTCATAATAGTCTTATTGTGCTAATTTTCATTTTCTTGAGTCGTATCATTGATGCCTAATTTTTTCTCTTACCGTTTACTTCCTTTATTACTCCAGTATTTGACTTAACAGTTTTATCTCGCTGTGCTGATGGGGTACGACAACTTGAGCAATGTACCAGTTTCCACGTTGCTAATGGCTGGCTTGAATGGCCGCTACATTGTCCAACTTGTATGATCTCTATTCATGCGATTTTGCGTTATCCCATTGCAGATATTCCAAAGTGGATTTTTAAATATATTGCTGACCATTCGGACTCAGTAGTTTAGTGAATACTGTGTTGGCGTTCAAACCAGTGGAGATAGGCTTGAAGTTGTATTGTAAGCATCAATACTGAGTTATATGTACATTCCGATGACGGATTTTGAATTCGACTGATTTAAGCCTTTTTTCATTAAAAGGCTATTTGAATCACCTCACAATGGTAAGGTGATATAGACAGGCTTTTTCTTTACCAAAGCTTTAATCGGTCTCACTGTACCATGAACTTTCAATGTATTTATGAATTTAAGAGGATAGCCAATTTCCATTAATGTTTTATTTAGCAGCCTAACATCATCATCAGTGGCGTCAATTGTACAAATACGATCATTGTGTTCAGATTGTTCGAATTGTAGTGCGCTAATATATCACATAGTTCTGATAACCTTCGTCTTCTTATTACACTATCAAATTCATATATCTATGTAGAGGTAAACAAGAATTACTTCCTTTTGTGGACTGTTGGTTTCTTTTTTATTGTAACGCAATATTTTTAATCAGAAACTATATAAATATATTCATCTCAATGTAAATCATAAGAAAATATGGTTGAATACAGAGTTATCTAACATCGAAAGTAAATTGTAATTCCATCACAATGCACTTATTTTTAATACGGATTTATTTGGAATAAGTTAAGTGGTCACGTAATTAACTAATGAACAGCTTAATTCATTTTTGTATTAGTTATTTAAATCTTCCCATTAATGTTTAAAACTATAATTGATTAATCCCTTATTGTCATAATGTGCATCCAGTGCAGAGTGCTTCAATAATGAAATTTCAAAAGTTCCATTTGCGTTTAAAAAAAGAACAATAGGTCTTTACCTTAAACGTATCCTTTCGATATTGATTTTTGTGGCGAAACCATAATTTATGCACGACCTTTGGATGACGCGACTGATATTGAGTGTTCACACAGTAATCAGGACCAAATTAGGGTTATAAACCTGTGTGAGGATTTAGAATTACGAATAACAGTTGTTGGTTAAAGTTAGGAATTAGATTTAGGATTTTTATCGCGAACAGACATCAGCTATAATGTCAAACCTCTATTTATCCAAATGGATGAGTGAACTTCGCTCCGAAATCAAAGACTTATTATGGTTGACGTGATTGGTTCGTCCATAAATTATAGTCTCGCTGTTCAACACTTTTTTTTGTAATTTCTCAATATCAACTTAATTTTTATAATTAGATTCATGGTATTTTAGTAAATATTAGATTACTGAATCAGAATGTTTCTAATGTATTCTCCGTTTTCATTGTGTTTTTCAAACTTATTGGACATATGTCTATTGTAAATGACTTTTTCCAGTCATAATATACAAATAAATTATACGAAACACAGCGTAAAGTTGGCACATTAAATTCTCTCTCTCTCTCTCTCTCTCTCTCTCTATATATATATATATATATATATATATATATATATATATATGGGAATACTAAATATAATTCCTTCACTTGATTCATAAATTATTACTGCACTATACCTCAGTCTTCTTTTTCATTAGGTATTAGTTTTATTTATTCATAAATATAAATTTTAATTTGGAAATTTCAATTACTGCTTTCCTACAACTACCTTATTGTTTGATTTTAAGTTGAATTTCATTATAAATAATCATTAAATGTATTAGAAGTAGAAAATGCTTCAGTTTTCTTCAGTGGTGCTTATTATTGATCGAACACCGGAATTCGTGATCTCATGATTAGTCTGTTGCTTTCCGATCAGTAAATGCAATCAGTTTATATACATTTTTGACTGAGTTTGTGATAAAATGTCACCTTAATTAAATATCTTTATTAATGCTTGTCTCAATCTCAGCACTGCTAAGCACATCATATTAACAGACGAAATTTCAGCGAGACTATAATTTATGGACCAACCAATCAGTTTTAGGATAACAGGTCTTGGATTTTGGTACAGAATTCATTCACCCATTCGGTTAAATAGCATCTTGGCATTTTAGCTGATGTCAGTTCGTGGTGAAAAACCATAAACCTAATTCCTAACCCTAACCATCAACTGCGAATCGTAATTATTATTCTTCAAACTGCTTTATAACCCCCATTCAGCCCTAGTGAATAGGTAGAAACTCTCAAAGTCACTTTGGCGTCGCTCAAAAGTCATCCATAAATTATAATCTTACTGAATTCTTCTGAGTTGTTTCTTAAAAAAGTAAACGCAAATATTAATCCTGACCTGCTAAAATTCAGAAAAATATACAGAATGTTATGGCTTGATTACTTCTTGTTACGTTTATTATAAGACCTAATGGTAATATTGATTCATAGTTGTCAAAAGATGCTGATCAATCTCAGTCATGAAGATCAATCCGAGGATGCAGGGACCTTTGAAAAGGAATTATACAATCTTATTTACGATTTATATTTTTCAGATGTTTATAGACATTATTAAAATGATTATTACCAGAAATTCTTTTATCATCATAGGAGGTTGTTGAGTTTCACCACGATCACCAACTGATCTAAGTTAGACAGCCGTTGAAACCCCGGAAGCACTGGACGGCTGTTTCATCTCAGAGCGGGACTTCTCAGCAATGTTCGCCTACAACCAGGCAACCGGGTATAAAACAGGACACCTTCAATCTTGCACCCGAATCCTTAACCTTCAGATCGCTGGACTTGGATCCACTGATGTAGTTGTTTAAATGCAATCAATTCACGATATAGAACAACTGTCTTTGATTGTCTGTTTTTCAGTCTTCGCATGTACATCGGTTTTTTAACCTCTTATTCACTAAATATTGATAGGTTTTGGTTAGCTTTCAATCAGATACAAACTGTTCATCATAGTGTATTAAATTCAGTGCAAAGATCCAATAGCCACTATTTTAAATCTAATTAATTCATTAGTAAAATGTATAAGAAAGACATTTCGTGCAGTCTTCTTAAGTGGTATGTGAGAATCAATGTAAGAAAATTAACTCACTCTATGCATGAGTACTGATCGACTCATTTGATTGATCAGTTAGTATGATCAGTTTCCAGAAAAGCATAATGAATCGCTCTTCGTCTTGACTACCTCGAGTAAGAACGGTGACGGACAGTTTCCTATGCACCTGGTTAAATGAAAACTTCCAACCCCACCTTAGCATATCTAATGAAAGTAGAAGCTATATCTATGGTACACATAATTGGTGACCTGTGCCTTCAAAATATTACCAGTGTATAGTAAATCCATACACTGTGAAATGCTTACAGATAAGTGGTATTTGTATTAATGAGGCGATAAATCATCATTTTAGGTGAATGAGATAAATGTTGAAAACGCTTAACCAGTGCTGACTGGATAAGTAGATTGGGCAAAGCCAAGTTGACTGGTCTATATGGTCAATAACAGCTAGACTGTATGTTATTGGGGACAGTAGGCTTCCTGTTTGTGCGCTGTACAAAAATTGAAGTCTGTGTTACCGGATGTCTGGTAAACTTATTGAAAACCATTGGTAATATCTCAGTTGCATTTATTTTTGTTATCCTTGTCTTACTCTTCAACTTAGTTATATCGCTTACTTTTCCTTCTTCAAGTGCATTTATTTTTCTAAAGGCATATTTCTTATGTATATCGAGTCAGGTTTTACCTCCTCTATAAATTTCTGAAGGGCAAACGTTGGATCCAAGCCAAATCAATGTACGTCTATCAATTTCGTTAATCTCGTAGAGCAAGTTTTACTGACCGCACAAACTAAGCTGTTTCTAAACGCGTCTATCTGGGTGTTGATTGAACTATACAAGTCGGTCAATACTTCAATCCTGAAACAGCTCGTCAATTCTTGTCACTCTGTTTCATGAGAATCCCCTTTTAAAATCATCTATACAGTCACCAGTACTAGTTCAGGACTTCAAATTAAAAAGTTACATTTACTAAAGGCTCTAACGCTCCACCAATTTAGGCCTAATCTTAAATCTTAAATTTCTCATTTCACCATGGTTTTAATTCTCATTTCTATCTTTCATTTTCAATTACCTGACATTTTTTATGCTTTTCTAGTTCTTTACAGTTATTACTTATCTATTATCGAGCAAACAATTATCACTCATGTACAGACTAGCATTAACTTATTAGCCACTGAATCATTACAAAACTTCATTGAAGTGTTCAATTTTCTTTGGAACAATTTCTGATGCAATACAACAATACAATTTCTGCTTATAATGCTTATGACTTAATGTCGAAGAAACCCACACAGGATGTACATATGTTAATAAGAAACTAATCAACTGCAGTCCTAAAAATCAATGGAAAGTTTCAAATAACCAATACAAAAATGAATTAATACAACCTTAGTTTTGGCAATATTTTTTAAATTACGCAACAGTTTTCTGTCTAATCAGTGGCTACTACATTTACAAGCGGTAAAATGACAATTGATGGCTCTCACACACTTTCCCGTAGCATTCTTTAACGCCTTTATCAAGGGACTGGCCATCAGAAACAACATAGAAGTTTATTTTATATCTTTCACCACATCTTAAATCACTTCTCTTGTGTTTACTCTTAATTGAGAAAAAAACAACTATTCTGCGAATTATTCTCTTTTTATGCCCATCTCCAAAAAATCTTAAATGATGACTCCATATTTAATTTCATTGGACAAAAGCTTTTGTCCAATCAGTTACAAAAAGGCACTTGTCAAAACACTGTTACACGGAACAGAAAGAATATGTTATGAATGTTAAAAAGTGTTTAAGGAATAACGAATACCCACTAAAATTTATTGAGAAAAGTGGAAAACGTGAAGATAAAAAACTCAAAGAAACTACAGCAAATAATGCCACAGGGTCAGTCAATATGAGACTAGAGACTGCATTGACAAGAACTTATCCTGAAGCTAAATTGATTGCCCTGTCCAGAAAAACATGTTCTTTGACACAATCAAAGGTCGACAGGTATCGCTTTCATGTTACCACTAACTGTGTATACAAATTTACATGTATCTGCCAAAGCAGTTACATTGGTGGAACAGAAAGAAGAGCCTACGTCCAATTCAAAGAACATATTCCGAAGAATTTAAGATCGAACGGACTAAAAGCATTCAGCAGTGCCATCGCAAGACATCTCCTTGACACAGGACACGAAGTCGATACACTGAAGTCCTTCAAGGTGATTAACAAACAATTAAACTCCAACCTTTTGAAATCTGCCTAAGCAATAGCAATCAGACGTCCAAAACCAGATCTACGTATACAAAAAGAGACAGTAATAAATCTTTCTTTGCCCTGGTAACATTACCCCCCCCGCTTTTATTTATTTATTCATTATGTCATTCATTATCCCAACTCTCTGAAGTTTAAAATTACATCATTCATAACTAACTGCTTTCAATTCATATCTTTCTTTATTATCAATAATCTCTTTTCAGTTACTTCATTACATAATCAGCGAATGTTTTTTTATTCCATGGGTTTTAATCACTATTTTAATGTTCAGGAACTTTCCTTCCTAAACCTTATTTATTAGGGACAAAATCCTTTATGAGCTTATTAACTCTGTCGGATTCTTCGCTACATCATGATATACATATTCATTCTTAATCACTCTCTTATGTATAAGTATATCAATATCTGTAATAACTCTGATTTTCAAATATTTTAGGTTGTAAGCCGCTGATGAGAACCTAACGAAATAAAATGAATCCATTTATTATTCTTCAACAATCTTTGATCTTTCTCTCTTTGACGAACAATCTCGCTGATATATGAAAGAGTGGGATGAAAAAAATATTTTTTTTACTAACACAGTTGTTAGGTGTATATATTTAATAAAAACGATTATGTTATTCATTTCCTTGATTATTGTAATTGATTATTATGCATAACTGATTATGAATAATGACACGATCTTTTTTTTAATTTTCTTGTTTACTACTACTTGTTAAAAAAAACTACTCATTAATAAGACTGTACAACATAATTCGATGAGTAAGTTAAAATAAATGAAAAAAGTTTACTTTACCTAATTATCTTTAATCTTTTTCTTTCTTTCTTTCTTTAATGGTATAATGAATTTGTTTATGT
This sequence comes from Schistosoma mattheei, assembly GCA_944470405.2. Taxonomy (NCBI): domain Eukaryota; kingdom Metazoa; phylum Platyhelminthes; class Trematoda; order Strigeidida; family Schistosomatidae; genus Schistosoma; species Schistosoma mattheei. The sequence goes on from OX103950.1 coordinate 8,880,745, forward strand.
TTAGTTAAAATCATTAGTGAAAATATAGAACGAATACAATAAGAAACAAATAAATTAGTAAATCTATATGATTTGTCTAGATTCTTTCAATAGTCTGATGACTGTGTTGTGTTTTTTTCCTCCTTTTAAAACACACAATCAAATTATAATTTAAATAATTTGAGAAATCTAAAGTATCCCTTTGAAAAATTGATACATTAATTCTAATTAAGAGATGAAAGAGAAAAAAAAAGAAGTAGAAGTAAAAGTAGGCAACGATGAAAGAAGTGGATAATGATGATGATGATAATAATAATAATAATAATACACAAAAATGTAATAAATATGTACATACTTTATAAAAAGAGCTCGTCATAGAAACAGTAAAAGAAAGTGAAGAATAAAAGACAACAACAAACAGGAATTGGAAATAATGTAGAAGGTGAAAGATTAATGTTATTGATAAACTGATTATGTTCTGAGATTAAACTTTTGTTTTTAAAGAATTAATAATACTTCCATGACGTATTGAACCAGCACTTAATGGACGAATTTCAGGATTATTATTATTATTATAACTGGTATTTAAAGTAGTTGGATTCACATTTATAATTGATGATCGTTGTATACTAGATACAGGTGTACTTCCTGAAGATGGTATAATCATGGAGGTTTTATTTCTTTGTATTAAACTAATAGAACGTTTATTAGTAGTTGGTTGAGATTTTGGTGAACGATTCTTTTTTAATATTTTTGCAATATGCTTATAATAAGAAGGGAGTAAATGATAAATAAATGAAATTTATTATTTATATTTTTGTATGTATTTTTGATAATATTCAAAACAATGGGAAAATACGTTACTACTCTGTACAATCAATTTAATTTAAACTAATTCATTTTCTGTGTAGCCCCGTAGTGATACTATAATTGATGAATGACCTTTGAGTGACGCTAAACTCACCTTGAGAGTGTCCACCTAATAGTTAGAACCAAATGGGGGTTATAAACCAGTGTTAGCAATTTGAATTATGATGAACAGTTGATGGTTAAAGATAGTAATTAGATTTCGGTTTTTCACCACGAACTGACATCAGCTATAATACCAAAACTCTATTTAGCCAAATGGATGAGTGAATTTCTCTCCAAAATCCAAGACCTATTATGTTCTACGTGATTGGTGCGTCCATAAACTATAGTCTCACCGAGTTTTCTATTCAAATCTTAGTTCTACATTATAGTCTATGTGAATTTGCCTTAGTTGAAAAACTAGTTATTAATAAAATTGTGTCTTATTGGATATGTTTTTGAATAGTCGATATTGAACAATATGTTGTTACTATTTAGCATAGAAGCAGATTAACAATGTTTTTGTAGAGATTAAGATCTATTATAAAGTTAGATATATGTATATTGATGTTCTGACGTCAGTTTCTTCTAATACCTAACCTGAATATTGTTTTTGAAGTTAATTTTTAAAATAAACTGATACCATCTAGAGAAAAAGCCAAGGATCGCTAGACAGTTTTTCGTCTTTTATGGAACTTCTCTGTACTAAATATCCATAATCTAATTCTGAAACAATTTATTCTCATGGAGAGCACCAAACCTTAAGACTAACAAGGTGGAATGCTCATTATTCACCACAGTATTTAGGTCACCGAGCATCTCCTGCAGAATTTCCCAGTGACGTATTTCTCCAGTCATCAGTGTTCATAGGATTACATTGATTAAGTTTCAATAAGATCTCCAAGTTTAGAGGTCCAAAATAACAGCGCATTTTTTATTTAAAATAAAATAGTTAATATTAGTTTTCTACTGATAATCGATTTAGGATTTGCGCAGTTGGCATACTAGAAAAAGTCTTATTTGCAGTCTCTAGGCCAAATGTAATCCTTGGAGAATTCTTTTTATTCCTCACTATAATAATTAGTGGTTCTTCTTTATTCTAGTGATTGTATCGCTACTCCATTGGTAGACTATATGTAGCGTTAAAAGTACTGAAAAACATTATTCTTCAGCAGGTAACATACTGATCAAATATCTTTTTGGTGTTAATGTTCACTACCGGACTTAAACCCAATACTTTTCAATGCAGACGCGCAACACAAAATCCACTGAGATGCTGAGTCCACATGGCCATATAATGGGTTACAGATTACACTACTAGCCAAAATCTAATTTTGCTTAAATACATGTAAACTAATGGTAAAATCAAGGCAGTCCACTCAGGATGTATACATGCCAACAATGACTAATCAAAATTCAATCTTTACTACCAACAAATAAAAGGTTCAAACGCTCAAAAAATAAGGAACAAAAAATAGTTTCAAGCCTCTTCACTGACTACTTGCAATCACATTTCAGAAATACAGAATTTTTCGTTATTTCTTAAGGCGAGAAAAACATTATACCTTTTGCCAACTAGTTGGAAAGGCATTCAGTAGACAGGCAATAGTAATCAGAATTAAACTTGAAATTTGTACTGAAGACATAATCAATATTCGTTTCATCCAAAATAATTCATAAACTGGAAAAGAAAGAGGATATAAAGCATAAATTAATTCAGTAATATAGATTCATGAATCATTTTAATGGAGCAAATAATCAATCAGATTGAAAGAATATTCAAGATAGATGGTTATGACTCACAAATGTAGTAAATCTGGCAACTACAGACAATATTAAGACGTTTACTCAGGATGTAAAGATGTCATCTGAAGCTAATCAAAACTCAATCCTGAATATTAATATGGAAATATAAATCATGAAGACTAATAAATATCACACCCATTTGACAAGTTAGTAACTGTTTGTACTCACCGCTTGAAGCGATACATGCAATATTCATGTTTTAATGTGAACAAAAATACTAGGCTGCTGATACATCCATATGGTGTTTCAACAAGGATTCAAAGCATATTCTGAATCCAGTTATTGGGCAAGATAACAAAAACATGTTTATCTATGTTTTTGATATACTTTGATAACAATTTTTAATTTAGTTGACTGACAGAATACCTTAAGTATGTAGATAGTCACCCAAACAAATAGCTAAGTGAAAACCGAACATATATTTGTGTAGACTAAATAACTTCAAACAACTGAGTGGATATTTATTAGGTAACTGGAGTTGGTGTTTATAAGTAAAACATTTTATAACAACTATAAGCCTTTAAATTTGCTTATAGAATCACAACGGATCAATCTAATATGAGAATGAAGGTCACAACACAATCAACGATGATTGGTTTGTACTTGTTGCATCAAGGATGTATGTTTTCAACTCTATAATATTAGATAAGAACTTTCGTCTAAATTTGATCGAATAGTTTCACAGTATTTAGGCATCGAGTTGATGTGAAACATTAAAGAGAAAGAATGTATTTGTAAAATCTCAGCCAATGAATTTGAAGTTAATGCAACATTTCGCCTGGTAATCTGATCCAAGCTTTTTCACGGAAATATAACCAAACATCAAAATTATTGAATATAAATAGGTAAATGATTCTCCGGTTCACTGTATACTGAATAAATCATCATCATCACCTAATTTTCCTAAGTTGCATCAATCTAATGTGACATTAAACAAGATTAAAGAGTGAAAAAAAAATTATCTAGTTGAAATCAACAGAAAAAATTTTAGGTCAGGGATGAAGATTATCGAAAGTATTAAAATGATAATTGCTCTTATCCACGTCATTATTGACATTATTTAATTTTAACTCTCAAAATTAAAGTTTTAACTAACAACGACTAATAAAAAAAACTGTTTCTAGGATAGAAGGTTTTTTTAAGAAATATATTTTGGTTATATCTTAACAAGTAGAAAATTGTATTTCTGATGTTTTGTCACTTAGTGTGAACCGCTTCTTCAGAAGTGGGATATAACAAAAATATATTTCTTATTAACTTTCTATCTAATGATTAATTTTTTTGAAACTATCAAGTCCAACATTCGCACTGATATATATATATATATATATATATATATATATATATATATATATAATGTGATATGACTTTTTGTTGAATTTTATCATCTATAAGCTTATTTGAGTCCAGTTAGTTAGCTAATGTGTAAAACTTATGTCAAGTTTAGGTTTATTTACAGGCCGGTTGCCAAACTACACAAGGAAAGGCAGGATTACAACCTGAGATCCATTCCTACCAACCACTAGTTATTCACATTTGTTTCAGTTTCTGCTACTGGGTAGATTATTACTTAGAGTGAAATCATGATTCATAATCAGGTTTATAAATATGTCCCCAGTTATCGAACAACATCATTAATATTATTAAGACTACGTAAATTCAAATGTTTGAACATTTATACAGTAATTTTATTTCACATATAAGTTGTTGACTGCATTCCTTTAAGCCATACAATCATACTTTGATATTACTTTTTTAGTTCGTAGTGATCATCTTTAGGGTTATACTAACACAGTTCTGACAGGACTTTAGGACTTTAAGACTTCCATAAGCTTTTGAATAGAAAGAGCAGAAACCTACAAGTTCTATTGAATGACAGTTACTCTCTGATACGAATTAGTTTAAATTATACAATGTTGTCGGTGTGACGACGTTTGAGTGACGCTCGACTGACCTTGAGAGTGTCTACCTAATAACTAGGACCAAATGAGGGTCATAAACCTGTGTGAGGATTTAGAGTTATAATCTCCAGTTGATGGTTGAAGTTAGGAATTAGATTCAGGCTTTTCATCACGAAGTGACACCATCTATAATGCCAAAACTTTATTTATCCAAATGGATGAGTGAATTTCGCACCAAAATCCATGACTTATTATCTTATAGGTGACTGGTTTGTCCATAAATTATAGTCTCGCCACATTGTTAATTAAAACCAATCTCACTGACAGGCTAAATAATTACGCAGGCGCTATTAGGCTTGAATGTTTTAATATCTATGTGTACAAAATTTGAGGTGAACATAACAAAAGACTACTATTCAGTGCTTTTCTATTTTTCTTCTCTTTCTCCTACTGGTAATCTTTGATTTTAACGAAAATTATCATTCACAAACTATCTAACTGATCAACTCAAAGTCCTATTTCAGTTAACATAATACATATGTATTTTGATTGATCACTAACTTTTGCAAACGACCTCACTATGTTGAAACATAAGAGCTGTAAAGAATGAAATTAGCTAGCATAATGACTCTAATTTACTATTGTTGGTCAACCAAGAAACATTAGTTGTATATCATTAATAGTTTACACAGGAAACCTATACTATTCCATACATTTTTATACTTCAGATAATACTAGATAACAATGTAACAATTAAATGAACCATACCACTTGAAATGGTTACAATTGTACTTAACCATCTAGCTAACTCTGATATATATATATATTCATGATTTACTTGTGCTGATTATATGGGATTACGTCACTATCTATTTTAATTGTTTAAATAAACTTCTGTATTAATACTTCACTTATTCTCTGTGATGATTGTTAAAGATCCATTTAAGTGGGTAGTTCTAATCCGTTTTTTTAGATATAGTCTACATACAAATAAACAAAATTGATATTAATAACACTGATGATAACAATACTTCAGTACTTATTATTTATATCTTTTTGAATGTCATTTCTTTGGCTATAAATTGAAGTTTGAAAGAGAGTAGACAATATATAATCACTTATAAACTATTCAATGAGTTGATTGTTTCTTTAAACTGATAAAGTATATTAAACTAATGGGAATAAGAAAGAAAATATCAAATGAAAATTTAATATAATTGAAACTTACTAATACAAATAGGTAAAGCACATAATGGTTGAATAGCTCTTATAATTCGTTTTGTTTTACGACAACTCATATCCATAAAAACAGTGATACCTTTATTTTAATAAAAAAAAGAGAATATATAATACCAATAATGATGATATAAAAATGATAAATTTGAAAATGAAAAGTTTTACATTTGGTTAGTTGTTGTTATGCATATCTATTGCACAAGTTAGTGTCTATCTTAATTCAATAAACTAGAAGTGTCTAAAATTGAAGTGATCGAGTTTGAGTTTCAGTGTAAATGTTCTTGTTAGGATGTACAATTGGGATCCAAATAGAATGAAATTGACGTCCTGGAATGTATTATTGATTACCATTCAACTTTCTTGATATAGGAGTGAATTAAGCAGTTTGGAAACTAAAAATATTCTTCAGTAATTTTTTTATGAAGGAGATAACCCAATAAATATAGCTTTGATTTAAATTGTATATGTATTAAAAGTAGGAATTAGTAGAAAGATTTAGGATTACTTTTTTCATCTAACTTCAGATCAGGAATAATAAGCAAGTTGTGTGATCTTGGATCAACAATAACTGAATAGCCACTATAAAATAAAGAAATTTGTTGTATCTAGTTCTGGAATCCGAGACAAGCATGTAGTTCTAAATTTGCCTATAACTCAGTATTGATATTTATAACAGGACTCGAATTCATTTCCTTTAGCTTCGTATGCTGACTTCCAGATGTATTTACACTCCTAGTAACCCCAATCAACTACTTTATTATTTGTCTATTCTCTGCAATTTAGACATTTAATCCACTATGTAAATTCATGTGTGAGTCTGATGGAGCACATCAATCTTTAATTTATTCTGCCATTGGTTGTAACCCAAATGCAATCAATAATTTATCCATAATCGATTAACATTCATAAATATATATGAATTTCGAACACACACTCGTTTTCCTGTGTGCTACCTTTCTGCACGCTTGCTGATTTTTCTAGTCATTAACAAAAGACTATCTATATAACTGATGTTCGTGCTTTTGAATAATTTCGAGTAAATCCATAATTCTACTAGCAGATTTAACCTGTGTTAAGTACTCAGTTAATGGGATACTATTTATTAGAGTCAGATATAGAGGAAATTAACCGCTACACATTCGCTTGACGTGTATCTTACATTTTACTGATAGCCACAAATCCATTTATTTGTAGAAACTCGTGAAAAGCGATTGCATTACCATTATGTTCACTAATTTGAATTTGAAAGACAGTTTAAGGAGCATAGACTCATTAAATCACCAACATTATATTTCCAACGTGTCTTATTATTACTGTCATTTGAAATAAAGCTTTTTGATGATCGTTTTACCAATGGTAATTAAAATTCTATTATCTCGAATTGTTTTCTACACATTAGCATTATGTATTAGATGAATCAAATCGTGTTGCAGAATACCATGTTGATTATGTCATTAAAATAGAATGTTTCTAATTTTTTTCCCTGGTTAACATCTAGTGCTTATACTTATTTGAGTCTGTTGAATATAAACTCCTAAGATAAATATATTATCACTTTGAATATATATTACATATAGTGGTAGATAAATTTAAGCAAATTGTACCTACCTAAATATGAAATTCCTACACCAATAAAATAATCCCATGGTAAATATATCCAAGTTATTATTTCTGTTGAGGTCAGAATAGATGTAAATACAAAAATCGGCCAAGTAATTAAAATGTTAAATAAGCCTATTGTAGTGAAAAAGAAGGGAAATTATATGAGGTGATACGTTAAGAAAATGACAAATCACACTGAATAGTTAAGATAAAGAATTTTGGTTTGATTAATGAGTATTGTTTTCATTAAGATTTGGCTTCAGAAGTATTGGTCTTTCAGTTTTCATAGTGTCTATCAATTGAAATTGTTAGTTCCAGCTTCTACTCCACTGAACATGTATGTATATTTTATTAGAAAAATTAGTAACTGAAGTCCAAGAATTAGAAATGGGAAAGTTATTAAACTCGAAGTTTCGTTCAAAATGCAAATCATAGTCATTAATATGATTAGACGTACATGTTTTTAATTTTTCATTTTTTCATACCATTTCTTCCGATAGATTAGGAATGGGTAATTATCAACAGATGAGAATGAAGACATGTTGGATTCAACCACATCAGAGGAGAAAGTTGTTACAAATGATATTGGATAAACACTACAATAGTACGGCTAAATAAATATTGTTATAAACAACGGACAATCTATTCCATCTCATTAATCATATGCTATCGTCACAAGACGTGATAGTCATGATTGTGATACAGAATAAGGATTGCGGATGTACACTGCTGAACTGTCCCAAAACTGAAGGAACTGATTATGCCTGAAACGTCATGGTTGTTCCAGTAGATGGTTCTCCAGGTAGCATCGATTCATTGTGAAAATGGCTCTTAGAGATGAAAACGTAACAAACTGGGGAATACTCAAAATCTATTTTTCTAATATATTTGATCATATGAAGAATGTCATGCTGAGCTAAACATCACTGTCTAATGTTAACTTCATAAATCATCTACTGATCTGTATTGATGTATGTATAAGTACTTATGTACGTTAAAAATAAGAACTTTTATATGCGGGATTACTAATTAACACTTTTATAAACGGGTTTTGGATTATTAAAATCAGTGTATAGGTTATTATGTGACAGATGATGTGTTGTGATGACTTTTTTGCTTAGCAATGATTGGACTATTTACTTGAATCCTCCAAAGAACTGAAACCAAAGATATGACCACTAGCCAAAAGAATAGTTTTTATCCATAAAAATCGAATCCTTAAATAAAAATTACTAACAGAAAAATGACATATTAAGGTGTGGCAAACAATTAAAAAATATCGGTTCCAGTGATTTGACACCAGGAGTGAGGTTCAGGATACGTACTTCGTCTTGTTTGTTATATGTCAAATGGATACACCTGGACTTATGGCAGTGGAGACTCACCAATTGGAGTCCTGAATCACAACAACGGGAATTATAGACTTTTACTGATATATATAATACTAATTACCATTACTATTACTACTCCATGAGTTGTGGAAGAGTCTCATACTAGAACGAAACATCTGTCCAGTGATGCAGGGCTTTCAATGGTGCTTAAACTTAAGTAAGTCATTTTATCTTCAGATGAAAGCGAATTCACAGCCAGTGAATTTCTGTCTAAGAAATCTGACTGAAAAATGAATTGAATAAATTGAAACAATCGTTTGTTCTACATTCAAGCAAAAGCTATAAAATGAAATAGTTCCTTTTTACAAAGTCAAACAATAGCATGAGAACACTTATTAATTCATAAAAAAAACTTGTAGTAAATTTCTGTTAAATATGTTTTCTCTTTTGACTACAATCATAAAAGATACTTGCAATATAGATACCAGTAATTGGATTCGTGACAGCTTGTTAACCGTTTTATGAAAGAGAATAAGTAAATGCACCTTCGGAAACGTAATGCAGCCTAGAAGTATGAGAAGGTCGCGAAGAGATATATGCTTAGACGTTTCTAGGGATCCAAAAATATATCGTTTAATGTAATTATGCAAATGTAAATGTTTTTTTTTTATTGTTTACGTAATTTGCTTATAATCGATGACGACTTAGGAAACATCGAAATATCATTTGTTTCTCATCGAATATCTCAAGTTTGTTTTTTATATCGATCAGAAATATTATTTTTGGTTATTCACTATTTGATAACTTAAAAAATACTGTGAATTATCTTAAACGTTTTTATCAAACCATATTTTCTGAAATCAAATGACTGGTTATTCTTCATGACAGTCAGTATAATATCAGAGTGTAACGCTGTTCAGTATTGTGTTAGTTGAATAGTATAAAACATATAATAGAGATACTCAGTTAAAAGATTCGACGTTTAATGAACTTACTCTCTATATCTTAACATCTATGGTATGATAAATTTGAATTATCAGGATAAATTCTGTTAAAATCAGAAATGATTATTGTTTTTTTATAGACTACTTGATTAGGGATCAATTAACTGACTAATGTCTTACAAATTACAAAACAACAGTATCTGTATTGCTTGTTCAGTTTTTAGTTCACATCAGTTCCCATCGATTGTGCTTGAAAAATGATTTGCCTTAGAAATATTATAGAATAGTTTTTAGGCGAGACTATAATTTATGGACGAACCGATCCCCTATAAGATAATAGGTCATGGGTTTTGGTGCGAAATTCACTCATCCATTTGGATAAATAGTTTTGGTATTATAGGTGATATAAGATCGTGATGAAAATCCTGAATCTAATTCCTAACACTGGGGGCATTTAGTCCTGTTTATTAAGTGAACACTCTCGAGGTCATTTTACCGTCACTCGAAGGTCGTTTGCAAATTAGACTCACCTAGTTTTTATACTAAGAGAACATCTCACGGATTAAAATTGTGAGTCAATTGAAGCTAGACCAACATGGGAAGTCTGGAAGCACTGGACGGCTGTTTCGTCCTAATGTGGGACTCCTCAGTGGTGCTCATCCACGATCCCGCACCCTGCGAGATTCAGACCCAGGACTTATCAGTCTCGCGTCAGGCGCTTAACCACTAGACTACTGAGCTGGCCGGCATCAAACGGTGTTAATGTCTAAGTTCGAAAAATCCACGTAGTTACGCCACTGTCCGCCATCGTCATCATTAAGTTGATATCTCACAATAGATCTGGTCGAACTCCACTGGTCTAGCTTCAATTGGCTCATGATTTCAATTAGTGAAATTTCTAAAATCTCCACAAAACCCCTTCTTATAAGAGAATATTGTTTAGGATTTGTGTAAACAAGTAGTATGTGATTATTTCTTTGTTAACTATATCTATCGACCTGGTCAATTAACTCCTTAATTTGCATATATAGTGTGATATAAATGAAAATAGACATTAAGTTAATAATTGAATTATCTAGGACATGATGTTTATTAGAAAACAGATTTTACACCAAATACATTGATGATTGAGTTTGAAATTAACTATCAAGTTTTGATGAGTAGATTCTTTGAAGTTAGTTTAATTGATAATGATAGCAACCAATAAAGTAGATCATAATTAATTTAATTTTAAAATTATATTGATTTACAAAAAAACACAATAAAAAATAATCGATTTTTAGTCTTAGAGATTATTTAATTTAAATCAATGAAATATTTTTTCCAATTATCTAGTATCCTACTGTCAAGTTTATGACCACATAGTAACATCCAATATTAATTTTATTTAATATCTAATGCTTTTTTCTGTTTTATTAATTAATCAAGAAACAATATTAAAGAAAAAAACATGAAAGAGAATATTTTTCTAAAGAGAAATAAAACTTTATGCAATTGGATTAATATATTACTAAATAATATGAATTAAGTAGTATTTGAATGATTACTTACCCAATGCGAAATAAAAACAAGCCATTTGTCCAACAGTAGGCTTATTAATAATACGTTTCAAAATAACCTAAATTAACGAGCAATAAATCATGATGAACAGAAACCATGTACATATTGATTTAAAGATATTATTTAGTCAGTTGGAATCAAGAGCCTAAGTCGATAAAGTTCATTAGAAAATTTTTTTTAAAAAGTGTTTCTGAATCCACAGGTGATCAGTCGAAAATAAATGAAAATTATGAAAGATGATGATGAAAACAAAGATCGATTATTATTGAAATTGCAGGAGAAGCTAACCCCGCTCAATTAGAAGTCAGCGTTCAATTCCTCCAATATTCGTCCAATCCATAGTGTAGTACAATCATTATCACTCAACAAAATATCTAATGAACATCAAGGTAAAGCTTATAATTTGATCGGTCACAATTTCTTAATATAATCTTTGGAAATCCCCTAGGAACTAGACTAGTTTTTGGTTACTAATTAGGTACATGTTTAATTAGTGTTTTTCTCGCTAGTGTTATTCAGTGATGGAAACAAGCTTTAATTCAATTCAACACATGCTAAAGTCAACCTGCGACCAATGAAGTTCAACCACTGTCGGCTGTCAAACAGTTATTGACCCGTATCCAGTGAAATAGAGTTGAACAATATCATGGACCGATTAAAGTTGAAAATTAACACCGTTGAACGCTAAGTCAACAGTTTGAAGGTTAAGCGTTGGTACACAAGATAGAAGGTCCAGGTTCAATTTTCGGTTGCGAGTTCGTGGCTGAGTACTTCTGAGAAGTACCATAGTAGGACAAAGAAGCTATTCAAGGCTCTGACTAAGGACGAAAAGTCCAGCTCAATAACTGAGCGCTAAATACTTTGGTAATACTATGAACTGAAACTTTTGTTCGAAAATTCGCAATATTACCCAGTCATCAACATTCATTTAAGTGATCAGTTTTGCCTATATTGTCTAGTGATTAATAAACGTTTGTAGTTCCTACATCTAAAGCTAAATTTGAAGGTTAATATACTGCTGCTTTAGGTTTAGAGAATCGATGAAAGGATGTTTAAAGTGGCCTTATTATCCATAAGTTCCTTCAAATATTATGATGGGAAAATTTCCAGACGTTTTTCATTAGTACGTATATACCAGTCTTATTGCTTATTAATGGTTGATCATGCAATTTGAGATTAAAGACCTTCATCTATATACTCTCAAGAATTTGTATTTTTAAGGTTGGGAAAAAGTTTATAATTCTTCATACAGTGGGATATGTCTTCTTACTGTTGTTAGTAGAAAACACCTCAAGAGTGACAATTCACTTTCAGCTATATATATATATATATATGATTAAAGATTAAATCCAAATGTTGAATTGACTTCTCCATTTATTCTAGTATGTAGTATATTCGAACAGTTTGTAATCTAATTCAGTATCTAAAGTTTACATTATTACTTCCTGCTTTGATTTATTTGATCTATAATTATCTTTTATCTTCATGAAATACGGATAATATATTGGATTGTTTTTTGTTGTTGGAAAATTCATTTATTCGGCATGACTACCATTACCTAGGTTCATAATTACTCAATTGATACTACATAATAATTAAACATAGATTGAATTCAATGATGAATTTTGATTGGATTTATTTTTCTATCACTATCTACCCCTATGCTCAATTCATTTTAAATTATCACGCAAAAATTTTGATAATGATACTTACAAACATTAAGATAATTTGAATATATTGGAGAGTCATCTCACGATATCTTGACTCGAGCTAAATAACATAGGTACACAATGAAACCAGCTAATAACCCCTTAAAACTGGATGGACTTCATATTAAATTGGCAATAGCAGTTCACACCATTTACAATAACTACCAAATCGATTTCAAAATATTATAAAAAGGTTTTTCCAATTACAAAGAAAGGAGAGTAGCTGAAGCGTTCCATATAATGCTTAATCCTACTACTCTCAATAGAAAAGAAGGCTTTACCATACATTCTGATATTAGTCCAAATTCACACTATTACCTTAAATACAAATTAAACTCTATCCTTTCTCATCATAAAGGTCACACATTTTTCATCCTTAACTATGCACACATACACACACATTTATATACATGTCGCTTATGAATCACCTTGACCGAAATGACATGTCATTGATTTGTTCAGACCTGTTTTTTTATCCCACACAATATTCCTACGTTATTCCTTTGTACTATTTAAACTTGGATTCATGTTGATTTAATTATTTAGTTCTCTAAAGAAGTAGCTTACATTAAGTTACGAAACGTCAGAAAATTTAATTTTTCTACTCATTTATTTATAATTTGAAATAGTTTACCATATTAATATACAAAAACTATTTCATACATGACATGTGATAATTAGTTTATGAATTTTAAGGAAATCAGTTTTTCTTATTCAAAAAAAATGGTATAGCGACCATTCATTTTTATGTATCCATCTATGATAAATAACCAACTTCAGTTTTAATTAATTTATCAAAAATCTGTCAAATATACGAATATAAAAATGTACACATCAAATGACATTTTAAATAAAATAACAAAACCAACTACTATTTGGGAAAATTTTAATCAATTCACTAATTGGTAAATTTTATTGATCATCTATCAAAAATTATTGATTATAACGTTCCTCGTAAAATAATTTTTAATTATGAAATCTGTTAGTTACTAAAAGGTAAGAACTAGTATACAGTGTGTTAAAGATTTAATATGATAAACATTTATTTTAATAGTTGAAATCATGAATCAACTGAAGCTAGATCATCATGGAAAATCTGGAAGCACTGGACGGCCGTTTCGTTTATTTGTTTTCCCAAATGATTTTTTTAAATCTTGGAAGATGTGATAACAAAGGTAAATTGTATTGTTACTTTCGGATTTCCATTGATTATCTAAATCGATATGAGTAGCATGACTGGTTGTCTGTTACTCAAGAAAGACAAATTATTGTTGTGAGATAGTAACTCACTGAAGAGAATGGTGGATATGTTGCTCAATTTCGTGGATTAGTTGAAGTTAGACATTAACACCGTTGGATGCCGGCCAGCTCAGTGGTCTAGTGGTTAAGTGTCCGCGCGCGAAATCAGTAGGTCCTGGGTTCGGATCTCGTGGGGTGCGAGATCATGGATGCTCACTGTTGGGGAGTCCCACAATAGGACGAAACAGCCATCCAGTGCTTCCAGGTTTTCCTTGGTGGTCTAGCTTCAACTGACTCATGATCTTAACCACTGAAATTATCAATTATTTACTTAGAGCTACTTAATGGACGAATATTAAAAGAAAGAACAATTTGCTGTAGAGAGGAAACATTTTTCTAGTAGACTGATATATTTGTTTTCAAAATATATGACACAAAGCTAAGCAAATTAAGCTCACTTAAAGCGCAGTTAATTATAGGATACAAATTTCGTTGGTAGTCCACCATCCTATGAAACGAATATTCCCTGATGAGGTTTGACCCGCACCTGTCATGTTAAGTAGTATGCGTGAAAGGTTGTGAAAAGTTTGTCATTCGAACTATCATAAATGACTGGTAAGTTATCGTATTGACATGTCAGTGTATATTACTGTATGATAACTGAAAGGTTTCAAAATAAAAGCTGGAAAACATGTTGAGTCTTATTAAAATTTCAAAACTAAATAGACAATCACTTACTATAAATAACGAAAAGATAATTATCGACACACTAGTGAGACATTTATACCACATTACCAATTGATCACTGTATATATTCAGAATTACCCCACTGGAAGCCATAATGAATGCAATGACCTAAAATAATATACATATAAAAAAGTACATACTATTTTAGATATAATAAATTGGTTCGAACTCTTTCTGTAAATAATCATCAAAGAGATTACTTTTTGTAAAAAATGGCTTTATGATAAGAGAGATTTACACAACTATTTTATTATAGAATAACATTTCTAATCAAATGAAATTGATAAGTTAACTCCCAGAGACCAAACACAAAGTCATTGATTAACGTTATTACATTATCTTTGGAGAATTAAAAGCTTTACATCAAATCTTAAGGGGTAGATCTCATCTCACGCAGTAAGCAGAATAAATAATTTAAAAGATACCTCAGTCATTTCTGACTTTTGCTGGTGTGTTTTTTTGAGAGGCGGTAAATGAAGTACTTAGCTACATTCATAAAGATTGATTGAAGTAAGATGTTAACACCATTGGATGCCGGCCGGTTCAGTGGTCTAGAGTTTGAGCGTTCGCGCGCGGGACTGAAGGTCCTGGGTTCAAATTCCGCGCTCAGGATCGTGAATGCCCACTGCCGAGGAGTCCCATAATACGACGAATTGGCCGTTCAGTGGTTCCAGGTTTTCAATGTTGCTCTAACATCGACCGGCTCATGATCTTAATTCAAAAACATCACCGTTAAACGTGTCTGATAGACTAATTTGTTAGTTTACTACAAATAATACTATGAACTTGTCGGTAGCTCACTGTTTACATGGATTATAGATCAAAGTCGATCTATTGACTTTTAAAATAAACTATTGCCAAGGTCTTGTTACATCATCTATACTTCGAGTTATAATGGTAATAAACTGTGACGTCACCTGGTGCAGATAATTTAGGTATCACTTGTTTAGTTAATAGGTTATAAAGTCAAATGTTAAACTTCACTGCAAAGACTCTCACACTGACATCAACAACACGGAAATATAAACCCTTACAAATTGTTTATTTGTTATTTCTCACTTTTCGTAAATCTCTTTAGTACATTAGAGACATCTATTGAACATTTATTAAAAATCATGAAACTCTAAGTACCTATTTTGGCCTGATTTTTTATTATACTATTAGGTAGCCACAGCTCTAAGTAGTGTTGAACCCAAAGCATTTATCTACGTCTAGTAGTAAACATAACAACTTTTGCGCGTATGCATTTTAATATTTTCGGGTTTAATGTTAAGTGGTTGGAGGTAGTCTAAAGGAAACCCTGATGTTCGATGGTACTCACCAAGAAGGCATCCCATTGATCAAATTAGTGTTTTCTGCAGGACCCATCACAAAGCTTCATAGTCCGTGACGCATCACTGAGTTAATAAATAAACAACTAGTCACTCACAAAACTAACATGTTTACGTTCAATGCTTTCTGAGTGATACTCAACATTTCACTAGATTCATGTGAAATCCATCACAAAACTAGTCACAATGGATTAATTTTTATTTACTACAGTGGTCTTGTTTGTCTTTATAATATCAGTAAACCGGATGATAATTGGATATATAGAACACCATTTTTTCACTATTAAAGTTCATCGTAGTTGATTGTAACATAAAAATTTATGATAAAACTTACCCGTAAAGCACAAAATCGTCTATGTACAATAATCCAGCATAATAAGTATAAAAAACAAGGGAGTACAGCTGTGATAGCGGCACAATCAATTGGTGTTATAATTCTTAAACTGCGAATATAACAGTGTATAAATATTTGCCATAAACTTGATAAAAGACTACATCTAGCAATAATTTTCATAATTTTTGGTTGATCACTTGCTACGATGATAGCATGATTCCTGAATTAATCAAGTTAACGGAAGAGAATGAAAGAGTGGAATAAATTATTCAATTAAACGTTACAGATAATGATCTTTATAGAGAAGAATAAACAATCGGGAATTAGTAAGTGTTAAAAGGAGTGTTTGCGGTGAAGGAAATGTTATTATTTTCGACGATTTCATCTATTGGAGCTGCACAGAAGTCATCTATAAAAACAAAAACTTAATATCTGATTAACAGAGGTACTAAAAGTCAGAATTTAAAGTAACATAATAATCAATGGATAATAAGAATAATATAACATGTAGAAACGAGATATGAAGGTTTTCTCACCTAACGATTATACAGAAGATAAAGCTATGAATTGAGATATTTGAAAATAAGTTTGGAAACAGGGATGTGAAAGACAACTTCCTACTTGGAGAATATGGAAAGATGAAAAAGAGAACATGTGTCACGAAACAACAACTGACAAATTATGAATTGGTGTTAGGATCATGATCAAATGGATAGATCTTCTATATCTCGTTTCTATGCATTAGTCCATTCATATTACCCTTTAATCATTGCGTTACTTTAAATTTTGATTGACTTTTAGCACCTCTGTTAATGAGACAATAAGTTTTTGTTTTTACAGATCACTATGTGTAAAATGTAACGATTATACTACTGTGCAGCTCCAAACATTTAAATTGTATGTCAGAGTTTGTAATTTCCTGTTGTTGATAGTAAGTTACCCAATATGACGAAATGTACATCCTGGATTCCATTATTGTCACAATTCAAATATCTACCGACACTTGTGGCTGAATGATATGACTGACTAAATCCACTCAGGTTGAATATATGTCAATAAAGCCTGATCAACTGAAGTCCTCAGTATAAAAGATGGCAAAGTAATTCATGCGATTCCACAAAACCGTCGTTCATTATTATCAGTGAAACCTATTTCACATATTGCACAGTTATGCTTTACCAGTTATACCTTTTTACTTAGGTAATTTTGTGAATAATGTTCAGCTTTTAGGTTAGAACATGAACTGATTCCAGCTAGGTAATCACTGAATATCAGGAAGAACTAAGTAGTTTTTTCGTACTGCTAAGAGACTCACTAGCAGTAGGCACCTACTTCACAGTCAAGGATTGAAACCGAGAATTTAAGGTCTCATGATGAGCAAGTAATTTTTGGATTAGCGAGTTAATACTCAGTGGTTTGTACTTTTAACTTCGACCTGTTCACTATATCGTACAACTGCCATTCATTGACACCGATTATGCTCGTCTCACGCTTGACATTGTCGTTTAGCTTTGTCCTGACAACATACCAAGAAAAAAGCATGTTGATTTAAAAAGAGAACAAAAGAATCAGTAAAAATACGTCTAACACTCACATAATCATTTCAGTGATTGTAAATGCTTCCAAACGGAATAACAAATTGATAATGAGGTATATCGGGTAAATTAAAATTAACCAAAATGATATAGTATAAGAAGCCAATGACGGAGGATTTACAAGTTCCTGAATGACAATGAGAATATTATGAATAATAATAATAATAATAATAATAATAATAATAATAAACCTTTTATAGTGAGACAGATGACTTGTGTTTGAGTATAAATTATTATACTTTGATAGAATAGCTTATCTTAAAATCCAGTTAATCATTGAATTTTTATCATTAGTAGTATGTCAGGTCTGAATAAAATAGCGATAATTGGATAGTATTAATTTTTCTGGTGAAATTTACGTTTTTCTGAAACATTATTGGATTAGAATCTTGCTATATAAAAATGATCTCAAATTATGATCTAGACCAAAATATCCCCCATTTTTGACTAGGTTACTTTTAAACAACAAATGCTATTTACTTTAGATCTTTTGTAGGTTCATGATTGTTCATTGTTAAAAAGCTTGAAACTGAAACTTAACAACCAGCTACAGCTCTTAGATTCAAAGTTGTTATCCAGCTGTTGAATATCTGTGACGGCAGTCTCCAATGGAAACATATTTATTAGTTATGTATCATTCCATATTTGTCCTGTTGTAAAGATTTACATTTTCATCTATTGTTAATAAATGCATCACATATCCATGATTCGCATTGAGAGAAAAGTGAAAAACGTAAGACTATATTGTGAAGAATATCAGCCTCAAATTTATTACATCAATATCTCTTCAATACAGTCTATTTTGTATTGTGCTTTGTTTCATTTACGAGTGTCATATGCATTACCATTATCAATTAGAGACACTTGATAATTCTTTAAAAAGGTGGAATTGCATTTTGGAAGCTCAAGCAACCATGTACTATTTTATGTCCTAGATAAAAATATGAATTCCCTTGCGCAGGGTAGTAAACACTCATTTTTGTCTATTCGGATCTAAGTGAACCGACCATAATTCTTTACAATTGTAGCTAAAAAAACGATTTATTTTCTTGAAAACCATCTACAGATGTCTCCATGAAAAATAGAAATATTGTCTAATGGGTTTGCAGTTAGTTAAGTAATTATGGTCGTTTGCCTTAATTTTTATTTACGATACATCATTTCATACTAACCCAAGCTAACCACATATCGAAGACTTAAAATGTCAAAAACTATTTTTAGTAAATAATTAATTTTTTAGTATCAGAAGGGGTTTTGCGGAGACTGTAGTAACTTCAGTAGTTGAGATCATGAGTCAATTGAAGCTAGACCACCATGGAAAATCTGGAAGCACTGGATGGACGTTTTTTCCTATTGCGGACTGCTCAGCAATGCGGATTCACGACCCCACTTATCGAGATTCCAACTTAGGACCTATCAGTCTCGCGCGCCAGCGCCTAACCACCAACCACTGAGCTGGCCAGCATCCAACGGTGTTAATGTCTAACTTCAACTAATCTACGGAATTCAGCGACACATCCACCTTGGGCATCAGTGAGTT
Source organism: Schistosoma mattheei (assembly GCA_944470405.2). Lineage (NCBI taxonomy): Eukaryota > Metazoa > Platyhelminthes > Trematoda > Strigeidida > Schistosomatidae > Schistosoma > Schistosoma mattheei. The sequence continues at coordinate 8,900,448 of OX103950.1, forward strand.
ACTATCTCGCAGCAGACCCGGTTGAACTCCACTGGTCACTGTTTCTCACTAGAACTCCAGGAAATACCTCTTGAAGCCAGTCATTAGTGAGCATTTGTTGATTATAATCAGATAGGGGTTTTGTGGATATTATAGTATTTGATAGTTGAATATTTATTTTAAATTGCTTTTATGTATGTTTATATTCATCATCATGGTATATCTACGTCTTGTTATTGAAATAAATTAATCGATAGAAACAAGGTTCATTTATCACCATCTTCTTATAATTTTATTATTATGAGACTAACTGAAATGGAATAAATGATTAATGCTAGTTTACCTTGATCAATTTAGTAAGTTTTCCCAGTTCTTTATTGGTTTATTTGTAAATACATTCACTATGATAGATATGCAGTGACGTAACATGTTTCATATAGAGGAATATAAATTATGTAATATTGTTATCGAGATGTATTTATGATAGCATAATTCTAATTAGTATTCAGTGTATTGTGAATGAGAGTTTTCATCTTTTCATCAGTATTAATAACTAAGGTAATTTTAGTAATGGCTTTTTCATCCATTACGAATTTATTGCATAAGTATTTCTGAATAAGAAAAAGTCAATATAATGAATCACTTAGGGTTGTGTCCAAACACAGAATTTTAATCTTCATAAAATGAAAATTATATTCAATGGGCAGGTACAAACATCCTTCCGTTTACTGACAGCTGACTGAAATTAGGTTTTATTTAATTGGAAACTCATGCTAAATATACTAATGTGTTTATAAAGTATTCTTTCTGTAGTTATTTTGTAAACGTAATTCAGCTTTTAGGTGACACTATCAGAAACCTGAGAGTATTGAACGGCCATTTCATTCTGTAAATGGACACTTTAATCCAAGATATTAATTGGATTCAAAGCCATCAAGTCCCATAGTGATGGCTTAATTATTAAGCTGCATTGTTGAGATGCGGCGATCCACATTTCCTTCTTAATTTTTACTTGTAATATACCTTGACGATCGTCCAATATCGTTAGTGATATCTACATGGTTGAACATCTTCTTTGATGGCTTACGATTAAAACTTTGATTATTCATCGCCAAGGTAGTTAGTAATGAATGACTAATTATGGTTTAGTTAATGGGCTTGTGTAGAATAAATTAATTCACAGTTAATATCTATGTTCAAATTAGATAACAATAGTTTAACTATTTTCACGATTCAAGACTAAAGTATGAAACATTAATTCCAAACTTACTGGTTGAAGGGATACCCACTTACCGTGAGGCCTGAAGATCCTGGCTTTGATCACTGGTGATGTCGTGGAACATTACTGTTAAAAAAATCTCAAGTCAGGGCTAAACCCTTGCTCAATATTTTTCTGTTTTCCGTGAGACTTCGATTAATGTGATTTTATAATGAATACCCCTTCGATGTTATGATATATTCTACATTGTTGAATACTACTCAATAAATAATTGTTTTGTTATTACTAACATTTCTCCCATTTCATTTTTATAGTTGGTTTAGTGAATAATTTATACTTATTTAGTTATCAAACGACGCCATTTAGATTTGATAGGTTTAGTCTTTTTTGACGATAATGACTAATGTTTGTTATAACTGATGATCAGTTATGAAAGTGTTTTGTTTACCTCAGTAAGGTCATTTCAGCAATTACTTTGGCTACGAATCGCTTATAAAAGACAAACTGCATAAATACAGTAAAAGTTCTTCTTAATTCATTAGATATTAACTAAAAATATTAGTCAATAATTACCGGGGATAATTTTTACATACATAAAGTCATTACCTGTAACTCATATAATTCCGTTGGCATTTCGATTAGAAATGTTCATAGTTACCTTAATTAGCTTCATGATGTACGACGTACAGATACATAATCTGGCAATTTCAAGATATTAGTTTAGAAAGGTGGAATACTTATGAGAGTACCTAAGCATCATTTGGAATGTGATTATCAATAAATCACACTGTTATTTACAAGGCATAGATTGTATTGTAGTTTTGATTCAGTCTGAATACGTTTATAATAAAAAGCGTAAGTAATAGCCTCAATCAAACATCCTTTGACACTAATCCATCGGTAAACAAAAACCAAAGTCATGTTGTCTAGTTTTTAGGGCTGACAAGGTACTTCCAGTTTCTTTGTAATCACTTGGCTAGGTTAGATATTATTGTATATTATTGATATTATAGTATATTTTATTTTACTTCATGTAAGCTGGAAGAAATCAGCAGGAAGTATTGAATCCAGAGTTGTTACTGGTTCGTGCACATAAAACAGGAGAATTGGAATTATTTGTTCAGTAGAAATTCACTGGTAACTCAGGTGGCTCAATGTAAATATCGTTGACCAAAATATTGCAGATATGAATTAAGATCTTATAGAGAACAATGGTTTAATTAGGATTATTAATTTGTTTTGCTAACAAAGTACTTTTGTTCATTGCTATTTGCAAATCGGTTCATATTGCACAATAATAGAAAGTGTACATAAAATCACCAAATTCGGAACTAAGATTTACCTGAAAAGTTGAATTATCCCAGTAAGTGTAAACATAGATATTTGGTACGCATTCTATAAAACAAACAAATGATGTACTAAGGAATGCTGTAGTAAGAAAATACCATAGAATTCGCCAACATAAATGTTTCAATTGTTCAGTATGCTTTTTATGTGTTCCAATAATTTTCCAATCATGTTTTTTGTACAGACGTTTTACTGCCCATTGAAGTTTATTTTGACTAATCTGTTGTGTATTATCCTGTGTTTGATTTGTAAATGGTAGTACGGGAACTTCTAATTTAATTGAAGATATACTGAGTTTATTAGTTGCATTCTGTTGACACAATTGTTGTGTTGTGTCATTATTAATTCATTTGGCTGGTAGATTGATTGTGTTTGTTGCTGTGGTTTTCCTGTACTTGTATTAACTGCAATTTGATTATTCGGTAAACTAGATCTAGAGTAAATAGAATCTAATTTTTCACTGGACTGACTGTCTTTATGACGATGATGTAATTTCCTTGTTTTTAATCGTATTGGAGGTAGTTTAAAACAGGAACAATCATGCTAAATGGAAATAATAATATGCAGAGATAGATTAAAAAATAACACTGAAGTACTAAGGATAAATTGTTTCCTTATAATGCAGATACGTTCAAATGCTTATTTATAGAAAAGGTTGCAGGGAACAGTCACTTGGAGCTTTTACCCAGTTTTAAGGTACCCACATTTTAAATAAGCAACTAATTACTTTAGATTAGCCAACCAGTTGGTACCTCTAAAATTCACACAAACTGTATAGCGTAACACCAAGCATATAATTCTATCATTGGCAAATGCACCAATTACCCTTATCGCTTTTATAATATTACTGATAACAAATGGAATATAAGTGACAAAGATGGAATGCATAGTATTTAACATCAGCTACGTTTGATAAACCAACACTGAAGACAAGTTAACATCTTAGAACTGAATATAAGCATGGATTTGGTATAAATGTGTTGTATCTTGTGATCGCCAATTAAAGAGCAGTGACTTGTCGATCGGATCAATGACGCGTAAACCCGTATGAGCAGCCTAGAGTTCTGATTGGCCCCGCTTTCCGCCTAGCCCAGTCAGTTAAGTCCAGGACACAAGTCTCAGCCTCTGCAATATGAATCATGTATTTTAAACATACTCTGTTTATATACCAATCAAGCAGACCACATCGTACCATAAAATAGAAAGTAACATTTGTACAAGATTTGGCCAAATGTGGCTGTAAACGTGAGAGGTAGTGATTAATAGACAGGGAATAATTCAAGAATGGAAAATCGTATAATAACAGTTCATAGGTTAAAATAAAGTTTATAATAAGAGAGACATGAATACGAATAGTTTAGTTATTTAACAATTATACGATAAAAATATACGCATAGTATTGGTCCATAAATAGATCCCAAAAAATTACCACTCATTATTCTTATCGGGGCACAACAAAATGCAACCACTATAAGTTCATTAGAGACTTTCAAAACTCTTCAAAATCATGTCTAGTTTGTAATTATTGAAACGTAAGGCGTGTCACAAGTGAATCTCAGATGATCGCTTGAGATACCGGAACAAAACACTTGATTAAATTATTTTGGACAGATTTATTTTACACTAAATATGTGACTAAAACGTTATTTAAATAAATATACGAATACTGGCAAAGAAGAATTTCGCGTTTAGTAAACATCTATTGCTTTTTACTTATTTCTTATAGGTTGAACATGCATGAGTATCAATTAGACGGGAGAATACAACCTATACTTTTTATTGTACATAAGAAAGAAATGACTGAAGAAAATTATTTTGAATAGCTGTAATGATGTAAGAGTTTTATTATTTGGATTGATATATGATTCAAAACAATAACCAACAACATTTGATGACTTTTGTACACCAGTCAACAAACGATCAATAAACTGGCCCCATAATAAAGGCTGCGTTTAATAAGAGCAACTGATTTGAATCAGCTATATTTCATCAATTTGACAACTCCAAGCCAACGAATGGAGTAGATAAATTATTTATCAGGAAATATTTCATTGAGCTCAAGCAAGACTGAGCTTCAATCTGAGTTTTTGAATAAGAAAGTGCTTAACTGACTTCATAGTGAAATTAAAATAGTCCTGATGACTTCTTCAACCGTTTCCTAATGTTTATAGATATCTAAACAGAATAAATTTCAAGACAATCAATAATATCTCACAGGTCAAATCATGATAATCAGCCTGTCGTTGCTTACATAAGCCTAATCGATCATTATCAACGTAAAAAATCATGTTCAAACATAACTCCAAGTACCTTTCAAAACAGATATCTCGAACAATTTAAATTGTAAAGAAGATTCGATGAACTGAAAGTCATTTAACTTATTTAATTAAACCGGAGTTCAAGGCTTCCTCAGCAGTCATTAAACATCGCTCACTCTTTAGTAGTTCAAATTCGTTTTGTCAAATCAATGGTAAAATAGATAAATATGTATATTAGTCTTCAGAACATTATTCAGTCAAATAATTTATGTGAGTAGTTAATTTATTTACGCAAACTCAGTAGGCATTAGTTAGTTGCAAATGTGTGTACATATTACTGTGTTGAAGTAAGAAATGGTTGAGCTTGATGAGCGCAATTCTCAAACACCTCAGTTAATGAAGATTGATAGCCTGATCAAATATCTTAAGCCAGCAATCTACTCTTAATTTTAGTATTCCTCATTTGGCTATCCCATAATACATAAATAAGCCTACGAAGAAATCTTTCAGCAGGAACTAATAACCTATCATAAACAGTGCAAGAACCTGGCACAAATGCATATCAGCTGAAGTTACCGGAATACATCACTGCAAAAAGGGAAAATTTTCAATTTTAATATTAGTTCAGAAGTATTATCCATGATATTCACGGAGGTCCTCTAGTTCCAAAGACCACATTTCACACTTATAATGTAAAACCCAACGTGTCGCATCTAGAAAGGCCAATAAACGATGTTATCTGCCCTACTGAAAAACTTTCTTTTAGTTATATGACTCATCATCAGTTTATACCTATGACCTCACTAAACATAGAGTCCAGACCGAACATGACTCACACAGAATAGATTATTTTTTAGATTTTTGAGTTATTGAATGCGATGGTCCGCATTTCTGAATCTATCCCAGATTTAGATTTATTTATCATCAGTCGCATAACACGACTATACATTTTACTTCAGTTTCGGACAGATAATTTTTCAAGGATTCTAACTAGTAATAAATAATCACAGAAATCAAAGAAAAAAGTCCCTCATAAAAAAACCTACCGTTGGTGCTACCAAATCATCTAGTTGTATGTGATCTATACAAGTATCACTTGTTAAAAATGACCCATTTTCTAATTGAAGAGATAATGAAGAACGTGTAGGATTCATATGACTAGCTGAAAGAAAAAAAATAAGCATAAATTATCTAGTTTATTATGTAGGAAAACTGACTATTGACATTTAAAATAAGCTGACAACTCAGCATTGAAGAACACTGTAAAAAATGATTACATATTATCAAATATTCCCATTGAGACATTAAATCGAACTTGTCTTTTAATATTACTTATTAGTAGTATTTGCATCTTGCATGTATTTCAAACTCATATATTTACATAGGAAAAATACTACTACCTGAAGAGCATTTACAAAACCGAGGCATTCATTTAGCGCAGAATGTATTACTTTATTAGGTTGATAATCTACAAGAAAACCATATACAAAATTACAGTTTCAGTTTTCAACGTCCTTAGCCAGATATCCATCGGTAACTATCAATTCGTCATTCTGACCAAGTGTATATTCAGTAAAATCGATTGATTGAAATCAAGATACCTACCGACAACCTATGAGTAGAATCCACTCCTTCAGAAAATAGTATGCGCTTATCAATGTTATAGTGTTTCTATTTTATCAAGAATCAATCCACTTTTATTGTTTCTGTATTCATTCACAACATCGGTAAGTCATACTAATTCCTACATTCGTAAACCTCCATTCATAAAAATAGAAGTGTAAATGAATGGTCACAAATACTATTTTATGTTGAGACTCAACTCATGTTATTATGTAAGTGAAATAAAAGATCGTAATATTGAATTTGTAAGTATCAGTGCCAAGATTGAACTTGGTAGTTTCAAGTAAATTAACCATTAGGTAAAGTGGTCTTGAGTGCCTGGTCCTACGTTGTAGCTGACTAACTGAACCATTGGGTAGAAATTTACTAGTAAATATGCTATTTCGAAATATAACACAAAGTATATTTGTTGTTAAATCGCAACGTGTTTGACACTTGTTAAGCTATTCAAATGTATGAAGATGAAAGAGTCTGAATTTTAGATTGGAATGAATTCTACTTGTATTTCTATGACCAGCAAATATGACAGCTAATCAAAGCCTACTAAAATGCATCACAATATATCAATCTCAATAAGTAATTATTTAGAACCGTATTAAATTGATACAAAACTGAGTAACAGATTAATAAATAACTGACTTGTAATTTATAAATGCGTCATTTTATAACATAGAGTTATAGCCTTAAAAAATGTCAGTCAGTTAGTCAGCTACAATATAGGACCAGGCACATATATGTATCGGTCCAAGTTTCCATATCTCATTAACACAACAAGTTTAACACTTGATTCATAGAAGTAGTTAATTCAATGATGGTACTATATAGAAGAAAGATTACATATAAGGTCATAGTATAGAAAGAATTAGTTCGTTGAAAGATATGAAGCGATTTTAACCTCATAGTTTAAAGGAAGACAAAGAATGTATGCACCTGCATCATCGTGATCGATCCTAAGCCATGTCACCAAGAGTCTCCAAACATTGGTTACGATAGTCACGCGGACCCCAACCAAGTCGTCTGCATCTACCAACATAGCTCAAGCTAGAAGTTAGTGACTTCAAGCACTGATGCCACGTTTCGGTTTGGCCGCCTCTGACTTTCTTCCAACCATCCCCAACACTAGTTAGCATTGCGCGTTGTGTTAATCGGTGTTCAGGCATACGTAACACTTGATCCGACCATCTCAGTCGGTGAAGATTCACAACCTAATCAACTGATTTACCATCATTCCCTAATACCGTGCGTCTAACCCCACTATTACTTACTAGGTGATCCCAGCAGGTGCAAGTAATATTTCTAAGTCATCAGTGGTTAAATTCTAGTAGCTTACGAGTATCTTCTACTCTTAATAACCATAAAATAACTGTTCATTAAGTAAGGCTTAAATTAACACATACTAACTCATGATTTTCTCATTCACAAATCTTCCAACAATCACGTACTTAATTTTTGACAGTTTATTATTATTCCCTATTGTTGATGCTCAGGGTTACGAGTGTTCTGTAAATTTGGTGTGTAGCTAGAAGCGGACTATCAAGATTCGGGTTTTATCCAACTCATGACCCATCGTCTCGGTCAACCTGCATCTCGATGTTGATATCATCACTGAGACTCGAACCCAGTAACTTTGGCTTCTTTTGACATATCCTAAATGGGTTGAAACCCTTATTTTGGATTCCACCGTTAACTATATACACATCACTATTATATTGTTCAAAATGCTTAAATTTTTAATTAATGAATTTAAAATCTCTCAAATGAATGAATACATTATCTATAAATGTAATGCGAATTTTCTGACTACATAATAAATTTCCCTTTTTGTTACTGAACAATTGGGATAAATTCTGTTGACAGTAAATTGTTTAATGATATAGAAAAAATAATTATCGATTTATATCAGAAGGGGGTTTTTTGTGAATATGATAGTAATTTTAATAATTGAGATCATGAATCAAATGAAGCTAATCCAGCAAAATTATCGACTTGTGGTTTTAATTGTATTAGTTAAGCTAGTTACTATACAAGAAAATAACCAAAATAATTTATTTTAAAAAAGTTCCCTAAGGGAAGAGGTGAAACCTAACGCTAGTAAATTATGTTTACGTTAGTTTTCTGCACAACTACTCATCTGAGTTATTTGTTATTTACTTAAAAACTAAATTTAAAGTATTAAGAAATTACTTATTATATTTTTGCGGAGAAATGATGAATGTCATTCAACAATTTTTTTTATTACGAATCGGTTTTTATAATAATTATTCTGAAATGCATATACTACTAATTATAAATGTCTATCAAACAACACATTTCATGGTTAAATAAACATAGGAATAAAAGTTTTGCTTACGAAGTTACTTTTTATACGCAATATTAAAGTTCTGATAAGGATGCAGCAATCAAAGATTAATATTATTATTGATTTTAATATGAATTTCAAAACTCTGTCTAAAAGAATCAATTTTTATTTAGAATGGTGGTTGGAGGTAGTCGACAGGAAATCTCAAACCCGGGTTTCGTGCCACTAAGTGGTTATCAGTATCATGTGTGTCAAGTCCGTATTAATGCAGATCGAATGCTATCGACCAAGTTGCAATGTGACCACTAGTCTAGGTGACTCGACATCGAATCCGTCAGGGAGCACCGGTTGCCTCAAGATATCTGGTACCCCTTGCTGACGAGCGCCAAGGGGCACGAAACCCGGGTCCAGGGTTTCTTGTCGACTACCTCCAACCACCATCTAATTTCAACATAGTGCACGCAGTGTCGAGTCACCTAGACTGATGGCCACAACATGGTCGATAGCATTCGATCTGCACTAATAAGGACTTGACACACATGACACTGATCACCACCCAGTAATCAGTCAATTGTGAGTCAATTTCTATTTACTTTACACATTTACGTCATATCAGATGATCAGTTAAATGAATTTAAAAATACAAAGTAATTTAGACAATTGGTGAAGTCATGAATAAGCACCGTTAAAAAGAGACAGCTTTCAGGACGCCTTTGTTTTCAAAATCAGTTCAACAATCTTTAAAATACCCTGTCATTTTAAACACTGAGTGATTTATCCAAAAAATTTAAAAATATTTTCTTTTGTATCAAGTTTGTGTAACAGTCAACATGGTAGATTAATTGAAGACACATCTGATCAAATATAGAAACTTCAGTGCTCGTAACGAAACGTTCCTTTTAGATCAATGATTTAGAATCTCAATTCATCTATGATAACTTCCACCTTAATATGAGTGAATTGCGTTAATTACAATTATGCTGTAGATTTTTGAGAATCTATTTTATAGATAACCACTGAATAACAAATGATTGCGGTCCTTAACGACAACCTGCTCAAACATTTGCGTCACGTATTTTCGGACTGTACAAATATTGCAACTGAGATACCGTCTTTAGATTTTTCTAGACTGGAGGGTTATGGATGCTAACTGTATATGCTAACGTGCCATTGTCAAAAGGTTACAAATTATTATAACGTTAAATACTGGAAAACTTAAACAGAAATACTACAATTATTGGTAAGTTTTCTACATGATCTATCATTTTTTTTAAATGAGAGGCGAATATATTGGAATTCAAAAGCCATGTATGTGACTGACGAAAAAATAGTTGTTGGCTGCTTAGTTCAAATGTGTGGTTTTTTACTTGTGAGCATGCAAGATGCCATATGAGATTATAGTCGAAGACGACAGTTCATTAGACTTGTATCCTATTTGTAGTAAACCGATTCAAATCGAAAACATGATCTAAGCAGTTCCAACTGTTTATAGATAAGGAACTTCTCTTTGCAGAATTGTCGATAATTCTTCTTCAGTGACGCAATGTGCTCCTCCCCTTATGTAAAGACCAGTAATAATTTCGCCATAATTGATTAATTAAATGGATTTCGATAATTTCCTGTCAAGCTTGAATTGGCCAATGCCATGATCAGTTTTCTGAAAAACTGCGTAGACAAATAAAAAAATCTAAGGTCACACCGGGAACAGATCATTGAGAAGTTTTCCTTTTGCTGATTATATTTTATACTTTTATACCATAAAACCCGATAGTATTTAATTCGTTCCGGTTTGAAAAATATAAATAAGAGCTATTGAGGAGTTTCAAAACAAAACGATATAGTTCATGGAAATTCCATGATTTTCAATAGATTTTTCTTCAGCTGACTTCAATTGATGATGAAAATCGATTCTAAATTATGCGATATTTCTACAAATTCATAATTCATTTTTCTATCAGTGACTGAAATAAATGATTAACTATTAAACTCATATTCTTATGGAAAGAAAACAATTTAATTAAATAAATAAATAAAACGTTTAAAATAACATTTTAAGCAAAGATGGATAGTGGCTAGCAGTGGAATTCAGAACGTGCGTTTCGTCCTAATTTGGACTCACCAGCTGGATGTATGTGCATCACAGAGTTGATGTTTACAAATTAAGCATTTACTTTATTATTGTTAGATTTTGTTAACAAGTCCTGTAATTTTGTGTTAAATACATTCGATTGTCCCCACTGGTGTTCTGTTCACCACATTTGGTGTCGCTGCCAGTCAGAAGAGGAAAAGGGTGATCTTCTGCGAACGCCGTTGCGTGCCTGGAGCTTAGGTTCTATTTGGGGCAATCTGGTGTGGGGGGTGGCGTCGAGTGGAGTGTTCTGGCGGGATGGGGTTGTCTGTAGCGGCTGCTGTCGACGGAGAGGGGCGGTGGGGCGTGCGGCTGCAGGCCGGACATTGGATGTAGATGGCTCAGGAGGCCGGTGGAGAATGGGTGTTAAGCGTCCCAGGTGCCGGGTGAATTTGGGCAATATCGAGGCAATACTTACAATGTACACATATACCAATAGGAAACTGATCAATTACATTTCTATAGTTTTTATTACTTTTCGCTAAAAATTCTTAATTTTCACTTTTTTTTAATTATTTGCCTTCTTACCCCCTGTTGTGATTTAAAATGAAAGATTAAAAGAAAATTTACTTAAATAAATGAACTAGTAATTTTAATGTAGATTTTGGAAATAAACTGATATGATTTCAATGGGCAAGACAAACAATGGAGGATAAAAAGCAACAACAAGAAAAAAACAAACGTGACGGATGAAATGAAGGTTGGCGAACTAACTAAGTAACCTTTTTTCTCTATTTAATTCATCTGAAACTGTACAAAATTGTGTATTCTATTTCTTTTTTTTCTTTTTCACTGTTAGTAGACTAGTGAATTACTACTGAATTTTGATTAAGTAGAAATTAATCTTCATATTGAACTTTTTTATTATTAAATTTAAAATTAAGAAAATAGATAAATAGGAATTGTTTAAAAACAATAACTAATCTTCAGTAATATTTTATGTTAAATAAAAATCTTGTGTTTATATAATACAATTTAAATTGCGCTTATTCACTTTTAATTCATTTGTATGATAAAGTAGTTTTTGTAGAAAATTTTCGAAAGTTGGAAAGAATATTTGACTCAGTAGCTAAGTGGATAATGTGATAACGTTTGAAGTGACTAGTACCGGGTTCGAGTTCTAGAGTGAACGTCAACTCTCCCCGAGAGTGAGGAGAGTCCTCCCTCTCTCTCAAAATGCTCTCATATGGTCACGCGTATACAGCCTCTGCCTGGGGAGTCCTACTCACTGCATTCTCGTGGCGAGGGTGTTGTTTACGAAATCGGGAGGACGAAAAGCAAATGTCCGGCGCTTTAACCGGGTTAATGGACACGGAGAATCCCCCGAGGGATGCTCTAATGCCTTTTGGATTTGACCTCTAGGTCGAAGGCTCCAGGTATGGCTACGTAAGGAAACCACATGCTTCGATTTAGGCGCCCGGACAGTATCACAGCCTTCACACAAATCAAATGAGATCTATGTTGCACATATATATCTGGTGCCCCCTTGTACCAGTATTTATGTGTTCAAATAAATAAATACATAAAACTCTGAGATGCAGGTACCTCCAGCTGACAAGTTCCAAATAGGACGAGACGTGTGTCCTGGATTCCACTTCTAGTCACTGTCCATCTGTACTTGTGAATTAAGGCAATATCGAGACAATGCGCACAGTATACACATATACCAATAAGAGACGGATCAATTGCAGTCCTCAATATCAATGGGAACATAACAAGTGAATTTATATTTGACAGTTGTTTCATTCTACGATTAAAAATTCCCTGATAAATATGGAGATTTCCTATATATCTCTGGTTGACATTAAGGTTTGATGAACACTGTTGTGAAATGAATTCATTTGAATATTTCACAAAATCATTTTAGTTATGCTAACTATTGGCTGGTATTTTAGAGTGGGTTCCTTGGAATCTTGGAAAGAATCTGTAAACACTTGATTTTTAAGGGTTTGTTAGTGAGTAGATAGTTGTAGAATTATGAGCTTGACTTTTGTCCTTTATGAACCTCATCAGCTGGATGAACGTATATCTCAGTTTTAATGTTCGCACGAAGATTCGTTATTGATGTTATCTAGGCTCCGTAACTCATTAGTAATGTTTGAAACAAAGGATACCGATTTCGAATCAATATGAATAGCGAAAACTCGGTAGCAGGTTTATCCAACTAACGAGTTCCAAATCGAACGAAAGTCGAATTAATGATTCCGCTAATGGCTACTTTCCAGTTTTAATGAGAGTTCTTGACTTGTTGAGTTATAAGCCTTTCTAATTACACAATAATTAGTAGGTAACGTCGGATATGGGTGACGTTTCATCATATTTTGACTGGAGTTGACTATGTGAGATATTAGGGATAATAATCAATATGCGGCGGAAGCCTGAAGAACTACAAAGGCCATCATCCAGAACATACAAGTGTTTATTAACAGTCGTCTACGCAAAATACTTCGGATCCGTTGGCCAGACACTATTAACAACAGCCTACTGTGGGAGAGAACAAACCAGATTCCAGCGGAGGAAGAAACCATATAGAATCGCTAGAAGTGGTTAGGACACACATTGAGGGAAGCACCCATCTGCGTCACAAGACAAGCTCTGGTTTTGAATCCTCAAGGCCAAAGGAGAAAAGGAAGATTAAATAACACATTACGCCGAAAAATGGAGAAAGACATGAGATGAATGAACAACAATTGGATAGAACTAGAAAGGAAGGACAGAGTGGTTTGAAGAGTGCTAGTCGGTGACCTTTGCTCCATTGAGAGTAACAGGCATAAGTAAGTAATAAATCACCATTTCTCAACATAGGGGTTAATTTCAGTAAGGTTATTAGCTTTGTATAGTTCATATAAAGATGATTGTTTTTGGAATAAACACATAAATAACCCAATTATACGAATGAAACCATGATCTAGACAAAAATTCATCTAAGTTTATATGAGAAAATATATATTTAATTTATTTAGTTGGTTCTCACTTATTCAGTAGCAAGTATTGTATGAATATTATATCGGGGTTTTTTCTAACAGGAAAATACTCTACATTGTTTCAAAATGATTTTCTTGTTACGTAGTTAGCAGGAAATCTTGGTTCAACTAGGTTTCATGCTATTTGATACACATCAACGAGGCGTACTTAGAATCTTGAAAAAGCTTATTCTCTCTGAGGGGTTCTATGCCTTACTACCCGGCTTCACGGTCTAAGTAGTTATAATTGATCTACTCGGCTTGTATGACTGGGATAAATACGACTGGGTGATAGAGTAGTGGTGACCAATGTCATATCTGTCTAATACTTTGGTAGTTATCAAATTCTATCAATCAAGTTATAAAGTGGGTACCAGTCGAAATGACTCGATATTGTGACAAAGTGTTCTTCAAATTAACGGACGATGAAAAAAAAGAGAACAGCGAAGTTTAATTATTATTTGCGATTTATCTACAGTATGTTGAGTTTCCCTTCTTTTTCCCCCTGGCTATTTTGGCATAGTAGGTTGTAATGTGATTGTTTTTTTTCATCTTATTAAACAGAAACAGATTGAGAGATTAAATCTGTTTTTTTTTCTTCTTTTTACAAAAAATGTATATTTTTCAAAACTGAGATATTAGCAGTCAAAGAAACCAATTGAAAGATGAAGAAACTAGTTGTGTTTGTGTATATAGTATGTGCATGTAAATGAGAGTGATAAGAGGTTGATTTGCATTGATTAACAATGGGTGTGATATATATTGAGAAAACAATATTCTTCTTTAAAACGTTAATATTATACAAACCTTTTTTCTGTCATGATATAATTCATTAAACTAATCTAAATGGATCTAGAGTTAGTTTAAATAAACAAAGTCCTTTTCATCTACTAATAACATATATTTATTTATAACTAGATTAGTATACCGTTAATGTTGTTCCCTAATCATGAATGACATAAACAAACTAATAAGTATCAGAAGAAGGTTTTCTGTGGATATTATAGTAACCTTTTTTAATAGTTGAGATCATGAGTCAGTTGATACTAGACCATCATGGAGAACCTGCACATTCATGACCCCACCTTTCGAGATTCGAACTCAGAACCTATCAGTCTCGCGCTAATAAATAATGAATATTAGAGTAAAATTGTCTTTTTAACAAAGCAATGATCAATGTATATTATTTTAACGGATATTTTAAACTTGAACGTTATATAAATATTTTGAAATGAACTGATGCAGTTCAAACTGGATAATCTTTCGTTATGTTCACCGAGTTCAAAAAATTGATTGTGAAACTTTTTTAGTCATTTATGAACAACGTCATCAACATTTGCTTTAGGTAGAAGTAAGCTAAATAATTATTTTAAAAAATCTTAATCAGTGAATTTTCACTACTCAGTTTAGTAATCTGTTTAAATAACGGAACCTATTTTTAAACGCAAATAAATGGAAAACAGTGTCATTAAACTGACCGAAATGCTCACTTTTACTTGACATAAGTTCTTAGAATGTTATTTAGAACGGTCACTAAATATCGGCCTCAGAGAATTCAACATTACCAAGACCATTCACCGAGGCTTTAAATCTTCCCAATTATTCCTGAGTTTGCTTATATCGCACTTAGTGAATATGTTGATATCAATCGTGGCTCAAACAGGTTAGCAATTAAAACGTCGGATAATGGGTTTGGATCTCTTTGTGAATATCAACACAGATACAAATGGATCTGACTGGTGACTGTCTAAAGGGAAGAAACAATCGTCTCATCTTTTACTGCTAGCCCCTATCCAAAGTATACGAAATGTACTTTTAAAAATTAAAGTTTTAATACAATAACTTTAACAGTTTCAGTTATTTATAAATTTAAATCGTTCAATAATAAAAGTAGTTTGATTGTTCGATTAGCTGTAAATTTAGGCATCTGGATTCGTAAAATTGAACAATATACCTCCAGTGAAATTCTTCATTCTTAAAAGTTGAACATAAGCAATATTGATATTCAGTAATGAGATGATCCATTTGTATTGACATATGACTAGATTGAGACAGTCATTCAAGAAGCATATACAATAAGAAGTATCAATAAGTCCCGTCCTGTAAGTTAAGAAGGGAAACTTTCAAAATCTTCAAACACTAATCATGTTCTATAAATGTGTCTCAGTTGCTTAATGAATAATAGTGGCACATATTTACTTTCCTCCAAGCAACTTTTCGGAAACTTAATCCTGATATTCATAAAAATGAGATTATTTTTTCCTTTAAAATGACTTTACTTACTGTTCTCCTAATAATACATTGCCACCATTTCGAAATAATCTTTTACTACCAAACACTAAGTTATTTCAATGGAATCAGTGAAACGTTGTTCTTTTCTGTTTAGGAATATAAATTAAAGGATTAATTTTAAAACTGCTATTATGATTTTTATAAAAGCCTAAAATATTTCTATATATTATGTGATAATTTATTAATATTCCTTGGTATAATCTACAAAGTGATTCATTCAAATTGTATCTTATTTAAATAACATGGTAAAAGTATCATTTCTTTCTATTTATTGTTGAATGAACTGCATTACATTTGTGCTGTAATAAAGCCAGTAAATAAGAAATATAATCTCTTTGTTGATTTTCAGGACGGTATAGTTTGTGAATATCTGAACTCAATGGTTCAGGGGATGGTAGTTGGAGAGACAGTTACTAGGATTAAAACTCAATATGAGTATTTAAACTTGAGTGCAGTTGTACTCTACTGACGAGTCTTGAATAGAACGAGATGCGCATTCTGGAGAATATAGCACACAGAGTTTTAAATATACTATAACTACATCACGGACTGACTTTAGATAAATGACTATTATAAGCTAGCAAATATTGAGCTCACAATCAGTGAGTATTCACGACACCACCAACGATGAAAATCCACCGGTTCTTTGATCTCTACAACCATCATAATAAACACGTTTCACCTACTCACCAATAACTTGCTTTGGGAAGTAGTTTTAGGAGTGCCAGTAGAAAGCCGTATACAGTGGAGTTCAACTATAAAACGAATAACAAGTGCACAATATCGCTAAATAACATCTGATTAAGATGTGTAACTATTAGGTGGCGACCCAGTAGTCTAAAGGTTAAGTCCTTATTTCAGAGCCTCGTTTTATTGATATATTGATATCTCTTTTTAAAAAAAGTACTAGTAAGTACCTATATTTTCCCTTCTACGTACATTTTCATATACTTAGAGGCATAGAATATTCTATGCTGTTAAAATTTGTTCTGATCGTGATATTCACTAAATTCCAAACCAGATATTTCAGTTGATGTTGTTAGAAACTTTGTGTATGACGATATGATGATTGGTCTCTATAACCCTTCTGAAAGTTGTCACAAAGTTAGAGTTTAGATATTAGTGAGAAACTCGTTTACTGGGCGTGCAACCGTTACGCCTGAACTTCGATGTATTCTGTTCAGTTCTAGTAAAGCCTGAGCCAATAAACTATTTTACTGTTTCGAATGTAAGATTTCCCATTTCATAAAAATTTATACTTGGAGAACTTGAGAGGACTTCAAATGTTTATTCCTGTTTCATTATGATCCTTATTTTCACAAATTACTTCTCCTACAGCTGGGGTCGACCAGATATAGACATGACGAATACTGCTGACAAATAAAATTAATGTATACTGGTATTTCGAGACTATTGACTCGTAGTTTCCGGCCAAATTTACATACATGTTTCCGCACAGTGTCTAGAAGCTCTATTTATGAAATCACGAGTCGATTATGTGGAAATTGTTAGCACAATTTTATGTTTTATTTCCAATCTACTTATTTCTTAGCCTATATTCAGTAGCTCAAATAATATATTTCAACGAGTAGAAAAACTAAATTTTCTGACGTTTGGTGACGCAGTGTAAGTCACTTCTTCAGAGAATAAACAACCAAATTAAAATTAATCGACGAAGAATTGACCTACACTAAGCCACGAAACGTCAGAAAAATCCAATTTTCTACTCATTGGGATATTACAAATATATTATTTTTATTTATAACAATCTACCCAATGCTCAATTTATTCGAAATTATCAAGTCAAACCTTAGTAATGATCCTTACAATAGTCAGTAAACAAAATGACCGATAGAGTGAAATAATGATGAAGTCAAAAAATTAGCAATTTCCATAATCACTCATACCCAAAAATATCATGTCCTTTCTGGTAAGTAGTTTCGGGAGGTAATTCTCGGAGTTCTACTGAGACGTAATGCACAGTAGAGTTCAGTTATATTGGGCCTGCAAAAATTTCACCGATAATAATAGACGATGGCTGTGCAATATCTTTAAGTTAGGGATGTACACCTAGTGATAATCGATGCACACTACAGTGTCTACGGATGACCAAATGAGGTGGATAGAAAATACACTCACCTTATAACATTTGGCAATCTTGACAACAACCATCGACATATCATACAGACGACACAGAGAACAAAGTAAAAGCACCATCAAGTAAAAACATCGAGATCAACATGTTGAAGCAACCACTAACAAACATCGGATACTTACTCTGAAAAGTATTAAACGAAAGTACAAGTAACGCCTCAAAACTAGAGTTCTTTCGCCGTACTAGAGTCATTACTCAAAACTGCCGGAATAAGTGAGGAAAATCAACAGTAAATAAGATAAACCATAGTACTGCTAATTTGACAGAAGATAGACAACACCCAACTGACCTCACAAGAACAAAACGCCTCAAAGAAACTCAGAACTAGGGACAGAGGACACACTACAGGGATTATGGACAAGAAAGAATGTGTCCGAAAAGCGAGCGGACTACATGAGGATAAAAGCGTATGCAAACCAATGGGCACAAATCCGGTTAAGAGGTTAGACAACCAAATCGCAAGGACTTTAACCAATCTTGTCAAAGCAGGACAAATATCAGCGCAAGATCAACGGAAAGTGAGATCCACTGGATCGGTACTCCCTCGGTTCTACGATAGGCCGGAAATACACAAACCGAACATCCTACTTCGTCCGATTGTAGTACTCCCGGAACCCCAACATACAATTTGTTAAGGGAAATTTCACGAATACTGAAATATTTAGTAGACTCATCCAATCACTCTATCAAATCTCCCATACAATTCCTGGTACCGTTAAGGACATTCAAATAAACATTGACAAACTGATGATATCTTTCGATATATCAGCCTTATTCACCACAACTGAACCAAGCTTAGCAAAGGGAACTCTATCCGTGCTTCTCACCAACGACACAAATCTCACAAAGTACACGAAGCTTCTTAATCAAAGTCAAGTAGAACTCACTGATTTCTGCTTAACAACAAATTTTCATTTCAAAAAATAACAATCTACGAACAAACGAAAGGGACGCCGATGGTATCACCAATATCAGGACTTGTTGAAGACGCAGTAATGCAGAAACTGGAAGCCTCGATCTTGCCAGCGATCAAGCCCAAAATTTGGACTCGTTATGTGGGTGACACATTCGTCGTCAAAAAGAACGAACTGGAAAACACCTACAATCCGATCAACAACGTCTTCGATGACAATCGGACAGGAGTCAAACAACAAACTATAATTCTTGGATGCACCGGTCACCGGGACCGACACAGGAAAACTGGAAACTCAAGTATATCGGAAGCCAAACTACACAGACTACTTTCTCATTTACAGTAGCAACAACCTAAGAACTCACAAAATCAACTACGTACAAATTTTATTTAAGAGAGTGAGGACGCACTGCAACACACTTGCAGAGAGGAACAATGAAAAGAATCTCTAAAGACTGTCTTTCAAAGGAATGACTACCCAGTCAACTTTATCAAAACATATCAACCAAACGCATCAGAAACCAATAAATGCATCATCCCACCATATATAAACGGCATATCAGAAATTACAGTCAGATTTTTGAAGCCTTTCGGAATAGGTGTAGCACACAGGCCAATAAAATCACTTCAAAAATCATACACAAACCAAAGGACGAAATTACTAAAGAAGAAAAACCGAACGTCATCTACAAAATAAGTTTTTCCAACTGCGAAAATCACTACATCGGATAAAGTGCACGCCCTCGTTATCTTCCCCTGCACAAACATCAATCAGCGGTCAAAAGCTATGATATATCCTCGCCTATATCAATGCATGTGAACAGCCATGTATGCACATTCGACCGGGAAAATATTGAGATCTTGGATAGAAGCAATTCTCAAAACACCAGAAGATTTTTAGAAACTTGGCACTTTGATTAATTAGCAATCAACAAACGCATTGAAATCGACCCAATGCATCAACCAACCAGAAAAAATCGTGGACAAATATAGGACCAATAATCAAATTATTGGGAGATACAATCAAAATAAAGAAGTAAACAATGACAGGTCAAAGGTCAACAATAACCAATCAAGATTGAGATCTACAGGAAAGCTGTGAGTTATATATGAAGAAATTTGAACATTTCACTTTTACCTGAAGTTTGTACTGATGATGTCGTTCAGAGGAACGATAAAAGCTTCACAACCAAATCGTCCAGCTCAGAGAAAAAACTATCAAAGTTAGGAATGTAATTTGCTGAATGTCCCAAGTTAATAATATGAAAGTTAAGCGGTTGCCACAAACCATTAGTACCCTGGGTTCAACCTCCGGTTTTGCCGTAGATAAAGGTTGTTGAGAAGATCCACACTAAGATGAGTCATTTATCTAATACTTCCTGTTTTTTAATCGTTATATAATTATAATTATCTTGTGTTGTGAAACTACTAAGCTCATCAAATTTTCACAGCAATCTCTCCATAATACTAATAAATATATATAAATTGTTGTAATTTATTCATCGTTTACAATTTCCTGAGGAATAAAACTTAATTATCTGTCATTTTCCACTGTTTATATTTAATCTGATAAACGATTGTAGATCACTTGTCATAAAGAAAAATAAGTATTCAATAGGTGTTATGATTTTCTATATATATTCTCATCCTCTCAATCAGAAATATTCAATCGATTTATATGAATAATATGCAAACTATAATTTGTATATAACGACATATATATATATATATATATATATATATATATATATATAAGAGAGAGAGAGAGAGAGAGAGAGAAAGTTTCATTCTCTTTCGCGCCTCTTCAGTAAACATGGACTTGTGACAAACAGTACATATTGAAACGTTAAACTGTTCAAAATTAGGGAAGCACAAATGTTTAGTTTATCTTGCATATCGTTTGTGGTTCAGTTGATAGTCATTTTTGATAAGAACTACTTAAAATTCGATAACCAAACATTACATTGTTATAAAATTATTGTAGTTTGTATTCGTCTCAGATAGGTATTAGTTAGGGATACCCCATTATAGATAAAAACCAATAATGTCCAGGCTCTACAGTTAGGGCTCGACCAATAGATCACTGGGTCGAAATTCAGTAGCATACATTTCCTAATTCACTCAATTTATGATATCGTACAATGGTCATTCAATGTGATTGATGACTTCTGTTTCGTTTCCAATTTATCTGAACTCTATTTCTCACCTAAGATCAATCTGCGACTAGTATCACCTAAGAATTAAATCAATATCCATAAAACCCATTCATTTATGATCTATTCAATTGACCAGCCAATAATCCTGCATACATAAATGTTAAAACAAAAATGTATATTTCATCATTAATTTGTGAACAAATTACTCAGAAAGGACTGACTGTTTATGTGCTTCGATGAGACTTTGATGATATTCTTATATACTATACGTTGTAGATATGGGTTGTATCGTGTATCATACATGGAATATTCAATTTTAAACGTGTAATCATATGAAGAAAACTCTCAGTTGTAAAGTGTCGTGCATACTTTTGATTATTTTAATTTCGTATCAGTTCTATCTTTAGATAAGTCACTTAAGCATACTAAGGATTATTATCTGACTATTTTGTTATATGATCCTAACATGATAAATGTATTTTCTGTTGTCGAATTTCTAAATTATCAACGACTGTAAAGAAGTTATCACATTGTTTTCATATTAGAAACAAAAATAAAACGATAAGACAAAACATAAGACAATGGTGTATGTGTCGCTGAATTTCGTCGACGGATGCTGGCCATCCCAGTGGCCTAGTGGTTAAGCGCTCGCGCGCCAGACACATAGTTCCTGGGTTCGAATTCCTCGAGGCGGGATCGTGGATGCTCACTGCCAAGGAACTTCATACTGGAACGAAACGGCCATCCAGCGCTTACAGGTTTTCCATGGTGGTCTAGCTTCTATTGACTCATGATCCCAACCATTGAAAAATAAAACTGATCTTTTTTTAATATTCCAATGATGACTTCCAATTGTTATAAAAATGATGGACAGTAGTTGGAAGTAGGTTAAATAAATAAACAAACAAACAAACAAACTTCATCACCGATTTACCATGGAAATAATTGGGTTTTCTACTATACGAAGATTATATCTAAAAAATTTTCTAATATTAACAAAAAATGACCGGTAATAGAGTATGTTAAAATAATGACAAAAAGCAATTGATTGATAAAATGAATGATCTGATTGTTAGAGTAGGAAAAAACAGTAAAGGCAAGCATAATTTAAGACTTTGATCTATAAATTATGAAGTTCATTCTTATTTTAATAGTCAGTATACGATTGTAAGTTTTTTGTTTACTGATCATTGATTTCAATGTGACTTTCTCGAAATCCTAATAAGAGGCTGACTAGATACCAATTCGTATTAGGTGATAGACTGATTACTAAGAAATAACCAAATTAATAAACTATACCATATTGACTGTGAAAACAAAATATTCTGGATGAAACCGCTTATAAAATCATGAGGGGTGTTATTGAATAGTATTAGAAGAAAATAGAACAAGTATCGAGAGCTGCCCTAGTTTGCAGTAATCGTTCAACTGATATCACTGTGTTAAAATGAATCTCACAATTATACAATTTTTTTATTGACATCATGAACCGATTGATATTAGACCACCTTTGAAAACTTGGAAGCACTGGACGGTCGTTTCATCCTATTGTGGGACTCCTCAGCAATGTGCGTGCACGATCCCGCCCCGGGATTCGAACCCAGAGCCTTCGATCTCGCGCGCGAACGCTTTATATCTAGACCGCTGAGTTGGTCGGCATCCAATGGTGCTAATGTCTGACCTCAATCAATCCGCTAATCCCTGTCGGGTAGAGACAGGTATCTACCTCAGACAATGGAAGATGGTAGCGCGATTTCGAGGATTGGTTGAGGTTAGACATTAACACCGTTGGATTCCGGCTTAGTTGTCTAGAGGTTAAGCACTCACGTGCGAGACCGAAGGCCCTGAGTTCAAATCCCGGAGCGGGATCGTGCACGCACACTGCTGAGGAGTCTCACAATAGGATAAAACGGCCGTCCAATGCTTCCAGGTGTTCAAAGGTGGTTTAACATCAACCGGTTCATACTCTAAATCAAAAACTTAATAATTTCCACAACCCTATACTGATAATTTTACAATTCACTACAAACCACCTAACTAGATTTATCTATATTCTTTGAAATAATTTATAACGATTACTTTTCCAGCAAACATGAACGAACAATGGGATAAGAAGTAAATTGGTATCAAAAAGAAACCCAAACTTTCCAAAGCTTTCAGGAAAAAAGTGTTGACTTTTTCAATATTTTTGCTTTGCACTTTCACATCTGAAATCAGAAATTCATCAACAATCATTTTCTTTGACTTGATTGAAGCAGAAATTTATCTAACAATGATGCTAGTTCCATTTTTATAAACTTATTATCAATTCGCCGTGTATGGATTCTTCCTATTCTACTCTTGGAATAATTATCTATTATTAGATTAACAAATATTGATTTGATTTACATATATATGAAAGCCTGTTTGTTTTTTAGCTATTTCCTTTTATTAAAACCGATGTGAATATGTGTGTGTACTTGCGTGTGTATATGAAGGGATTAAAGTAAGAAGATGAAAGCATTAGTTGATGTATCCTTTGTAATATTGTAAAATAAGCAAATGAGAAGAAATTAGAAAATTGAGAGATGGAAGGACAGGAAATTTCGTCCTACTTAGAACTCGTCATCTGGATTTACTTGGATCTCAATGTTGGTTTTCACATTGCGACTTTAACTCAAAACCCTTTGTCTCAAACATCGACGGGTTTTCTGCAAACTCTTGTCATTGAAATTGGTTAACCACATCGATTTAGTCTTGAATATTAAAAATTACCAAAAAATAGAATAATATGCTTGATAAGAATAAACTAGGGTCATACATAAAGGATGAGAAAAATTATGGGCCTTAATTAAGGTGATGAATTCTAACCATAAGTTAAAGTCGTATGTAAAACCAGGAATTGTTGTAGCATAGTTGTTATGACGACATTAATTGTAATTTATATTAAAGGCTATTAACTTAGTGATTTTCCATTTATGTGGTCTTAAATGTATCAATTACTGGCTAAAACAGTAATCGAAGCCAAAACCTTTGTGCTTTGTGACGCGTACTTAACATTTAGGTCATTGAGTTGAAATTTAATGATTCAGGTTTCCGATTTCGATCAATAAGCGATTTCTCATAGTTGTCATCTATGTTACCTACCTCACTCCTGATATGGTTGAGCTGTATTGGTTACGACTTTACAAAATGAAATCATTCTAGTTCATATTTTTCTCGGCCTATGATGTGTGCTACTGATGTCAACGAATATAAGTAGTATGTATCATCAATCGAAAGTGAAATGTCTGGAGGCAGAAAGTTAAGATCTCAGATTTTACCAAGCTGTTCTGTAATTCTGTATTGTCCCCACTTGTGTTCTCGTTCACTACAGGCCTGATTTTTTATTTGACTCACCTACACTTGTTTTTCCTCTATTCTCTCATTCAAGTAAAAAAATTTATTCTGATGAAATAAATATTCAGTTAGGTCTTAAAATATACTTAATTTGCTTTCGAGCATATAACTTCTGATAGGCTTCTGAAGCTCCAAATCATGGACTGATTTTGAATAAATAACCATTCAAAACCACGATGCCCTCAATAGGCATTTCGTTCAAGTATAGGACTCCTCATTAATACATAGTCAACCTATTCGCTTACGATATATATAGACGCACTTAATCAAATGCTCGTTGAGAATAATTGTATCTGATGTAAGTATATGAACTGAAACAAACTTGACAATATCATAAAACAACAGTTCGATAAATACTTTATAACTCGTTAATAAAGTATTTTATTTTATACGCCACTTTCTAACAATCGATGTTTCCTGTATTACAAATAAATTGATCTGAAAATATTTACGAATTTTTGTTTTCTTCAATGAACTGAATGAGTGTTATGGATTAATGAATTTGATGAAATAAAACAGGTTTTGATTTGCTTATAAGCAATGTGAATGATTGATAATTTCTCAGGAGATTAAAATAACTACTCAAATCTCCTTTCTACATACTCATTAGAATTAACAGAGATCATAGGCCACTAACTAACGAACTAGATTATTTTCTGGTAGGAAATGACATAGAAATAATTACATACAAAAATAAACAAGAGTAGATATCTTAGACGATTGTACAACATGAAATATTTTGATTAGTCACATGCCAACAAAATTGGAATCTTATGGTTAAGCTTAATTCCTTACTCATTACATCAGTTGAACAGTTTATAAATTAAAATTTCATTGATTTTTTCAGTAGACTTGACAATAATGTAATTTGTGGTTTGTTAATATTCCAAAGATTTTCCTAAAGAGTTCATACCGACTTTACAAAATCTAAAAAAGCTCAGAAAAAATCCATACTGATTGGTCACAAACAGCGCATTAATCTTATTTAAAGTTATTCAAAATGGCGTTCTCATTAAGAACTAAGATGAGCTATTTCAGGTCAAGTTAAAGAAACTGCTACGTATATTAAAAAAACATTTATCACTTTTATGAGATTGAGGTAATCCTAAAAAAACATCCAGGAAAATATGTATAGTTTTTATATGATCTATAAAGTTTTCTATCATCATAACTGATTCCTATGTCTTGAAATCCAAGTATGCTTGTTTTTATGGCTGGTGATTATTTTTCATCACGAAAATCTATATGCGGTTTTTAAGTTTCTCATCTATTCTTGGATACTATCCACCTTATTTTGTTGAACTCTGGAAACATGATGTATGATATATTGTTTATAGAAAACCAGTTTATCATGATATCCTGTTACCTTGAGACACCGGTAAACTGTTCATTCATTAGTTTACACGTTGGTCTCTAAATGAACATACTTTCTGATTATTGAAAGAAGTATCAAAGATTCCCATTGTGAAAATTAGAACTATATATATATCACGTTGTTTTACAATTACGATTATGCTGAATAGTTTATTTATTTGAAGGTTGGAATAATTTATTATCTCACAGTTCAGGGATATATTTCATAAATATATTTTTGATGGAATGACAAGATTTTATTAAACATGCAAACAGAAAGGTCAAAGTTGATGTATTTAATATCTTCAAATAATAAACATTTTATATATACTAGAAAAAAATACTAAAGTTCAAAGGGCAGTTGAAGCATACTTTGTCATAGTTCATGGAACCTCTTCACTGATGAATACTAACAATTTCACGCTTAATTGAATCCATGATTTTTAGATTTAGAGATAAATGAAACATCATTCAATCACTGAATTTATGTATAACGATTGATATTTTCAAATTACTCTCATGTGATGATATTAGCTTATTAATCTATTATAATCAGAGTGGCTAGACCACCATGGAAAACCTGGAAGCATTGGACCGCTGTTTCGTCGTAGCATGAGACTCCTCAGCAGTGAGCATCTACTATCCGGCCTTGCGAGATTCCAACCCAGGACCTATCGATCTCGTGCGCAAGAGCTCGACCACTAGACCACTGAGATGGCCGGAATGCAATGGTGTTAATATCTAACTTCAAGCAATCCACGGAGTTGGAGGGAAAATTGTTTTTAAAACTAGTTGAAAAGTAGTGTAATGCTGAAATATTCGGTAATGATCATTATATTAATGTAATCATGAAATGAATCCATTGGTACTTATAATGTAATATTATTTAATTAAAAATAATAGTGTAAGATGTTTTAAAATCATCCTGTTATCCTTATTACAAAATTCATACTTCCTCACTTTATACCTAGTGATTAATATAACTAAAGATTCCCATTATAATAAATATCAGTCATGATGTTATTAAATATTAATAATCTTCCATCAAAACTATAACAATGTTATCAAACATTTGAACAACAATCTATTCAGAACATTATTGAATTAAAGATTTTTGGGAACTGATGAATAAAAACGGTTAGTTTAATTAGTAAATAACATTCTCTTGGATGACTATTGACAAATCAAATGATAGTATTAAACTAGGACGTCATTCTTTATCTTAGGGCTTTGTTATACTACTGATTTGATCATTCACACTGAATTAAATTTCTAGTTGAATAGATTCTGGCGAAAACTTAAATATTATTGAGTTCCAAAGTATTTTAATTATGATATTTCTTCTTGGCATTAACTTCTATCTATTTATTTGCTAATCCAGTCTTAGCCATGTTGATAGATGCAGACGACTTGGTTGGGGTCCATGTGACTATCGTAACCAATGGTTGGAAACTGTGTACATGGTTCTGAATCGACCACAATGGTGTAGGTGTATACATTCTTTGTCTTCCTTTAAACAATGAGATTAAAATCGCTTCATATCTTCCTTTCAACGAACTAATTCTTTCTTCATGTACTATATCCTTATATGCCATCTTTATTTTATAAATTACCACCATTAAATTAACTACTTCTATGAATCAAGTGTTAATCTTGTTGTGCTAATAAAGTATGACAACTTGGACCGTTGCATATATGTACCTGATCCGACGTTGTAGCTGACTAACTGACTGATCGACTATTCAATAGTCAATAAAGATGATTAAAATTATTATTTTCATTATAAAAAAGATTTTTCTTATCACTTACTATACTTCCAATCCATAGTTTCAATATGTTTTGTTTTAAATACTTCTTAACAGTAATTATAATGTTCGTTAGATGTAAATAGATAATTATCCAATTGTCATCATCATAATCATTCAATATTATACAGAAAATAATTATTTCAATGATTAAATTACTTAACATTTGCATTGTATAATGAACATTTTGTTTTATTAAAATATGATATAAATCAATATTATGTAATGAGATCATAATCAATCAATCAATCAATCCATTTGATCATCATTATGATCATGATCATGATCAAAAAAAAGAAACTACATAAAGTACAATTCAATTCTTCTTTACAAATGTCCAGTATCATTAACTAATATTTGAGAAAAGTTGTTTTGTTATTTTCTTTTCAGATTCTTTTTCTTTTTCTGAACATTGATAATTTTTTACAGGTAATGATTTCTATTTTATTTTTTGTTTTGTTTTTTTGTTTTTCTTCCATTTGGAAATTTTTCTCGTGAATTCATAGATTGATTGATCGGTGCTTCATTATTGTATCAAATTGTTATGTGTATGTTATAGTTCATAGTTGAAAATTCTCTACTCTATAACCAATGAAAAGTGAGAATGTTTATTGATTAGATTAAATCATATAGGTGAAATTGTAGGCGTGTCTCAATTGTACAACACACACACACACACACGCATACATTAATTAAATGCTTAGAATGTATAGATGATAATTATATATTATCTATGTATATATACATATATATTAGACAGACATGATTGTGCATATTTATGTGATTATGTGGCTAAATGAGATAGTGATAGGATCAAAAGGGGAACAACCTATGGAATTTTTTTTTCAAAATAAATATTTAGTACAGGGTATATAAATCAGCGAATAAAATAAATTTTATGTGTACTTCCGCTTAAGTTGATATTTGATATATTTTCATTGAGACTTTCCCTCTCCACCCCCAGAATCTTACTACCTTGATAAAACAAAGATAACAAGGTAAGACAAGAAGAAGGGAAGATAGTGAGAATCAAAAACATCCAGAGACCAATTTAATTTCATATGATTATGTTAAGTGATACTAGGCTCATTGTATGTGTTTACCTGTTTAATTTGTAATGGTTCAACTTGTTAGCTCGTTACCATGGTACTTATTTCGGATTACGTTTTTACTTTTTGTTGTGGTTTTATTTTGCCAAAAAGTATGTTTCCGGGGCCTCTTGTCAATAAATTGTAATGTAGTTGAAACATTCTTCACTATTCAAGATAATTATTCACTTTTAGGTAATTGAAACTAAGATAAACTAATGTTAAGTGTCAGTTAAAAGGGGAATTTTAAAGAAAAAAGAAATAAAAAAATATTCAGCATCCTGTTTAGAAGCAGTATTCTTGAAAACAAACCAAGAGCTCAATTAACATTTGTAGTTACCTTTAGATTTTAATGTGTAAGAAAGGTTTAAAATATATTTATTAATTGTGCAGTTTAAGCAGATGATTATCAATGTTGAAAAGGTTATTTTAGATTTGATACCCTCGCCTGATAATGTAAAATAAGATTGTTGCCGTTGTGATGTGTCTGATACGGCTCAGACAGAATCACAATGAGAGCATCAGTTCACACAAGATTACAGATATTCCATACTGATTTTTCTCAACCGGGATGAAACTTATTTCTAGGGCTTCCTGCCAGTCTCTTCCAATCACCTAAAATCCAAACACAGTTCACTCTTTATTAGTTACTTAGACTACTGTCCTCATTCCCATTGATTATTAGGATATCGTCAGCAGTAACAACTAGACAGACATGACATGCTCTACTGCTATGTGAACATTCGATGTAAGAAGCCACTTGATATTCCTATTTAATATCTGTTATTATAGAGATAGTTACGAACGCATTTGGAAAATCTGGCAGCTTAAGTCAACAACTTTCTCCTTTGCTAACCCTCCCTCATATAAACTGTTCAACAGTAATATTATTTAAGACTCTGGCAACTTTTGAGAGTATTCTTTGCCAGCTGATATTAAC
This sequence comes from Schistosoma mattheei, assembly GCA_944470405.2. Taxonomy (NCBI): domain Eukaryota; kingdom Metazoa; phylum Platyhelminthes; class Trematoda; order Strigeidida; family Schistosomatidae; genus Schistosoma; species Schistosoma mattheei. The sequence continues at coordinate 8,930,344 of OX103950.1, forward strand.
AGGGAGACCAGTGAAAACCAGGTCACATTGAAAAGGTGTTTTGTTCAAGTCTGTGACTCGTACGTAATGCCCACCCATAACTTCACATGGATTACAATCTGGAGGATTAACTGACATAACTCCTCACAATATATTTGATCCCAACCAGACAAACGTCATCATGTTTTTTGTTTGACTGATAGAACAAATTCCTAACAGTTAGGAACTGTGAAATTACAATCTTTCCCTATTAGTTTCATGTATAAATCCGAAGTTATAAAATGAGGTAAAACGAATGTATAAAAAATAATTATTGAATATATGAGTACTGACAAGAATATATCGTTGAAGTTATAAATTCTGAAAAATGGAGCTTATTAATCCCAAAGCCCTAATGTTGTCTTGTTGAATTCCATCAAAAAAACTATACTACTATATTCGTAATAATTTGAAGTGAGGAAGCGAATTTGTAGCTGAGGGAGAAATGTTTATGACATATTGCTTGAATCTGTGGAGCTTCCACAATTAATAAATTGATAGCAAAGCAACTCATCACTTCATCTCATTTCAGGCAGACGGAAAAACAACGATGGACGAAAATAAATACAGTATCACTTATTCAGTAAACAGTATCAACTGAAACCAACAATACATTGGAGAAAGTGGACATTTTCTTCACTGATGCATGTACGTTGACGTTGACTACCAACCACATAGCATGATTTGCTAAGGCAGATAACTAAGAACATAAAGTTAACTGAGCAAAATACAAAAATCTTAGATCAGAGAAGTCTCAAGAACGTTAGGTAATTTTGAGAAGCCAGGGATTCAGGTCATTCTGTAATCAATAAACGCATCAACACATATATCTTTGAGATTCACTTCAGTTGATTCACATAAAGTTGATGGAGAAAGTGCATTTGCATACAACACATTTACAAAATCTATGAAATCTTTCTTAACACAAGATACAATTACAAGAAATCTTATATCTTTCGAAAGTTTATTGAGGAGGCAAAATTGACCTGAAAAATGTAATGTGTTTGTGGAATACTTTTCAAGCATTTTTATTGAATATTTACTTGGCAAAGTATTTCACATTTAAAATGAAGTTGGCTACATAAATTAAAAGCTATAATTATAGGTATAAAAGACATAATTTATTATCAAAATAGTAGGAAGCTGTTATAAAATTCTTAGTATTAAAATGGATTTAAATTTGCTGGGTAGATTTAAGGTGAGAACAAATTACTTAAAAAATATGGAGGGGACTTAAACTTTGAAATATTCAGGATATCGACAGTCAAACATTACGTTCTTTGTAATGTCTATAGAAAATTTTGATAGCTTTACTAAAGTTGGACTGTGGATAACAGCGAGGCCCAGAAATGGTATTTCGTTCTATTTAGGGGTTTGTTAGCTAAATGCACCTACAACCCAGTTCATCTAGCTCTAAAAACTAATGCGATATACACTGAGCTACTGGGTCTAGAGAGTCACATACCTACCAAACGTGTATGAAGCTATACAAAAAAGGGTTTAAATTTTCCAGCTGATATTGTGGACTGAACTTTGTCTATATCTGTTGGCATATGTGTTTCAATTTTTTTTATAAAAGACTTAAAAGCTGTTTGAAGGTCAATCCTACAACTTACTTCTAGTATGTGCCTCGTTATAAAGATACTAGGTTGTCTGTTCCGTGGGCCAATCGAGACCTGTCGATTAACATTATTACTCCCCTTGATATATATTTATTTTATACATATGAATTAGGAAGTAAAATGGGATATAATGCTTGAGTTTATGTGGAATAATGCGCTTTTAGTGATGATCGACTTGACAGCATTATATTTTTTGAAGGCTGATTGCGGCCTGCGTTTTACAATGCTCTGTTCGATACTCATCAGTATTTAAACGTGATAATAATCCCTTTTTACAAGACAAACTAAAGATCGGATACTGTGTCCGCCTAATTTTACGCCAATTTATAAACTTTGAGGGTTAATAGTGTTTTGTTTGGCTTTTTGACGTGTTCAATTAAATTTTTAGTACCAACGCATCGGGTTCTTCTGAAAAGGCATCTTATAAAACCAGGTTTAGATCAAAATGCATAGAAAGTATGAAACTTTAGGTCTTTTTGGTTTTGTATAAATTAATTATTTTAGGTTTAATACAGTCAGTTACTCGTACAAAACGTAGAACCTGTGATCGAGAATACGACTGTAAAAGAAGATATCGACCAGTGAAATAAAGTAAAAGTTATTAAGGTAGTTTAGAAAATCATTATCTAAGGGAAGATAAAAAGTGAATGGACGTACAGGAATGTGGACGATTCTGAGTTGTACCACCCAAGATATCCAACCACTGGTTACGACAATCACATGGACCATAACCAGGTTGTCTGTACCTACCTAAATGTGTCCATCCATCAGTCTTTATGTTTATGAACTGACACTATGTCTTGGTTTGGCCAACCAAAGCTGTCTTCCAACCTCATACATCATCCATCGTTGGGCGTTGAGATAGTCGGTGGATGAGCGCACATAATACATGTCCGAAGCATCTAAGTAGATAAGGATAAATTACTTCGCTAGTCAATTCACCTTCCTAATCTAGCACCCCGATTTTAATTTCAACATTGCCATCGTATATTATATTGTCACTCTTATACTTTCAATTATCGCTTATGATTTATATGATCTTTTTCGGTCTTCATATAAAATATTTTGACAAGTAAACATGTAATTTTTCAATTCTCTTTCGTCATATCACACAACTTTTCCAGCTTGTAGAAGAGATTGACTGTTTTGTATACTAGATGATTTCCAGATTCTCAAAGTTGTCTGTAACTCCCTAAGTAGTATTGGTTTAGTTTGAGTCAAAGTAATATTATAATGATTTTCTCAATCTTATTAACTTTAAATTTATCTGTGGCTTAGGAAACGTAAGCTTTCATTAATCTAGAATTTTTCCGTTTTGTAACTTTCATTAGAATTTTATCATGGAATGAATAGATTTAGACAAGTTTTTGATAAGCACTCAACATTTTACTATATTACTTGGCTTAGTATCGTTTACATGATAATTTTTTGAAATTATTTTTACTACTCATAGTAGACTCATTTTTATGGTGAAATTTCGGCTTTTGTTAACTTTCATGGTATATGAGGAGATAGTGAGGGTTGAATTATTTGTCTGTCAGAACAGGGAATACGCTTCTGTATTATTGTTTGAACTGTGAAGCGTTATATATTGTGATCTCAAATAAACAGCATGAGATATGGATTACTAGACGTTCGTTAAACAAGATACAATAGCTAGATACTTAAATTCAAATGAGATCAAAATGCTGACAGTGTATACCTTTAAATATTAAGTGGTCTGCGGCAAACTCTGTTTAACCCAGTTTTCGTTTCATTTGGGACTCATCAGCAAAGCGTAACTAGAATCTCGATGGAACCAATATCCCTTGAAGGATTTTAACCCTGAGTCTCCAACCTTGATAAACCTATACCTAATCACTGATGTGGGTGATCTCTGAGATATTCACATTGGTTGTGCAATGAATAGTAGCCAATTTCATATTTTTACTAGTCCCAAGTACAGATTTAAATCTATTGATGTCAGTTCACTTAGCATTTAGCCAAAATACGACTTAATTGGTCATATTTAGTCACCACTAAGGATAAAGTGTTGTGACTTATTGGAAATATCGGAAATCAAATGAATGAGATAAAGTAACCAATATCACACTGTTTTTTCCATAATGTTGAGTAAATTCCATAAGTTGTCTGTGATTTAAATAAATCACTGGTGACCATTGTGAGTGTTAATTTTCTGTAGGAGTACAAACGCGATTCACTAATGAATAGCAGTCATCATGAAGTGTGCACACAGTGATTCTCGTGGATTATTTCCAACCACTTAACAGCAAACACACTTTACTGCAATTTAGGGTTATCTTGAATAACAATCACTTTAAAGAATGATCATTAAGTTATTAGGTGTTTGAAAATGCAGTTTATTATCTTCAATTTAAATCCTTAAATGTTTACCCCATAAAATACATAAAAATACTATTCTCTGTAGTCAAGTATTTCGATCAATGCCAAAATGTCTACTAAAATTGACGTTTTCATTCGTAAAGATGCTTAAAATGGTGTAATGACATTGTAAATAACTGTTCGAAACATTTGACTTCAGATGCGCACAATTTTCTATTCATCGGTGTTTAGAAGCCAACATTAGATTCAATCGGACAGCAACCAAGTTTAATGGAATTTGACTGACGGCCTTTCATGGTGCTCATTACTTTTCTACACTAATCTTTTAGACAATGGATGAATTTTCCGAAATAAAATCACATTTGGAGATCTTAGTGTTCATCACAAGAATGATCATGAGCCTACATAATACCATATTCAATTATTCAACGAATTTTTAGCACTTCACATAAGGTATTGTCAAAAGTTGGGCTATAACGAATTAGTTATGGTGTAGCTCATGTAAAAGAACTCTTTGAAAGTGAGAATTTTTCTACTTATATTTTATGTATAAGAGTGATGTTGTCCAATTTATGTTAAAGTAGATGTATTAACTGTTACCATCGGGATATATCACTCTGAATATTGCTCAATAAAGTTAACTGGGCGTAAGAATAAAAATAGGACATCATCCTATACTGTCCCATCAATCATATTAGAGTTTAAGTGTTCGCGCGCTAGACCAGAGATCCTGAGTTTGATTTCCGCCTAAGGAATAGTACGTGTGAGCTCCTGAAGGGTTTCATACTAGGACGAAACGGCCGTCAAGTGCTTGTGGGATTTCAATCAAGTAACTAAGATCAGTTCGTGATTGCAATGAAATCACTGTTGAGTTCTTCACAAACAGTAAAATAATCGCTAGGTCAGATAAAGTCAAATGCACATGAATGTAATCTACTATCCTGATTTATGTCATAATCCGACATAACCTACATATCTGTAATCCACATGAGTCTAACTCAAGAAGCAAGCATAATCCGAGTACAACTCAGATTTTATCGATCCATAGGCGGACTGATGTTGTGGTCATTAATATGGTTACACGCCTACGCGATTTACTCTAACCTTCTGATAGATTAATTATTCTTGTCTTTCCATTTATTTTGTTACCCATATACTTGGGCTTTTCAACTACCCACATGTGATTTTGATTGTTTTATACGTGGGGTATGTAGTATGTGTCTATCCACTTCCTGTATTCCTGAATGACCTATAAAATTGAGTCACTTTATTATTCATTGAGCCAGTGTTTTATCGAACCGCGATACTAAGTTTTTGTTTGCTACTTTATCGTCCAAAACTAGCCTATCTGGAATGTACTTATCTTAAATACGATTCATATTTCACGTTTGAAATACGATTGTTTCGTGTTAAGTTTAAAGAAAAATTATAAAGTCAAGAAGAATTTTTATTTCATAAGCGTCAATATCGCCCGATAATAAAGGATTCAGACAACGGACGCTAAATGATAAACGTTTATACAATAGACAAGATTTGCTTCTTTGCATATTTTATATTTGAGATTGCTAATCAATTTGTGTATCCAAAATTGTTAGGATTACAGGGGTTGACAGAGTAAATATTTTCTTCCTTCTCGTCAGTTTCAATCAACTAAATCCACTGAATAACATATTTAGTTAAAACACTTAGCCTGAAGATTTACATTGTTTGAAGAGTTGCGTTCAAAATAATTCATCCTCATTATTTAGGTTGATTACTTTCTTTTCCTGGTTTACATAATTATTTTGGTAAAGTTTTATTCGGATAATTCTTATTACTGATAAATGAAATAGTAATAATAAGTAAAAATAATACGGACTAGACAAGCATGAGATTGATCACCACCCAGTGATCAATCAATTGTGATTACATCTCAGTCCTACAGGAGGTTGACCGCGGCTCGGATAGCTCAGTGGTAGCGTCTCTGACTGTGAAGCTGGGTGACACGAGATCGAATCCGCCAGGGAGCACCAGTTCCCTCAAGATTACAGGTACACCTTGCTGACGAGTGCCAAGTAGCACGAAACCCGGGTCCAGGGTTTCCTGTTGACTACCTCCAACCACCATCTAATCTCAATACATAGTGCCCGCAGTGTCGAGTCACCTAGACTGGTGGCCACATTGCAACATGATCGATAGCATTCGATCTGCACTAATAAGGACTAGACAAGCATGAGATTGATCACCACCCAGTGATCAATCAATTGTGAAATAGTAGCTTATTTGTTGGAGCTATCAACTTTCACCTTAAAGATCGTCTGTCCAAATCCTGATGCAGTTACTTTGGGCTAGGTAGTTGCTAGTTATAGTAACTACACAAAAACGAAGTTTTACAAACCTAAGTACGTAATAAACCTGTGTTATGTAAATATTTTACACTACATTCTTACCACTGATGAAACGTCTTAGTATATATACTAATATAATGACTATTATTATTATTATTATTATTATTATTATTATTATTATTATTATTAAAAAGAAGGAAAGAAAGGAATCATTTCAATGCAATGAAATTAATGTGTAGAAGTATTCATTTTGTTGGAATATTCCATGTGGTTTTTAATGAAACGTATTACGTTGATCCTTTCTTTCCAAAACGTAGTAATTGTTCCTTATTGTTGTTAGCCTTAGGGGATAGTATTTAGAAATATTGTTGTAGACAGAATTATATAATAAGGAATTTATTCATTCCTTATTATTATTGTTACTATTATTACTATGACTATTATTGCCCGGTTTTCTTACTTGTTACTGTTTCATATTTGATTAAAAAAAGTAACAACAGATAGAGGTTCTAGTGATAATTTTCTATTTATCGACTGAGATTATGTTGAGTTTGTCAGACAACTAGACTAGGGTCAACATAAATTCGGAGACATCGAATAGATCTTTCATAACAGTTTAAGACCATAAAGTAGTCTAAATCCATGGGCTAATACAATTGAGCTAATGATGTGAAGAAATCCAGAAGTTGGTTTCATAGAATGCAGTACATTATTATAAGTTCATTCAAACCCTAAGTAATACTAGAACTTCATTTGCTAAGCATCAATATAAAATATACTTCATCTTTAGTGAATAAAAGTACGAAACAATTTTTTTAATTAGAGTAATATTCTAAACTAAATTTGATTTTAAGAAATACACATAATTGTTTTTCAATCAATCAAAATGATTTCAGCCTACTTAACTTAAAACGATTAATGATTTAGATGTTTTAGTAAATGAAGATCATTCTTAAGTATCTCTTAGAATTAACCTTGAAGAATCCGACTAGGATTGTATATTTAAGAATCAAGATCATTGTGAATATTAAATTTTATACGGTTTGTGACGAAATTAACACAGAAACTAAGTGGATGTGTAGAACAATATCAGTGATCTTGTTACAAAACTAAAGAGTCCAAAATCACTAATCAGCTGGGTTGCTATAATAATAACAGGTTATGTAAAATAATGACCAAGAAAGTAAGTTGGCGGTTGAAGCACACTTCGGACTCGTTAGCAAGGTGTACTTGTAGTCTTATGGGAAGTACCTTTTTTGAAGGATTCAATCCCGTTTGTCCCAGCTTCTTGTTGACTACATCCAACCACCATCTTGCATCTTAGTATAGTGCATTTGAAGTCAACTCATTTCGATTAGTGGTGGCATTTCAATTTCATCTCGAGAAGTCGACCAGCAGTAAGAAAGACTTGAGATACATGGCTTTAGTTACTAATTAGTGATCATTCAAGTGTAAATGACCGGGATTATGAAAAATCAATAATAATGGTTAATGTTTCAACGAAAAGTCATTTTCGTTTACATAAATGAAATATACAAAAGGATCACTCTACTATTACAAATGTGGTACCTGGATACTTTTTGTTCTAGATAAGTAGTAGAAACTTGATCTCTCGATAAATTTCAACAGAACCAGAACAATAAAACTTAGAAGACAAAATGTATTTGTTTTATTTCACAGCTTTGTATCGGCTGAAAATACAGAATGTTTGATACATCATCCAAAGAGAGATCAATAACATTCCGATGTCATCTCCAGTTGCATTTCTGAACAGAAATTTACTTCCAGTGGCAATAATGCATGACAGACAGAGAAAAGTGTTTCTACTAGGTTTTCTGAACACAATTCCTTCAACCTACATTTAAGGGCCAGTAAAGTCTTCTCAGGGCTATTCTCAGGCACCTGAAGGATGGTGGAGATCAGGTGGTTATCAGTAAACAATCCAGAATAATTGGTAAACAACCAATATCATGTTTACTTTGCTGATCATAGGAAACTGCTATGAAATGTCTCCACCCTGACCTTTCTGTACAGAATACATGATATGCATTTCTTTGACATGGTAAAAATGGTTAAAGTCAAAGAAACGTTTTGATTTTTTAATTTTTGTCATTCAACTTTTACCCCTCATAGAATCTTAACGATACCCACATTTAAAATTTGCTTGGTCCCAACAATGTCCAGTACTGATGCAGTCATCCGTCACTTTCACCCTCATTATGTAGTCGTTTTTTCTTCATTATGACTACCATCCACTACCTCTGACACATGGCCACGCGTATACAGCCTCTGCCAGGGAAGTCCTACTCATTGCCTTCTCGTGGCGGGGGTGTTGTTTACGAAAATGAGAGGACGAAAAGCGAATGTCCGGCGCTTTAACCGGATCCCAAACCAATGGTGCATATGGGCTCCAGTATCCTGCGGGAAAAAATGGCGTATGAACCTATTGTTGGTCACCGGCTACCATGGGACTTCATCTCCTTACGTTGCTCTACTGCCTTGTGGATCAGACCTTTAGGTCGGAGGTTCCGGGCGTGGCTACCCGAAAACCACCTGCTTCGGTCTGGGCACCTGGGCAGTATCACAGCCCACACACACAAATATGGTGTGGCGCATATATATTTGATGCCCTCTTGTACCGATATTTATGTGTTGAAATAATAAAATGATACCTCTGATACACTGAGTTATTATCTTGTGACGTACAAATAAAATCCAAAGTTCACTTTTTTGTGTTATATCTCGATGAGAAATATGAATTGTAACTTTTCAGAACTATTTATACATTAATACGATACATATATTTTTACTGTATAAATATTAAGTAGCTAAACTATCCATATTTATGTTTCTCTTATTAAAAGCTTTATTTTGATCCATAGACTATTGTCATACGACTTCCCTTTATTGAGTTATGCCCAGTCTATTAATTACAGTCTCCCACATTCACAGCCCCTTTTGGCTAGAACTTGTACAAATGTTATTTTCTATTTTATGGTACGATGTGGTCTGTTTGGTTTGTATATAAACTCAGTATGTCTGAAATAGATGATTCATTATGCGGAGGCTGAGATTGGTGTTCTAGACTCTAAGAGGCAGGGCTGGGCAGGAAGAAAAAGCGATAAGAACTTTAGACTGCTCATATGGGTTTTATGCATCATTGGTTCGGCCGATAATTCACTGTTCTCTAATTGGAGGTATCATTACTTCATATATTAACAGGTGCACAGGGCCACAAGTTATAACGGTTTGATTATATGATTTTTATCCTGGTCTACTTGTTAGAATTTTCTGTCCCATTTTGTTGATTCACCTCAACTTCACTAACTCAACTTTTGTTTATAAAATAACATTACTGTTTATCATTTCAGGCTGTTTGGAGCTGATGAGAAACTGAAAAAAATGAATGGAATCATTTTAGTTTGCAAGTCTTGTTCTTACCCCGTTTAAATAATTAAATGTAAAACTTAGAAGATTATTATCGATTAATATGAAATATATTTAATTGCTTCCGGTCACAATCTTCTAAAGCCTTCGTGTCGGTAACATATATATCTATGTAATATGAGACCGGTAATTGTGATTTATGGGACAGATTTTGCATATATTAATGATTAGAAGATGACTGTTTTACCTTAAGAAAAACTGCAGAAATTATAATGTAAGGTGATTGTATGCAGTCGGCTTGATTTAGAGTTCCATACTAGTTGACGCTCGTCAACAGGGGCCTAGTTCAAATTGATGCTTATTGACAATATTTAATGGTCATGGATTAAAAATATGTACTCCAGGTTTACTATACCTAGAAATAGTCTGACTTAATAAATGTTCTTTCTTTAATGAATTGATTCACCACTCTGTATAATTGATTGTGGAATGAACAATTATAATAAAAATAAACTTTAAAAAATAAGTTGACTTGGGCTGAAATATCTTGTTCTGTTTCTGTTATACAAGCTAAACAATATTCATTACACATCTGTGATGTGGAATTTTAATATCTACACTGAACTACATTGTAAAAACGACATCAGCATTTAATTCACTGATAAAGGTTTGAGTCCTCTTTTTTGTTATTGTTAGGGACTGTAACTCATTATTCTATTTTGGCACATCTGTATGTTGAACAGATTAGATCGATAGTGACATTAGTCACACCCATTTTAAGTAGAGAAAGATAGTGTCTGGAAATAGTCTAGGATGCGTGTTACATCCTGAATGTACGACTTTCCCAGTTTATTTATTTATTTATTTATTTGAACACATAAGTATTGGTACAAAGAGGCACCGAATACATATGCGAGACACAAATCACTTGATTTGTGCGTAGGCTGTTATACTACCCGGGTGCCCAAACCGAAGCAGGTGGTTTTCGTGTAGCCACGCCCGGAACCTCCGACCTAAAAGTCTGATCCACAAGGCAGTAGAGCAACGTAAGGAGATGAAGTCCCATGGTAGCCGGTGACCAACAATAGGTTCATACACCATTTGCTTCCTCAGGATGCTGGAGCCCATGTACACCATTGATTTGGAGTTAGGGTCTTCCGAATCCCCTGGGTGAATCTTCCAAATCCACCGGCCCAGTTAGAGTGCCGGGCATTTGCTTTTCGTCTTCTCAATTTCGTAAACAATACCTCCGCCGCGAAAAGGCAGCAAGTAGGACTTCCCTGACAATGGTTGTATGCACGTGGCCATGTGAGAGCATTTTGAGAGGGAGAGCTAACTCTCCTCACCCTCGGTCATACGAGGGCATTTGGGGGCTATTAGTTCTGGTAGTCAGTATTCTTGATAAAATGTTGAAAATATCGTACTTCTGTATTTGTTTTATGTAGTAAGAAGACTTAAATGAGTGTAATGGCTTAAATGTTAGATTTTATACGTTTCCAATTCGATCTATGAATCAAAAGATTTTTTTCATCTTCTGTAGACCTTCAATTTCAGTTATTTAACCTAAACATTGATCGACTAGAAAAGGTAAGTGCTCGATACGCTAACTCATTTTTTTAATTTTTAGAACTTTTACGAAGCATTGTTCAGTTTGAAGATCTATTACCTTATGTGCTGACCCTAGATAAACAATATTCAAGAACAAAGAAGCAATATTAACCTATTTTGTACCCTTATAGAACTTTTCAACAGCATTCGCCTGAAATATATTCATAGACCAAGCGTACAACCTTAAGGTTTCATGGTTAGGACGTGAATTTCAATCTAGCATGTTGCTATCATATGAATCACATTTTCATCATTAGTCGATTTAAGATACTGAATGGCCATTAATCAACGGTGTTCCCTATTTGTCAACCAGAAACGTTGGACTCTACCGATCAATTCTTTTCATCGGATCTCGTAGCCTTTAATGATTATTTTTTGATCAACCGTACATACTTTTTTTTCTTATTCATGAGAACATATTATAAGTTGACCGATTCATTTTCATTATTTACCATACCGATTAATCTGCACATCAGTATATACAGTTACGTTTATTTGGCGTCTAAACTACATATCTATCATCTGGTATTAAATTATCTTAGTTTGTTTCAAATATTATGTGACTTATGATAATATAGTTTGTCTGACAGCTAAACAGTGAGAGAAGAAGTATTAAGAACAAACTGGGTTTCTCCCAATACAACAAAATGCTTACCTTTAGATCCCTATTTTTGTTAACATTAAAGAAGTATCCTAGTAACACAGATATGAATTAGTTTGTAGTGCTATGCTAGCCCACATAGCTTATTCTAGCTTTCGGACAAACCAATCAATTCATTTTTCTTGATTCATATTTTAACCTTGTTAATTATTCACTTGTCAACCCTGACTCTTTATGTAAGCGTATGTGTGGCATTTCCTATCTTACTGTGCACATGTCTGTAACTCGTTTTATCCGATTATAAATATCGACTAACGCTTGATTAAATGAAGTTGACTAACACGCCTTCTCCACTGCGCGTGATTCATTCAACATCATCATCATCACTCATACAATCCGATTGGCTTCAGATTACGAGCCACTAAAAGTTAAACCTCTGATAAACTGTCTCACGTCATAAACGTAATTTTATTGGCTAATTATTCGGATAGTAGTTACAACGTACTTGGAAACATGTTAATTTTGACAACATAAACAGAAATAATTAGGCTTAGTCAATTCAAGATTTTATGGAGTAAAAAAAGGAATATGTTACTACAGATTATTGAAGATGAAAAAATCGAAATTTTATTCATCTATAAAGTTTAATTTAATTTAATTTCAAATAGTATAACATAATTAGGTACATTTAATATAGATTCCTCAACATCGATAATATATCAAAAACATTTCCTTTCTTACATCTAACTAGTTTGTGAATCCGCTTGGTGTTGTTTTACTTGTATCCTCCCGTTGTTATTTAGGACTGCAATTGATCTGTTTGAAGCAAACGGTACTAGGTTAGTGTTCCGAAGTGAACATCAACCCTGGGATACGTCAAGTTGACAGGTCCTGAATAGGACAAAATGCGCGTCCTGGATTACACTGCTAGCTACTATCCATCTTTGCTTAAAAAGCTTGTGACTTAAAGCAATCTCGAGGTAATTCATACAAGATACACATGTGCTAATAGGAGACTGATCAATTGCAATCCTAAACGTCAGTCGGAAGACCCAAACAATCAACCATAAAATGAATGATTAATTTTAATGTAAACTACCATCAAGTTGAATAAACTTCACAAATTCATGATAAGTAAACTTTATGTTTTTGATAGAGAGGTGATTTAGGGATCATGAAGCCCCAAAAAATACTACAAATTATTATATTATCATATCCACATAGATGGTCGCAAAAGTAAATGTAAAGATACCTCTAAATCAATGTCTAGCTAAATAACCAATGAAAGATGTCATTTATGATTATGAGTAAAGATTTTTAATTATTTCACTTGCCCGTGAATACCTAGAGAAACATTATTCAATCTATCGATGATTGATAAGTCGTAGATTAGCTTCACTGTTGTTCTGAATATCACAGATCTGGACTTCATCAGAAGTATGAGTAACAGCATTAATGTTTGTTAGTACACGAAGTTTATTTCTAGAATTAATCTTGTTAGGAAAGGCTAGCTAATGACAAGTTTTTTTACACGTTGAGTATACTTATAAAAAGTTGATTTGCTGTGATATTCAGTGGAATACTAATATATCCTTACTTTTTATTCCAAATTAACCGGTTCTATTTACTAGAACTGTAGTCATTTATTATAAGGAAGATGTATACAATTGCCCATAGAGTAATACATTTTAATAAAGAATTTACATAGAAAGAACTTACAAGAAAAAAAGTAAATATCGTTTAGAGAACGATTAAGAACTTCGTTTTTAAGTTCTTGTGGTGACTATACAGTAACAGAATACATCTAAAATGAGGAAACCAATCAAGCACCAACAAAAACCTTGAAAAAGGTGAAATATGAGCTGATCAATGGCGTTAGTTTTTCCAAACATTCGAAAGATCATTATATTTTGAAGTACTATGATAAAGCGGGTATACGTTGTGATGAGATAATTTGATAATTATGAAGATTGAAACAATTCAGATTAGAATAGTGTCTAGCTTTACAATCTTCATGATAAAAATTGTAAACTGAGTTGAATAAACTTTGATTTTACCGCTAAACTAGGTAAAAAGTAATAATTCTGACTACTTTTTGTTAATTAAGAATGCGCTGTCATTACATGAAAAAGTGTCGTCATTTTTCTTATTCTCATAATCCGGATTTAAACTCATAGTTCGCTAAAATGCCACTGCTTATTGTGAAACATGCAAATTCTGAGTAATCAATAAGTGATTTTAACCATAAAATTATCTTTGTTATATCGTAGTGGAGATTAAATTACGAGTAACAATTAATGGACTAATATTATCTATATATTCTTATTGTATAACTATTCACTAACTAGATTGTATATAACTATATTCATCTTATTATAGGCTTCATTTTGACCTATCGATTATTATTGTACGATTTACTTTCCTTAAATTATGTTCAGTTTATTAATTACCGTCTCCCACGTTCACAGCCATTTTTTGACTTGATCTTCTATAAATGTTATTTCTTATTTTATGATAAGATGCGGTCTGTTTGACCAAGTATGTTTGAAATAAATGATTCGCATAATGGAAGCAGTTATTGGTGTTCTGGACTAAACTTGGTGGGTTAGGTGAACAAAGGATTAATAAGGACGCTAGGCTGATCAGACCGGTCGAATGTCATTGGTTTAGTATAGTACAAGAGTGAATAAGTCGTATTTCGATTGGCGAAGCGATAAAACTAGCCGGGCCATAAACTCACAACAATTCTGATTCAGGATTTCTAAAAAGACTGAATGAAACATTTGTAGTACAATGGTCGATTACATGTAGCCGTTCAAGTTACTAAAACACGGAAATTTTCATTCACATGGAGGATAGAATTCGAATTCTCTTTTGATCCTTGAATTATTAATTATTATAATCTATCACTGAAGAAGAGCTTACTTTAAAATTTGATCGAATTTATAGTTAAAACTAAGAATAGATGATTCAAAGGTTTATTCGATTTTAATTAAATCTTTATCAAACCATAAATCTTAGATGATAATATCACTTTATTTTTCTCTTATTATTATTATTATTATTATTATTATTATTATTATTATTATTATTATTATTATTATTATTATTATTATTATCAAAGTTATCAAGTTTTCGATGCATTAATTCTAACAAATATCATGTGAGTAAATTCCTATTCATAGTTACTGTTGTAACAATAAAATCTGATATGGTTGAATACAAAGAATTAGGGTAAGATGGTGGAAGACGAGTTACCTAACATTAAAACTACACTAAAACCGATCCATGTAGCTAAATAAATGGTTGCTCTGGTTGTCAGAAGGGGCATCGGCCTCGTGACTTCCGAAGGAACTCGGCTTTCATCATGAGGCGTCATAACTCTTCTAAATGAAGAACTTCTGACTCCCAGGGCAGAGTTTAAAAGGCTTGAATGATTTTTCCTGGTCAGCGTTTTTTTAACGAGTTAGTTTTCTACGGGATGGCGTCGCTAACCCCATGCCCAACTCTCCGCCTTTATCCGGGTTTGGGACCGGCAGTATCCCCCTGAGTCCAGTCACAATTGACGGAGAAGATTTTGAATATGTAAAAACCTTTACATATCTGGGCAGCATCATTGATGAACAGGGTGGATCTGATGCAGATGTGAAGGCGCGGATCAGTAAAGCAAGAGCAGCATATTTACAACTGAGGAACATCTGGAACTCAAAACACTGTCAACCAACACCAAGGTCAAGATTTTTAATACAAATGTCAAGACAGTTCTACTGTATGGGGTAGAAACTTGGAGAACTGCGAAAGCTATCATTCAGAAGATACAAATGTTCATTAACAGTTATTTACGCAAGAGACTTCGGATCTGTTGGCCAGACACTTTCAGTATCAACCTACTGAGACAGAGAAAAAAAACAGATTCCAGTGGAGGAAGAAATCAGGAAGAGGTGCTGGAAGTGGATAGGACACACATTGAGGAAAGCACAAAACTGCGTCACAAGACAAGCCCTCACATGGAATCCTCAAGGCCAAAGGAAAAGAGGAACATCAAAGAACACATTACTCCGGGAAATGGAGATAAAAATGAGTAAAATGAACAAGAATTGGATGGAACTAGAAAAGAAGGAGCAGGACAGATTGGGTTGGAGAATGCTGGTCGGCGGCCTATGGTCCATTAGGAGTAACAGAAATAAGTAAGTAATAAAGTGATGTCATATTTTTGTGTGTGTAAATAATCCTACTGGTTCAAGTTAATAATCACTTATCATCATTGATCAGATCATTTATTTACTATTGATAACTTTAATTTAGTTATTGAATATCACAATTAGGTTAGTTGTGTTCATTATATATTTTGACAGTAAATGTAATTTTAAATTATCATATTAAAATAATAAAATGTAAACAATCTTGTTTACATGTTTATTTTTATATAAATGTAAACAGCTATATTCCAATATATAAAACATATATTTATCATTCAAAGAAAACAATAACAGAAAACTTGGATAAATATTTATTTGTACAAACATTGTTTGATATCTACACTTAGTTGTAAACTATATTTTTTGAACTTGGATATTGGACATTCAGTTAAGTTGATATTAAATGACGAAAAACTATAATAAATGATATTTATCAGAAATATGATAAGCAGTACTTGTATAAGATTAGTTAGAATAGGTAGAGTGTGGCTAGGATTGTAATCTATGCCACATATATAGCCTTATTTGGGACTTAATTACATTATACACATACATCCCAGTGTTTACGCTCATATCGGGAAATCAAACCAGTTTACAAGGCCCAAATAGGTCGAAAAGTGCTTTCTGGATTTCAGTGATAACGGTAATATACCTGTGCTGAAAAAGTTTTGAGAGAGTTATTGAATAAAATTCTTAGAAGAAACTGAATTTTCAGTTAATTAAGAGTTCACTTTAGTATTACTAATTATTCAAGTCACGTTACGCCGAGAAATGGAGATAGACATGAGAAAAATGAACAAAGATCGGATAGAACTAGAAAGGAAAGCCCAGAACAGAGTGGGTTGGAGAATGCTGGTCTGCGGCCAATGCTCCATTGGAAGTAACAGGCGTAAGTAAGTAAAGTAAGTCACTTGATATACAAAATAATTACAAGCATTCTTTCTTGGTAAAAATTTTTCAATTCTTCAACAACTGTCACTAAAATCATGACTGAAATCCAGGCTGATAAAATTTAATTCGGGAGGAAATAAACTCTATCTCCGTCAGACAAAGAGTTCACACAGATCAAAACAAACATTGTAAAATTTTACCATCAACAATTAAGCGACTAACTCTGCCTGGAGCTCTCTAGCATCACAGTCAGTCCAAAGACCTGATAAACAAGGAGAGTTAGGAATATAATTAGTGAGTTTAAACTTAAAAAGGACCCCTCTACAAAATCGCTAACAAAAAACTATTCAAATCATTTAAACTCTTTCCTGGGATTCGGAGTATCCTCAGAAACAAGGGTAGTGACGCCTCATAGTGAAAGCTAAGATTATTTGATGCTTTGAGCTCGATGGTCCTTCTGACAAACAGGAGAATAGTTGGTATAGGCATGTGGAATGTTTGGTGAATATGAAGGGGCGTGAAGATCCTTAGAATATTGCCAGAGATGAAGCTATCCAAACTAGGAGTGCATGGTATAAGTGAAACCCGTTTAGAACAGTCTGGACAAAATGATAACTTCAAAACACCGGATATTATATTCTGCGAAGACGAAAGTGTCCCACATACGGAAGAAGTTGCACCTATAATGTCCAAAGAAGGCCAAAAGGTGATTATCGGATTGGAAACTCATAGCTGAAAAATCATCAAGGAGTTCTTTAAAACAGAAAGGAAGGGTCTATAGTGAATAAAATCTAATGTGACACGTCCACCACTTTTAGCAGTGCTGATGAGGATTTGTTCTTGAGAGATTCCAGTTCATCCCAAAAAATTGCACTGGAAAAGATTTGACTGTCCTCATGGGAGTAACAAGTTCAGGGTAGATGACACTAGATATGAATGCATTATGAGGAAACCTGCACTGAAAGAAAGAAGCTATAACCGTGAGACACTAGTGGTCTGTGTGCGTTTAAGAAAATAATAATAGGCAGAATACACAAAGCGAGGTGATTTTAACAGAACTGTAATATGGAAAATCACACCGACTACATATGGTTAAGTAAGAGGTTCAGAAGGTCTATGGAACACGTTAGAACGAAAACAGGAAGTGATGGGATTTTAGCTCATCAACTGGTGAAGACTGTGGTACAAATGAAGGTAAAGAAGCATTGGACATTTGGATAGCCAGTACTGTCAATGATATATTCTTATTACAAGATGATGAAAAGTTCAAATAGTTCAAGATATCTCTCAGCGAAAAGTTTCAATCCCATCAAGATTTACGAGGAGGAGGAAAAACCAACATGGAAAACAACTGCAAAAGCATTAAAGAACTAGTAACTTCAACATGTAAAGATACGGTGGACCTCAAGAAGCACTAGCATATATATATATATGATTTTCAGTAATAAGATAAAACTAGTCTAGTAGTATTATTACATAACAACACAATGATTTCACAATTGATCATGGAAATTATATCCAATGAGAAACCTAGTAATTGTAGAAAGAAAGATAAATTACCTGTAGTAATCAGGGTCAGCTTACATTATTCTAAATCAACGAATCAGCTAGTGTTTTGATCTGAAGATTTCATCAAAGATAAACTCGAGGATATCTGTAGCTTTTATCAGTAAAAGTGGATATCTTTCTAAACTTATGAACAAGTTCACTAATGATATAATAATATACATATAGTGACTCATAAGGCAATTTGCCAGTGATGTTAAGAAAAGCTAAGCAGAGAGAGTACATCCCAGGCAAACTGAATAAAGTTATTTACAATTGTTCGATAATCCAGCAGCAAAGACAAACTTCTTGAGTTCGCCCTATCACCATATGTTTATTAGTTCAGCTGTTCTTATAGAACCAAATATATGGGGCATATACTTCAGCAAGTCAGTCATTCCATTGTCGGATATCATAAGGTCTGATCGAACAAAGGGTAGATAATGATAATTAAGTTATACTCTCGCTCATTTGGTCAATTTTACATATAATGTGGACCTGATCCACCGTATTTCACCAAATTTACTTCATAGTTTATTAGTTCATCCTTTGTATACGGCCGAAGCGATAGGAAAACTACCCTTTGTACTCAAAAGAAGTTTATATAATCCTTGTCTCTATCTCGGGCATCGATATAGGTCATACCAGAGTGGGTTGTAACATACAATTAACTCATCACACTTTTCAAAGTTTTCCTACCTTTATTTCAATCTTATGATATTACACAATCATAATAATAATCTCAATTCTTAAGCAAATATTATTGACTCGAATTCCTCAAAACAATTTTACGAATTCGTTGGTTTAGAATAATGTAAGCTGACAACTGTAGAAATGCATATTTTCAACTTTTACAAATAATTACCCTGATTACCACAGGTATTTTATCTTTCTTCCTACAATTACTAGGTTGAACATTGGATATAGCTTCCATGATCAATTGTGAAATCATTGTGTTGTTATATAGTGATATTACTAGACTAGTATTATCTGAATATTCTTGAAAATCATGTATATATAAATAACAGTTGAAGCCGAAAATCGCATTTCAAAATACGTATGTTTACTTAGCTAGATTTAGCGATGGAAACTTGAGTGATGATAAGTCTTTAATAAAGATTTTTTTAGTGTTTAGTTTTACACAAGTAAATTACAAGGCAGAAATCTAAATGTAATAATAGATATTGACTTGTTGCAAATAATAATGTAGAATCTGCAATTGTCTCTAATAACATATTTACATTTATCCTAGATAACCAATTTTCCTAATCTCTTTTATCCATACTATAGAGAGCTTTAGTTCAGGTTTTGATGAAAGAAACACAACATTTCTTAAAATCATACGATAACTCAGTTATCTCACTCACAGTATCAAGATTATCGTTTGGTCTAC
Organism: Schistosoma mattheei; assembly: GCA_944470405.2. Taxonomy (NCBI): domain Eukaryota; kingdom Metazoa; phylum Platyhelminthes; class Trematoda; order Strigeidida; family Schistosomatidae; genus Schistosoma; species Schistosoma mattheei. Next base: position 8,950,278 of record OX103950.1, read on the forward strand.
GCAAACTAACATGTTGTGAGACTAACCTAATGAAATATTACATGCTTGTTTGTCTTATCAGATCGCTGATTAGATTTCAGTCAGTGATAGTGAATTTCTTTTAGAAGAACTGAACTGGAATGTCTATTTGGCTATTACAGAAACTCGTTATCTTTATCCCTAATAGATGGTTCATAAGCAAACTGTTTAAAACAGAAAGGCATTATCAACGTTAGTATTTCAACTCTGATAATCTGTATGACTATTCACGGTGATGAGTATTGTTTAAAGTCGTATACAGTAAAAGTATATTACGTGCAACCACAGTTTAATACAAAATTACATTAGTAGGTATTTAATGGTTAACAAGCAGATATCAACATTCATTCTAAAGATAAATCCTAATTAGAATTGTTTAGAGCTTAAGTGTGTGAATTAGATAAAAATTGTGACTTTATGGTATGATGAACTTAATGAATAATGTACTTTTACTTGTTTGATTTCTGATTTAATTGAAGGAAAATAAAGTTAATTTAACATTATCACATATGAAGCCCAAATAATCAGATCGTTCCCCATAGGTTGTGATAAAAGGAGAATGACAAGCAAACACAGTTAAACATTTTAAATTCACTATAAAGCTGATAACTTGATAACACGTAGCATGAACAAAAACTCCCAACATGAGCTTTGTCAGCTCCCGAATTGTACCTCTGTACAATTCCTTTTGGTTAGTTTATTTTTACTATTGATTGTTCATTATGTAATATTAAATTAATTAAAAACATACAGTGCTACTAGAAGTCAGTCGAAGTTCGAATATCTTAGTTCTAACCTTTCAGAATATGAATCTGGGTAATGCTAATTATAATCACACAATAGTCATTGGCTCGTTTAAGATTACACGTAACCTTTGCTAGCAAGCCTAAATAGCATGTAATGTAGGGTCAACGTAAGTTTACTGTCGGCTAAATCCAGTCATCTAACATTTCAGATAAATTTTTTTTCTCTGCAAAAGCAAAAAGGTCAGAAATTCAATTTTTCCCCCACTGGGGTATTAAAAATATGTTATTTCATTATAACAATATAAATTTCATTATCTTTGAATAATTATGATCTAGTCTTATTAGCAAGTATAGGCTTATTAACTCGTTTCTATGTTATAATGCTTGTTTATAATCTAACGATAATACTCATGGAATATCATTTATCGCACATTTATTTTCGTATTGTTTTTAAATAAAACTTTTTCCATTCCGTTTTGTCCAACTAAATGATCAGTTTCAAAATGGTAACTATTGATTACCGATTTCTGAAAAGTGATATAAAATGTAAATGTTCTTCAACTGATCACTTTTTCTTCAAAATATGAACACAACTAACTTACCGATTACTGGTTGTTTTGTTTTAAACGTTATCATAGACACGGATAACGTGTTCTTCAATACATTGCATCTAGTAGTGTTCTAATCGCTTAAAGTGTTAAAGAGCGCAGTCAGAAACTATGAATGGGCAACGTTTATCATCACTGTGAGGTAGAAATCACAATAATTGTACAATAATTGCCCACCATACCCGTCTGGTTGAATACAGGTGTATATTGGGCCCTATTCCGACTTAGAATGTAACCAAAGAATATCATGCTGTAAATCGAATTGAATATTACACGGAATGCTTTTTTGAAATCAAATCATACCAGTTTTACTTTGATAATAAATAGTAATAATAATAATAAATACGGACTATTGTGTAACATTTCAATAAGGAGTGGCATTTTTTTGATAAGGTGAATAATAATAAAGTTAAGTTCGTTAATGAAATTATTTTTAATACAGTTTTGTGTGAAATTCTTCCATATCAACTATTAATTGGAAATTATGAAAAAAGATTATACCTGATGTAGGCTATAGTTTTCAGAATAAAAGTTATAAATCCATAATAATAATAATAGTAATAATGATATTATTATTATTATTAATGGCTTTAATCAATATTATGTTTTTGGTACAATATCGAATTCTCAGCATAAACTATTTCAACATGTTTCTTTTTTTTTCTTGATCGACCCGAACGATAAATATTGAGTGATCGCCAGTTACATGTTAGCAGTTCAGGAATCGTTAAGTGAATAATGTTCATTCTTTTCAATGTACATTAAAACCTATCACGATATCTCCGACTATACATTTTTGTAACTTGTACAGCGGAAGGTCGTAAATATTTCACAAACGCACCTGAATCAATTATGCAATTAATTGACTTAATGATCTGTTAGAACAAACAAAGAAACAAATAACTTGTTGAAATATCTCGATGGCTGGAAAAAGTAGCTCAGATATTCACGCTGTTCTTAAAAACTGTAGTGATAATAATTATAATAGTAAAATGTTATCATACATCGTATCAAAGAAAATAGTGAAGTTCAAAGATAAAAGAAACAATGAACTTTAAAAAATAATATTGATCGGAACTTTCTAAAAAAACATGAATTTAATTTTTAAATTTCCCCTCTTTAAATGGTGAATGAATAGAAGACTTTATTGTTGAATAACTATTTTTTTTCTCTTCTATTTTATGGAAAAAGAAATGAAATTCTATATGAATATCATTCCTCTTATTAACTTAATAGTTGAATTCATGAGTCAATTGAATCTAGATCACCATGGAGAAGCTGGAAGCACTGGACGGCCGTTTCGTCCTAGTATGGGAATCCTCAGCAGTGCACATCCACGATCCCGCTCTGAGAGATTCGAACTCAGGACCTATGAGTTTCGCGTGCGAACGCCTGACTTTCAGACCACTGAGTCGTCATTCAACAGTGTTCATTTTGTCTAACTCACTCGGATTGGTTAAAGTTAGACATTTAGACCGTTGGATACCGGCTAGGTGGTTCAATGCTTAAGCGCTCAAGCGTGAGACTGATAGGTCCCGGGTTCGAATCTCGTGAGGCGAGCTTGTGAATGCACACTGCTGAGAAGTCCCATACTAGGACAAAACGGCCGTCCAGTGCTTCCAGGTTCTCTGTGGTGATCTAGTTTCAATAGGCTCATGGTTTCAACTATTGAAAAGAATATTCAGCATTCAAATACTTCTTTTTTATCTATTTAAAGTGAGAGAAAAAAAAGAAAGCACAGTATTTATTTTGTATGACATCTTTCACTAGCTTATTCACAGTTTTTCTTATTGTATTTTTTAGCTGTTTGAACTTTCAGTCAAAAGGAAATGAATAAAGAAATTATTACTGTATTGATTTGTTTTTGTTCATATAGATGAATAGCTATTTTCAAAAACAAAAAGACAAAAATTGTTTTTAATCGTAGACTCATTGTGACACAAAGAATTGATGCTTAATAGTATCTGAAATAAAAAGAAATGATAACAAAGTTGTTAGTTAAAATATATGCATATTGTGTGTATGTTATAAACTGAATGACAGACTTTTCATGGCTAAAGTATAATATTATCAGACGTTTGTTACATAAATATCTGTAATATTAAGTAAGGTAAACTGAAATTCAACGTGTTATGAGATATTTTGAGTGAGTAAAACAAAATGAACACTGTTGAATGACGAGTCAGTGATCTAAAGGTTAAGCGTACTCACGCGAGACGGACAGTGCCTGCGTTCGAATCTCTCGGAGTGGGATCGTGGGTGTGCACTGCTGAGGAGTTAGATGGTGGTTGGAGGTAGTCAACAGGAAACCCTGGACCCGGGTTTCGTGCTACTTGGCACTCGTCAGCAAGGTGTACCTGTAATCTTGAGGGAACTGGTGCTCCCTGGCGGATTCGATCTCGTGTCACCCAGCTTCACAGTCAGAGACGTTACCACTGAGCTATCCGAGCCGCGGTCAACCTCCTGTAGGACTGAGATGTAATCACAATTGATTGATCACTGGGTGGTGATCAATCTCATGCTTGTCTAGTCCTTATTAGTGCAGATCGAATGCTATCGATCATGTTGCAATGTGGCCACCAGTCTAGGTGACTCGACACTGCGGGCACTATGTACTGAGATTAGATGGTGGTTGGAGGTAGTCAACAGGAAACCCTGGACCCGGGTTTCGTGCTACTTGGCACTCGTCAGCAAGGTGTACATTGATTGATCACCACCCAGTGATCAATCAATTGTGACTGCTGAGGAGTTCCATACTGGGACAAAACGACTGTCAAGTGCTTTCAGGTTTTCTGTGGTGGTCTATCTTCAATTGACACATAAATTCAATTATTAAATTACTACAATTTCCATAAAATCCCTCTCTAGTTGAAATCAAAACTATTCAAAGGAATTTCGGTTTTAAATAAAGTATATTCATTTCTTCATAATCCAACGATTTGTGATCATTAGATTACAATAATTAAGTAACTTATGCTTGTCTATATATATATAAAGATTTTATCAGACACGGCCCTACTAATCTTCTGTTAAATGTAGTAACGAGTATAAAAAAATATTCTCCGAAGTATAATCTGATAATCGACATTTCGTTTTGTCAAAATAATTTCAGCAAATCAAATTTTCTTGTTTACTTGGATTGAATGGGAAAAACTTTTTTAAAAAGTTTTTCACCACTCTTGATTTTCCTACGTTATAAACAAAAACACCTCATATTATAAAACTATTATCATCCATAACATATCGAATTTCATACGATTTTTTTAAGTTGTTTTCATATTTGAAGATATCTCTTACTTGGTGAACTTATGAAGCTATTATCGTTGAGTTTTGGTCCGTTCAAAAACAAAATTCTTACTAGGGTAGAATATTACACTGCATGTTGTAACTGTCGGCTATGTGTGCTGGTGGTTTCAACTCATACAACACACAGTAAATAATCATTGTAGTTTAATATACACCGAAAAGGCTGTGTGGACGGATTGACAGAAGTAATATATAACAAGAATTGGAAGTAGAACGCTTACCAGTAGAACTGTGAAATAAAAAGAAGAGGAAGGAAAACGAAGAGCAATCGGTATAAAAACCTTATCAGATGTTGAATTATGTAAAGAACAACTGAAAAAAAGTGGGGAAATCATGTATTTAATGTGTGATTTTCATATTTTACAAAGCTACAGTTTGGTTTTACATGCAGTTTTAATGAGTAGACCAGGGTAATTAGTAACTTTTTGATACCAATAAACAGACACACAAACGTCAGTCGTTTGAAAGAGCATCGACTAATGAGTCAATCAGTTGAAGATCATACTGTGTAATATTCACTTTATGAAATAATAGTTCATTTAAAATAAGCTATCTAATTCCTACCTTTAATCACGAAACGAGTCAAGTGTTTCTAGTCATCGGTGTTGCAATTAAGTCAATATTAATATTAGCATCACAATTCTTTTGGTTGACTGCGGAGTTATTCAACATCATGGATGTAGACCATCCAAAGGTAAACCCTTCAATTAGCTATTCTATCCTTTACCTCTTGTTACATAATCAAGGGATAAAATAAAGACTGCACAAAATTTTCTAATAGTCGAATCTAATTATATTCATGTAACAGGAGTGTCGAGCTACTTGCCACAATTCATTGACTGTTTTTAATTCTTGACTAAAAAGAATATACAAAGTTATGGTCCTAATGTGTGATATTATCAATTTTTTTGCTTTCTCATTATAAGAAATACTGTTTTTTAATGTGTTAATGAGTGATCATGATAAGGAATCATAATTCAACTTCCAGTCTTCAGTATATTTTTCACTGGTGAGATACTTCAAGATGTGATTTTAAAATCGATGTAGATATCATTTTCCCAACGTTTCATCGGTAAATACAGTAAGAAAAGAACGAAAGGAATGAAATATGATACAGTGGAGTTAAAACATATCTTCTTATGAGTTGGTTTCAAATCTGATGAGACTGTTGGGAAGACTGGTTACAGTATATAGACTGCATTATAATAGACTCACCTAGCCGTTAAACTAATCCTACCGTATTAAACGAATGCTCATTTAAATAATCAAATGTGGACATACGCTCACCTCACGTTACCTCCAAATATTGTTTCCTGTTAATATCCATCAGAAACTGAGATTCATAAATCAACCTGTTTTCTACAGTATGATTGCTTATCATTATCTTGATAGTTAACGGACCATTGACATTATAAAATCATCGAAAATCATCTATGAACAAACCACCTCAAACTTATTGAATTTTACCGAAATCATCACTATCAAATGGCATAGGCCAGGTTTCTGCATTTGACAGGATATTGCTCTCAGTGTTCCACTTCCATGTTAGCCTCATTTTTCAAAATTCAGTTGCTTAACAGATAATTTTGTGTTTGTAAGTATGACTTCCTATCCGTCATCTCTTCTCGGGTCTTTTCTGAGATGCAATCAATTTAGTCTTTAGATCAATTGTAATAATGCAACTTTTAATGTAGTATTTTTGATCGGTAACTTGTCTTCATGCTTTTTAAAAAGCTTCTTCTCTATAATATTCACATCGTTCAACATATAAATATTTATATTCATTCTCCTTTTGAATAGTTTTTATTATGACAAAAAGTTTGCACACCATTTTTATTGATTATTACAACTATGTTCAGGCTGTAAGCAACTGACGGGAGTCCGCTAAATGAATGTATTCACATTATTCTGCTACAATATTTATTCTTTCTATATTCAAATGTATATTTCCTTGAACATAATATATTTTAAACTGATATTTTGCCAAAGAGATTGTTGGAAGCAAAAGCTAATGATTCACTGATTTGTTTGAGGTTGGCTGTTACAATTTCAGTCTTGAAACCCAAGTGAATTGGTATCTGATAATAAAGCACCCAATAAACAATGTTAAGTTTGATTCAACAATAGTTTATTCATTATCTGGTGGGTATTGATCATGAGATAATACGTGTAATAGTCAGTCATCAGAATATAGATTTTCATTTACCCCTCATAAATTTATCTCTTCTTTTTCTGCTCAGATGCATCGAATAGAATGTAGTTTTTAGTGGCTCGAGATCTAACTTCAGTCGGATCACATGAATTTTATTGAAATATACATATCGTCAATCCTCGCATACAATTATGGACTTAACTCGCGTTAGTGTATAACGAAATTAAATGAGTCAAATACGAGAATGGATTTCGAATACATATATTTTGTACAATCGTTGAATGGAACAAACAATTAGCGAGACGTAGACAAGGAAGAGAAGAAGAAGAGAGAGAGAAGCGAGACGGTGTACAGTGGAGAAGGCGTGTGAACAAACTTAGTTTAACCAAGCATGGATCGATATTTATAGTTAAACAACAGACAACATGGATAAGTCATTGATGGTAATATATCCTCCTAATAGCTATCTGCCTAAATCCACCATAATAAAGAATCCTCTGTACGACTGAAGCAATAGCTGCACGGATCAAAACATCGGGGCTTTGTGTCTAAAAAATAAGTCAAACTGCTAATTTTTTCTGGGCCGGCTTCTGGCCAAATTAGTTAGCAGTCATTTTGATGGTATGCAAACAATTTAACAAGTGTATGTATGTGTATGTATAGTGAGTTTTCCTCTTTGTATTTTCATAACTTAGTCACATATCTCAGTACTATTAATATTATTACGTTAGTTAACATTTGAGAAATGTAACTGTTATCTACCCCTATGTGCTACAACTTACCTAACTATATTGTTTTATATATTACGTTATCCTTGACCTAACAATTATTATGATTTGCAGTTACATTATTATCTCTCTCAATCTATGTTAACCATATTTATTCTGATAGTTCAAGTTAACATTGCATGTTAATTGTTACAAAATAATAATTTCATCTTAAGTTACAAATAATTCCAGATTAATTCACTATTGTTTCAAACAATATAGTAGCCTTAAATATGACCATTTTTTTGGAGTTCTTCTTTCACATATATATCTACTTTTCATTAATAAATAACAAAATAGGTTTATCGAAAACAACACGTAAAGTTATGGTCAATTGTTCATTTTTCAATTGAGTGTGAGTTACATATATTTTCAGAATAGGGGTTTGTGGAGATTGAAGTTATTTTAAGAGTTGAATCTCTTAGTCAATCTAAGCTAGACTACTACTGAACACCTGAAAGCACTGGACGGTCGATTGATACTCGTATAGGACTCCTTAATAGTGCGCATCGACTGTCACGCAAGTGGTATTGCAGCCCAGTACCCTCGTTCTGGAGCACGAACGCTCAATCTCTAGACCACTGAGCCTGTCTAGACGTCAACCGATCGCGTGCGAGACCGAAGGTCCGGGGTTCGAGTCCCGCGGGTTGGGTCGTTGAGTTGCACTAGTGAGCAGTCACGTACTAGGACTAATTGTCCGTCCAGTGATTGCAGCGTTTCAGTGGCGCTCTCACATCGATCACTGCATGAATTCAATACAATTGAGCAATGTGCACAAGCACAAACTGCAAATGATCATGTGGTCACTGGTGACTAGCTTGGAGAGGGAATTCTCTGAGTTGTGTTGTAGTGAGAAGCCGTTACCAGTGGGGTTGAGCCGTGTCGGGTGTGAGGCACTCACTAACCGAACACAATGGAAGATGGTCGCACGACATTGTGGATTCGTCTAAGTTAGACATTGACACCGCTGAATGACAGCTCAGTGGTCTGGATGCTAAGCATTCGCGCGTCAGATCGAGGGTTCTGGGTTCCAATTTCACGTGAGTGAGTTTATTTAAGCACTGTAAACTTCTACATCAGATTTGTTAGTATTCTTTACAGATCATGTTAAAATTCTTTGTCTTATTAAGTTACATTTTAATCTACCATTAATCTACAAGTTTTCATACGCTGTTTATTTCTAATTAAAATTGTAAGTTTAGCTGCCAGTTACAGGAGAGATAATTCATATACTCATCAACCACCGACATTTGAACACTTCATTTCATAGTGCGAATTTATTTCGTTATATTTTCATCAGCTTCTGCAATCTGAAGGGACCAAAATGTTCAACAGCAAATTTATTTGGAATTTAGAGCAAAACCATATCAACATGTTGCAGTGAATATTTATATGAAGTTGAAACTAAACAGAATGTTTCAGTTAAATACAAAATAGGAAAGAATGTTTTGGAACATCTTCTAGGGTGATAGCCAGAGATTATAAGGTCACAATTAAGTGATTACGCAATGAAACAATAGAATTCATGGTAATGGCTAGTAAGAATGATATTAGCTTAGTTCATTCATCTAAAAATAAGACAATAAGCTAAGCAATAAACGACAGAATGACACAATAGAATGAAAGGGGCTTAAAAAATAAAATAAAATAAGAGTTCAGTTACCATGATATAGAAAGACTGACAACTAGCTCCTTTTGAACGCGTAAACCAGTTCTCAAGTGTATATTATCAATATTTGGTTGAGTTTTAGATTATCACTGAAGGTTCTGTGCATTTTTATGTTGTTATGCTAGATTTTTTATTCTTGCCGTTTTTGGGTTAATGGTTTTGTTGATTGCTTTAACTAAATACCCGTATTTAGCCGTAAATTGTTATCTTAAATAAACTTCTGGCATAGTCATTTTATTATATAAAGTGTTTAATTTCGGCTTCACCATATTACGAACATATTTTCCTTAAAGGTGAGTTAATAACAAACAGTCACTAAATAATGAAAGATAACAGATGATGACTTGTTATTTGTTATTTTGTTGAATTAGGATGTTCATTATTTGGATTTCTAATCAACACATCTTAGAGTATACTTTAGCGTCAAAAACGGATGATAAAGACTAGTAATTCTTATGACTGTCGACATAAGTAGTATGTAACACCATTCAGAAGTGGAAGGGCTGTCTGCAGAAGACTGTGAAGATCGAATCGAAAATAATGGGAACACAAAGTAATTGTTATGGTGTTGAAGGAACGTTGAAGTTTGAGACTCGATAGAGAATCGGCAAATGAAGCATTGAACGAATGGTTTTCACATTTTACCAAAGAACTCTGTAGTTTTGCATCGAAATACTTTTGCGTGTCCCAACCTGAGTTCTTGTTCTCAACACTAACTTCTTGGTGGTCAGTGAAAACAGAGAATGTTTATTTCAAAACTTTGATGTTTATTAAAAAATATAGTTACTGTTTAGGTCCTTTTCATAAATTACCTTGAAAACATTTATTATAAGATATAAATATTATTTATGGTGAAATAAAATGCTTTTTGTGTAAGTTATGGAAAAACATTTGTTCAAGGGTTTAGAACATTCAGTAATATTTTTACATTCATCCCTCTTATAACATTTCTACACTTTGTCCCAATATGTACATATTAGTAAGACTTCTGGCTGAGGTGAACACTAAAGTCTTACGTACAGTTTTACAAAATTCGTAATATACTTCAAATAATCCTAATCATCATAACGAAATAATAAACCATACTTGTAATGGTACTTTGGTATATGAGTGTATTTAATTATTGAGAAAGAATAAGGTAAGCCAAATGGATGAACAGTATATTTAAATAAAGCCTGCTAACTGTGTTTTTCTTACCGGCTGTGATTCATTTCGTATAATAACTAGAGTAAATGTAAATGAAATAACAAATAATTAGTAAATATGATCGTCTCAATGAAGAGTTTTCTTCCCGATGGTATCTAACACTTCATTTGATTCATGTTGATCGTAACTTAGCCATAATAATATAGTTCAAGCGCTAACTTGAAATTTAGATGGAAAACGGAAAAGAGGAAGATCACAAAAAAAATGCCTCGAGAGTTTGAAAGCCGATATCAAAAGGATGAATAATTACTGGGATGAACTGGAAAGGATTATCCAGGACAGAGTTAGATAGAGAATGCTGGTGAGTGGCCTATACCCCTCCACGAGGGGTAACAGGTGTATGTAAGTAATCAAGTGTTAGTTAGTTTAATCTTTTTAAAATCTGGCTTAAAGTGGGTGTAGATTAAAAAAAATTGAATCAATGTATTCAGATAACGTTTTTGATTGATTTTCAGTGTTAAATCAACTTATATCTGACCACTGTTTTCCTATTTTCTCATGCATCGATTCATATCAGATTTTTTGTTTAACATCTGTAGGTAAGAATTAGAAATTTAATTCAATAAAAGTGATTTAACTGAAGTATGTTTTCTGTTGAAGAAATAATTAATCCCTTTAAGTCGGAAATAATAATAAGGTCATCTCAAAATGATATATAGATTTAAAGTATTATGCAAATCAATATAGATTTAGGTATTCAATAAAGGAAGTTAGCTGGTGAATGAAAATATTAAAGAGAATTATGTTATCAATCAAGCACGATAATCGGATATAATCAAATGATGATTATGAACATTCAATATGTGTATACCCAGTAGGTTGAGTAACCATCAGCTAAAAAAATAGAATTAATGCATTAAAGACTCTCTCGAACATACACAACTTGTAAAGGTTGTTCAAGCGAGAAAATAATAACAAAATAATTAAGATTTGCACATTGAACGGTTGATTAAAGTTCCATCTGATATCCCTTTATGTAACCGATCTTTCATAGTTTAGAAATATATCTACATTTTTGATTACCTTAAACGTAAGTTTAAATGGGATTTCGTTGTTAGCAGTAATAAACACTATTAAGATTAGTGGTTGAGATCATGAGCCAATTGAAACTAGACTACCATGGGAAGCCTGGAAGCACTGAACGTGGGAGTGCACTGATGAGGAGTCCCACAATAGGACGAAACGGCTGTCCAGTGCTTCCAGGTTTCCCATGGTGGTCTAGCTTCAATTGACTCATGATCTCAACTATTGAAATTACTACAATATCCACCAAACCCCTTCTGATATTAATAAGATTTTTTGAAAATCGTTATGGAGGGAACCTATTGAGTTTACTGTTGGGTACTGTGATTTCTTCTAATTTCTTGGTTGACAAACAGACGTAATTCTAACTTAACTTTCAATCATTTCGAACTTACTAAATTCAAATGTTTTACAAATTAGGACGATTCTTTATTGATTATTGATAAATAAACTGTTAGATTGCGTTCAACAGTGATGATTCAGAAGCTTACTGATTGTTATGAAGGTCTTATTTAATCTACATTTAAATGCTATGATAGAACAGATTCACTATTCTTAGAAAATGTCTGCTGAATTTATTTTCTGCGAACTAGCAAAGCTTTTAATGTTATTCTAAATCACATCAAGAATATTATTTAATTATTTCAGAAGCATTAAGTCAGTCCATTCATATGATCACGTTTCCTACCGGTTATATTTTCAGGTTTTTATGATCTTCTTACTCCATACTGTTCCTGTTGATAGGATTTTTCAGGGGTGACAGTTTTTGCGTAAATTGAAATTGTACCAGTGTCAATATTTATTTCAGATTAATATGAATGCCACCGTCTAGTGGATGAAACTCACGAGGGTGTTTGTAAGTAGTGTCTAGCAAAATATGGTGTCGACGTTGCGACAGTTGTTGGACAGGTTGAGGAGTTTCAATACATCGAAAGTATGGTGTTGACAAAGAATTTGGGGACCAGTCGAGGCAACAGTTCAGATTGAAGGACACATTGGAAGTTGAAAATCGACGATTGAAGGACATGTATACGTATTATGTAAATACTTTGTAACGTTTCGTGATAAACATGCGTGTATATATATATATATAATTCTCCAGAGTGCTCAATATTTTACAGAAGAAATGATGCTATAAAAAATATTCTACATTATGATTCAGTATTTTATTAAATCTGGTCAGTTTATGTTTTACATATTATTACTTTGACAGCTTCAGTAGGCTGATCAGATATTCAGCTAATGGATATATTTGATTGTTTGTGAAGTTTTCTGTAAGTCTTCATAATAGATCTGTTTAATAGATTTTCAGTGAACCAAAGAAACGTGATTCAGTTCATGATTTGGAATCAAAACAAACTAAAAGGAGATAGAAGTGAAGGGTTTTAGTTATTTCAGAAGTTGATTTTTCTTTAATTGAAATTTATCAAAAGGACTAATTGCTTTATTAGTTTCTGTCTTATAATCCTGAATATCTAGAACCCCAGAAGCTGTTCAGTTCCATAATTTTGTAAATATAATGTAAACGCCTATAACGTCAAATGATTTGAATGGTTTGAGCAATAAAGTTTATTTCACAGCAAAGAAATTCTAGTAACAACATCACACTACTATTTCATCCATAAAACAATAATTCCTTATTGGTAAACTGTGACATTAATAGAGAAAAACGCTTGGTATTTTAATCATCTGAACTGTGTTGTAAACATTAAATTGTAGATTTTCCAATGAACACGACGAAAAAAGCTGAGATAATTAATTATCTCTGTGAAGAGCATCTATTCACTGTATTTTGGTCATAAAAAGGATGATTTCCTAAACAATAATCAAATTATATATGTCATATGTAAGTTACATCAATAACAATTCCTTATCTGCTAATATCTTTATTTTAATTAAAGATACACAAACTTCTACCTGAGGTTTGTGCTAATGATATTGTTCAGAAGAACGACAAAGGCTCCATGACCAAACCATCCAGCTCAGAGGACGAAAATAAATGTATTAATCTTAACTACTTCACTATAATGTTTCGTCTTATTTATAATTTTATCAACGTTCAACTATGGATTGTTACTCTTTAAAAGTGGATCATTCATTTAAATCACTAATCTAATTACATATACTAAAATCATTAATAACAGTCATAATATATATTGTTCTACTCAAGTTAACTTGAATTTACATAATCAATGTACATACTGACAAATAGATAAAGGAGTTACAGAAAGTACTTTAGATCCATAATATGAATGATATCATCAAAAATAAAAAATCCTTTTAATAGATTTGTAGGTGCATAAAAGTTAATTTCACTTTTATTGACAATAACAATGACAATCAGTAGTTCAATGTATGTATTAGATGCGGAATGAGATCATCCAAGTTACTGATGTATTCATGGTATTCTTCCAGTAAGAATGTACATTTTCCTATACATTCTTGTCAAACGATTAATGATATAAATTTAGCAGTTCTGATGGATCACTATGAACATTCTTAGCAATTAGAGACATGAAAATTATGTTATTATTACAACAACGCCTACTGAATATTTGATAACTATGTTAATTTGATTAGCAATTTGTCCGTATTTTACCGAGGTTTTACTCAATGATTTCAAATAGATTAGACATTGCGATATAAGAAGTGTATTATTTACAGACTGTATGTAGTTCAATTGAAATCTATTTGAAATTACCAAGACAAACGTTCAATATTATATTTTTAATTCAAACAACTATATATGTAGATGAAAATATTTTGATGGAGTTTTGTTCTCTGAGCTGGATGGTTTGGTCATGGAGCCTTTGTCGTTCTTCTGAACGACATCAGCACAAACTTCAGGTAGAAGTGAAGTGTTCGAGAGTAGATGATAGTAGCAAATTCCACTTTTTGTAATTGTAGGTAAATAATTAATCCAATTTATCAAGATGATTTCAAGCCAATTACGTCTTAAAGTTGTTACATGACTTTATTGACTTAAGTTGATATCGTAAATCAAAAACTTGCTAGCTTTAATGTTTCTCAATTTTTTCCTTGTTTTAATTAAATTTTCAATCAGAACTGTCTTTTTAATTTTGTTCAAGCCGTATTTATTTGTATTCTCAGTAAAATATTCTGCATTTTGTAATTGATTAAGCTAAATCTAAGTATACTAAAAATTCATACCCAATCTCTTGGGTTACCTTAGCTAACTATGATGTTAAGCTATATTTAAGCTACATAATGTGCAATCTTGCACCTAGTTACTCATAGTGTTATCTTTGACCAATGACATATTTCATACTAAGCTTACCTATTTTATTCTACATGACTTAATTATCTCTATGAGCACGATCTAATATAATACTTCACTTATTATGTATGATATTCACGTTATTCCTTAAGTTGATTTTAGTAATTTAAAAATCCCGATGGAATATTCACAAACAAAGAACATTGGTTTGAATTCAGTACCTTATAGCAATTTTTCTACATAATTATTCAATGATCTCTTAAATTATACACATAAAATTGTTTTGTTTTGAGCCATAGTTCCTTGTTTACTTCACGTTTAACACCCTCTGACTTAACCAAAACTTATATATATATATCCCTTATATAAGCCAATGTAATGCAATAATTATTTGATATGTATCTGTTGCTGTTGGTGAAGAAATTACTGAAAACACTAATCCTATCAAATATTAAACAAACGGAGTACATATACGAAACATAAAACCAAGTGTGAATAATCTAGCGGTTAGTTCCTCTCAAAGCAAATTCGTTTTCAAAGCTGTACCGAAGTTCTGATCTCCGCTCCCTGGTAAGTCATAGATCTGCACTTTTGATGAGTGCTACATTAGAACAAACAACTGTCCAGCGCTCCCCGCTTTCCACTAATTATCTAAATTCGACCTATTTTTTACCTCAGTAATATTCAGCAGTCTTGACAGATTTCCTATCTAGAAATCCTCATTTGCGCACTTGTGACAAATGTTAAGAAGTGTGACCAGTAGATATCAATCATGTCGAGAGTGAAGTACAGAAGACAATGACAGTTGGTTTCGTAATATCGCGAACTGGTTGAGTTTAAGTTGATAAGCTTGTCGTAGAGGTCAGATATATCTTTTATGGAATGAATCTTAGTCCGAAGTTCGAAGATAGTAGTAACTTTTTCGAAGAATCGAATTATGATTTAATCAGGGCTAATTAGCATAGTCTTCTCAGAAGATTAATGTAAAATACCGAAGTAAAAGCCTCTTTGTTTAAAATGCAGCGTATGTATTGTCATATCCGTAGATAATAATGATCTTTTACTAAGAAAAAAGGAGAGATTTTTATTAAATTACAACTGATCAAAATGACATCATCCCATTACACGACGAAGTATATCATGAAAGTCATCTATATTCATCATTTTATGGTCAAAGTTAGAGTCGAGATTTAATCATTATCTTGTTTCAATTAAACAAAACCTAATTTTGTTTATTTTATTTCGTTTTTAATATATTAATCTAAATACAATAATGAAATTTAATTATGCATATATTATGAATAGGAAGAATGAGATTTCCATTCATTACTTGGTCACTATTGGTTGTTAAGGTCAATCTTTATCCTTTCTTTTTGTTTAATGGAATTTTTCGATAAAACTGTGATTGATAGCACCCATTGGAAAGGAACAAATGAATCTGTCTTTTAAATATGTAATAATTTCTATGAATTGGCATTATTCATCATAAAACTATGTTTACATTAAATTATACGAAAAAGTATGAATATAATATACATTTTTAAGATGTATGAATGATCGGAAGATGCATTCATAAATGATTATTAATATAAAATGGTAGAAAACAAGTCATATTTCCTATTAATTGATATGTTCATTTTTCGTAACGATATACCACGGTTGATGTTCAGTTTTATGTAATTTCCTCTTCTGCTAGATATTTTGATCAAAAATTCTCTGATTGAACATGTCACTATCTTTGGATTTTTACAAAATAATCACTTTAAACAAAATTAAATGTCGATTATTATTCACTTTGAAGATTTAAAGTTGTTCTAGTCAGAAGTTCTGTCCAGGAGGGAGCAGCCATGCTAGTGAGTAAGACAGTTATAACTGTTAGTAGTAAATGACAGTTTCGCAATATTATTCAGTGACAAAAATTAAAAAAATATGAACACCAGAATAGCAAATCAGTGAATTAAAAGTGCTGTGACGCAGACGTTGTCTGAAACTAGTGTACTTGATCTCCGGCGAATCACATTAGCAAACGTCCAAGAAGTTTGAAATGAGAACAGAGTGCTAGTCCAGTGTTGTTTAGTTTTTATTAATTGTAGAGATACAATAAGTCCACGACAAAATTTACCTTCAGATTGTCAATATATTGAAATCCTGTGGTCCAAAAAGTTACCTAGGAAAGTAATTGGAGGGTTTTTATTGAACAAATAATTTTTTTTCTGTGGTATTAATATAAGATTATGAATTATATTTTTTTCCTTAAAATCACATAACTTTTTATTAGTAGATGTTTCTAATCCATTTATAATTCGTGATAATTAATAGTTGGAAAATATGGAATCAAATACATAAACCATTAATCCATTGTTTTCCCTTGTTTACCTTACTTGTCATTGTCAATAAAGTGCTAAGTTGTATTTCCAATAATAAATCACTAAATAAATACTAGTGCTTCATTAAATTAACATCCGCGGATTAAGTCGATTATTGCTTACAAGAATTGTCGACATATGTATTTAATTAGCAATCCGAAACTATCCAAATGGAGTCAGACATCAGGCCACCCAAATGATGAGCCCGTCGTTAACACCATCCGATCTAAATGATATCAAAATGCTGGGCTTTACTAAAACGCTTTGGCAAATTTCTAAAATATGATTTGTTCCTTCAGCGTTCAATGTGTAATAGGTTTTTCAATAATGAATCAAGGTAAATCACCTGTTTAAACTAAAATGTACATTAATGAAGCATGTCTAGACATTTAGTGAAACAGTTCAAACAATAATCTTATATATATATATATATATATATAATTTATAGAATTATTGTTTGAACTGTTTCACTAAATTCAATTGGTGTTGTTTACTTGTATCTTCCCATTCTTATTTAAGACTGCAAGTGATCAGTCTCTTGTTGGTGTATGTGCATCATGTACGGATCGCCTAGATTTTGCCTGAAGTTACAAGCTGAGATGCAGGTACACCCAGCTGACGAGTCCCGAATAGGAGGAAATGCGCGTTCTGGATTCCACTTTTAGCCACTATCTATCTTTGTTTGTTTCACTAAATATCTAGACATGTTTCTATAATGTAGGTTCTAGTTGCAACAGGTGATTTGCATTGATTCACGACTGGAAAATATATTAAAAATTTATCAATCACACTTATTGTGATAACCCCTGCACAATATAATGTGCAATTTTTCTATGGTTTTTTTTAAATGTTTGACTAAAATTTTATGGTCTAAACACTACTGTCATTTAACTAAACGTCAATGAAACATGATTGAATGCTAGAGGAACAAACCATATTTTGGTTGAAAATTATTTTTAAAAAAATATCACAATTAATATTTGGAAAAGATTTATGGTATATTCATATTTAGATATCAGTAGTAGTTCAGTTTTATGAAATTTGTATGGTATTCTTTAATGTTTGTCATTTGGAATGGTCTACTGTTAATCATGGAAGAAGAGTTTGTTTTGTTTTCACTTTGTTTCCTTTTCCTATTCTCATATAATCAAATATTTCATAGGTAAGATAGGTGAAATAGGATTTATTTCTTTTTATATATTTTTTTAAAAATTTATAATTAAAACCTTCAGTAATAAATTCAGACAAATTAAACAAACATTGACAAGAGAGATTAATTTCCCATGTGAATAACTATTTATGAATTATAAGTATCATTATTATGGTTTAACTTAATAATTTCGAATAAAATAAGCATTAGACAGATTGTTATAAATTAAAATAATATACTTGTAGATGTTCTAATGACTAGAAACATTAGATTCTCCGGTGTTTCGTGATTCAGTGTAAGCCTCTTTCTTCAAAGAATAAATAACCAAGTTAAATTTTAATCCAAGTTTAAATAGTACGGCAACAACACAAGGATTATGATGTTGCTGTTTTGTATTATTTAAACTTGGATTAATTTTGATTTGGTTATTTAATGTCTGAAGAAGTGGCTTAAACTAAGTCACGAAACGTCAGAAAATCTGATTTTTCTACTTATTGGGATATTACAAATATATTAATTAACTTATTTATGAATTAGTTCATTATTTCTGTGAACATTATTCTTTGCATATTTTTACATAATTATCTAAACAAATATTTTAATTAAAGATGGATAGCGTCTAGCAGTGGAATCCAGAACGCATGTTTCGTCCTATTTGGCACTCATCATCTGAGAAGATACAAGTAAAACAACACCAAATGAAATTATATATTTTAATTTTTTTATAATAATACATTCTCTCAGTAAAGTAGTTTGACTGTACAGCTTTTAAACACAGAAAGATCAACAAGATTTGAAGGATAAAATAAATTCATCAGTTTATTTCAGGGTTTTTTCCCTGGTGCATACAACTTAAAATGACAATTACTAATATAAATATAATTACCAATAAATGTCTGATATACTTTAGTTTTTTGAAGTTTATATAAATGTTCAAAAAAGTTATCAAAATCATCATAATTAGAAGAATAGGGATACAAAGTATATGAATAAATATAATAAAGATCTATATACAGATTTTGTTATCTTTCTTATACAACATGAACATTGACTTTTATTGGGACCGAAATATACATCTCACAGTTACATTCTATAGATCAAACAATACATTAACATAAAAAAACATCCAAATAAACTTTTGGTTGTTACAATAATTTGAAGATTTCTAGTTGAGTTTATAGAAATAATAAACGAGCGTATTTCTGTAGCTCACTGTATGTGAATTGCATAACCTACTACAGGTTGACGTTCTATTTTATTTCATTCAAATGGAGCATTTTAAGAGGGCGTTTGAAATTCTTCACAGAATTTTCATTCGTTCATGCTATCGATTATTTATTAATAAATTTACTGCAAAGTTATAATGTTGAAAAATAATGTAAATCTTTAACAAAATTAAAGTAATGAATGTTTTTAACAGCAGTTACAAAACCACGTTCGACATAACACTAAAAGGCAGCTTTACTATCATTAAGGTCTATAAAACTTTTTCACATGTACCCCTTCATACGGTTTATTATAAAACATCTCAATAATTATGTGATTACAAATTTGAAATACTTCATATACACACAAAACACTCAATAACGGATATTATTTAAAGTTATTTTAATGATCAATGCACATTAATCTAATAAGAACTTAAAAATCATGATTAACTTACTTCTTAATACATATATATACATAAATTGGTTGTTTGGATCTTCCCATCGATGTCTTAAAACAGTAATTTATCAGTCTCTTTTTGGCAAACGTGCAACTGGTGAGGATCGCTTCGATATTGCCGGTAATTTACAAGCATTTTCATAAGCTAGTAGCCGAGTGAATAAAGTCTTGGTGTTTGAAGCGAACGATACTAGGTTTGAGTTCCGGAGTAAATATCTACTCTATGATGCAGGCACATCCGGCTGATAAGTCCCGGATATGACGAAACGTGCGTTCTGGATCCAACTGCTAGTCACTCACTATCTACCTATTCTTCAAATGTTTAACTTACTCTTACATTTTCCAGACACCTTTATTCCTTTAAATGCATGCAACACACCTCATTGATTTATACAAAGATCCTCTTACTAAAAATGTTGAAAAAATATGCATAAGTAGCAGAAACAGTATCACTGAAGGGTTCAAAATTATTCATTACCCAACTGTCCTGTTTGACACGTTTTTAAACATGCAGTGAACTGTATAATTAAGCAAATGTAGTCTAATCACACAGTAAATAGACTGAGTTTAAAGTTATAAAACTACTAGTCAAAATGTAGTGGTTTCGCAGAAATATTCAAGCTTACAATTTTTACTTAGTAGAACGTTTTTCGGATGAATAACAAGTAGCATAAAATTCCATTATGCACCTTTAACATAAATATGCATTTTTAATATTTGACATCATGAGTCAATTTAAACTAGAACACCATGGAAAACCTGGATGCACTGGACGGCCGTTTCGTTCTGTTATGGGACTTCTCAGCTGTACGCATCCACGATCCCGCCTCACAAGATTCGAACCCAGGACTTATCAGCCTCGCGCAAGAACGCTTAACCTCTGCACCACTGAGCTGGCCAGCATCCAATGGTGTTAATGTCTAAATATGTATTCTCAAGTATTTTCCCAAGTTATTTATCCTCAAAATCCACTATTATCGTTAATTGATTTACGAACAATAAACCATTTGTAATACATGTAGCATAAGTAATATTGTCACATTTTATATCAGGATATATAATTAGGTATTTGTGTTGTTGTTGTTTTTGTTGATTGATAGGAGATATTATCCTAATATTTTATTTGTCTATGAACTACATTACATGAATTTTTGTAAAATGTTTCATACCTATGTCTACATTCATTCTATTTGTGTCGGAATGCAAATTAATAAAAGAGAATATTAAGTGTTATTGAATTTATTGCATTATTTTACAGTCATCATTATGAAAATTTTTGTTTAGGCCACCACAATTCAATAGTTTTGAATTTTTACAAACGCTTAACAGCCTAAATGCTTTTGATGTTTGATATCTCATCACACCTCACAAATTTCCCCTTGGAAGAAACGGCAGATTTCATATGTGAATATCCTGAACTTCTACCTTTACCAATTCTTGAATTCAAACAACTTCTGTTTCTGCGTTCGAAAAACATACAATTTCAATCCAACAATGTGTTGTACAGCCAAGTTGATGGAGTAGCCATGGGTAGCTCTTTGGGTCCAATTCTGGCTGACATACTTATGAGGAATCTGGAACAGAAGAAGCTCAAGCACGTAATTGATGAAACTACACTCTACTGTAGATATATTGATGACACATTTCTCGTCTGCAACAATCATAGGCATTCCACTAGCCTACTCAATCTGTTTAATAAACCACCCAAGGATATAGATTTTACTATGCAACATGAAGTAGAAGCTAAATCCCATTTCCTAGATATTGTGATCAGACGAACATATGACGGCACATTACAAAGACACATTCACCGCAAAAATACCTGGAGTGGAGTTTATCTCAGTTACTACAGTTTCTGTCGAATGAGTTACAAAAAAGGTATTGTACAAACATTTTTGACTGCGCATGCAAAATTTGCTCAAATGAATGCCTGGAAGATGAGATTGCTCTCATTACAAATTGCCTTCGTGAAAATGCATACCCGGAGTAGTTCATTCAGAAATATGCTAAAATCAACCTGCTTCCTATACTTACGCCTCAATGGAGACGAAATCACTGGAATAATTAATCACGGGATAAATTCCTCATTGAAAGTGACCTACCCAGCAGCAAAATTGACTACGGTATGGGAAACAAACCGCCCACTCAAACAAACTGAAATCGACAGGTCCTTTTTTCTCAGTACCTCCAACTGCATTTACCAATTCGCATGTGCGTACAAAAGCACATACATCGGAAGAACTGAGAGAAGAGTACATGATCGCATTTCTGAGCGTGTTCCAAAGACATTGAGGCTGCGAGGGACTAGGGTTCTCAACAGTTCAATAGCTAGGCGGCCTGCTTGAGCATCTGGGCTACCTGTTCCTGCCATCTAGATATTTCAACAAGTTATCTATTTTTGTTTGTTTTAATATATCATTATGTTTATTAATCGCATGACCTATTCTGCTGCATTTCTGAAAAGTGTACAACCTTTCGTTGTCAAAGTTACAAAAAATCAATAAGAGACAATGTGGTTGCTGGCAATATACAGCAAAAAGAATGCACATTATTCAGATGTTCATTTACTGAACTGCTAACATCTAACTGGCGATCACTCAATATTTATCGTCAGGACCGACCAAGAAGAAAGAAACGGAAACTTGTTGAAATACTTTACGCTGAGAATTCTATATTGTACCAAAAATATAATATTGAATAAAGCTGATAATAATAATAATAATTTACTTGACTCTTGGCATACCATCGACATTCCGCATGCTTTTAAAATTATCAGCAGACAAAGAAGTACGGCTGCTCTCCGTTTTGCTGAAGCGACTGTGATAAAAAAACTCTAACCTGATCTATTTATTTAAAAAGAGACACTAATAAACCTATTACTATCCTGTTAATTCAATTTTCGGTCATTATTTTTATTTTGTTAATGTTAGTTTGTTATATTTCTCTTCCCTTACCGAATTCTTATCTTATGTACATTCAAACCACTCAATCACCCATACATTTCCACTTACTTTATTTTCTTAAATAATGTAAACTCTTCAAATCCTGTCCAATTAATACGTAACCAGTTTTTCCAATTCAATGAATCTTATACAAACCCTTCATTACCTCTAAATTATCACACAATTTATCTTATCTGTCTCTGAACATCACCCAATTATTTTATCACTCATCCCTAATAATGTTTTTTATTCTAACACGTCTAATGGAGATTTCTGAGTTAAACATATAATTAAAAATAGAATCCTACCTTATTTCAGCTTTTATAGAATGTTACAAGTATGTTGTTTTCTACATATGAATTATTATCACTTAGATGTCTATGGATCAAGATCTGATTTATTTTATTACAATACATATTTTTATGTTTCTTTAAACAATGAGGTATTATTCAACACGTGTTTCAAATCAGTTTTAGATCATCTATACTTTCAAAATTCAAAGTGTGAAGATTTTTACATCTAGTAATTACATAGAGACTGTTGTTTATACAAATATTTGAAAATTGAAACTTCCGTAAAACTTATTATACCATCAATTTGTAGTGACGATGAAATTGAGCTTAAAAGTTACCTGTTAATTAATTTAATCATTTTAATATTTGAGATCATGAGTCAATTGAAGTTAGATAAGGAAGCACCGGATGGCTGCTACGAGCACATAGTGTTTCCTTGAATAACCTTTGGTTTCTAATACTTCTCGAGTTATAGTGTGTTAAGCAAGAGAACACGTTAACATAAACAACAGTTTCTGGCTGCAGAGATACATAAAACCTAACTGTGCATTATTTTATGATTCTTCTTACATCGAAATATTCATCCAGTAAATTTAAATCACTTGTGCATCACATGTGAATGTTTATATCAATAATCACCATCAATACGAATTTACACTAGGCTAAAGCCTATCGTTAAACTTCATTTAGTTTATATAAATTGTTAATGCTTAAATGAATTATGCTAATAAAATAAGACGTTAAATTAAGTGTAAACAGATAACTTGAGCTTAAATTACCGAAATGTTTTTGACGGTAACATCGAGTAATGTCAATATCATCAAATCTACAGATGAACTGAGGTGAAAATAAGTCCATTTTTCAATATAAAAAAGTAGTTGAATCTCAACATAATTTAATCAAGTTTTTCAGTGAAATATATATAATAATTTTATGATTGCAAATTGCAGTATATTATTCCTATGATGATAATGAAATTGTAACTTAAATTAATAAGATATTCGATATCAGAAGAGGTTTTATGGATATTATAGTAATTTTAATAGTTAAGATCATGAGTCGATTGAAGCTAGACTACCATGGAAAATCTGGAAGCAGTGGATCGCCGTTTCGTTGTACTGTGGGGCTCCTCAGCAATGCTCAGTGACCAGCAGTGAGCTGTGAAGTTAAAACGGGTCCGTTGTGAGATAGTAACTCACTGAAGACAATGGTAGATTAGTCGCTCAATTTCATGGATTACTTAAAGTAAGACATTAACGCCGTTTGATGCCGGCCAGCTCATTGGTGTAGATGTTAAGCGTTCTTGCATGAGACTGATAGGTCTTTGGTTTGAATCTCGCGAGGCGGGGTCGTGAATTCGCACTGCTGAGAAGTCCCATAATAGAACGAAACGGCCGTCCAGTACATCCAGGTTTTCCATGGTGGTTTAGCTTCAATTGACTCATGATCTCAACTATTAAAATAGATGTTCTTTACAAATAGATGTTCAAAAATTAGTCTAGAATTAAACTACTAATTATTAGAGATAAAATCAGTATGAGAATAATTGTACTGAGATGTATAAATCTACCCGTCTTTTCCGTCTTTGGTTAGGTCATATAGTCATATTCGAAATAGGAGAATTGTGTTACAAGTAAATGGAGGTCAAACTCAATTATCGTTGAATAACAATGCTGGTGAGCGGCCTATGCTCCTTCGCGAGGAGTAACAGGCGTAAGTAATTAAGTAAGTAACAATCTCCATGGTGAAAGGTAGGCGATTTTATGTTAATTGATAGATAACAATGTCTATATCTAAAACGCTTTATAAGAAGGAATTAGAAGTTATATCAAAAGGCTATCGCTACTATACCCTAATTTGTGCATAAATAGTTTATACCCTTGGAAACCGAACACATTTTGATTACAATTAATGGTGAATGAATTGAAAAGCTTTATTTTAACGAAAATACAGTTATTTGTAGGACAAGTCCAGTTGTAACTGTGTGTTAGGATAGTCGGAAAAATATGCCAATAGTTATCGTGTTAAGTCTATGGTGGCCTTGAACCTTAAATGTACATTTCTTATTGGTCGATGTTTATTTCACTTGTTAAATATTTTGTAAATGTTGTTCCTATTTTATAGTACGATGTGGTATGCTTGATTGGTATATAAACAAAGTATGTTTGAAATATAATGATTCATAACTCAGAGGCTGTGACTTGCGTTCTTGACTCAACTGGCTAGGACAGACAGCGAAGCAGGGCCAATCAGGGCACTAGGTCGTCCACTGCGTGTTTACGTGTCCACTGTCACAGAGGCGATCGATAAATACGCTGCTTATCAAACCCTGCAGTCTCGCACACGTTACAACACTGTGAATATTAAAATGTTAAACTTAACGATATATCCAAAAATTTATAAAGTATTTATAAAAGTATTCTTTTATTCATTCATCTCATCTCAAAGATATTTAATGTTCATATTAACTAATTTGTAAATACTTCTTTGAAAGTAATTAGTTGTAATTATTAGATTGATTTTTTATCATATAGGAAACTACTTCATCTGATGGATAATAATTCCTAGGCTTCATGGTTTATTATTACTATTTATTTTTTGGTTGTATGTTCGTTCTGTTGACAGTTACATAATAAGATTTTCTTTTCTTGTTAAAATGAAAGCATTATAAGATGACGACTCTGCCTGGAGCCCTCTGGAGCTACTGCCGGTTTCACGTCCAATTAAAGGAGGAGGGTTGGGCATGGTGTTAGCAACCCCATCCTGTAGAAAACAAACTCGTTAAAAAAAAACGCTAACCAGAAAAAACAATTCAAATCATCATAAGATGACGTTTACAAAAAAATTTTTTTGTAACTTATAATTACGTGATTATGAACAATTCTCAGAAGTCTTCTTAACATTATGTTAATTTTGTTTCATTGTTATTTCTAGCTGTTAACACTGTGTAATTAAGTGTAATGACAATTATTGATTTTTGGAGATGAATTAATGAAAATTTACATTTCTATTTTTACTTCTAGTTTAGTAAATGAGAAATACTTGTAAAGATTAGTCGTAAAAATATTTGTTCTTTAATGATAGCCAATTTTTAACTGGTAACTAATCTTTTTAAATCAGTAAGGAATTAATTTAATTTCTGGTGATATGGATTATTCCATTGTTGATATTTTAATTGAATTTTTATCGGCTTTGGTTGGCATATATACAGCTATGTACAAAACAGATATGTGACCGGCAGTGGAAAGATGGATATGTATTTCATCTTATTTTGGAGTCTCCACCAGGATTAATCTGCATCTCTGAATTGATGGTGTTAGGATAGTCGGAAAATATACCAATAATTATCGTGTTAAATCTACGGTGGCCTTGAACCTTAAATGTACATTTCTTATTAGTCGATGTTTATTTCACTTGTTAAATATTTTGTAAATGTTGTTCCTATTTTATGGTACGATGTGGTATGCTTGATTGGTATATAAACAAAGTATGTTTGAAATATAATGATTCATAACTCAGAGGCTGTGACTTGCGTTCTTGACTCAACTGGCTAGGACAGACAGCGAAGCAGGGCCAATCAGGGCACTAGGTCGTCCACTGCGTGTTTACGTGTCCACTGTCACAGAGGCGATCGATAAATACGCTGCTTATCAAAACCTGCAAGTCCACACACGTTACAACAGATGGACATTTACCATCTGGAATGTTTAACATTTTGTCAAAATATTAATACTGAAATAATCTAAAGCACTAAAAAAGTAAACTTCATACAAATTGCACAAGTTAACGGTTATCTGCACTCAACAGCTAAGTTAATAAGGTGTTGGAGTTTGAAGCAAAAGGTATTAGGTTTATATTCTAAAATGAATATCAAGTTTAGGATTTGGGTACATTTAGCTTACACGTCACAAATAGATCGGAACGCGTGTCCTGGACTCTAATGCTAGCTAGCATTTATCTATTCGATTTAGACGTAGTCAGTTTTTACACACATGTTTTAGAAATATTAAAATCCAAAACGGTACTGAACGCCTAATATGTGCATATTATTATTTAAACTCACCATAATATAATTTTATTTGAATGTAGTCTTCTTTGTTCGATGAACCATTAAGAACGAGATAGTTGTAATCAGTTATGTAGCTTATATTTAAAGCGTCTACACGGTTAGAACCTACTGTTTTATATGTAAATGAACCTACAAACTATGTGTTTAGCGACTATCACAACGAATGGTAAAGTTAAGAGATATTTGAGGATAAGATAGATATTGCCAACGTTCGCTCCTCGGACTGAGGTGCTCACTGCTTTGAGGCCACAAAGGTAAAATAAAATACCTCTCCAGTACTTACAAACTTTCACTGATTTTGCAGGGAATAGTGACAAGTGTTTTTAAAATTAGTTTTATCTTTACATATCTACTATGTAGACAGTTAAATTTATTGAATTTTTTGCTATAAATGCTTCTTTTTGGGAAATATCTGTGTTTTATTGTAATCGAATTCATGAGTCAATTGAAGCTAGACCATCATGGAAAAGTTGAAAGCACTGGACGGCCATTAAGTTGCGGATGCTCACTGCTGAGTACCACACCACGACGAAATGGCTGTACAGTGCTTTCAGGTTTCCTATGGTAGTCTAGCTTCATTTGACTCATGAATTCAACTATAAAATTACCAAGATCTCCACAAAAACCTTTTTGATAAAATATCTGTGATGAGACTATTATTTATGAACGAGCCAGTCAGAAATGTTTGAAGGTAACGGCGCCAATTTCAGTACCTGATGTTCACGTAAAATCCGTTCACAGTAAATTTTAGAGAAAACGTGATGAATGAGCGACTACAATAAATGGGACTACTATGAAGTTCCCTTATTTGTGATCGTGGTAATCAAATGACTTATGGACCTTGTACAGACTACCGTGATGATGATATCTTTCGATGTAATATGTGTTGGAGGAAGAAGTCTGTCACAATAAGATATTTTTCGCACTATCCAGATTGAGACTAAGGCAAATTATGACAGTTGTTGCCAGCTGTATAATAGAATCACCAGTAACACTGGCTGCCACCAGGTACTACAATATATGCGAATGATTGGAGAAAGTACAGATGGCTACATAGTCTCGTTTATGTGCATCGTCGACCAAACAACTGGAGTGCACACAACCAATAGTAAAGCGATGTGATCAAGGCTGAAATAGTTTTTACCACCTTTTCATGGCTCGAGAGGCCGACTATTATTGAGCCATATAGGTGATTTCTTCTACTGTATGGATTACGATTTTAGAAGCTCTGCACCTCTTTCTAAGGTTAACACGTTTTTTGAACCATGTAACAGAAGTGTATCTGCCTTAATTCTTTGATTTTGTATATTATATTCTTATTCTGTACTGTCTTCTGATTGGCTAATATTTCTCAAGGACACTTAAGTTTCGTTCACAGATCATCCATAAATTATAGTCTGGTCATATGCATTTATTTAGAATTGAGAAAAGACACGAATGGAAAACAGTCAAATAAAATACTTTGTTTTTGTTTTTTTCTTCGTACATTCAATGAAAAATACATATATATATATATATATATATATATATATATATATATATATATATATATATATATATATATATATATATATATAATTTAGTGAAAATTCTCAGTTTGAGATTCGGTAAATAAAGAAGAAGCGAATCAAGCGAAGAGACTTATTTTCAATTAGTTTTTCATTATGGCTGTACACTAAGATATATAATTATGATTCACAATAATGAGATAGTACTCATCGAGTGGATACGTTTCGTCATAATTATATAATGATATATCGATTACAAATTGGCAGAAAGAGTATTCATTATAATCAAAGTAATTGTTCGAAAATCCAGCAACTTTAATGATGATTAATCCTCTTTCTTCTAATTTATAATCAATATATCATTGTATAATTATTACGAAACGTATCCACTCGATGAATATTATTTCATTATTATTATAAATCATATATATGCAGATTGAAAGATCTTTCCGGTTGATTCATTCCTTCTTTTTATATTGTTTAACTACAATGTTGAAAAATCGTTAAAAGTGTCCGAATCTTTATTCTTGCTCTTTTCAAAAGTATATTAATCCAAAATGTCAAGAGATTTCATTATTATTATGATTATTTACAATATTTTGTAATTTTATAATGAAATATTAAATAGATTATTATTGTTATTATAGGTATTAAACATAATTCTAAATGATACAATTCATTTCTAATCATATAATAATTCATATTGAATGTAATATGAAAATATACCATTACTGATTTTTCAATATTACGCCATAATTTTAATATCACAATAATAATACTATCAAAAAGATATATGATTGTTGTCAAATGATCAATCATTATATAGAAAGTATTAAAGTTTCTATAAGATGATAATCTATTGAAATAATCATCTTCTATTAATATTTTAGTTGTTTGTATTGTAGAATTTCTTTGAACTCGTCGATAA
This sequence comes from Schistosoma mattheei, assembly GCA_944470405.2. NCBI lineage: Eukaryota > Metazoa > Platyhelminthes > Trematoda > Strigeidida > Schistosomatidae > Schistosoma > Schistosoma mattheei. Next base: position 8,979,932 of record OX103950.1, read on the forward strand.
ATAAATTGAAGACAATAATGTAATAGAATAATCATAATAAATAATAATGAACATAAATGTGGTATAATAAATGAAAATAATGGATCTAAATAAATAAGAAATGAATAATAAAATTTAAAATATTCTGATCTTACATTACATGTAACCGTTTCTATCAATGTGATATTATATGTTTGATTCATTAAATTAATTGAATTAATCCAATGAAATTGTCCAAATACCCATAAATAATTACATAATGCAGAGAATATAATTGCAATAAATAAACCTGTACAAATTTTTATACTTAATAAATGTAATTTATATCGATTACGTTCATTCATTATTGATTGTGTATTTTTATTGAATCCATAGTGATTTAATAAATAAATATTATAAACACGTTCAATACCAAATAGAAATAGACACCATTCTTCAAATAATAAAAAAAATGTACCAAACATACGTTTTAAACGACAATTAATATTTAATTTTAATTTAATATTAAAATTATAATAAAATATTAATAAATTTGATAACCATGGTAACAGATCTTCAAATAGTAAATAACCAATTTGTGCAAATGCTAAAATTTCTATTAAAAAACATAAAATAAACCATGTAGTTTGTTCAAGATCTGGAATAGTTTGTTCATTAGGAAATGAAGATAAAGATCTATGATGATAATGGATTGATGTACTAGGTAGTGTTAATTCTTGATTTAATTTCATATCACTTAAATCTGATTTATTCATATTAGAATTGGAATATTGTTCATAGTTTGTTAAGTGTTGATTTGTATTTAGAAAAAATGGTTTATTTATTTCACATGGTTGATTTAAATTGTATTTATCTAAATTTGTTTTTGAATTAGTAGATAGATTTTCTGATTTTTCTGGAATTTCTGTTACAGAATCATCAGCATAACTACTATTTCGATGACTTGATAAAATATTCAACTCTATAGTAGTTGGTACTGGAGTGACTGTAGATGAAGTTGAGAAACAATGACTATGACATTGAGTCTTGTAATAACAACAACCCCAATTCATTTCAAATTCACAACAGGAATGTGTCGACTTGGATTGAATGATGAACTCTTTTTCATCGCTCGAAATTGTACAACATTTTGATAATATTATAGATTGAAGTATATGTTTTGTTGGAAGAGATTTATCACTTGATCTTATTAATTCACCTAAAGATATGCAGTACATAATTAGACAACAAACATTCAGATACATGAACAGTAGTTTGGTAATTGAATATAATCTCGTTTCAATTAAATTCTTTGATACCACAATCAGTCTTACTATTCAGAAGCTCTAATTATACCGTGACAAGCGGTGTTATCTAGAATTTCGTAAATAGATTATATATATGTAGGGATCCGAACCATTGAAAATATTATTTTCTAGACTTTGACATTATCTCTAAACTAGTAATCCTCTATTACATTGAATGATGTTCTAATTTCAAAACCATTATGGACAGTAATTAAGGCATTTTTGCAAAAGTGAAGTAATTCGTTTTTGTCTAGGAAATGGTGCCAGCAATACATTACTAATTCTATTTGGCCTATTGTAAATGTAAATGATAATAAAGCTTAGTTTGCATTTTATCTAATATTCATAAAGAAGGATTCCGGGTGAAAAAAAGTATATGCAACACTTGAACTACAGAAATTGTTCATGTTCATACATGCCTCCCCACACATTTCATTGATACGCTCAAACTTGTCTCATTTGCATTATAAGTGTGTTCAGAAATCATAAATTGATCATATAATTTTTAGAGCTTTAGTTACATAAGCCTAAAGTATTTAACAATAGGAAATAAATTCATTACACGAGAATAATTCGAAATACCCGTCACTGAAACTAGTGTAACTTCAGTAAATAGACATTTGCCAAATATTTTTTCCATGTGTGTAAGAAAATTTATGCACCCAATAATCATAATAAATTTAAAATATGATTTGTAATTCCAAGTCATAAATTGTAAATTATCATAACAAAGACCGAGGAATACTTATATGACATTATTAATCGAAATAATGAGGCCAACTAGCCATGGATTGTTATGTGAACGAAATTAACTAGTTAAAATAACTGAATCAATCTCATTAAAATAATTGGTAGTATAAGACCAATTAGCTGAAGCAACTGGATCAATTGTAAGTTGATGTTTCAGTTGCTTTCGCAGATTTCTTTTGCAAGCAGAAGCATGAAGAATAAAAAGAGGAACTATGTAGACAATAAGCATGAAGTTAAGAGATTTTTCTTGTGTTAAATCAGGTAAGATGTCATATCATGATTTAGTGAATCGCCTGTCATTTGAAACGTCGCAAACGGTTCCATCTTGACAGATTTAGAAAACAAATTTCTGAACTTGGTAAATTTCCATCAGTCAAACTCCTAACCACTTTCCATTCTGCCTTGTAAAACCGAATGGCGCCATATTGTTAGAGTCTTGATAACCTCTTGAAAAAGTATTTAGAAACCGTAAAATTTTGAAAATACCTTCAATAACAAGCTTTGTTTCGGGACTTCCAAAGGAAAAGCTCTAGAAGATAACTAAATACATTGTTACTATCTTGACTGAATAATAATAACCTCACCGTTCCATACACGTCTATAGAAACTCTTTTTTGCATCTGAACCAACGTTTGAGATAAAACCTCACTTGGTTCTGTGTTTCGCCCGGGTGTTAAACCCTCAGTAACAAAACGCGTTGCATATAGGAACTGAATGTGAACACTGGTCATTATTACTACCCCTTTTCATGAAGTAACAGGAAAACTAGCATCTACAAACAGACGAGAGCTTATTTTTGGTGAAGACTTGAAATACAAAAAACAAAACTGACAATTTCATTTCAATAGACTTCAAAGTTACACAAAACATTACAATAACAGGAAATAGAAGAATCTTATTTACGCTTCTAGCTAAGACACTATTGTCAACCTTGAGCTGTAATTAACTAGATCAACTGTTTTTTGGCTTTTTTTAAATATTGATCCGACATGTTTATTTTAAGTGTCTTTCACCAGTGTTTTTTTTAATTCCAGGCAAGCAGAGTCAAGTTGAAGCCTAAAGGCTAAACATTTCAAAAATACTAAACGAGGTTCATACTGGGATATTAATTCGAAATGTTCAAAATAATCATGGTAACCGTTCTGAAATTTGAGTAGAGAGGTCTTTGTTGAAAATACAAAGTGTTTATTTCAACACGTTTCATAGTAAAGACAACAGCTATCTATGGTGAATAATCGCTAAGCACTAACAAATATTTTATTGCACCTTATTCTTTGAGCTACTTAATACCTATGGCCAATCGAACTCTAACAAAATTATGGAGTATCAGTTCTTTCCACATGTTAGATAAGTCTTCTTGAGGAGTTTCAATTATCAACTAGTTCAGGTTCCTATGTTCCTCCTGATCATCTTTATCCACGCAAACGAAAAACAACTACCTCTTTAAAAGTAATAGTTGTTTATTCTTCTCATTCATGAAACCGAGAAACAAGGTTCACTTAATAAACATTATGATCAGACTAAACAACAAAGTCTGGGAGATAACATCATCTTTCCAAAAATTGTTTTTTTTTCTAATAATTCCCACATGATTTCGAAACATTGATTTGTCTTATTAATAAAAATTATAATATTATGAAAATATTTTGTGCTTATTTGTTTCATGTTTTTTGTTTTGTTTTCCTAATTTATCATAATAATAACATAACGTTTTGTTTTTCTTTTCTAAATACGTTTTGTCTGGAAAATACAAACTACAAATAAACCAAAGTTTAAATCGAAATTGCAACAAACGTTTGTGATTTTAAACAATTTTCCCAATCACGATCATGAAGTGATCTTAGTTAGTCCATCAATAAAAGCCTGGGGGCACGGATCTGCCGTTTCGCCTCGGTATGGTACTCTTTAGTATTGAACGTTTACGACGCCGCAAACGGATATCGAGTAAAGGGACATTTGCCTCACGAGCGAATGGTTCAGCAGTGTTGAATACTGGCTCATTGGTTTAAGTGCTCATGCCTGAGACCGAAAAATCTGCGATTGATCCACGCCTGAGGCATCGTAGATGCGCAATACCGTGAAGGCCAGTACTTGCAGGTTTCCAATGATTGTCTAGCTAAGTTCATTTCGTGATTTCACCTGCGAAAATACTGTAATCTCCAAAAATAACCTGTATCAACAGTTATTTTAGAATCACAATGGTTTTTTAAAGTTAGCTAGAGAAAACTAGTGAACTAAAGAAGGTAAGGCACAAATGAGAGCAACATTTTTGTTACAGTATAATTATCAACTACTTTTTTTTGCTGTAAGTAAGGGTAGAATACGCAAAAACACATTTCGAATCATTAATAACAGAATAAATATGAACCTTTCTTGATTATTGTTTTCGAATTACGCCTTATTATGTATAAACAACACATATTTATAGAATACTTGGTTAGGCTTTTTAATTTTGTTTTCTGTGAGTCCTCACCTTAGTAGTGTACTTGACAATATGTGGATTGTTAGTGGTGGAATGATGAAGATAGATTTTGTTTCATCAGTTAATCCACGTGTTTTCTGAAAGAGATAAAACTTGACTAATATTACCGAATTTTTTTGATTGAGATCATGAACCGATTGATGTTAGACCAACACAATTGAAAACCTGGAAGCACTGGACGGCCGTTTCGTCCTATTGTGGGACTCCTCAGCAGTGCGCATCCATCCATTCATGATCTCAACCAAAAACCTAATGATATCCACAACCCCTATACTAGTAATCAACATGTGCTCACTAGTGACTAGCTTCATGAGGGAATTCTCGGAGTTCTAGTGAGAAGCCGTGACCAGTGGAGCTAATCCTTGTCGGGTAGAGACAGGTATCTACCTCAGTACAACGGAAGTTGGTCGCGCAATTTCGTGGATTGGTTGATGTTAGAAAATATCACCACTGGATGCCGGTTCAGTGGTCCAGTTGGTTAAGAATCCCGCGAGCGGGATCGTGGATGAGAACTGCTGAGGAGCCCCACAATAGGACGAAACGGCCGTCCAGTGCTTCCAGGTTTTCAATTGTGGTGGTTAAACATCAATCGGTTCATGATCTCAATCAAAAACTTAATAATCTCCACAACCCCTATACTAGTATTACCGAATGTTTTGAAAACTTGACACAGTACCACTACTGTGCTTTAATGGATGAATAAGTTTTTAGTAAAGTTTAGTCAGATTTTGTATTGAATAAGAAAGAAAGATTAGTTCAGCGAAGAGTTCTCTTTTCGGTGAGTTCATTTTCAAGCTGTACAATAACATAATCGGTGAAAAGATTGTGTTCATCAGGTGATAATTCATATAATACAGGAGATCTTTGTGAAATGTTGAGTTCCAATAACGGAATGCGAGGACGAATAGAGTCAATAACATTTTGTGCATGGCGTTTAAGAGATTTCGAGTTTGGATAAATATGGTTTCTTCGAAGAATTTTCCAGTAGTATTTAGGATATTTATGTATTTTAACGCAATCGTTAAGATTTTGTATTTACTTGTGAACATCAACTCTGGAACCCAGATTACAAGTCACAAATAGGACGAAGCGCAAGTTTTGAATTCCACTACTAAATATTTATTTACTTGGATTGTCTCACAGTTTTCTAAAACTGTTGTTGATTGACTTTCTTACTTCACCGAAAATTAAAGCAAATCAAGCTTGTAATTTGATTAGTACATTTCAATCAGACAACAGAACATACATAAAGTCGATTAAAATTGTAAACATTGTATAACTAATAATAATAATTTTAGTAGTACATTACTATTAGTACAGTTTAAGTGAATCCCTCGTTTCGGCCCTAAAAGTGTTGGATATTCTTTCAAAAAGACTTGTTTTGAAATATGTGCACCTAATCTTGTATACACCAAAGGCATATTTATCACTTGAGACGTCTACTGAACGGATCCTGACTTTGATATTGTTTGAAAGTCGTTTTGAGTTCCATATGTTCTTCAACTGTAGGAATGCTGTCCTTGCTTAGCCAATCTTCGCTTTTACGTCTACATCGGATCTTCCTTGTTCATCGATTATGCTGTTCAGGTTCGTGAAGGATTCCAACTCTTCCAGAGTTTCTCCATCATGTGTGATTGGATTGGCGTTCTTTGCGTTGTGTCGTAGGATCTTGGTTTTTATTTTGTGCACGTTGAGACCTACTGACAGAGGCTGCTGTTACACTAGTTGTCTTCATCCCCATTTCTTCGTGTGTAAGGGATAGAAGAACCAGGTCATCCATGAAGCCCAAATCATCTAGTCGCATGCAAGTTGTCCGAAATATTCCGTGCTTTCCGTCAGATGCTTCCGAAAAGCAATAAAGGAATAGAAGTAGATAATCGACTGAATAACGTGACCAGTTTATAGATCTTTCTTCGACTTTGGATACACAAATACAGTAGAATTTAGATTATAAAATGAGACTTTTAATGATATTCCTATCGGCCAACCGCGTAGCCTTGAAGTTCATCAAAAACAAAATAAATACTCCCGTTCCACATTGTCAACAATACCATTTCTTTGAGGACATAACTTAGTAAATAAAAAGAGGTTAATGAAAGATGGTTAGTGCCTAGCAATGGAACTCAGGATGCGCGTTTCGGCCTATTTGGGACTCGTCGGCTGAATATACCTGCATCGCAGGGTTGATGTTCACTTTGGGACTAAAACCCAGTAGCGTTCGCTTCGAACGCCATGGGGTTATCCACTTAGACACTGAGTTCTGGTAGCCACTTGCTTGTGCAATGGGGTAAAGTTATATTCAATTGGTGTTGTCTACTCGTATCTTCGCATTGTTGTGTAGGACTGCATTTGATGCAGGTACATCCAACTGACGAATCCCAACTAGGACAAAATGGGTGTCCTGGACTCCAATGCTAACCACTATCCATCTTTGCTTATAAAGCTTGTGACTTCGGGCCATATCGAGGCAGTCCGCACAGGATGCACATATACCAACAAGAGAATGGTGAATTGCAGTCCTAAACAACAATTGGAAGATACAAGTAAAACGACACCAAGTGAATAAAAAAGAGGCTAATGTTTATTTAAAATCATTATTGATTAATAACTAAAATGTTATGAAAATATGAAAATGAAGTATTAACACTTACCATATTTTCGTGATGAACGTCTGAAACCGTTTTTAATTAAACTCTTTGTTAGAGATACAATAACTATGAGAATAATATTTGAAATCATTCCAAAAACTATTAAAATTATTAGAAATATATGACGTTTTTCGTTCCATGTTGGATTGATCGTTTTAACTGCAATCAAACTATCATTCATAATGTTTCTTTATCAAAACAATGAATATCAGCAACTATTTTCAATGAATATGAAATCTGATATTCAATAATGGATGTAAAGAGTTTCTGAAATTTCGAAAAGATTTAAATGAGCTATTAAATAAAATCGAATCTGAAATTATTTTATCTACTACTTAAAATTCTTTTAAATAATATGGTTGATTAGTTGTGTGAATTTGATAAGGAACTTCAAAAATTTATCATTTTTACTCTTTGAAATATTGACCTTATATTATGTATAACATTTGTTAAAGGGTTTGTTTTTCATTTTGTCGAGAATTCATCAACTAGATATACCTGAGTCCCACTGTTGATAAGCAATCTTGATTGCCGACAATCAGAAAAGGGACTTATACAGAAGATAATGTCAGTAATCACTTTACTGATTGGACAAGTTGATGGATATCGTTATTTATTAACTCAGTGTTTTTTAAAACAATCACTTATATGTCTCATCCTCAGTATGAACATCAAAGTTAAGTTCCAAGTACATTACGATGGTGAGTTTCAAAGTGACAGAAACTCAGATTCATGATCGAAAATACAATCAATAATATCACAATTTTCAGTATACACAACTGGTATTGTTATTGTTTTGTCATTATTATTTTATAAACAATGAAGTTTAGTGAACGGTGATATTCAAATGTTTTATCAATAACACGCAATGGAAATTAATTCACTCTACTATTTATCTGTTGATTGAAACTATTAGGATTTCAAAATCTTTGATTTTGAATATACATATCATACACAAAACAATTTCTTAATAAAAGAGTACCTTTGCATTAAACGTTACTTTATATCGACTCTAGATTTTTACAACATGACAGAGACAGCGAATAAATTCTATTATTTCGTAACATTTAGAGATAAACTTCATTATCACTCTCTTTACATCTACTTTTATATACATTTCAATACAGTTATTCATAAATTTTGTCAATCAACGTTTTGGGACAATTCAGGATTTTTTTCATTTACGGACCAGAAATAATAGCACATCTAAATTTTTGTAGTTCATATCACGGATTAACTTTGGCTGAATAACTAGTAAAAACAACTATTCCGTTGCAATATAGGGAACGTCATCAGTATGAGATTAGGAATCTGTCAATAATGGAGATTGAGATCATCAGTTTTCAAACTGAACAGTTCACATAAACACCTCATCTTAGAAAATTTTCACAAATAACAACTACAAGATAATCCTAGTCATTATTTATAGACATCAACTTTTGTCATAGTTTACTTGATCGTGAAGATATTACAGTAATTTGAGTATGATTTATTTGTTCATTAATTGCTTTGTTCGACCATAACATAAACCTGGATAATTACGTGTAACAATTTATACTCTATAAATAAATAAAATATTTGTAATATCCCAATGAGTAGAAAAATTAGATTTTCTGACGTTTCATGACAGTGTAAGCCACTTCTTCAGAGAATAAATAACCAAATTAATATCAATCCAAGTTTAAATATTACTCTTTTGTTGTAAGCAACTTTTCAACTGTTTACCGGTGGAAATTTGAATGTTTTACCTTATCAGAAACTACTATCATAGCAATATCAATAATAATAATAATCACCTATTAACAGTATTCAGCTTGACAGATTACATAAAATATATGAAACCGTTCGAAAGACTTGCATTACAGTACAAATCTATTGAGAGAGAAAAAACGATAAACGTCACTTCAAAAGTGTGACAATTTTTGTTCGAACCATAGATTACACAACCTTGAAAATCTATGTTATAAGACATAAAATAAATGAAAATAAATTTGGAAAAATAAAACACTAACAACAACGACAGTGACTGGAATTGTTGAATGAACAATTCTTTATGGTAGAATCTCAAAATTCTTTTATTTAAATAAATTATGTTGAAGCGAACTAACGTTTATACAATTTGACAGTTAATATACACTTACTATAGAAGAGATGATATACTGACTAACTTAGAACAAAGAAGTTGGCTAACAACTATTAAAGTCAATTCTCTTAATTGATATATAGATAAAATAAGAATCAAAAATGGAGTTAAACATTTTTTATTGAAAAGTATTTGAATTCTCAGTGATTTAAATATCAGAGATAGTAGCAATTTAATAATTGAATTCATGAGTCGATTGAAACTAGAACACTATGGGAAATCTAGAAGCACTGAACGGCCGTTTCATCCTAGTATTGGACTCCACAGCAGTGCACATTCACGATCCCGCCCCGCGAGATTCGGATCCGCGACCTATCGGTCTCGCGCAAGAATCCTTAACATCAAGACCACTGAGCTGGCCAGCATCCAACGGTGTTAATGTCTAACTTCAAATAATCCACAAAATTGGGTGACACATTCACTATTAACTTCAGTGGGTTACTATCTTACAACAGACTCGGTTTATATATAACAACTGTACGATATTGAAAAGAAAACTTCTTTATTTCAAATTAATCATCTATTTCAAATGAACATATTTTCAAGCTTTATTGATTTTCTTCGAGATATTATTCAAGCGATCTCACTTCGTGTCAAAATTGTAAAGTTTCAGAATAAAAAAAAATAATTTCACTGCATCGAAATGTCATAATCTTATTATTCCTTCTAAACTTGACAGATAATTAGTATCAATAAGAATGATAATAATAATAATAATAGTAATAATAATATTAGTTTATTAGACCTTTATTGGCAAATTTTGATCATTTGTAACAAAGAAAATTTGACACATTGACAACTTAACGTAAGTTATTTCTTTTAATACGAAATAATGTTTACTAAATGTATTTAATTAGTAAAATACATTTAAAAAAATTCGTTCAGGTTTTTGTTTTTTGATGATTACAATTTCTATTAATAAGAGTAGGGGTTTTTGTGAATATCATAGTAATTTATATGTTGAATTCACGAGTCAATTGAAGCTGGACCACTGTGGAAAACCTGGAAGCACTGGACGGGCGTTTCGTTCTAGTATGTTGCTGTTCAGCAGTGTTCATTCACGATGCCGTTGTCGTGAGACAGTAGCTCACTAAAGACAATGCTGGATTTGTCGCTTAATTTCATGGATTGGTTGAAGATACCCATTAGGCCACTGATCTGGCCGTCATCCAATAGTGTTATAGTTCACATACGAGACTAATAGGTCCTGGGTTCGAATCTCACGGAGCGGGATCATGCATGCGTACTTCTAAGGAGTCACATACTAGGACGAAACGACCGTCCAGTGCTTCCAATTTTTCTACGGTGTTCTATTTTCAATTGACTGATGAATTCAATTATTAAATTATTTGTTCGATAGAGGGCTGATCTAAAGCAAGTTATAAAATGCTGAAAATTCACTTTATTGTATTTAAATATATAAAATAAAGCCTCTACTTTTTAAATTTCTCATAAACAGTTCATTTAGCAACTTAATTAATTCAAATTACATCAGTGATAACATATATATTTTCAGATATTCTAATCTAATTATCATATTTAAGAGGCATAAGTAGTTTGATTAAATTTTTATCCAGGACATCAAGGTGATTTAATAATCAGTTTCAAATATTTGGAAGTTTTCAATAAAAAATACTTGTACTTGTCCTTATATCTTTAAATAATCAAAGTTAGTTTATAGTAAAATTGGTGAATATTGCTTACAGATATGGCTTCATATTCTTGGAATAAAACATGTGAAGACATCATAACATTTCACTTCACCTGGAAATTCGTGCTGATGATGTCCAGAAGAACGATGAATGGTTCACAACCAAACCATTCAGCTCAGAGAACAAAATTTCATCAAAATCACACACCTGATCTACAAATCTCCACCATCTCAAAATCGTATAAATATTCACCAAAACACATTTTTAAACTGGTTAATTATTGGATAAATATCATGAGTATGACAATGTTTTTTTTTCGATGTAATTTTTTTGTTTACAAATGTACCATTCAAAAGCACTATTGATATTTTACGTAACTACATATCTTAGAATAATATTTCATTGTCTTATAAAAATGAAAGTTTTATCATTATTACTACCTGAGCAAATTCAATTCACTTTTGATTGTGAGTTATTTTGACAGATTCGTGAGGTGACTGTAGGAAGATCTTTTGGATTGTTTTCTAACTTATGTTTATGTTACATTTCAAACATTTATCTGATGGATTAATCGAAAATATGCGTCTTTACGATTCTGTACGTATATGATCTTGTAGCAATATATGACAAGCCTAGTGATGCGAGTTTCTTTATAAAATTACTTCATATAACTCTAAGGCACATCAATCTCTCATTTGCAGAAGGGATGTATAGACAGCTTTTTCTCTTAGATATATATTAGGAAAAAAGTTTCGATGAAATGTGCCATTCATCGGAATCCTATATGGACAGGTCAGTATCTTAGTTTTCATAATCATGGTTCAGTCTAATTTAAAAGAGGTTTGATGACGGGCATATTTAATATAATTATTGATATTTACGCAAACGATACTACTGAGGATGAAGTCTGTTACATGTAACATGGAAACAAAACTCAGAGCTCATTACGTTGTAATCTTCTATGATTGGGGTTCCAGAAACTAATTCGTATATCACATTCTCATCTAGTTTTTAGTCACTTATCTTCGTGTTAAAAAGCTTGAATTACCGACTAGTGCTCTTTACTAAGCGCTCTATTCTCTCAATAGCGAAAAGATAAAACTTTTGTTTTAACGAAAATCTAGGGTAGTATTAACGAGGACCTCATATCCCGCTGTTTTTTTATTTATTTATGTGTGCAGACACACAAATGTAGGAATGAGGGAACGTGTTAAAACTGATTCCTAATTTAAAATCCAAAGTTCTATAATGATTGCAATCACTATTAACTTTGCTGTTCATCTTCTTTTGATCAGCTGCTAGGATGTTTTTCCTAAACATTTAGAAATCACAACAATTTTATGCGTGATTACACTGTTGGAAATGTATAACACTAAATCAGTTCTGAAAAACTTCGTATTTTTCATTACATTATGTTTATAATGAATTAATTTTCTTCTTCAAACATAGTTATTACGTAAAACTTCGTACTGCATAATAGTAAAAGTCTATACTAAAGTAAGCTAAGAACACATTCACTGTAATATACTACTGATATAATAACGAATATGGTGTGTAGGTGAACGATTTCAAACAGTAGAAAAAAATGAAGCAGAAATGTAAGACTTCATAACTGCTTTAATTTATAACATATTTTTCTAAAACATAAAGTTATATGTATGGTCAATATACCTCAATAGGCGAAAAATTAAAAAAAATATTACACTCGGTAAATAGAGGTTAAGCGTTCGCGCACGAGACTGTTAGGTCCTGGATTCCTATGTCGCAAGTGGCGGGATCATGGATGTGCATTGTTGAGGAGCCCCACAGTAGGACGAAACGGCCGTCCAGTGCTTCCAGGTTTTCCATGGTGGTCTAGTTTCAATGGACTCATGATCTCAACTATTAAAATTAATATAATATCTATTAAAACCCTTCTGATATATGTTTAAGTTGAAATTTTGTGATAGAAAACAGCTGATTTTTTATTCAATGGAATAAATAATTTATACACTTTTATGCATACCTATACCAGTTTACGGGTTTCAATAGTTACAAGTATTATTGATTGTTAATTTATGCCCACTTTGTTTACAAAATCCAATATTACTCTCCGGTTAAATATATTATATTGATTTAATTCTATTCTTATTAATTACTAACTCAATAATTATTCAGGGGTATTTCTTATTATGTTTTCATTATACGACTTTTCTCAATATAGTTTAATATTCAAACTGGAGGGTAAATAATTTTATTATAAGACTGATTATAAATGATTGTGAAATGAGTTACCTTTAGTAAAATCTTGAATAAATTATAATGAACAGTTTTATCCTTGTACTATTGATTCAAATTTATGCTGCCATCATAAATTGTAGTTCAATTTAACAGAAAAAGTAGAACAATTTCATTAGATAAATGAATCAGTATCCTATGACGTTATTTATTTCCCAACGATGTTATAGATAACGTAGCGAGACTATAATTTATGAACGAACCAATTCGGTATAAGATACCAGGTCTTGGATTTTGGCGCCAAATTCAACTATCCATTTGGATAGAGCTTTGGCATTATAGCTGAAAGTCATAATTCTAATCCCTCATTTGGTCCTAGTTAATAGGTGGACACGCTCAAGGTCACTTCAGCGTCACTTAAAGATCGTCCATAAATTACAGTCTCACCGGTGTATTGGTAGCTTGTTTGGCGAAACTTGCTTACTATTTATACTTTCCAATAGGACTTTGAGTTAGGCAAGGCTCGAGAACCAACAACTGTTGAAGTCTTGGTTGTGAGTATGAGTGTGTCAGTTCAAGAAATAAGTCATTGGTTCAGCTGATAGAACAGTATGCGATATCAATTGGAACCTCTGGACGAAGTAAAATAGGCGTTTTTAGAAAATATAACAAATCAGACATATTCATTTAAACAAACTAAATTTTTTACAGACAAAAAAAGAATAACTCTGCTGGCAACGATAACATACTACTATGTAAATTTTGCAAAGAGTTGCATACAGTTATTTTTGGTATTTCGTTTTTTTTTTAACAAAAATTAATTCCTTTTTATTTTCATAGAAACTAACCATTAAATATATCAGTATACTGTTACTACTCCAAGTTAGCATAACATATATCTTTACTAAACAAAATGAAGATTATATTTGGAATATAATTTTTTAAAGTGAAACCTCTCTGTTTTTATATTCATATATCTCACTTAAAGGAAAAAAAATTTTATTGATTTTATCAACAGTTACATAATTTATTGAATTATTGAAATAACCGAATGAATTGTGTTGAATGTGAAGATAATAATTTAGAGGAATTTAGAAAATTAGGTTTTTCAAACTCTACTATAATCATATGACATTATATAATTGTATATCCAATAGTTGAGATCATGATTCAATTGATGTTAGACCACCATAGAAAACCTGGAAGCACTGAACGGCTAGTTCGTCCTAGTATGGGACTCCTCATCAGTGCGCATCCACGATTCCGTTTCACTAGATTCAAACCCAGGACATCTCGCGCAAACGCTTAACTCCTAAACCACTGAGCTTGCCGGCATTCACCGGTGTTACTGTCTAACTTCATCTAATTCACGAAATTGAGCAACACATCCACCAATGTCTTCAGTGAGTTAATATCTCACAACAAACCCGGTTGAACTCCAGGAAATACCTCTTGAAGCCATTCATTAGTGAACATATGTTAAATAATATCAGAACGAGATTTTGTGGATATAATGGATTATTTTAACAGTTGAGATCATGAGTCAATCGAAGCTAGACCACTATAGAGAACTTGTAAGCACTGGACGGCCATTTCATCCTATTTTTTGGACTCTTGTGTATTGTCTATTGTGTGATAGCTGATTATAATTTTACATAAATTACTTTGTTAACGTTTAGTGAACATAACATAATTTTATTCTGGTCAATGAATAATTTTATATTCGGATAAAAAAGTATATTTTCAACCTAAACATTCATTATTAACTTAATTTCGTAATGATTAAATTATAATAGAAATGAAAACTGATAACTACCATAGTTGTCATAGATAAATTCAAATTTAATGATACAATAAATTTAAGCATTAATTCAACGATATTCATTACTATTACATAATAATATCATAATATCCTTAAGGTTGTTCTTTTGTACCATTTAAACTTGGATTAATTTTAATTTGGTTATTTATTCTCTGAAGAAAGGAGCTTACACTAAGTCACGAAACATCAGAAAATTTAATTTTTCTACTGATTGGTATATTATAAATATATTAATTTATTTATAATATTCATTATTATTGGAAACTTATATTTTCAATGAGCGAACATAAAAACAATATAAAACAAAATTGTTTTAATGACCTTTCGCTATTTAGGTCTAATCGCTTTATCAGTTTATTCAATTAGCAATGCACGATAACTTCATAAAGAAGAACTATAGTCAGGTTACTCTATACAGGTTGAGAGCTTTGCTAAGATAAGACTATGGACGAACCAATCAGATTTACGATAACATATCATGAATTCTGATGCGAAATTAATTCATTCATTTGACTAAATAGAGTTTTGACATTATACCTTAACTATCAACTGTAAATAATAATCCTAGTTCTTCACACTGCTTTAAAACTCTCATTTAACCATAGTATATAAGTGGACATTCTCAAGATCTCTTTAGCGTCGCTGAAAAGTCGTCCATAAATTACAGTCTCACCTTTTATTAATCTTAGTTTACCATTATTTGTTGGCATTAAATAACAAAACATCAATAAAAAGATTTTTTTACATAAATTGGAAAATACAAAATTTTAATAGAAATTAAAATGTTTCAAAATATGACGTTTTTACGCTCTTTGAATTCATGAAATGTATTTAGGTATTTAATATTGAATGTGGCAAATATTTTATACAAAATCGATATAAAACATAATTCTAATTAATGGAGATTTAAACAAAAACTGCCATCTTCATTAGTTCATTTAAAATATTTCACAATTTGGTTTAAAATAAATAAATTTAATGATTGAATTCATAAGTCAATTGAAGGCAGACCACCATGGAAAACCTGTAAGCACTGGATGTTCGTTTCATCCTAGGTTTTCCATGATGGTCTAGCTTCAATTGATTCATGAATTCAATCATTAAAATTACTGTAATGTACACAAAATCCCTCTTGGCATATAAATCAGTTTGATTTTTAATAAGTGGATAATGAAGTAAAAGTCACAATCAATGAGAATAATAATTAGTAATTTGAATTGGAAAACTATTAATTCACTGATGTCTAAACAAATATTAGACTTATGTTATAAAATGATTGACAAATCTTACAATATTCCAATTTGAATGATAGAGAATTTTAAAACATGGCGGTCAATTAATAATTTCTTTGTGTAAGATAAACTGTTGACTAAATAAGTTAGTAGTTCAACAAATGCAACTCAATAATGAGTGGTAAGTATGTTTAATAACGTTTCTAGACTCGCAACTACATTTTGAGCCGGTAAATTTTTGTTTCAAAAGCTTGTATTCTTAAAGCCAGGGATATTATCGATGAACAATTGCGATTGATTCAGACTGTCCGACACGTTTTCATATCTATGTTGAGTGGTAGACGAATACTGTGAATGTAAATATACATCTTTTATTACTCTTATATTGTATGATAACATATACTTTGTTAACCTTTTGAACATCAACTGTTGCAATAAAATACTTCATCATCTATGATTTATAAACAATGTTAAGGTTGAAAAAAATATAGTAATGAAGACCACAATATGTAATGCATTCATAAAAAAAGATTCACTTACATTCATGGAACACGTGTACTCTAAAAGCCTAATAATACATAGATAATTCAACTTAAATGTTATTTGATATTAGAATTTTGATTGGCTATTCAAAGATGATGATTATTTTACGGAATCTACCAATCAGAAGACAAATGTAAGGATAATCTGTAATCAATAATAGTAGAGAAAAATCTTATCATACGAAAGTTCAATTACACAAACGAAGAATTATATTTTGTTTTCAGAATTTAAAACACTCTTTTATTTTAATAGTTGATACCATGAGTCGATTGGAGCTAGACTACCATGGAAAACCCGGAAGCATTGAACGGCCGTTTCGTCCTACCGTGGGACTCCTCATCATTTTATATTTATAAAACCAAATATCTCCCATAATATTTAAATATATGGTACTAAAATTTTGGTATTACAAATATTAGTTTCTAGACCAAAGAATTTTTCGATTTCAGTTCTCTGTAGGGAAACATCTTAAAATTTTATTTCAAGAAAATTTATTCTTCAAGGAGATCACAGTATATATGAATCCGTAGGTACGTGGAAATAAACATTAGAATACAGTGTTATAGACAAGCTATATAAAATATGAAAACAGCTTGATCTGAAAAAAGAAACACAATACTTACAGTGTCTACAATACAATGACTCAATAATGAATATATTATACGAATATGATGAACTGATAATTATCATATATATTTTTATGTGACAGTGATGAAGACAGTGGTGAATGTGGCTCTCAATTTCGTGGGTTAGTTCAAGTTAGACATTAACACCGTTGGATGCCGGGCAGCTCAGTGGTCTAGATGTTAAGCGTACGCACGCGAAATTCACAGGTCCTTGGTTCGAATCTCGCGGGGCGGAGTCGTGGACGCGCACTGTTGAGGAGTCCCACTATAGGACGGAAAGGCCGTCCAGTTCTTCCAGCTTTTCAATACTGGTCTAGCACTAATCAGTTCACGATCTCAATCAAAACGCAATAAAAAGTTTATTCAAACGTTTTGCAATAAATTTTTTTATTTCTACCGTGACTAAAACTAAAATAAGTGAATGACAATTTACTGGGAAGTAATTGTTATATAATTAACATATACTGTTTACAAAATTTAAGTGCCAATGAATCATCTATACGATGTACACAATATCATGTTTCTTCATTGTTCAAAATCGTCCGTGAGAAATGCCAATGAAACAAGTATTTGTTTATTATTCAAAAACCATCACGTTAGTATTTTGTGAAACTTTATACTTAATTCAAATTTATTTGTAAGTGGCAAACAACTTTTTGGATTTTCAAGGTTGCAATGAAACTATAAATACACAACTTTAGTGAAATGACTGATAATTGAAACCAGGATACGAGTTGCCTAATATTTGCTAATCGTCAGCTGGAGGTGTATACATCTCAATGTTCACATTAACACTGACATTTGGATTCATTGTCTTTCGCTTGATACTCCTGAGAGTTATCCACTGAAATTCACTCATGCATATTACTTTTTAGAATAATCAAGCAACTGTAATGGGTTTTGTTGACTGGCGCTAAATTAAATTTAACCACCATGTGATAAGTTTACGCACGCTATTGAACTGACATATCATGTTATTAAAGAATTTGATCACATTCATAAGCACTGATGGATTGAATACCAGTAAGAAATAGGAATTTGTTCACAAATCTCTTTTCTAAATATGGTTGGAAAAGTGTGATCGTATACGTTGCACAGAATAAAATGTTTGATTTTCTGTTCCGTTGATATATAATAACAATATATTTTGGAGCGTAAAACGATCTAATTGTGTTTCAAAGCTTTCTGTAAGTTGAAAATAGCCTGAAAGTACACAACTGGGTTTTCATAAACATAGTCATGATACACTTTATTTAGCATAGTCAACATGGAAGAAGAAGAAGACATTAAGTTCATTCTGAACGTAGGAGGTAAATGTTAATAAGTATTTATGCACCTACATTTAGATTTATGAAATTACACGTGTCTAGGATTGCAACCAAATAGAAAGGATTGTGTAAAGGCTGTTCTATGTATTTAAACAAAACAAAAACGAAAATTTTTGCCGAATACGATGAATTCACGGTATTTTTCCGTTTTTTCACCTACATTCAAGCTAATATGAAGACTTATTTCTACCTAAAAATGTTAACTTTAACTGACTTAAGTTATGGGATCTTCTTATAACTGTTTAAGACAATAGTTTTGGATTGTTTGTTATTTTATTAGTGTACATTTTTTTGGAAGTTTAGGAAGAAAAAGCGGACATATTAAGTCAATTAAATGAATTACGATTACATTAAAATGAAAAACGTCTAAAACGTTACCAAGGCAGTTGATGATTAACTACCGACTCTTTTCAAATACAAAGATCAAGTTTAAGCCTTACAATCAATAAAACTCCTGCGGATTTCAATAACTTGGAACTTGACTGTTGATAAATCTGAATGTGTGTATTAGACCCATATTACGTCGTATG